>CM037586.1:124229778-125429778 GCA_021018995.1 Chloranthus sessilifolius
AAGCTAATATATTAAGCACGAACACTGGTCTCACACACTCTTACAGTTCTCACCACATATCACTATATCCAACACTGCCCCTCAAGTCGAGCATAAAAAACAATGACGCTCAACTTGCCAATGATAAGAAGAGCTCCCAAACCATCTCCTCCTTGCACTGATAGGGCCGAAAGAAAGACCATAATATCAGCAAATAGATATAGGGAAAATACATCCACTAATCAGTCAATAACGTGGGAAAGACATCCACATTAAAAGGGCTGCATATTAGAGCAGCAAATGCCACTCACCATCAACATTAGGAGGGACAGCAGACAACTATAATGTATATGGCACACACCATAACAAATATAAATTGGCAACATAAAGAAACCGGGGTGGGGGTTACAAAATACCAAGATACAATAGCCATGTGGGATATCAACGGCGCCATGGTGGCGTATCAAAATAGTTTCGCAGAAGGACTGCAGCAAATTAGAGTGAGCAGCATCCGATAGCAATGCCCGTACGTACAGCAACAGTATACATCATCACAAAATAATAGCTACAGTCTCGACAGAAAATAGGCTTGGATTGGAGCACATGACCCCCTAGATACAATAGATGGAAGCACAGCTTTAAGTTGCGTTCAGCAGGTCATAGAAGTCTTTGTATATCGAGCCATTGACAGTGAAAAACTGAATTTAGGGCTTCAACGAACACCTTCACATGAAGTGCACAGTCTTCTACATCAATGCCAACAAGGAACACAAAGGATAAGAGGTGGTCACTCACAACAGCCCATAAAAACACATCATATCCAACTCCCATAAATACACTAAGCTTCAACAGCCATCTTCCACAGAAACAATACATAAAATTTCCTCTGAAATCCCACTTAGTCATTTCACCAAACACCTGGTAGGCATCTCAAAACACACTGTCCAAACACATTCTTACATCTCTCACCACATATCACTATATCCGACAATAATGTGGAAACTCAAAAGGTCTCCCAGGCTTAGGGAAAGGTAATAAAAATAAATAATTATTACGTTTTTATGGAGATGAAATCAATCTCAGAACATGCTCATTGGTTCTTGACCTTAAGGTTTTTTTGGCTAAATTACCAACTTTGAACCGGTCCATTACAGGGACAGCCATTAAACAAGTACAAGGTTTACATGCTTCAAAAAAAATTTAGATAGCATTTTTTAAAATGATCAAAGATCTAGTTCTGCCTAAGCATTGAAAAGCAACAATAACAACAACAAAAATTTGTTATATAATGTTCAATATAGTAATTTTCTTGTTACGTTCATTCAAGGAAGCAAACATATCTGGTGATGGGCATCGGTTGCCAACAATCACTTTGACAAACTCTATGCCAATTGGAGGACACAAGGTTTAAGAACTAGAAGTTGACTGAAGAGTGGATAAGCTCAAGTATCATAATTGAAAAACAAAAAATTATGCATGGCAGAAAGAACAAATTTATGTTGTTATTCATTTCCTTAATAAAAAAATCAACGAAAAAAAGGAATTCAATTACCAATGAATATTCAAGCATGTGCGTTCTCAACAACCAGGCTGGCATAATCTCTATACTCCGTTATAATGTTCCATGATACTTACATTAGTACCATACAATTTCAATTGCACAACAAATAGCGATCTATCGCACAAAATGCAGCTAATGGATGTCATATATAGAAGTCCCAGTTGATCAAGTTAGTTCAAGTAAGTTGAAGAAGCAATAGGAGAAGCAATAGGAGAAATGTATACATTGTATCCACTTGGCATGCAGGTTGAGATATTTCTATAAATCATGTTTTAAAGCAGCTGGTGCTTAGAGGAACAAAGTCCTAATATTAATTACAATGTTAGACTAACCTCAAACTCAGCTTTTGGTCTAATAATGTAATTTTTGTCAACAATCCTTTGATCTCCTAGCGATAAATAGTATCTGATGCCAGATTGCCGGACCTTTATCCAATCGTTAATCCTTGCCTCTTCCCATGCAGATGGTGGTCTAAGGTACATCTCGATAAAACTGAGAAACAAGAAAATGCCTCCAATAATTAATCAATGTTGGAGAAACACCTAATAGTGCAAGTAATGATGCATCTAACCTAGCATATGACAACTGGTATCATCAAATTTGACGTTATGCATTGAATTTATAAATTTAGAAACCAAATGCTAGACTACCTCACTTACTTCTCTGTTTGTGCTTCATTTCCATGAAAAGAGTAGGCCTCGTGTCCATTTGGAGACTGTTTAACAAGAGATAATTGATGATAACTACAACTAAATGGTGAAGGAGAGAACGTATAAAGAAATAAGCACGCTTATATAGCCTCCACAAGTAACAGACTAACCCAGACAAATTTATGAGCTGTATGACACACATTCTAACTTGAGGCACAGATAGTGCAAAGTCAAGTTAAGAAAAGAATTCATGAGAAAGGTTAATGATAATAAATCAGCTGTTTCACATATAAACATTGGGTTTCTATTTGGTATGACTTTGGTTCCCAGTTTTGTTTAAATTGCATTATCTGGTCACTGTCTTGCCAATAATCCCATGCAGTTCCCAATATGGAGTGTGAACTTTATTGTGGATTTAGAAAAGTATTGTAACACATGATTAAAGAAATCAAGCATGATATGTTGGCATTAATTCCATCGTACAAGCACTGAAAGGCCAGAATACCCATAAATCAATGGGTATACCCAGTTCATATGCACTGAAAGCGATTACCATTAGTTCAACGGTTACAAGATATAACCCATAATTCTCTATGCTCATTACAGTGATGCATATAAACTATGCTACTGAAACACTAGAAAATAGGATATGTATGTGTGTAACTCCTCATTAAAAGTGTAAATGGAATATCCATTATGCACCAACATTGCACCCATCACATACTTGGCTGCCATTGCATATATTAAATTCGTGTTTGATACACCAGCTCCAGTGGCAAGCAACAGTCCCATAGACCGATAAAAATACAGGAAGTTAATATCTCATACTTATGTTTTCTCTTACTGACAGATAGATGTTACAGACACTACAACTTCAATAACTAAGGAAAGCCTAAACATTAAGGACGTGTTTATGAATCCATCCTGTCAATCATTATCCTAAAGGAGATTAATCCTAAAAATTATGGAAAAAAATTCCATGAAAACATTCAACAAATATATTCACATAAACAGTGCCTCTTTAAATAAGAAAATTTCTTTCCAAACAAAAAAAAAAGTGTGCATTTTCCATAAATGGAGTAAGAAAATTTTCACAAACCTCAATTTTACATTTCAGCTTGTAGTAAGGCTCTATAAAAGATGAAACAAAGCTGTTGTTGATTCTGATCTGCAGAACAACGCCCAAGATAATCAGATCCATGTGGGGTTAGGAAAAATAACAAGGGGGTGCAAAGCATCAACCTGAGCATGATGGAGGTCTGGTTCGATATGCTTTCTAAACAATGGAAAGATGCTATCAATGAGGTAATCTAGGGAACAAGAATCTCCAATGTCATATCTTACTTTAGAAAGAAGGCTGAAATGAACACCACCAACCTGAACCCACCAAAACTTTCGGTCAGACAATAATCTCATGCCAATCAATAGAATCATTGCCCTAAAAAATGGCATCAGGAAACAGAGAAGTTACCACGGCGACCCTTATATCTAGGAAAGAGCGTAATTTTGAGTGTAAAGCATAAGTACCATCAACAATTACCTGCATGAGGTGCAAATGCAGTAATACTCAAGTGGTCAAACAAAACAGGGTGGTGATTGATAATAAAAAGGACTTGGAAATAGGAACAATTACCACCCCAGATGAAGAACCTTTTACTGTCTTTGTACCAATTCGTCTTTTTTCTTGAAAATCAAATACTGGTATCAATGTATCCTTGCCCTTCATCAAATCCTATTTTTACATAAAAATGCCACGTAAAATTGTCACGTCCCAACATAATGACAACCTGATAGAGCTTAAGTCAAAGTACTCTCTGCCATGGTTTGAAAACTCAATAGAGCTATCTGACTCACTCAAATGTGAGCCATTTTTTCCCTAAAATCGGTTAGGTCTAGAATTGGGAAGAGTTATCCAAAACTTTAAAATAACCAAAAACTAAAGGGCTTGACCAACTAGCCAAGTGAACGAATCGATTGAGTTGGAATGACTCGAGAACAATTTGAGTTTGTGTCAAGTATTGAGCTTCCAAACTTTACTTTTTCAAAATAAGGAACGATAGAAAACCTCAAGATTCTGGACTAAAGTATCAAAATCTATCGTCTCCAAGCCATTCCCATCGTCAATGCCATCACGATAGTTCTCCATTGGTACGACAGTACAACCAAGTACAGATGCTACCTTCTCTGATAAGCTTCATGAAGCAGTAAATGTGTAAGATCACATGATGCAAAATAATGGACATTAAAATAATAAGAAAAATCTCATATATAAAAAGAAAGAGAGAGAAAGAGAGGTAAAAATACCTTGTTTTACCAGAGCCACTAGGACCACCAATTCCAACCGTCACAAGGCCATCTTTCTTTTCTCGAAGTTCTTGAATAGCTTTTACTAACAAGTAATATCCATGATCAAATGACTGCAGCATTCAAATAACAATAAGACTGCATACTGTGTAAATAAATAATAAAAATAAAACCAAAATAAATAATAATAATAATAGAAGTAGAACGACTCCTTCACCAGCTGCATCTCATTATCATATCAGGTATCATAGTGTGTATCAGAAGATATATAAATTTTTATAAATATAATAGGAAAAAATAGGATATATATATATATATATATATATATATATATATATATATATATATATATAAAAGATATCTAAAAATTAGAAAATGAAATATTTAACAATCTATATTATCAGCTCCATGACATACTAAGGATCAAAGACAACCATTTCATCGTATGTAATATTAAAAATTAAAATGTAGATCAAATAAATTGAAAGAAATAAAAATATATAAGATATTTCATTGGATCGATTCATAAAATGTAGACAAAAATTCAGTCACAGAAGTCATGAACTTCTCCAATTTCGATTATCTAAACAGAAACCCTATAGTTAATTCACTTAATTGTGCAAGTGTAGGTGTGTTATAACTATATAGTATAATACTCGTGTTGTATACTTGCATGACATTCTTCCATGTTTTAACTTCTACTATCAAAAAAAAATTCTATAATCGTACAAGTATATCTATACATCTATATACTTGTTTCCTGACATTATAAGTTTGTAACCCCAAAAAATATTCAGATAATGTAAATGAACCAAAGTCATTATTCTTCACCTCCACCCCCAATATTAACATCATCATCTTCATCATTAGTTATGTATATCATTTTTTCTTCCTCCTTGTAGACCACTTCAGACTCTTCTTCTTTCTTTCTTGCGTTCGTTCTCCTCTTCCTTCTATTTTTCTTCATTCATTTGATAGATACAAAGGGGGTATGCAAAGAGGGTTAGAGATGGGGTAAATAAACCATAAAACTATTTTTTATAATAATAAAAAAATAAAGTAATAATTGAAATAACATGTATCTACATCATATGCTACACTTACAAAATGATACATCTGATCGATACTATTGTTTCGATATGAATCATGCAATGTGACAAAAGATGGTTTTGTTTTCAAGGAAAAGAATATTTTCTTCTTTTTTTCTTCTTTTATAATTAAATCACAATTCTTAGGCCTCGTTCAGGTGTTTCCTGGTTTTTCCCAGAAAAGCTCAGATTTTGGACACTCAGAATCCTGACAGATTCTTAGCAGACTCAGATTCCTGGTTTTCACCATATGCGTTCTTAGACCACTCAGATTCCTGACAGATTCTTACAAAACACAAAATCCTTTGTTTTTAAGTTCCTCTCAGAAAATCCTCAGAATAGATTCAATCAGTGGTTATGCTATGACCGTAGAAACGTGATCTTAATCATCGGTTTATGTGCCGTACTCGAATTTCTCTCAAAATTTACGGGCAACCAATCGATATGGGGTTGAACATATTTGACGGAGTCTTTTTTCGAATTTGATTTAATTACTATTATTTTTAAAATGGGTCCCTAACACTACCATTGCACGATTGTAAGGCGTCGTCACCATAACTCAAATATTCTACACCGACGGCTTAGTTTTTTTTTTTTTTTTAATAAATGCGCCTACACCAATGGTTGCAATCTTTTTCATTAATGATCCCTACGCCGTCGGCGTAGGGATCATTTTTTATATATTTTTTTAATAAATGGTAATTGACCAGATTTAATGTACGTCAAATCAAATTAAACGGTAGAAAATGACTGTTTCCTACAGTCCTAATATAATATGGTCATGAGCTGTCTTATTAAACAAAAAGGCATTCAAACTTATCATCTAGATCACATCTAATACATATTATATTCAAGCGGACAATGCAAGCTAGTTTTTTGGGCCTTTGGTAGCAAACTAGTGATATTTAATGCTTATTCAATGGACAGATTTAAGAGATCTAATAAATTGCAATATATAACCACAATGTAAAATAATGCAAATCAAAGTATGAGGAAGTATAAAAAACATAAGGATCAACATATCTAAGATGACAAAACATGGACCTAAGATCACAAGTAGCAGATCTATCTAACAACTGACAAGGTATGCATAATTCAAATATCAAATACAAATAAGTAATCAATTCATCATAACCACGTAAACACTCAACCCAACTATAAGCTATGAGACGCGTAAAAAGACCGACTACAAAATAAAACGCAGATACGTGAAAAGCCAAAAAATTACGCCTTAAACAATGATTTTTCAAAAATCACGCCCTAAGATTGTAAAAAAAGCGTGATTTTTTTACCACTATCTGAGATGGTTTATGAACCTCAACAACGACGCTCTTAATCATAGAAAAAATCACCGCTTTTTTGATATTTTATACAAATTTTATTAAAAAATACGTTTTAAAAAAAAAATTACGCCGATTTATGCAATTTTTATGCAATTTTTTATGCTTTTTTTAATGCTTTTTTTTAATGTAATTTTTTAATACTTTTTTTAATGTAATTTTTTTAATATTTTATTTTAATAAAAAAAATTTAATATTTTTTTTAATGATTTAAAAAAAAATTATATAAAGAAAAAAATTATTAATCTCATATTTCAACACATCCATTCAACTCAAATGCAAATCATTCAATGCTATTAATTAAAAAAATAAATGTCTAATTCTTTTATTCAAACAAAACATTACATCTCAACTTATGATCCAACCTTTCAAATCAGCCAAATATTATAAACTCTACATGCCCAATCCTTTTATTCAAACAAAAAAAAGAAGAAAATAAAAAGAGTTAACAATCGAAGGACCCCATGACCCCATGGTCCATTTTCAAAATAAAAGAAAAAAAAATCAAATTTGTTTCGCCTCTCCTGCCACGTGTCCCCGTCCCTTAGTGATCCGTTTGAGGTGAGCTTCAAATCGGAAACCATTGACTGCTCTGAATTAGACGATGGAGATTTTTTTTGTTCCCATCTTCCTCACGATTGATCTTAAGATCATGCACACCTGTCACACGGTTGATTCCACATTGCACACATCCCTAAAAGTGAAGGTCAACTCTTTTGCCCATGATCTAGGTCACTTTTCGGGATGTGTGCCATGTGAAATTAACATCTGACCGTCTGATAGGGACGCGCCATGATCTTAAGATCTATCGTGAGGAAGATTGGAACAAAAACCAATGATTTTCGTCCATGAAAAACTGTGGTACTTATTATTTAACGGGTGAGAATAGTCGTTCCCTAAAGGGAAATACTTAATATAGTTGGGAACTGTACCACATGAAATACCATCTAAGCCGTCTGATTTGAAGGCAATGATCTGAAGATCTTTCATATGAAATAATGGCACGAAACATGACCCCTATCATCTAATTCAACGATTGAATCAGATGATAGGATTTGACTACTAAATTAGATGATAGAGATTATGGCTATCTTGGGCACCAATCCAAAAGTTGGTGGATGGTGATTGATCATAGCATTGCAGTGCAGATGGCTTAGGCCGCGTACCTAACGCCAACCCTTCAAAGTATATGTATGTGGGCCATATTCTTTATGTTGATTCGGTCAAGCTTTTACTTCAACAGATTTCTGTGCCTCATTCAAGATATTATATTACGTGGTCAGGCCTAAGCAAGAATGTTGTTTGTCTCATCCTGCCATGCACATGCTATGATGCCGATCGTTCGTATGGTGACTACGCATAACAAGATAAAAATCCCAACCATCGATTTCGCACCTTTTTACACAAAAAATTATGGCCTATGGATGCATCCAATTTAGTTGAAGGCATTAGATTGAACACTTATATTTGTGATGCAAATGTTTGATGATCTCGATCTATCTAGTGGACAATATAGATCAGACGGTTTTACATGGTGGTAAAGATGTCTAACATTATTCTTTGGCGTTAGTTGAAACATCGATACTAACTCATCTCCATTTAGGAGAGAGAGACAAAGGAGTGAGAGACAAAAGGTGGTCTGCTTTTTGCTGAAAATTTAGTTCAAACCCTAATTCGCTTCATTTGGAGATTATGCCTCAGATCTTTCAATCCCTGCAAAAACTTGCGTATACAAGGTATTATAGAGACAGAGGGAGCTAGAGATGTAAGGTGGTTTGTTTTTCTTTGGAAATTTTGTTCAAACCCTAATTCGTTTCGCTGGAGATTAAGCTCAGTTCTTTCAATCCCCTGCAAATACTTTCAGATGCAAGGACTATAATACCAGAACATAGCCGTTGGAAAATAGCTGCTGGGTGGAAGTATTAATCCACTGTTCTTCCTTCGGCTAAGTATAATGGCAAGAGGGAAATCTGAGCTCAGATTCTGAGCATTTCCGACCCAATTCCTCCAACTCTCACCTGTCGCTATCTCTCAGATTCACGCAGAAAGTGCCAGGCCCAATGCCATCTCCCGAACGGCAGATTCACGCAGAAAATCTCAGCTTCTGCCTAAAATCTGAGTTCAAACTCAGATTCTGTGCAGAAAGCAGCTCTCGAACGAGCCCTTAGGCTTCGTTTGATTGCATATATTGGTCAAACGCATTTTCATGCCAATACGTATTTGGCATGTTATTGGTATTAAGTGCATCAGCCCATTGTTTGACAGCGCATAAGGCCAAACAATTTATATCACTTAAATGAAGAGGCTTGTGAAAGAATTACCGTTTTAAAATATTTTTAACCCAAATAAAAAATCAACTGAATGAACAGTATTACATGATATGCTTCTTTGCAAAGATCAAAATACAGTATTGGCATGCCTATCTTCTAACAAAGTTTTTAAAAGCTAAAAACAAACAAAACAACAACAACAGCAACAACAATACCAATCATTGATACTTAAAAAGTACCACCCAGTGAATAAAATATTAATTTCTTTAGTTGAGATCCAATAAATCAAGAACTCCAGGAAAAAAAAGGATAAATCTGTGAGAAATTTAAAAATAAATAAATAGTTTATTGTTAGCATAAACATGCAATGTTATACTTACAAGCATATAGGCTTTTATCAGACATACACATTTTTTATAGAAATGTATGCAAAACTGTTTTTTTCGCATGCATTATACGTGCACACATGATACCCAAATATGCTTTCTTTGTTTTAGGCACTAACTCATCACTTAGAAAAATCGTGTGATAACCAAGGTGTTTTTATTGGAAAGAAAAAATGAATACAAGTAAATAAAATACTAAATCAATTTTCAAAATAATAATGCCACCATATCAATGAAAAAAAAAACAGTTTTAAATGATCAAAATTCTCGATTTAAATAATCAATTATGATATAAAAAAAAACGCAACCCACTTAGAAAAACCGTCTAGGGCATCTGAGTATGATTAAAATCAGCTGCAAAACATGAAAAAAAAAAAAAAAAAAAAGAGACGCGTATTCACTATAAATTCGAGTACCGAATTCATATCAGGATTTGGATTAGATCACGAATAAATGAAATTATACAAAAAAATAAAAAAAACGAAAGAGGGAGAGATTAAAGAGGATTTGTTGTTGTTACCATATGAAGAGGGAGGGATTGGAGGATGGAGGAAGAGGATGAGATTGAAGGTTGTTGAAGGGAACTCTGGTTGAAGTAATCTCGGCCTCCTTCTTGGAAAACTCGCTGAAGAACT
Organism: Chloranthus sessilifolius; assembly: GCA_021018995.1. Taxonomy (NCBI): domain Eukaryota; kingdom Viridiplantae; phylum Streptophyta; class Magnoliopsida; order Chloranthales; family Chloranthaceae; genus Chloranthus; species Chloranthus sessilifolius. Next base: position 124,239,992 of record CM037586.1, read on the forward strand.
TCGTCATCCATGGCGGAATCAAGTAGAAATATGTTGCAGGCGAGAGAGAAGATAGAAGAGAGACGAGAGAATAATAATAATAACAATAAATAAATAAGAATGAAAAAGAGGATTCCCTTCTTCTCTTCGGGCTTTCTCCAACGAGCCACGCCAATGGAAATAAACTACTCCCGCTTATGGTATCCGTATTTGCAACCTCAGTTTCCTTCGTCGCAACTATGAGTCTCCTCCACATGCCAACATTTGACTTGCTTGAAACTTTGAATCTGATCTCGACTCATGGACTACCGTCAGATCATCATAATTTAATTGCAAGCGACACAGATCTCAAAAATGTACACATGACATTAGATATCATCAAAGGACTGAAATTAATATTTAATTGACAGTATAATAAAGTGAACAATTTTATAGATAATTTTGTAGACAGCCTATGTGGAGCCATGTAACTGACTGCACATAAGCTATCTGAAACGTGGCTTATCAAAAGTTCAAAACGTTAACGTGTCCACCCGTTATAATTTTCCATATTTAACCAGTTTGATGGTAAGCGAGAAATGATCTCGATCATGTAATCTAAAGAAGTCAAACGGCTTCATCACTTCTCATGGAAGAAAGAATCTACCGTTGCTAATAAAAGTACCCTATTTCAATCGTCCGAGAAATAAGGATACTGTGCGAAGTGGGTGGAAACGTAATTGCGCACCCATGTTCTAGCTCGATGCTTGAATGTTTTTGTGGCGACGGGCCACGTTGGGCTAGAAAACCATTTTATAACAGGTCAGATTCGAGGCGGCTAGGCATATTGAAAATGAGTCTAAAGTGAGTGTCCGGATATGGCCGTCGACACATTTGTATGACTGTATGACCAGCACAGACTTCCAATGATTGAAAGTTACTAACCTGGTCGTTTCGGTTTCAGGCCCTACCGAAACGATAGTTTGAACCGAAATTTCGATCCAAATATATAGAGGGGAAATTATCGGCCAAAATTTCGATTCAAATTTTCATTTTAATCATGCCTGAAACCAAAAACGAAAGAAGCTATTTTGATCCTTGCATCATACGCCTAGATAACACTTGAAACTTGTACGATTTTCACCTTAATAAGTGTAAAAGTTTTAAATATTGTCTTTGGGACACCATGAAAAACTTCTTTAATTTGTATTTTCATAATAATTTTGACATAGTTCTTGGGTTAAATGATTACACATCTAGCTGGTTATGACATGCAAATAGATAGGCAGGTTTTAGCCCTACGCCGTCGTTCAAATAGATTGACAATTTAATTGAGATACTAATAATATTCCCATAGTCTACCCTAAAACAAATAATAGCAAGCAAAATCAGTCATTTTCGCTACATTCATCTAACTATGCTCGACTTTGATGCCCATTTCAGCAACACACTTACTGGACAACCCAAATCAAACTGCATAAGGAGATTCCAATGCAAGAAATTATGATCTTGCCTTTCCCATACTAAATAAGCACAATCACTAAAAAGTGTATAAGCAAAAGCAGACCCCGAGATAAAAGAATTACTCACCTAAGAGTATGCCATTATTTCATTACATTTTCCTATGTTGAACTCCATTCAAAATTGTTGGAACTATATATATATATATATATATATATATATATATATATATATATATGAAGGTACTCCGGGTGGAGTACCATCACCGTACTCCAATATCCATATGGAGGTCTATATGGCAATCAAAGCATATTTTGAGTGCCACGTAGAGCAAGGTAGTGTTGTTTAGATCATTGCACATTATAAACAAGAAGATTATTGCACGGATCATTGCACGTTAGTGTGGAGTTTTCGTTTGATATTGAGCAATGTGAGATTTCGTGAGTGGGACACCGAAACCTTCTTTGATGATTATCAAAAGCTTCGTATACACTACCTAAGAAGGTAAGTTTTATAATGATTATCGTGAAAAATTATTTCCCTAAGCTTAGATTGATAGATGTGTGGTGTGTGATTGAATTCATTTTGAAATTTGAGGAAAAACGAGCCCAAAAGAAAGAAGAAGTTACTGAATCGCACAAAATCGCTCACGCGAATTGAAAATCGCTCGCACAAATTGAAAATCGCTCGAGTGATATACCTTTAGAAAGCAGGAGAAAGAATTGTAGGAAAAATCGCTCCCGCGATTTTTTCTCAGATTTTAGGAAAATTTTCTTAGGGAAAATTCACTCGAGCGAATTTGGAGTGCCACAGGAATTGTCAAAATAGCTTGTGCGATTTGCATTACTTTTGGCTGTCTTGGTCTTTTCTTTGGGAGAACTTGTGAGCGTTTTGATTTGTCAATTGCTCCATTATTGATATGTGGTTTATGAACTATTGTTATCTAGATTGAGTACGAGAGGTCGTCGATAGGATCATTGTATTGCTTCGTTTGATTTCAAGGTTAAAGTAGGGAAAACTCAACATACAATTTTCGTTTGTGATTTTGATGCATAGACTCTATGATGTGATCAAATGTAAGCTTCGAAAATGAAATTGAATGTGTGTTTTCGAAACTGTGTATGAAATAAAGAATGGACTTCGAATGTAAATCGATATATGAACTCTTAATAGAAACTTACATATTTTATCGAAAGTGAATTTTGAATGTCATATCGAACATTGATCATTGAACTTCAAATTGATAATGTGGAATATTGAATACTGAATTTAGCTACATTGAATATTGAACATTGATCAAAAATTGAATATTGACTATTGAACGTTTGAACCATTGAACTTTAAATTGTGAAAGTGGAACGTTTCAACATTGAATTTAGCTGTGTTAGAAATTGACTCAAGTAATAAGTATTAGTATTGAATGATGATTTAAGGTTATGTGAACGAAAACTCTAACAGTGGACTGGTACGGCGGGTTACACCGTACACAGTAGACCAGTACTGGCCGTTTATACCGTACAAATTGGACCACTAAGATCATTTCATAAAGTGCTCATTGAACGAAGATGGTTAGGGGGAAATTCATTGAAAAATTGGCGCAACAACACTATATTCACGTTGGAGTTTCTTAAGTTATGATTTAAAGCATGCATGAATGAAAAACTAAGAGATTGGATATGAAATATGAAATGAATAAGCATTATCGAACTTTGAATCCGAAAGATTGAATTTAGAATATTGTATGTCAAATTGAACATTGAAATGAGCTTTGAAATTGAAAGCATTGAATTGAATTTTGCTATTTTATAAATTAAAAAAACGCGTTTGAATCTTAGTCATTGATGTTATGTTTCGTTTGATAGAAATGTGAATTGGCATTGATTTTTTTCTACTGAGCTTAGACTGTTAGCTCATCCCAACATTTATGTCACAATTGTAGATTGTGATCAGGACCTTGAATTAGAGAACGATTCAGATTATGTTCCTGAGGCAAAAGAAGATCTTTTGCCTAACGAGTTTTATTTGTAGAGACATTTTGAAATAGATTTTGGACATGGTACAGTATAGGATTCTTTTTGCATATATACAATTTGATAAACCACTGCTTAGGTGACAGTCGGCCATCATCGGTGGTTCGTTTTGTGATTTTTATTTACTTTTTGCATAAAGATGGATCCCATTAGTGTCATATGATATCTGCTTGATTGTTCCATATATGTGTGAATGTACTACGTACTCGATGATCCGGCTTTCTCTAAATTCTGCATAGAGAGAATTTTACCGTTACAATGGTATGTATCAGAAAGCATCGGACGATCCGATTTTTCCTAAGATTGTGTGTAGGGTAAAATCGGATTGCCACCTGACTACTCGGCCTTTCTCAGGAATCCGTTTAGGAAAAGTCGAGGATGTCACAGATGGTATAAGAGCTATAGCTCTAGATCTCCTGCAGGTCAACTGTGTCACAGTAGATATCAAATATATGGCAGTAGATTTCATTGGGGCATAGGCCTTAGGTTCTTAGGTGATCTTAGGGTGGACCCATGAGTTAGAGATGAGATTGAAGATGACTTATGAAGGTTGAAGTGACATTGAGTTTGATGGATCCTAAGCCTTAGATGACTGAACGACTTTAGGAAATTGTAATTTAAGGAATTTATTCGAGGAAGAACTTAATTAGGCTCAAAATATGTGAGTGTAATTAGAAATGATCTTTGAGAATTATGGGACTAAGATTGAGTGAGACTTTTCGTCAATTGAGAGACTATGATAAAGAATAATTGGTCGAAGATCGGACGTTTAATGGTTTGGACCAAATGTGGTATAAGAAAGATTTAGGGCTTAAGACAATTTTAGATGCGATTGAGATATCTTAAAGATTTCTCTGAAATGGTTGAATCTTCTTTGATGACGTCAAAGAAGAAGGCTGCTTCTAAACCACAACTTCGAAGGTCACGTCTTCGAAGCAACCTAAAACCAAACCTCCCCCTAGGAGAGACCAACCTACCATGTGGTGGGACAAGAAAAATTTTGAAACAGAATGGTCCTTTGATCAGGATTTTTCCATAACCAAGACATGACGAGGTGGTCGATCAATTGCTTCTTCCAACATATTCGATTTTTGTGTCAACCGTCCACTATGTTACACACTCGAAGGTTACATAGTGAATTTTTGAAGACAAAAATTCCTTTAAGGAGGGGAGAATGTAACAACCCTAATTTTTACTACCGTTGACTCGTTAACCCTGGATGATCGTTCAACTGTTTTGATCGATTTGACTTTGGTCAAACTTTTGATGTCTATGACGCGGTCTCTGACCCACCTATTTTAATTGGATAAACGCACCATTTCCTAACTCGAACTTAAAATGGATCTTGAACCCTTATGCGAAGTGTGCGTGTTGCACACGACTCGAGCCTCGAAATTAGACCAAGTTCGATTTCCACCTTTCAAAAGTACTATAATTATAAAATTGGGCTTACTTGGTTAATATTAATGAATAATTTAAAATGAAAAGGATGGTGTGCGCGTGATCAAGGGCGATCAGGTGCACCCTAGGCACGAACCTAACCTGAGCTAATAACCCAAATTATTATGTCTATATGTACAGATGTACAGTGTCTAGGTATGATAAATGTTAACCAAGCCCCCTCTCTGCACACCTGATTTCGTGTACACTCTAGTGAGGTATATGGTACACGTCTTGAAGTTTTAGGATATTTATTTCTAAGTGTTCATATAAATATTTGTGTGAACCATTATGCAAGCTACGTGATGGCACAATGGTTAGGAACTTGCTTTGTAAATAGGAGGTCTAGGGATTATGTCCTGTTAAATGAATTTTAGAACCTATTTTGGACCTCATTTTAGACCTTTGAAAGAAGTCCCATACACTGGTTCACGGTGAGTCGGCTTAATGCCGAATCAAACTCCCTTTTGTATAAAGAGCAAAAACCCACTAGAATTGGATTGTAAAAATCCATTTGAGAGGGAGAGAACCAAGAGAAGAGTCCGGCGGAGAGAATCGAGCCCCCACCCCTCTTCTTCCTTCTCCTTTGACCCAAAAACATGGATCTCATCTTCTCAAACCCTTCTTCTCCTCATTTCCCCTTTTGGTGAAATCATAGCCATTGATCCCCTCTCAAACCCCTTTTGGTCATGTTTTGTACTACAAGTGACCTTCAATTCCGACATAGTAAGATCTAAAGAGGAGGAGATCAAATCACTGGATGAATGGCAAGCCTTGGCGTCGATTTCGACGATCGTGAGCTTCGCATGCACAACCTAAGAAGGTAATTTTCGAAACCCTTCGCATGCATGCGTAGATCGTAGGAGGATTTATGAGATTTAGATTTGATTGTATGTGCATTTGGATTTCGTGTAAGGATTCGAGAAATTCGGGTTCGAATGGGGGGAATCGAGTCATCGAAGAGACGAGCGAGAGCTTCGACGCTGATTTTCATCGATTCGACTCTCTTAGACTCCATATACACGATCCAGAAGGTAAGATTCATGATTCTATAGTATGTAATTAGTTTAGAATGGATTTGTGTGGGTGGTTAAGGTTTTGGATGAGTTGGATTGAGGAAGAAGAGTCCCGAGAAGTTGCAGAAATGCACAAATCAGCTCAAGCAAATTGTAAATCGCTCAAGCGAATCACCTTCAGAAACAAGGCAAAAAAATTTATGGAAAAATTCGCTCGAGCGAATTGTGTGCCACACAGAACTTGATAAATTCGCTTGAGCGAATTTGGAAGTCGCTCGAGCGAATTTGAGAGGGGTACTGAAACATACTCGATATTTTGGCCATAACTTTTTACTCCAAAATCGAATTGATATGATTCTCACAATATTGAAAAGAAGACAACGAGCTTCATAACTTTGTGTGAAATAGAAATTTCACGAATCAAATGTTTTAAATGTCAAATTTGAGTTGCAAAAGACAAGTTCTACATGATCCAAGGTTAACACAAATTTGTCTATTCTGTCTCGATTTTGAGAAAATACTTAAGTACATCAAAGTTATTAGTGATTAAAATCAATCCTTAATGCATAATCGTATATGTGATATAGATGAAAGAATCAGTCACCATCGCTAAGGATCATCTCACACCTTCTTGCGACTTAGGAATCGAGGTAGGGGAAATTCAATGCACGATTTCATTTCGATTCATAGATTTGAATGATATACTTGACCCGAAATGTGATTTTGAGAAACTAAATTAGAATCTGTTAAATTGGACCGCATTGAATATTTGAAATCTTTGGATTTTTGAATTGCATTGAATCTTTTGAAATATTGAATCCTTTGAATACTGATATGAACATCGAACTTTGAATGGTTGAATATGGACTTTGAATATGAACCCCGAATATGAATTTTTGCATATGAACTTTGAATATTGAATCTCTGAACTATGAACATTGGAATCATTGAACTTTGAATATCGAATCCTTGAATTTGATTCATGGACTCTGTGATATGATTGAATGTGAACTTTGAACCCTGAATATGAAATTAAGTATGAACTTTGAATGTGAACTTGAATACGAACTCCAAATATGAACTTTGCAAAATTCATCGAATTCGAACTTCGAACATGAATTGTGAATTTAGACTCTGAGAATATTGAATCTCTCATAGGTTCATATGACGTATTTGAATCACATAGTAATCATTGGAAACTGATTTAGAAATCTGATTTTGAAATATGAAATTCACTTTTGAATATTTGAATTATCGAATCCGTAAACTTTGAATCTGAGCTTGAATCTACACATTGAATCTCTGGAACTATGAATCTGAACATCGAATTCGAATTTGAACTTTGTATATGAATATGAACATTGAACTTTGAACTTTGTATATGAATATGAATTCCGAATGTGAACTCCGCATATGAACTTTAAATATAAATATGAACTCAATTGGGAGAGAGGAGTAGAGGCTCCGGAGAGGGTTAAAGGCCCCGGGGTTACGGCCTTATTTTCGCTAATGGAATGCTTTGTTCCTACTAATGGGATGCTTAGCCGTAATGAGTATTGATTATGATATGTATCTGAACTTTGACTTTGAATCTGAATCTGAAGAGGAGTAAAGGCTCCAGAGAGGGGTCGAGGCCCCGGGGTTACAACCTTGTTTCCGCTAATGGAATGCTCTGTTTCTGCTTATGGGATGCTTTGGTTCCACATTGTTTGTAACGTTGAATCATTGAAATCTGAACTTTGAACTCTGACCTTTGAATTTGAACATTCAAATATGAACTCTGGACCGGTATGGTGGGATTATCTGTAAATTTGAATATGAACTTTGGACTGGTATGACGGGTTATCGTACATTTGAATATGAATCTGAACTTCGAATACGAACTTTGAACATTGAATTGAATATGAATCTGAACTTTGAATAGGAACCTTGAACATTGATTCGAATATGAATCTGAACTATTGATCGTTTTATTTTAAAACCCTGCAAGTGCACAAGTTCGAATGTACTTGGGCGAGTACAAGGGTGTCAACCCACAGAGACTAGTCGTTTATTTTAAACTAAAGCCTTACTAGTAAGGGGTGTTCTTTATAATAGTAAAATTCTAATTATTCTGGCAAAGAAAACTGATTTGGAAAATACTGAGAGACAAGCCTGGGATCTCTCTTGAATCTCAGATTCGTAAATAACTTATATCCTATTCTAAATTTCAGGTACCCCTGCTCCTGGCTACAAGCTCCGTCGCATCATTTATGAATTAGAGAAATCTAATCACGAGTTAGATAAATCTAATTGTCTAAGAACTATTGCACGAACCAACAAAGACTACTCTTCAAGGCCTAGTCCATTGGTGAATATTTCTTGTTCTTTAGATTATCCTAATTAAGTCTTAACATATTGCAAGCGCATAATGGAAATTGTAATGCTAGTATAAGATCGTTCCCATGAGGAAGTGTTTTATCTTTGTATTTTGTTTTTCTGAAAACTTATATTTATCATTAAGATCCTAAACTATTGGAGAAATATGAATTAAAGAATGATTTCTTAAACTAATTTACATAAAATAAATTCTAATCTTCAAACTTCTGAATTCTGGTCGTCAATTAGTTTCTTTCTGTTCTCAAATATTTAGAAAATTAAAAGTACCATTACACTATATATCAAGTCTCCTAGCTCTGGTCATCAATCAAAACTAGAATCCTATAAATACAAATTTAATCTAATCAACAATCTCCTAAAACTTGGGTGTCAATCAAATTCTAGAAAATTGAAGATGAAAAATAAAATACCGTTACACTAATTTGTAAATCTTAACCTGAATCGTTAATTCAAATCAAAACTTGAAGATATTTACAAACGAGTAAATTTGCAATAAAAATAAATCTAAACTAGAAAGCAAAGTAAAAATATATCTTTCACCCCTTAGCTGTAGTCGTTAATTGCTTCTGAGAAATTACGGATATCTATACTAATCTTTCAGCTCTCAATCCCAGTCGTCAATTGTAATTAAAGAACCTTGGATATCTAAACTACTTAAAACTAAATTTTTTATCAAAAGAAAATCCAACCTCAGTCATCAATTGATGTGGAGAATTTCTTCGATGAGATTATTCTTATGATGAGCTCTCTTATTTATAGATCATAAGGAGTCGGTTTACAGTGTTATAATCCTAAAAAAATAAAATACTAAAAATAATAGATTCTTAATATAACTCTAATTCCTAATTTTAGCTTCCTTGTTTTCAGTGGTTGATGCGCTTCTGGACTTTCTCCTTAATTTCAGTAATCAAGATCTTTAGGAGTTCATCTTCATCAATCTTCTTAGATTCGTGATTAGCCAAACTTCTAATTTAAGATGTCTTTTATTTTTATACATGGCGATGTAAATCTTCACTTGATCAACAACAATGAAAAACTTCAATCTATACAATCGTAAATTACGATTTCTCTTTTCCACATAGCTTTCACTCTAGATGATTCTTTATTACGAACGATCATTATTTCTTTGTATCGTATTCCGCTGGAATGTCTTATCTGAAGAATCGTAAATTATGATTTGATAATTTTCTCTGTATAGCGCTCCATCATCTTTTACGATTTCTTAGCTTTTAGCAGCGTCTGATCGTCTTTTTCATTCAATCGTCTTTCTTACTATTTTTTGAGTTCATTTCAACGAAAATTAATACTTTGATTCTCTTTTATTAATTATCCTTAATATTTGCATATCATTAACTTATTAGTAGCAAACTAGAGTTTACCATCACTAAGTTAAGGGTGATAAAATGGTATATTCTGTGATTGATCACACCCCCAAACTTACGTTTTGCTACTCCCTAGCAAACAAGGAAAGAAGTACTAATTTAAAATTTGAATGTCACTTTCGTGGGGAGCACGATTATATTTAGCAGATGCAATAAGCCTTTAAACCCCTAGGTGATCCTTAGTGGAAGAATTGTAGTCTCCTGATGGTTTTCAGTGAAGTTACTTACAAACTTCAAAATATTTTTGAATTTTTCAATTTATTTTCAAAACTAATCAAAAGTAAAGTAAAAAAAATCTAAACTAATTTTATACATTGATTATCTAATCATTACATGGTTATTATAATTTTCAAAAATAAGATTCCATTAACTACCACTTTCTATCCTAGCAGTTATCCTTGATCAGAACTCCGCAATTTCAATCCTGTAAAGCGTGGAGTGTGTGCGTACCAGTGAAAAGTTTATTTATTATAAATTTTTCTAAATTGCATATTTAGAAAATATTTTCATCCAAAAACTCTCATTATTGGCATACTCTCAAAAAGATGTCAGATTTTTTTGTTCTCTCAATATAATATTTATAATAAATTCAAAGGATAATTGAAAAAAACATGAATCTCATATAATGGGTAACCAATTCTATTTATATGGTTCCCTGTGCAATCCATAGTATCTATTATTCACATCTCTACTAGGCTTATGTTTTTACAAATCATAAATAAAAAAGGTCTCTCCTTCGGCTTGTAATGGGGCTTTGGGTTTAAAAGGTTTCAAAAAAAGGCCGATAGGATTCAAAGGTTCTCTGAGAATTTAGTTCCTCCTTCTCTATCTTCTTCTTTTCTTTTCTATTCTACTTCAGTACGTATCCAAAAGGTTGGATAACTTCTTTCCATTTTTCTTTTTCTTCTGTAAATCCCGTTCTTCAATTGATTTTTTTTTCTTCAGCTATCCATTTCATTTTCAGTTTTGGAAGCTATTTGGTTCTCTTTCTTTCAATCATATTTTACGATTTTTGACTTCTTTTCCCATATTTTCTTCTTTATTTCTTCTTAATTGTTGTACCGTTTTTCAACATATCCCTTATCTATTTTTTTTTTTACTCCTTTCACTCCCTCTTCTTCCCTTCTTTTGCATTCTAAACTTTCAAAAAATATAAGGGTTAAAGGTTAAAAGCTTTTGGTAGTATATATGGTTAAGAGTTTATAAAATCATGGTACAAAAAAATTTAATTTAGGCTTCTAATATGGGTTCAAAAGATAAATTTTTCTGGGATTTTGGCTTTTTGGCTTTGACTAAAACAAAAGATGACCTTTAGTCATCTTTACGATTTACTAGCATAAATGCTTTATTGTTTTAATGTTTCGAATAGATAGTTCTAGACAAAATAAACAAATTATCATATTCGCATAATATTTTGATTGTAAGTTCAGCAATATGAGATTTTTCATAAAAATAGTAGAGAAGTTCCAAAGAATTGAATTGAATAGATAGCAGTCTCTCTCTCCAAAGAAAGGAAAAGTTAGTCTCTAGCTCACTGGTTATATAATTTTGAAACTATAGTCTAAATATTGCAGTTTAAATTAATCATTGTTTCAAACATTCAATCTGATACAGTGTTCTTGAAGAGCTAAATATGAATTGTAACTGTTCTATTTTCTTATTATTAAACTTCTACTACAATGAATCGTTAGGTTGTTTGAAGCCATATTTTTTTCTATCATAATTCACATATGATGATTAAATAGTCAAAATTCTAAAGTAAGAAATACTAAAAACTGAAACAGAAAGATTTTTTTTTTTGCAAAAACGCTAAAAGTAATGCAAAAAAGTAAAGTGTTATTTACAAGATTAAATTAAAAAATACAAAAGGTGTATATCCCCTCCAAACTTAAACTGGACAATGCCCTCATTGGCATAAAAAAAAGGGGATACTATAAAAAAAATCATAAATTACTTAAAATTGCTGATATTGCACCGAGTAAAAAAATCTTGTCATAAAAATTTCTCCCAAACTTGAGAGAAACACATCCGGCTTAATCTCAGATCATAAGTAACATAAATGGAAAGGAAAAATAGTAACTACATTAGAAAGTTAGTCAAAGGAAAATTTCATATATTCATAGAATATTTACAATAACATGGAAGGAAAATTATAGACAGAAAATACTGAAAAAGTAAAACTAATTACATGAATGGTATAATCCTAGGAAAAATCTAGACACACACTATCTACGACACTGGCAGCAACGACCGAGGTAAAAAGTTCTTCGATAAAGATCGGTCCTCGGCTTCTAACCACTTTCAATCAGGGTCTTTCATTCCTTCCTACCACAATTTGGTAGGATCGCTCCCCCAAGAGTTGCGGAACACTCCTCACTACCCTTCAAAATCTCTCTCAAATAGAACACATCACAGGTCTTCCTTAGAAGAAATGCAACGCCACTGTGAAAGTGCTTTGAAGAGTGGGGAAGTGAACACATCTCTAAATCATCATTCACCTCTAGTAATCCTTTGTGAAGATTTTACGAAGAGATTGTAATACAGGCAGGGGGAGAAGATAAGCAATGGAGAGGGGTGGCGAGGGACGATTCAACCCACCATCACCATAAAGGAACTCGCACTCAGGGTGGGCTGTAATAGTGTAAAGGTTAGGAAGTGGGGAGAGATGGGTTATTGGAATATGGTTTCAGATTTGGGTTAAGTTTAGGGTAAAGGATAGTTTCCGTGGATGATTCAGCATCCAGGACGGGTCGTTGGTGCTTCAGATTTTCTACTTTCTTTATTGCAGTCAGGAGCTCGGCCTTGTGTATCTCTATGATTCTATGAAGTCGTTTGTTGAAATCACTTGGGGTATTCTCTTCCGTCATAAGGGCTAGAGTTATGAATAAGGAAGACGAAAGAGATGGGTTTCTGGAAAGGAAAGGTCTGATTTTATAGGGAAGGAAAATGTTATGAACCGTCACTTCATGTTTAAATGTCAAGGTGTAGGTTCTTAGGCTTGGGTAGTTGGCAAGTGGTAAAATTGAATGCGATGCGTGTCTGCTTCCTCTGAGTTAAATGGGTTTGAATTCCAACGTAACCGATAAGACCAATCACTAGAATCGCCTGTTCCCTAGAATTGTCGTTTGCGATTCTGGAGAACAATAACGAGACTTTTCAACACTTCAAATCGTAATCTCTACGACTCGACTCTTTTAATCACGAGAAATCATAAATTCATACGCTCAAAGTGATTATGACATGACAGAAGAGTCTCTACGATTGAATGCACTCTTGTACACTGTAAATAATAGAGAACTCTCTTTAACATTATTAAATTATGTACATATGTTACAAGTGTTTTCTACGGGTGAGTCGGTAGCTCGACGGGTTCTAGAAGGGCTCAGTTTGAATCAAAGGGAGTTGATGTGCCTCCCACAAATATACGTCCTCTAGTCGTACCAACTGCATGTGTAGGAGGTAAATTACTCTCTCTCTCAAAAAGGGATAGTTGCTCGATTTGAGTTTCTAACTTTATGATGACCGCCGAAGGGAGTTGAGTAACTATGCCTAGATACGGCCATGTTGCAGCCAGCTTTTAGCTATTTGTAACAAGGCTTCCTCTGCAGCAGTGTGGTTTTAGGCTTCTGTGGGGTAAGGAGAAACAGTTAGAGGTTGGGGAACTACCTGAGTTGGGCCATGATTAAGACCACAAGCTTCTCCTTTTTGAGATGTTGGGTACGATTTTATACTCACCAAAGATTGAATTTTTGCTTTCTAAAGCTTCAGCCTTGGAAGACATTTTATCATCGACTTTAATTTATATAATCCTCCTTGCTTAGGAAGTATATTTGTTAAAGTCTCTGAATCAACCTCACCCGGTGCGTGGTATTGCACGGGTTCCTCGCTAAGGGTCTTAAAGAATTCCCAAGCATCCTCTACAGTCAATGTACGGAACATTCCACCACATGACATATCAATCATATGTCGGGTTGCATCATCAAGGCCTTCATAGAAAGTGAGTACTGTTTGCCAGTGCCTAACCCCATGGTGAGGGCACTTGCGCAGAAGATCTTTAAGACTATTCCAACATTCCTGAAGAGATTCATCTGAGAATTGATAAAATGTTATAATAAGATGTCGAATTTTATTCGTTCTGCAGATTGGAAAGAATTTCATAAGAAACATGCACTCCAGTCCTTCCTAATTAACAATCGAATTATGGGGCAAAGAGTTTATCCACTGTTTTGCTTCATCTCTAAAGGAATATGAGAATAGCTTCAACCGAGTGGATGATTTTGTCAAGTTCTTAATTCGAATAATAGTGCATATTTCTAGAAATTTACGTAAATGCATATAGGGGTCTTCATCCATCCGCCCGTGAAAGATAGGAAGTACTTGAAGCACATTCGGTGTGATTTCAAAAGTCCTATTACCGGCTGTAGGGGGTAATTGAATAGATGGGGGAGGTGTAAGAGGTATGAATGCATAGTATTCCCTTATTATTTTAGCCAAAAATTGGTCTTTACCTGCCATTTGAATTGAGTTCGAGCAGAGTAGGGTGGCTAAAATAGTTATTGTAAATGTCTACTTTATTTTTAGTTTTATCTTATTATTTTAGAAAGCAGAGAGGGAAACAAATATGAGCCTCTAGCTTCTCTGATCAGGGAAAGTTGAATACTTGATTCGCTTGCTTCAAGTAAACCTGCAAAAGCTTAAAAAGTGATAAAAAAATAAAGAAATATAAAAAGAGAAAGATAAATGTTTATTTTTTAAACTAATATAAAGTAAAATCCACTTCCCCGGCAATGGGCGCCAAAAACTTGTTCTTATTCTTTATGTTGTTCTAATTACGTCTTAACCTATTGCAAACACACAATGAAAATTGCAATGCTAGTATAGGATCGTTCCTACGAGGAAGTGTTTTATCTTTTTATTTTTCTTTTCTGAAAACTTATATTTATCTTTAAGATCCTAAACTATTAGAGAAATATGAATAAAAGAATAGTTTCTTAAACGAATTTTACAGAAAATAAATCCTAATCTTCAAACTTCTGGATTCTGGTCGTCAATTAGTTTCTTTCTGTTCTCAGATATTTATAAAATTAAAAGTACCGTTACACTATATATCAAGTCTCCTAGCTCTGGTCATCAATCAAAATTAGAATCCTATCAATACAAATTTAATCTAATCAACAATCTTCTAAAACTTAGGCATCAATCAAATTCTAGAAAATTAAAGATGGAAAATAAAATACCGTTACACTAATTTACAAATCTTAACCTGAGTCGTCAATTCAAATTAAAACTTGAAGATGTTTACAAAATAGTAAATTTGCAATAAAAATAAATCTAAACTAGAAAGCAAAGTAAAAATATATCTCTCACCCCTCACCTACAGTCGTCAATTGCTTCTCAAAAATAATAAATATCTACACTAATTTTCTAGCTCTCAATCTCAGTCGTCAATTGTGATCGAGGAACCTTAGATATCTAAACTACTCTAAACTAAATTTTTGATCGGGAGAAAACCCAGCCTCAGTCATCAATTGATGCTGAGAATTCTTTCGATGAGATTATTCCTATGTCGAGCTCTCTTATTTATAGATCATAAGGAGTCGATTTACAGTGTTATAATCCTAATAAAATAAAATACTAACAACAAAAGATTCCTAACATAACTCTAATTCCTAATTTTAGCTTCCTTGTTTTCAATGGTTGATGCGCTTCTGAACTTTCTCCTTAATTTCAGTAATCGAGATCTTTAGGAGTTCATCTTCATCAATCTTCTCAGATCCGTGATTAACCAAACTTTTAATTTAAGATATCTTCTATTTTTATACATGGCGGTGTAAATCTTCACTTGATCAGTAGCAATGAAAAGCTTTAATCTATACAATCATAAATTACGATTTTTCTTTTTCACATAGCTTTCACGCTAGACGATTCTTTGTTATGAACGATCGTTTTTTCTTTGTATCGCTTTCTGCTGGAATGTCTTCTCTGAAGAATCGCAAATTACGATTTTATAATTTTCTCTATATAGCATTTCATCGTCTTTTACGATTTCTTGGCTTTCAGCAGCGTCTGATCGTCTTTTTCATTCAATTGTCTTTCTTACTACTTTTTGAATTCATTTTGACGAAGATTAATACTTTGATTCTCTTTTATTGATTATCCTTAATATCTTCACATCATTAACTTATTAGTAGCAAACTAGGGTTTAGCATCACTAAGTTAAGGGTAATAAAATGGTATATTTTGTGACTGATCAGTAACCCCAATCCCTGCAAGGCCACTGAGATTATTCTAAATAAGATTGCAGCGTTATCATCGCGTTCTCGATCTAGTCGGAACCTTGAACATGCAATCGTACCATTAAGGGAATCCAAAATAAAAGAGAAACATAAATAAAATTATTTACTTATCTTTGATCGTATAAGAGATCCCAAGCTTCAAGACGATTTAGCCGTGCATCGTTGCTATGATCTTCATCATCATTGAATCGATCATAGAATGATGATTACAAAGCCCTCAATCTCATAAACTCTCGCAGATCTGAAATCTAAACCTAAACTACGAGCAAAAAAGCCCTATGGCTGAAACCTATTTTATTCCTAGCCTAGGGTCCTTATTTATAAATGTATAAGACCCTAAAACATTGATTTCTACTAGGAAACAAACCCTAGAACGAATATAATCTAAACTAAGAAGGTAAAAGATCTTGAAGTCTTGAATTTAGGAAGAATCCCAATTATTTGCGCCTAAAAATCGTCAAGAAATACCAATCTACATGCCTGAAAATCAGCAAAGATCTTGACTTCGATCAGTCGAGAATGGAGCTCGACTGGTCAAGATAATTTATATAGGAAAAGCCCTCTCTGCTTTCTGGTTTGGACTGGTCGAAATGGACATTTCGACAGGTCACAAATCAGATTTATGAAGCTTTGAAGAGCTGGGGCGGTCCCAATGTGCGTTATAGAAATCCCAGGCTCGACCGGTCACAAATCCATTTTCAACCGGTCGAAACTGCAAATTCGGCACTTTCTCTGTGTTTTTGTGCGAATGCCATTCGGCCATAACTTTGATATACAGTTCAGAATCTGGCAATTCTTGGCTTGTTGGAAAGCAGGGAAAATTTTATTTCCAATGGTATAGGCCTCATCTTCATCAGATCTATATGTACACTTTGGAACTCTTATTTCTCTCCGCTGTTCTAGTAGGTTCTTGCCATAGCCTCAAATTTTCCTTAACTTTGCTCTTTTAACCACATTTGCGCTTTTAGGCCTTCAAAACCTATTATATTCATTCTTACACTAAAAAGCAAATATTAGTAATTAAATAAGGCCTAACAATGTCAAGATTTGGGTCTAAATTATGCATCTTTTAAGGCCGATCACACCCCTAAACTTCAACTTTGCTAGTCCTCGAGCAAAGACAATCTTCAAATCCTTCCTTAAAACAAACTAATCTAATGTCATACAAGCTAATCTATGAAAATAAGAACAACTTTTGTAGGGAGCACGATTACATTTAGCGTATGCAACAAGCCTTTAAACTCCTAGGTGATCCCTAGTGGAGTTGTGTCTCCTGAGGGTTTTCAGTGAAGACACCCACAAACTTCCAAAATTGTTTTTGAAACCATCGGAAAATTGAGTTTTCCAAAAGCGGTTTTTGTTTTCATACTTTAAAAACAAAAACCAGTAATTTCTTTAACATGCAAACTTTCATTTTTAAATACCAATGTTACATTAAGCCTACTATTGCCTATTCAAATTAACCCAATGCTCCGATCCTTGGATAAATCATTCATTTATGCCTAGAGTATCGTGTGCGTGTTAACCCATGCTAAAATCTGTTTATCGCGGGACAAATCCAAACAAAGAATCGTCGGATCCCAAGTTTTGACTCAATCCTCACCTTAGGTATATACTCAAAACAGAATCGCTTCGATGAATGATTCATTTTTCACACATATGTGAGAGAGTTACAACACAAACAAAAAGGTCTCTCATGACATAAGAAACACGTTGCATCAAAAAATTAAAAAGATAAATCTCATAGTGAAAAGATATTTGTATCCTAAGCATGTCATACCAAACACCATAAATATTGCGCCTATCACTCTCCACAAGACATTTACCACTCCAGATTGGATCAAGAAAGTCTTTTTCAAGGTTGTAACGGAGCTCAGGTAAAGGTTAAGAAAAGAAAATTGGACTCAAATTTCTCTAAGAAATTGGAGAAGAAACTTCTTTGATTTTCTACTTGTCCACTCTCTTTTTTTCACATTTCTCAAAATTTTCTTTTTGCTTTTTCTCAACTTTTCTCCTCTTTCTACTCCTTTTCTTTTAAAATCACCTTAAATTTATTTTTTTCATTTTCTACCTTTTTCTCTTTTTTTTTTCTTTCCCTTTTCCATATATTTTTTGCCATATGCTCCCAGTAAACACCACTCTCATGCCTCTCCACTTACTTTCTTCCCATTTACTCTTATCTCTCTTTCCCAATTTCTCAAAAATTTAAGGGTAAATTTAAAATTTTTAGAAATGGTATCGGGGTATGGTTAACATAGCTTATCAAGAAATATATAAATGCCAAAACTTTCAACAAGCTCAAAAGGGGTACTAAAAGGTAAATCTATATAAAATGGGGCATTTTAGGTACAAGCGAGCCAAAGACGACCTTCGATAATCTCCTCACAAGGTGGTAAAGATACCTGTTTGTTTTAAGTTAAAGAGAAATGTGTTCTAGTACAATGATAGCAATGCAAAGTAAACAAACCAAGATAAATTATATGAAATTAACAAGTAAGCACAAATCCAAAGATACTCCGAATTTATTTTAGCACTCATCAAGAACGAGGAATAATTCTACAACACATTGGGTTTAGTCTTTCCTAGGATCTTAAGATTCAAAATTTAAATTAATCCTTTGATTTTTTGACTTAAGCATGGTAGAAGTGCAAATTTTTTTCTAAGCATGAAATTCAGACTTATTTTTGAATGTTTACATTGGAGCTAATAATCCTACGCAACAACAGTCCTAACATGGCATAAATATTCTAAAATTTAAACTCACATGCATAAACCGCTATAGTTTTAAAATTACATGAAAATAAAGCACGAGATGGTTCAAAAACTATATACAAAATTGTGGATTTGAGGGTGGTCAAGTATAAGATGTAATAAAATAAAATATGAACCACTTCAATAAGCACAAACACCCCCAAGCCTGAATGGTGCAATGCCCTCATTGCACAAAACAATAAACAATAAAAACAATAAGAGGGTAACCAAGGGAAGAAGAAAGGATTGGGAGGATTTAAGGTTTGGACAGGTCGAAAATGGAATTTAGACGGGTCACAGGGCTTTATATAGCCCTGGAACCTTTGATCTCGACCAGTGTTAGTCACTGAAAAGTACCACTTTTCACCTCTTAATCTAGCCTTTACTAGACCTTAAAGCCCACTAATAGTCATTTGTTAAGTGTATTTTATAGTTAGCAATAAACTGTGTGGCTTAATACAAAATCCCTGCTTATTGGTCTAAAGAAGAGAAAGAAAATATGCAAAGATGACAGCTGAGCCAAAACTTAATAGAACACCTTGGTAGTGCTCACCATGGTGACTCATTTCCTGGTTATCATTGACCAAAAGTCTAACAAATGAATGAAGTTAGCTGAGAATGGAGGAAGCTGCAACAGCAGCAAGTGCAACGCATTAGAGGATAAAAAGAATTATCTCACAGAGTTGAGGAGCTCCCTCGCGGAGCTAAGGATGCAGTGGAAGCTGCCCTCGCACAGATAAGACACGCAGTCAAGAGGAGAACAGTAAAGACATCGCAAAGATCTCGCGTCTTAAAACCCTCAGAATTTACGATCGCGAAGCTCTCACAGAGATCTAGCCTTAAAGCAGCTGCGCGCAGAACATAATGAGTCCATATGCATAAAGAACAATTTGTCACCTCGCGGAATTCTCGCGAAGCCCTGGAAGAGAGAGACGCTCAGAATTTTTCTTGCATAGCTCTCACGCACTCTGAAGTCAAACCAGTTACTATGTGAGCGCAGGAGCCTACTTGCGCGAGTATCCAGCGAGAGAGAACTTTTAAAGCTCTACTGCGCGAGAAATCCAAGCGTTCCAAATCACCTCTGCAACAGCATTACAGTGCAAAGCAACTATGTGATCAACTAAGAACCTACTGCGCAAGTGAATAAACCTCCTAAGCCAAATGCTCATCCGCGAAGGTAAAGCAACTGCGTGAGTGAATTAATGCAGATGTCAACCTCGCAAAGCTCGGGCTCTCCACTTCTTAACCCTAACTCAAGGACCTTTTAGGAATTTTCCAAGGCTAGGGCACACTTTTCGAGGTGCAAATTTTGAGGTGCACATCTCAAGGCATTCAAGGGTTACAATAGTGCCACGTCTGCTGGAAAAATTAGGGTTAATTTCTTTTGAGCCAAGGCCTTATGGACAGAGTATATAAGCTGTACTTAGAGTTTAGTATTTTCATCTTTCCATCATCCTCTGTCGACTGAGAGTTCCAACAGGCTAGGGTTAGGGTTTGATCATCTCTTTTTCTTATTTTTCTTCTCTCTTAGCTTAGCATTGGCTGGCTAATCCTTTTGTAAGTAGCTAGGTTTAATTTTATTTCAGTTTTATAATAGGCCTTGTATACATTGGGATCTTTTGGATGAGCAGTTGTGTACAGGCTACAGCCTTGAGATAGTTCATTATAAGTTTTGCTTTTATCAATGGATTATTCTTTTAATGACTAATTGAATCTATAGATCTTGTGGTTTCCTTAGATGTTTATAAGATCCATGCTTTGGGACTAGCTCATTCAGTTTCTAGTAGATCTATTATTTACCATCTAATTTCCCTTGATTTAATAGCCCCATGGATATCAAGCCGGATCTGTAGCCAGATCTGGATAGCTCGTAGCCCTAGGACTCCATGGTGGCAGTAGCAATTTATATATTCTTTCTCAGATCTCTATGGTATAGACAGACCTATCGGATACCCTGTGACCATTTGAGTGGACAGAGTATAACTCTATGGTGGAGTCCAGCCACATGTCTGAGAAGGATTCTTCTTCTCTGCACATGAGCTTCTAGAGCCTTGTGAGGAGGTGTGCAGGAACTGGCTCTCCTCTATTTTACTTGATCGATATCAGATATTAGATCTGATTTCTTTATAGTAATTGCAGCTTGAGGCTGAGTCATTGCAGGCCTTTTGCAGCAATGACCACCTGAATCTAAATCCTTATTCAACCTGTTGCTGGTCCTTTGTGTGGGCACAGTGAGCCATTGGCCTTGGCAAAGCACTTAGGACTTTATGAGTTGGAATACCTATGGATGTCAGCCAAATCTGTGCACAGATCTGGGGAGCTTGTAGCACTAACATTACATAGTGTTTGCAATAATATTCATGGCCTGATTTGGTCCATTGGTTGGGGAAATGATCAGTCCACTCCTTTGGATTAGGTTAGCATTTTTTATTTAATCAATGGGATTAGACAGACTTTATCGGATACTCTGTGACCATTTGAGTGGACAGAGTATAGCCCTAAGAGCACCCAAAATGGGATGGGCTTAATGGATTCTTCTTCCTTGTTGAGGTTATTGATAGCATCTCAGCAAGGACCACTGCAGAGATAGTCTAAATATGAGTTACATTACTGCATTAACTCTAGCTTAACCTGCTTACTTCCCATCATTTGTGTATTTTATTTTGGCACACACCATCACCATCTTCTTCTTAACCCTTTCTTTAGGATAGGGCTACACTTTATTTCTCTTTTGTTAGGGTTGATTTAGTGTAGTCGTGACACCCAACTCTCTTTCTTTAGGATTGTCAAATCTACTGCCAGATCTGGAGGCCTACTATTATAGCCTATTTTGGGTTCTAGATCAATTTCTTTGTGGGACAAACTCTTACTTATCAAAACTTGCTATAATAGGCCCTATATCTTGCAGGTCTAGGATGCTTTATAATTGCTGTTTTCACCATATCTTTATCCTTTGTTTCACTTTGATGTTAATTTTCTTCCAACACCACAGAATAAATCAGCACATCCGAAAACAACAACAACCAGTCAAAACCATTTCTGACCGGTCGAAAAAGTATAAGAATGTTTTATATATTCTGCCCACTTTATTCTCGACCGATTGACAGATCCTAACCGGTCCATCTTGGGACTTCTCAAGCTACCAAGAGTGTTGACCGGTCGAAATAGCCAATTCTACCAGTCCATTCAGACTCTCTTTGATTCCTCTATTTTCCTCTTCTACTATGCGATCCTGACTGGATGAAACTTCAATTTCGACCGATTAGAATAACCTATTGGTGTATTCCTTCAACTAGTCTTCCTTGGGTTTTGAGCACATCAACCGGTCGAAATCAGTTTCAATCGGTCGAAATCTGGTAGAGAACATGGTTCTCATCCCAGATTTCACTAATACTTACCTAATTTTATTCCTTTTGTAATTTTAAATTTTTACTTTATTTTACAATCCCACTATCTGTATACACACAAACTCCATTAAATCTAATACAAATAAACAAAAATCCTAAACTAATATTATACAAGGGGCTTGGATTGCCTCCCAAGAAGTGCTAAGTTTTTACTTTGCGGTCTTCAGCCGGACCACCTTAAGCTTTGATAGGAATGAGAAAGGGTCGTTCATCTGGCATGTTTTGGTTGCCCTTTCTATGAAATGGGGGCTTAAGGTTTTTTGTGGGTGGTCTGTGCACAGACACATCCACCCTATACACCATGGCACATTCAGATTCGGTGTGTGTTGGCAATTTAGGAGTACCGAATACATTATTGTTTAAAATGAATCGACTTGAGGGTTTGTCGAAGTATTGTAAAAATGGATCGTTGGGCACATAAAGTGCCCCATATGTAATGCTCGACTACTCAGTCAATGTCAAACAAGGACTTGTGTCCTCCTCATGCAATTGTTCTTGAGGTATTAGAGGAGTAACACAAATTGGTTAGCCATCTTTTGGTGTTTCAATCTTTTGTGGGCCAACCACATCTTCCTTAAAATCTACCTCATGTCCGCTCCAAAAAGTCATGGTCTCGTCCTCAAGCTCAGGGGTGGGGGTAGATCCTCCTCTCAACTTTGGTCTTGCAGGATGTTAATAGGTAAGAAATCTTCCTCCCTAGCGATAGTAGCGGCCGTCTGCCCCATTTGGTATTTATTTCTCACAAGAGACTGGATATGAGCATGGATTCTTTCAAGGACGTGTAAATCAAATAAATCTAAATCGGTTTGGAGTTCTTCGTCTAACATAGCTAACCTCTGTTCTTCGAAATTAGAACTCCATGGGTCATAACCTCGATTTGGGACCCACTAATTAGGACCATTGTCCCCAGACTCATCCGAATAGTGGTATGGAGTCTCATAATTAAACACATCAAAAGATGGGGGCGTCAAATTTGTGGGAAACTCCATATCACACAGACATACACTAAGACACAAAAATAAAAACCTAACTAAATCTAAAAACAAAGGCACGTACCTTGGCCTCTTGTGGGCTTCCCCTTCAAAGCTTTGATAGGCGTGGACCTCGATCTCCAAATTTGAAAAAAAACCAAACTAGAATTAGAAAACTACTACTACAAACAAACTAAAAGTCAACAGTTCAAATAAAATCGTAGTCCCCGGCAACGGCACCAAAAACTTGATTGTTTTATTTCAAAACCTTGCAAGTGCACAAGTTTGAATGTACTTGGGCGAGTACAAGGGTGCCGAACCACAAAGACTAATCATTTATTTTAAGCTAAAGCCTTACTAGAAAGGGGTTTTTTATAATAGTAAAATTCTAATTATTCTAGCAAAGAAAACATATTTGAAAAATATTGAGAGACAAGTCTGAGATCTCTCTTGGATCTCAGATTCGTAAATAACTTGCATCATATTCCTAATCTATTTTGAATTTCAGGTCCCCCCTCTAGGGAATACGCCCAAGATGTGCCCATGGCTGACCAATGCTGAGCTTGTGTGGAGGCTTCCATGGCTTGATGGGGCCTTCCCAATAGTGTAGTCCAGGGATCATGAGAGCATTACTCTTCTGGGTTTGATTGGGAGAACTCACTACTTCCCTTCATGGGTTTTGCACCAATTTGGCTATGCCCAGCATGTGCCGAGTGAGGTGACACCTCCCCTATGTGACTTGATCTTTACTCGGGATCTTCCGGGGATTTGGAGAGGATAGCATCTCTTTGGGAAATGTATCAGTCGGTGCTGTAGACACCCTCATTTTGCCTTCTCGAAGTATACAAACTTGTTGGATCAACCTTTGACTCTTTTAACCCGCGGTGTGGGACCATACAATAGTACATGGCTGAATGCAGGCTAAAATAATAGCTCTATGGCTCATATCCTAGCGTAGGGAGACTATATACTGAAATAACAGTATATAGTCGGAATGCAGACTGAAATAATAGTCTTGCATTTCATTCTAGAGACCAGACTCGGACAACCTTGAATTTCATGCTAGAAGCCTAGCGCGCAATTTGATCATGCGCACAACCACAAGCGCACGATCAGTCCACCTTTCAGACCAAACTTCCTTTCCCAGACCGATTCGAGACTCAATTACTCACCTGAATCTAAGCGCGTGATCAGATTGAGCACTTTAACACGAGGGTGCAATTGGTCTACGCCCAACCTAGTCTTACTACCCTTGACCCCTACGTTTCCTTGATTAAACGCTTAAGGTTAAATGCTTAATCAAATTGAGCGCATGATAACATGCGCACAATCAGCCCAAATTTTGTTAGGACTAGGAAACTCATTGAGCAAGTCAGTCGGTCACTCACTTAGTCGATGACCGACTCAAAGTGATTAAGCGCCGGAATCCAGGCGCGTAATTCAATTAAACACCCGTAAATAGGCACGTAATTGAAGGAAAACCTATCAAAGCGTTTTTTTCTTAAAGAGAGAAGAGAGAGGCTGCAAATTTTGAGAGAGGAGACAGTAAATTTTGAAACCAGAGAACTCCAAGCACGAATCCACAGAATCCAACCATGATTTCGAGAAAAAAACTCCAAGCTTTCGATGATCCTTCTCCGCCGCCTCAACCCTAGGTAGGAATTTAATTTTTAGTTCCCAGCCGTAGCTTCTAGTTCTTAAATTTAGTATTAATTTTATTTTCAGTCTTAGATCGTAGCACCCTTTTCGGACTGGAATTCTCTATATCTGGTTCTAGTTTTATGTTTCTAGAGCCAGTCCTTAATTTAACTGTTCGATACACCGACTACTAATACCAAATTCTACTCTAAAATCATAATTTACAATCCTATCATTAATCTCTGATTCTAACTCTCTGAGTTCAGAATCAGTCCTTAATCATACGACCTGATTTTCTGATTTCGGACCCAAATTCAGTCCTAGAATTTTAGATCTTAATTTTGAGTTAATATTTTTTACCGCTTCCAATCGTTAATTTAGTTATTTAATTCTATTCTCTTAATTTAATTCCTCCCCATAATCCTTAAAACAATTTGAAAATTCAAAATATTGCTTCATAACCCAAAATTCAATATTTTTCTCTTTAAATCTCAACCATCCGATTTGCCTAAGGGAGCTTACAGAGGGTACTAGGGAATGAGGTCAATCCTCCTTAGCATAGCGGGCCCAAACCCCCTCTTTTTTTAGAGTTTTTAGAATTAATAAATTGCTTTAATTAGTTTATATCTAGACATAATTTATTATTCGCATTAATTAGGCCTTGATATAATTATTAGAGTGTTAAATCAAAATTTCCTATCCATTAGTTTAGTTAATTGATTATTCCAAATCCGAATTCTAGGAAATTTAGTTTATTCATGATTAGTTATATTTTGCCATCATAAATCCGTCAATAATTAGGGTCGTAGATAAATCAGTCCTTTTGTTTCTGTTGATATTATAACAGAAAATTAAATTTATTGCTTAAATTAGGCCCGTAGAAAAATCAGTCTTTTTATTTCAATTACAATTATAGTAGAATTATTACGAGTGCTTTAATTTGAATTATAGTAGAATTACTACAGTTGCTTTAATTAGAATCACAGTACAATTAGCATGCTTAATTTTAGTTAGAATATTATTGGAACTGATACATATGTACTCCTAGTACCAATAAAGGACTGAAACCGATTGGACTTTTAATAATACCAGAACCTTGATGCTCACTGGACTCTTAACAGCATCAGAACACTAAAATAACTCACCTTAATAAGCCCACATAACCAGAGCACAATAATAATAATAGAATTGGGAAATCCAAACTGATCGAAATTATAATTACAAAGGGAAATAAGAGGAGAATTAAACTAAATAAATAGAAACACTGTTGTTGACGTTCGTAGGGGGACGATTCAGTATAGAAGTAACCCACACCCGCTTCACAGCGTGATCACTGATGTGTTGCAGCGTCATTAAATATTTGTAGCTGGCGATCGCAATCAAACTAGAAACCTTCATAGAAAAATCCCCTTTTTTATTTATTTTTGTCATTCCAAACACCGCATCGCTAGGGTCTACCTGGACAGAATTGGAGCCACTGATTCAACGGGAGCCGAGAGGAACCCAGAAAAAGTGTGCACCAATAGACTGGCGGTCGCGATGGGACCCTTTTACAAGCCTTTCTTAGATAGTTAGTTTTATTTTATTTCCTTATCTCCTTTCCCGTCGTGTCGTTTAGATCCCTTTTTAGATAAATGAGTCTTCGTCAAAAACTTGAGATGTCTGGCATACGTAGAGTAAGTTTAGGAGACCCTCCGTTGTGGGGACTTCATGACAACCCCGCATACGAGGAAGAACCGCCTTATACTTTTAGCCCACAATAACCTGAGGTTAATATGGCTAGTGAACAAGAGAATCCCTTCTCTACACCGCATGCCAATAATAGCCATAACGATGGAAATAATAGCTTTGGATAAAACCTCACCACTCAACCAATCGTAGAACTTAGCATCCAAAGAATACAAAGAGGAGGTGATGACTCTGAAGAGTTGCTTCGAGGATTGGCTGCTGCATACGAAACCATTAGGGGACAACAAAATTTGAAAGAGTAAGAGCGACAAGAAAGACCACCGCCTACCCCGAGTACGGTGTCAGCTCGTGCCACTTCATTGAGGCGGCATGCTCACACATTCTTTAACGATGACGCACTGGATAGGGGTAGCTTGCGGCTCGCGCCAAAGGACAATACCATTAAGATCGAAGATCTCCCTAAAATGCTTGACGAATACATGGCCAAGAGGGAGCGCCCTGGTCATTCATTCGAGTTCAATAAATTTTGCAGGGATGTCGAATTTAACCTGCCTATAGGATTCAAACCACCAAAATTTACCAAATATAATGGCACGAGAAATTCGAACCATCACTTGGCACTCTTTTGCAATGATTGTGGGCCCATACAAGACAACCAAGGACTTCTCATCCACTACTTCTAACGTTCATTAGAAGGGGAAGCTCTAGACTAGTTTGTGGGACTCCCGCTCTATAAGATCGAAACCTTCGACGATTTAGTCGGCCAGTTCTTAGACCAATACAAATACTTGATCAAAGAGACAGTCAGCCTCAGTGACCTGATGGCCGTCAAGCAAGGACCTGATGAAGAGTTTGTTGACTTCGTCGCTCGATGGAGAAAACTTGTTGCAGGAACAGCACTTCCATGAAAGAGAAGGACTCGATTGGTATTATCATCGACAATACTAGGGAATCGTTAAAGAGCGTGCTTGTCATAAGCGATTGCCCCGACTTCATTGTACTTCACTCTCAGGCATCCCGACTAGCACGATACATTAAAGGCAGAGACCTTGCCCTATCTATCATTATGTCCAAAATAGGCTCCTTCAGCGAGTCAAAGTAAAAAAATAATAAGAAAGCCTTAGGAACTGAACAGGTCAACACCGTTGTCAACCAAGGACAAAATTATAATAACGGTAGCTTCCAACTGCGCAGCTTCGGATAAAATCAAAATCAACAGCGATTTACCAACCAGAATCAGGGCGCTAATCAATCCAGATGCGCAAACCAGAACTAAGGCCAAAACCAGGGTCAAGGCCAATACCAAAATAGAAATCAATACCCCAATACCTATCAGAACCAAAATCCAACACAGAACCGACCGGCCCATGCGCCGAATTATAATAACGTCCCCTCACTGCAAAACTTTAATCCAACTAGAGGCCCCTACCAACTGAGGCGGGAACATTATCCCCCTCTACCTGATATAATCCCCAATATCTTTCGATTTCCTAACACTCAGAACCTCCTCCGATTCCCACCAGAAAAATTTCGCCCATGGCCTGCAAATCTAGACTACAGTAAATACTGTGCATTCCATCGATATGCTGGACATAGCTTAGAGGACTGTTGGGTCCTCCGAAATGTGATCTATGACATGAGCAAACCAAATTAATTGGGAAGCATTGAGGAATCCTAACCCTAGCGACAACCAACCCCAATAAAACTTAGGGATCATAAACAACCCCATGCCTAATCACAACCAGGGGGCACCGACTCATGTCACCACTGTGGGTCTCTCCAGTCAACGCTCTTTCCAACCCTCTACTTTAATCACTCGCATTCAACCCTCTGACATTTCTGCTACCCCTGTGAGAGTCTTTTCGCCCCCACATCCCTCGACCTTGATCACTTGCATCGCTCTGTCAAACCCACCATATTATCCAAAATTCACCCAGATATGAGTCCACTCCTTTAAGGCCAGGAGACCATTCCTCCATCGTCCCCCACCAGAACCTTCGATTCCTCTAAATCCTGAACTGACACCCTCATCACCTCTCTCGTCTGATTTTGAACCCGAGTTTGGAGATCACGTTTTTCAAACCGCAGCCCAAGTTGCCGTGTGGGTAGAAAGTATCACTCAAAAGACTCCAAACCTAGAAAACGAAACAAAGATCAAGTGTTTACCGAACATAAAAGAAGGCAAGCGAGAAAAACATCTCGACCCGCATGAGGCACTAGTCTCTGTTTTCTTAGAAGAAGAGGATTACACACAGTACCTCCCACCTTAAAACGGCGCCGTGCAGACCCACGCTCCGACCTCTAATTTTACTCACTTTACAAATACGACAGCGTCGAGCCAAGCTAGGTTCAGTCAACAGCCGACTTGCCTAATTCTCAAATTCGGAACCAATTACCCATCTCCTCCTTTCCCTTGAAACAAGGATTTCACGAATGCACCACAACTAGACGGGAAGACAAGAGAAAGAGAGGTTAACTTGCCGTCCCCCGCCTCACATCATCCCTCCGCCAATTCTCGCACCTCAACCACTTCAACCGCTCACATCTAAAGCGCATTGGCCAGGCAAAGAGATTACACTCGAGCCAGGGCAAGAATACGACCTGCTACGGCACCTTCAAAAGATCCCAGCTCAGATATCTATATTATGGCTCATCAAGAAATCCCCTAATCATCACCGATTGTTGGTAAGCACATTTGAGGACACACAGGTTGACGAGGACATGACCCTAGATGAGCTTCATCAAATCGCCTCAGTCATGGTGCAACCTGTAGCACTCATGTTCACCGACGCAGACATGCCTAAGGAGTCACTCTGTGGGAGTGTCGCTGCTATATATCTCACAGTCATCATTAGAGGGTTCTCTGTACCTCATGCGTTAGTGGATATCGGAGCAGGACTCAATATTTACCCGCTCACGACATTAAAGACGCTCGAATACACAGAATAAGATGTCAGGCCCTCGTCCCTGTCACTCATAGCTTATGATGGCTCACGTCTTTTTGTTAAAGGGACTATTAAACTTCAGGTTCGCCTCGAACCTATGACAAAGGACGTTACCTTCCATGTTTCTGATTCTGCTAGCACGTACAATCTCATCTTAGGAAGAAAGTGGTTAGAATTAATGAAGGCCGTCGTGTCTACATATCATCAATGTGTCAAGTTCCCATACGAGGACTCCATCGTCCGCTATATGCCGATGCACCTCTCCAGGAAATGGATACTGATTATGCGGCAAGCATTCCTACGGCCCATGATTCCATATTAAATACGGGACACATTCAAAAGACTCAAATCTCGGATGAGACAACCATAGCGGAAGTTTGCCCCCTACCCATCCTAGTTCTCCCTTGACATGTCGACAAGAGTTGATGAGGAGAGAGGTTGGTCCAGACCTCACCAAGCTTTATGACATAAACCCCACTGCAACAAAGGGGTGGGATCTTATGTACCAACTTGAATACATTCCTCACACCGGACTTGAAAAGAATAAGCAAGGTCGTGTAGGACCCGTTATCCCAATGAAAACACGCAAGCATATAGGGTTAGGTTATCAATCGGATGGCTCACAAGATGACTTGTTCCCTACCTCACCAAAATGGTCTTATATGATCACTTCATCTACGGGACCATTGAGAAAGTCGATGTGCCTAGGCAGAAGGTGGTATCCTTCACTAAAACCCACGAAGTAAAAATTAAACAAATGGCTAAAGCATTCAACGATTTAACAAACCTAAAAGACGACATTGATAAACACCCCTTGAAGGAGTCAAACCTTTATTTGATCTCAAAGAGCCCATAGAGGAGAGGAAGGAAGAACCTCTCGAGCCCGACCCACAAGTAAAAGATTAGGAATCCACTAATGATGAGGACTTTTACATAGTTGCCTTGCAAGAGGATCAAGAGCACCTATATCCACCATGGGAAGAAGATGATGCCTCACAAGTAGAGTTTAACTCGTATAGCATCAGCCTCTGCCTTGGCCTTAAAGGATGGGAATGCCCGTGGGACTCACCTTGTATCTCTCACCCATATCAACTCCGTTGCGAGGCATGCACTCACATATTAAAGCAATTCACTAGTGGGATCCGATATTCTGCGATAATAGAAGTGAACGGGTTCGACCCTGTAACAATGGAAACAGGCCACAACTCACCGGCTCCGCTATCGATGCAAGAAGAAGAGAATTCTGGCAGCCAGTTGACTGAACCAGGAGGAAATACCCATGTCGCACTCTTGGGGTTTGAAGAGGAGTTTGAATTAGACTCTCCTTCATCCCCAGATGTACTGCAACTCCAAATATTTTAGAAATCGCTCGAAGAAGAGTGGCGACCTACGCCAAGTGATGACGAGGACTATTGGATAGACCTCCTCGCACTCGAATTAGCAGAACAAGCCAACCTAGGACTTCAAGCCTTATTAGATCAAGAAAGTGAACTTGATATTATCATCGATTCTAAAGGATGGGAATGCCCTTAGGAATCTCCCTGCGTTCTTTACCATTACCAGCCTCGTTGTCGAGCATGCGTGCTCATCCCAACGTATTATGAAGATCAGGAGAGAGAGAGAGAGAGAGAGCTCCCCTAGGGATCCTTTAGGAGACTCCCCTTCGCGGGAAGAGCAACCATATCATATATTCGAGGATGATAGTTCAATTGATTACAATCTCTAGAGATTCTTTGAGGAAGAGGCAATCAATATGATAGAGAGAAATCAAACTACCATACCCCTGTCACCCATGTTATTTATTCAGAAAATCTCATTAGATGAGGACTCCAAAAAAAAATGTCAAATTCAGAACAAGACTACATCTCTCAAAAAATTACTCGAATGGCTCTAGCGGCCGTCTCGCTCCCTCAATTAGAGGAAGGAGCTCTCCCAGTGTCTCTTGAGGTGACTGACCCTGTACCATATCTACTATCAAAAATAAAAAAAATAGAAAAAGTAGAAAACCCTAAAAAATTAAAAATATAAAACCTAAAAAAATCAGAAAACCTTAGAAAAGAAAGACAACCCTTCGTCCCGAATTCATCGTCTGATCAACAAGGAGACTTTTCTCCTGAGACTACTATCCTATCTCAGCACTAGGACGTAAAGCATCCCGACTAAACAACAAGCTGGTGAGCATACCTGACGAGATACTTCATGACTTTGAGAGAAGAATCAATAGCCTTGACGTTCATCTTACCAAAGATTTCTCGGTCATAAATTGCGCCGATGAAGGGTTACTTCTCACAAAATCGAACCCCCAGTGTAGTAATTTCGCAGTATATGAGCTTACCGATGAGGAGGAAGGAACACCAGTCGCCGAGGGGGCGCAGGACTTCCAACATATTATCAAGTATTTTGATGACCAAACCCAAGCTGCCATGGAACCAATGGAAGAAATTAACTTTGGCACCGAAGAGAAACCTAAGAAATTGCTAGTTAGTGCAACGTTCAACTCCAAAGAACGCCAATAAATTGTGCAAGTCCTGCAAGAATACCTCATTTCCTTTGCATGGTCCTACGAGGATATGCTTGGTTTAGACCTCAGCTTGGTAGAACATTAGCTCGTTTTGGAACCCGACGCGAAACCCGTAAAGTAAAAACTCCATAGGATGCACCCACAAACAGCTCTGCAGGTCAAAGAGGAAGTCGACAAGTTACACAAAGCCAAATTCATCCGTGTCGTCCTCTACCCTAAATGGGTCACCAACATAGTACTTGTCACTAAGAAGGATGGCAAAGTATGGGCTTACATTAATTTTCGAAACCTCAACTAGGCACGCCCAAAAGATGACTTCCCCCTTCCACACATTGACACTCTCGTCGACAATACTGCTGGACATGAGATGCTATCCTTTATGGACGGTTTCTCAGGATATAATCAAATCATGAGAAGACTTCTTTCACCACACCCTGGGGAACTTACTGTTACGTCGTCATGCCTTTTGGGCTCAAGAACACAGGAGCTACGTATCAAGACGCCATGATGGCTATTTTTCATGACATGATGCATAAATGTATAGAAGTCTACGTTGATGACATATTAGTGAAGTCCTAAATGCGGGCAGGACATGTTGAAGCACTCCGACTGGTACTACAACGAGTTAAGAAATATCAGCTAAAAATGAATCCAAGGAAATGTGTCTTCGGAGTCACTTCTGAAAAGTTGCTCGATTTTATAGTTAGCAAGCGAGGGATTGAAGTTGACCCTGCTAAAGTTAGAGTCATCCTTGAGATGCCACCTCCCCGTGATATCAAAGAATTACGAGGCCTAATAGGAAAATTGTAATTTATCAGGAGATTCATCTCCCAGCATTCAGACAGATGCAATCCTTTCTACAGCCTACTTAAAGGAAGAACCGAGTACAAGTGGGATGTCCAATATCAGCAAGTCTTCGATAACATTAAAAAGTACCTCCTTAACCCGCTAATACTATTGCCCCTAGTTCCTGGAAGACCCCTAATCCTTTACCTCTCAGCAAACGACAAAGAAATGGGAGTAATTCTGAGACAATATGAAGAAGATGGCAAGAAAAAGAAGGCTATATACTACCTTAGTAGGGCGATGGTCGAATACGAACAAAAATATACTCTCATGGAAAAGACCTGCCTCACACTGGTATGGACTTCAACCAAGTTGCGACACTACTTCGGAGCGCATAAGATACTAGTACTAGCCCGAATGGACCCTCTGAAGTATGTATTCGAAAAGCCCACAACATCAGGGAAGATTGCTCGCTGGCAAATGCTATTACAAGAGTTTGATATCACCTGCATCACGCAAAAGTCGATTAAAGGGCAGGCAATCGCTGATTGCCTTGCAGGTCTCCCACTCCTAAATCACGAGCCTATACACGCAGACTTCCCCGATAAAGACCTACTTACAATCCACAACGAAGAGTCCGATAAGACTTCATGGACCCTTTATTTTGACAACGCTCTAAATCATAAAAGAAAAGGCATCAGGATAGTCCTCCTGAGCCCGGAAGGAGTTGTCATATCTAAAGCTTTTCAATTAGACTTTCTTGTCACCAATAACGTTGCCGAATACTAAGCCTTCATCGCTGGACTATGAGCCGCATTATAATTAGGCGTTAGACAGTTGAAAACGATCGGTGATTCTAAGCTAGTAATCTCACAGGTCATAGGGGAATGGGAAACTAAGGAAAGGAGACTAATGGCATATTTAGAAACCGCTTAATATCTAGTGAACAAATTTGAAAGAATCTCTCCCTAGATTAGAAAACGAGCTTGCAGACTCCCTAGCTACACTAGCCTCGATCATTCAGATACCCCGTAGACAAAGTATCAAAACCTTCGTCATAGAAAAATTAACAATACCTGCCCACGAGGTGGCATGGACTGTCGAGAGAGAATTACCAATCCTTCCCACGAGCACGACATCAAAGGAAACAATTACTCTGAAAAAGCACAACAAGTTAGGAGCCAAAGTCGCTATGTTCAGATTTGAAAGATCACTAACCGACGACGGGCAGCCATGGAATTTCAACATTTGAAACTTTCTCAAATATCAACACACTCCTCCCTACGCTACAAAGATTGAACGGAAGACTATAAGGAACCGATGTGCTAAATTCTGCATACTTGACGAAACACTATACAAAGAAGCCTTCACTAAAGGAATACTGCTATGATGCGCTACAACTGCCAAAGGATAATACATCATTCGAGAAACACACGCCAACGCTTGCGGTGCCCACGCCGGTAGACAGAGACTCGCCGATCAAATTATACGATAAGGCTACTTCTGGCCGACATTGATAAGAGATTGCCACCTCTACGTCCAATTCTACAAACAATGCCAAGAACGCGTCATACTCATCAAAGCTCCATCAGTTGTATTAAACACTATGACCTCGCCATTGTCGTTCTCGATGTGAGCCTTCGACGTCATCGGACCTTTCACAGATACAGGTGGAAACACTCACAAGCACGCATTTATACTTATAGCAACCGAATACTATTCTAAATAGGCAGAAGCTGAATCATACATCAGAATCACTGCTTCCATACTCGTAAGGTTTATCATTCAGAATATCATCACCAGGTTTGGAGTACCCAGGATATTTGTCATCGACAATGGACCACAGTTCATTGCAGAGAAGACAAAGAAGTTATGCAAGAAATTTGGCATTGATCTATGCTACTCCTCACCATTCTACCCTCCAAGAAATGGATAAGCAGAAGCCACCAACAAAAAGTTGATTCAAATTCTGAAACACACAGTAGAAACAAGCAATGGAGCTGACTGGCCTGAATGACTACCAGAAGAACTCTGGGCCTATCAGACCTCTATTCGTACAGCCACTAGCTAAACTCCCTACCTCCTTACCTTCGGGATGGAGACCATCCTACCATATGAGATACAAGTACCATCCTTACGGATCCAACTCGATAATAAGCTATCTTTAGACAAGAGGAGGATTGCCCTACTCACGTAGCTGGAGCAGCACGATGAAACACGTCTAAGGGAAAGCCCTTACGTCATAACAACTGCATACCTCGAAAATGCTTACAAACTGACGAACCAAGATGGGGAAAGAACTCCCTAGCCCTTGGAACGCCATGTATCTTAGAAAATATTACCCTTAGCTTTGTGGTCATCACATCCCGTGGTTAAATACCTATAGTTATCACCCCCGTAATTGTCACGACCCATTCATTAGTCGTACGCTTTCAATACCTAGAATATCCTTGAGATCTCTTATTTATCGCCCACTTTCTTATTCAGGCAATCTGACCAAAGGACTACTGAACTACCTAATCTCTTTTAAAAGTATAAGTAACACCTAATCCTCGTTTCCCTTCCCCCGCCATTGGAGGAGACGTTAGAGCAAAAAAAATAAAGATGCTAGGTCCAATCAAAACTCATTATTTTTGCGCTAGCAGGATGCTTTCAAAATATATTTACATATCAAAAGTTGAGCGAGAGCATTACAACGAATAGACAAGTCAATAAGCTCAGGGAAGCATAAGCAGGCCGTAAGGACATCTCTGGTAATTTCACCAGAAGTGTATAAGCAAGCTGCGAGGGCACCCCTGATATCCCTATACTACTAGATGTCGTCGTAAGGTGACGGGAGGAGGACAAACTCCTGCTAACCATAGAATGTGAGATTTTCATGGTACCGAAACATGACGGAGAGCTCAATCATGGCACCCCTCATTCCCCTGAAAAGAAGACTGTTACTCATCTCTTTTACAGAGTATTAGGTATAAGCTACTCCTCACATTATTGAGCCTTATCATTTTTCTACTTCTTTTTATATTTTGGATGATAAGTTGGAAGCCTCGTAGGATATTCCAAGGAATGAAACCAAAAACTCATGAATGATGACTGATGCAATCACCTGTTATACTTACCATACTTTTCCCTAATAATCACGGGATAGGATGACCACTACCCTAAGATAGACCCCTTATGCAACTGACCTGGTCAAAGAGACCTCCCTCCAGTTTGATGACAGTATTGATGAATGCTCTCTTCAAGACTAACTCACCTAATACCCATGACTTCACATAGACCCACAGTGCTCATCAAAGGCCCAGAAAAGCTCATTACATCTACACGCTGGGGCATTTTTTTGGAGTAAAAGGAGAATTATATCAAAATTGCCGATTTGTCCGCCAAAAGATTAAGAACGTCGAAGTTACTATGCAAAGAAAGCTTCCGAAGACACTATACTGTCGATACAATCACGCCCCTACACTGGGGCAGTTTATTTTTATTTTTAATTGTTATTGCTATGATAGTTATTTGCTTTCCCTGTTGCATTATTTTCAAAAGAAAAAAAAAAAAAAAAAAGTAAAAAAAGAAGTAAAAAAAAGAAGAAAAAAGAGCATATATCTACCTTCGTTACTAGGCTCCGGTCTGAGATACTTACCCCCTTGACAACTAGCAAGGGGGAGAACAAAAATTACTAATGACGTTACCTTTACATGTGTAGATACAAAGCGACCTTCAACCACCACCAGGCTAGCTCGCAAAGCCTTCAAGTCCCGATAATGATTGACGGCACCAGAAATAAAAGCAAAAGTAGACGTAAGAGGTAACTAAAAGAAAAGCAGCTAATCAAGTACACCTAAACCTTAAATCTCAATATATATGTGTTAAAAAAAAAATTTCCTATTTTTTTTTCTTTATAATTGTCACCGGGGGCATCCCCCCTATATATATAATACGCACTCATAATGGACAAAACTTACACATGCACACACCTACTCTCTATGCTGCCGCTGGGACGGTCGAGCTTCACTGTCCCTAGTATCATCAGCTCGAAGGTCCGTAGGCTAGTCCTCTGAAAAAATGATCCCGACGCCTGGAGTCGCTGAAACCTTTAAACGGCGCGACCCCACTACAGAGCCCCCTTCACTCACTTGACTAACAGTCCGCCTCGATCGAGAATGAGGAGAATACCCACGAGTGACAGAATCTTCATGAGTATCATGCCTGACACGAACACACGATGTGTGACAAGACTGCCCGGATGAAGACCCCGTAGCCCTCGACTCTGATCCCTCAAGTTGACTAGCTGATCTATGCACCCCTCGCTCCCTCCCCAGACGATACTGCATCCGATCTAGGGCCACCTGCATCTCTGCCTACACCGACCAACACGCCACCTCCAATGCCTCGGCATGAGTATTCTGTGTGACCATCATCTCGATCACCAGATCCTCACGACTCTCTACCTCCCCGAGGACCCATCTCGCCTCGGGAGTGGCATGCGCTCGTGCCTCCTCAAGCTAACGAACCTGCATAATCATACTAAGTCAAAGAGAGATAACATATACATATTTAAACAAAAAAAAAACTTTGAATAAGAAAAGACCATACCAGGTCCTCTCTCTCCCTAAGAAGGCGCTCGACCGTCTCAGTGGTCACGGGATCGGCAGGCGGCACGGAAGGAATGACGAATATAGGAGGCTGCAACTAGAATAAATAAATACATCAGATAACTCTACGATGACTAATAATAAACTATAAATATGTCAACTAAAACATACCCGACTAGGAATTGGAACGGACCCCTGTGGGGGGACCCTTGGGAGCAGAATATAGAACAACTTGCACGAAAAACCAAGCAAACCAATGCAGAATATGTCAGAAACAAATAAGACGAAACAACCTAAATAGAATCACATCAAAAATTGGAAATTATACCTGACTCTCTCGGTGTAAAGAGGCAGCAGTAGCCTCCCTCGTCCGGAGGTCCTCAGCAACCTTGCGCTGAGACACCAACAGGATGTTAGTAAACTATTAAGAAAACACAACAATAACACTTAACAAACCACCACAATAACACAAGTAAATTGAAAGAGTGAGGGAACTTACCCAATGCTCTAGATCATACCAAAGACGAGCCATCACTGGATCCTCCCGATTGGAGGAGGCCACTGAAGAAGGATCAAATGCTTGAGCAGAAGCCCCCGCGACGGCAAGCTCTACCTTCTGCAAATATCGCCAACATCCTAACATTAACAAGGAGCCTCGAACCATCAACAACTTAATCAATCTGATCTAAAATACTCACTAATCGCTTAATCTCGGAGTATAGGCTAGCCGCCATCGCGATCGGCTTGTTGCTGACTACGATAGACCGCCAGCAGAGTCGCCTGGCGAGCAACCTCAGACTCTCTCGCGGACTGTCCACAATAAAATAAACAACCATATCAAAAGAAACATCACCATAATAAGTCAATATAATATACGAACAAATGAAACCAATAAACTAACTCACTAGGAGCTCTCGGGTCTCCGCTAGTCGAGCCCCCAACTCATCCTCCGCCGCCCTGGCCCTAACGACCGAGTCAGTCACAGAGTGCAACTTCTCTTCATCAGGAGAGAAGCATGTCCCATCTGCTTCATCACCCTATGGAGAGCATCCAATGCCCCCCGCACACTCGCTGTGAGATGGCCCTCCTCGAATGCAGCCAACCTCTCCCTCAATGTCGACACTGACTCCGACCCACAGATCGCGAAAGAGCCACTGCCATGAAAGGGACGTGTGAAGAGGCGCCCACCACCCAACGCGCTGAACCACCTCATATACTCTCGTACATCTGCCTCATCACGCGTCCTCATGAGCTTGGTCCCCCCAGCTCTAAAATCGGCTATCTGGAGCACCATCCGCTCGGTAAAATTCTGGCATGGAGGGCCGGTCATCCTCTTCGCCACTCTGTGGCTAACCTCTGGAGGGACTCCCTGAGCGAGCCCCAACTACCGTGCCGCTCGAGAGGTGTGGATCCTCTCCACCCTCTCAAAGCAATGGACCCATATGTCCACATCGAAGAAGGGTCGACCAGACCCAATCATCGCCTCACCCGCATCCTCCTCATCGTCGTAGGGCCTACAGATCACCTATCCAAATGAAAAAATCAACCCATTAATAAAGCCTAAGAATCCCAAAACAAAACAAAGCCAAACGAAAACATGACGATATATACCTGCCCCGCATGCATATCCTTGAAGAGGCCTCACGGTCTGAAGATCAATACACCACCGACGACCCTTCAACGCCTCTCTCCACACATGCATCCGTGGAAACGTAAACTCAATGCCCACGGAAACCCCCGAACGAAGAAAAACAAAATAATCATTTGCCCAAAACTGAAAAAAAAGAGCGGCAATGATACACAAAAGGACCATTAAAAATCACTATGACCAAAAATTAACAAAACTAAAGGACTACCATGATACCAATTGAACTAAAACTCACCTAGAGGAACGGAAGAAAACTTTCGATCGATGCGATGCCCTGTACCCGACGATAGAATTGCTCATAGAGATGCGCCAACGCTGTCGCACCCCACGCATAGGTATCGACCAAGATCCCCGAGAACCATAAAAAACAACTTGGTGACAACCCGCCACTACCACACCCAAGTCAAAGATGAAAAGAGTACTGCACCCAAGAAGTGTATCAGAAACACTCGGAGTGCCCTGTCCGCAGCCAATCCTAGCCTGGTCCCAACCCGCCACTACCGCACACCGCACCTCATAGGGCGCCCTCACCTCCGAATGACGCCTCGGAGGGACGAAGTCACTCACAAACGTATTAAAGAACCAAGTGACCCGAACCACCCCTGTCCCTGATCCACTCGACCTATAAGGGACTCCCAAGATCTCCTCATACACCTCTAATACTGTCCCTGCATCCGCCACGTGATCGACTCGCCCTCAAAACGAAGACCTGTGATGTGGACCCAATCCTCTACGGTTGGCAGCAACATACCAACCAAAAAGAGAAGCGTCTGATGACTCTCGCTCCACCTCTCTATAATCGCAGCGATCAGGCCTCAATCGACCTGAAAGGGCTCCAGCCCTAAAATCATCCCAAAACCAAAAGACACCAGTCGCTCTCGCTGAAACTCTGACAAGGCACATTACCAAGCATGAGACTCACCCCATGCCGAACTGATAACCAGCTGCAGAAGCTCCTATCGACCACAATGACCAACACGAAAAAGAATGATAATAACAATAAGACTAATACGTACTTATGACGAAAGATAAATAAATTTAGGAGTTGAAAATGAATAAAACATGTCTCAAACACTATGACGAACAACTAACAATAGGCACATAAAACATGATGAGAATATTGAGCATAACCATGACCTATCTCTAGATGCGAACATGATGCATGAGCGATCACGCAATAAAAATAATCAATGCATGTTCGACATAAATTAGAAGGGTTTACAAATCCTAATAAGCCTATGTCATAACCTGAATGCCTAGGAAAACGAAGGAACTCTTGCTTACGGGGACCTACCAGGCCTCTGGCAAAGAAATCCTCCAACGAGTAGTGCTTGCGATCCCGAGGCTCCGCGCCTGGCTGCTCCTCACCTTGCTCATCCTTAGCACCCTCACCCTCACCCTCAGCTCTTTCACCCTCCTCCTTGGCTACCCCGGCTCAACCTCGAGTACCTCCTCCTTGGCCACCATCTGGTCACCCTCAGGGACCTCCTCTACGATCATCTCCCCAATATCCTCCTCCATGGCGATAGCGCCAGTCTGAGCCTCAGAAGTCTCGCTACATCCGTCATCAACATCCTCTCAAATTTGAAAAATAGTGACCTCACGCTTGACACTACCTTCACCCTCCATATCTGAATAAAGAACTCAAAAAACTAAAGTAAATGAAAGAAACGACACCTCAAACGGAAGACCAGATCACGAGATATCGCAAAAACATGAAAACCCGAGCACAAGAAAACTAGGAAACTAGATAATCGAAAACTAAAATGGATAACGCGACGAAAAATGAAAGGTTTCAACTATTTATAAAACTCGCCCGAATCGCTCGCCTAAATCCCGATGCTTAATCTAATCACGCGCAGTACACTATGTGTTTAATTCAGATCAAACGCCCTATCATGAGCGCTCAATCTAATCGTCGCCCGCTCACTATAACACGACCAGTTGGTTGCGCATTTCCCACTAAGCACGCAAGCACATTGAGCGCTCAAAAAGTAGCGCATGAATGCCAAGGGTCAGCTGATCCTACGCATCAGATCAAGTGCTTAATTGGTTTAAGCGCGACTGAACTGACGCTTAATAACCTCCCGCACCTTTGAATGCGCGTTCACGCCAGAGCGCGCAATTCATTCAAGCGCCCGAAGTAAAGTGCATAATTTCTCAGAAAACAAAAATTTTCACATGCCCAGAACAGTAAAATCACACCTGAAATAAAGACATTGCCTCTATAATACTCAAAACTAAACGAAAAAAACTATCCTTAACACACACCCCCAGATCTAAAATAAGCAACCAAATTAAAACCAAAAGCATCACACCCACAACGAGGCGAACAAAATATAAATTAAATCAAACAAAAGAGATTATTGAATAACCACAAATTAAATAAAAGAAAAACATAATCACTCCATAGATTAATAAAAATCATTACAACACACACCAAGGGCATACCCTCTGAATATACAACTTAAAAGAAAGAATGCTAAAATCAGCATGTTCAGGCAATGCCCGAATCCGGACTTATTCGAGAGACTAGAGATCTCGGAGAAGCCCAGTGGAGGAACGCACCCTGAATGACCATGATGACTTATTCTAACCATGATGACCTCTTCCCCTCGCCTCGAGCCGGCAGAAAGGAGAGAGTCGCTTACAAAAAGCCACCCAGGACCGGCGGGACCTAATGTTAAGAGCTCTCCTTGGACACTTTAAAAATGAGGAGTAACTAACACTGAATCCGCAGAGCCTACCGAGGAAAAGTAGGCATCGGTTATGAGAACTCTGGCCATGCTTTATCCTTGGGTTTCCTCTCTACCACCTTTTTCTCCTCCACCTCTTCTCCCGATGGGGTGACACTTCAAGTGGGATTGATAGCGCCAACCCTAGTATCACCCCGAATTCTCAATCCCATCCATTCTCATGATCCACTTAATAAACACAATTCATCGGGTTCAATACCCGAGAAACAAAATAAAAAGGAATAAAGATATTAACAAACAAAAAATGCCCAAAGTTAAAAACACAAGATATGCCCCCAAACTTTCAATCTCTAGACTTGAAATAAGAAAACAACAAGCCAAAAACCTTAGACTCATGCATTTATAAGCCATACCTCTTAAATTGACAAATGTCACATAGCTGAAACCCTTCCAATCTAATTAAATCTAAAACCAAACACATGCCCCTCTGAAAAGTACAAATCCCCAAATTCAGATAAACCAATAGAAATGAAACACCCAACTATCATCTAGAACCCATGAAAACTCACACCATTTTAATAAGTATCATTCCAAAAGAAACGGAAAAAAAACCCTCAAACAAAACACCTTAAATGAAACAAGAAAAAAAAAAGCCTTAAATAAAACAAACCAAAATCTAACTTGTTTAAGAGCACCCAAAAATGCTCCAACAAACCAATAGAATCAAGCGAACCGTCCAAACAAGGTGAACTGATCTCAAAATAAACCCTGAATAAATCCAAAAATAAAAAACTAAGCTAAATTAAATTCTAAAACTACGTCAACACAAATCAGATAAGTGCAATTAATCAATTAAAGAAATTTAAACCAACTAGCTGAGCCCAATAGACAATAGACAATAAAAAATACCCCTTTATTTATAATTCAAAATTTTACAATAGCGTCGGAGGCATACCTCCTGAATTGCAATCCAAAACGAAAACTTAGAACCTAACATACAACCCAAAATGAAAACAAAAACTACAATGAGCCAAAGCGAGGAGCAGAACATCTAATCGGAGGCTTCAAAGATGTTGCTACCAAACATGGAGGACTCAAACGAGCCACCGGCAGAAGAAATGGAATATGGGTTAGGGATACATCCCTCCATTCACAGCACCTCCTCTCCCCATCATCTTCACCTCCTCCACTGTCGCCGCCGCACGCTGCCTCCACTGCTCCCTAAAAGAGAACGGTGTGAAGACTAGCACCCTCATTCAGAATACCGCCCATTCCTAAGACAATATTGTCCCTAAGCATTACCTCGATGCGAAGATCACATGAAATAATAAATATAGGAAGAAACCCCATCCCAATCTGACGGTTAGATAGCTCAATATCACTAAAACACGAATCTTAGAACACCAGAACACTTAAAAAAGTTACTACTCGAGACTAAACCAAAGAATGAGAAACAAATGAAGCCTCCCACGCTTATATATAATACGACCACAATCGCGCGCTTAACTACGCGCGCTTAATCAGATCACGCACCACACATATCACGCTTAATATAAAACATGCACAAAGATTCAAGCGCACAATGAAACTGTCGCCCGCACAGATGGCACGACCTTCCAATCCCGCGCTTTTCAATAACTGCACAATCTGATCAAATGACCCGTTCATGCTGCACAATATGAAAGGTCACTCGTACATTGATCGGGTGGCGCTCCTATCCTGCGCGCATCCAAGGACGTGCAATCCAATTAAATGACTTCCCCGTGCGGCGCAATATGAAAGGTCACCCGTGTAGTGACCTGGTGACCCTTCAATCGCGCGCAGATACTTAAGCGCGCAATACAATCACACGCTCATATCCACACGCGTAATCAGGCCCTTGGACCTTGAATCACATGCCTAAAAATAGGCACGCAATCTGATCATGCGACTGGAAACAGGCGCGTAATTCTTGATTTTTACACAAAGTTCGGTCCCGATTCGTGGAAAATTCCCTTTATCCCAACGCGGAGCCTTATAGGCTATCCACATCGAATAAGGAACAACCGCTCACTCTACTCCCATCACGTAGCCCTACCAAAAACGTCAACCACACCCCTGGTCCTATTACAGACAAGACATGCATGTCTCGCATGACGGCGTCACCCTTGACCACATTCGAAACCCTTTTGTCCCATCGTGCAACCACCCAAGCACATCCCACCATAAAAAAAAACACACGCATGACACCACCCCAATATTCGATCCCATCGCAAAAAAAAAAATTGTAACCATGCCCCCATGGCCCATCGAAAAATCTCAAAAACACAAATACGTCAAAAAGCCAACACAACGCAACCACAACGTGAGCTCACCTGACCCAAGATCCGCTAAACAAAGAGATCAACATCCCAACACGAAAAATATCCTACCAGTGTCCCATCGCTAACTACGCTACACCTCCCATTGCGGACACCACTGCCCGAAAAGCTCAAACAACACGCTTACCGCACCAAAAGAAGAAAAGGGAGAAGGCTCAATCATGTCCCATCGCTAAAACAAAGAA
The DNA here is from genome assembly GCA_021018995.1 of Chloranthus sessilifolius. NCBI lineage: Eukaryota > Viridiplantae > Streptophyta > Magnoliopsida > Chloranthales > Chloranthaceae > Chloranthus > Chloranthus sessilifolius. The sequence continues at coordinate 124,284,143 of CM037586.1, forward strand.
CCTTCCTCTCAAATTGCTCGATACAAATGGTCATCAGATACCATAGCAGACGAAAGTAAAAAAAAAAAGAGAAACTTGGGACTCCTCCCATGTCCCATCGCATCCCACTAATGCTAAGCTACAGTACGAACATACTGTCGAAAACTATCCAAGTCCCATCGCGGTATTACCACAACACCACTTGTCCCATCGCGACATCTCCTTTCCCAAGACGCTACATCACACCGGCAACCGCCAATCGCCACAGCAAACAAAGCAAAAAAAAAGAAGAAAGAAAAGACAACTTCAAAGCCCCATCGCAACAGCACCCCTCTACAATATCACAAGTCCCATCGTACAACCCAGGTAAGTATCACTCCCAGGTAAGTATTACTCATTTTTCAATTACTCGATATTTCTTATAAATATAGTTATCTATGATTAAGTCAAAATATTTTTGAAACCCATCTCTCTTGACTCGCGAGTTACTGTAGTCTTCCCATAAGAGACAATCATCAGTATTAGTCAAGATGGTTAGATGGAGTATCCAGCATGTCAAGTGTCGTCTTGACAATCACATAAACGGTCGGGTCCACAAATCTCATACCGGTGGATCTGCTCAGCGACATCTCGGTAGTCACGTTTTTTGCTGTTTTACCATCAAATTGATCTTAAGTTAAAATCCCTAGAATTTCAAAATCTCGAGACCCTCTTACTTGCTTCAAAAAAAAATCTTTTACTACAAAAAAAAAAATTAATAAATAAATAATCAGAAAGAAAATAATACTATCAAAAACAAAAACAAAAAAAACAAAAAAACAAAAAAAAAGTAACAAAATAAATAGACACAATTCACCCTTCTCTAAATACCAAAAAAAAATTGATTAAGTGCCTCATTACCCATATACCATAAAGCTGACTTTTAACTCCTAAGACTGCCTGAACTCACAATCAAGCGCATGCGCCACTGTGCAGAATTCAACTGATCACAGCTCACAAAATTCACTTTAATTACCAGCCTAAATCGGCCCCTTTCCCCTGGGAAACTGAATAATAAATATACTCAATCTAAGAACTTACAAATACCTATTAGAAAAGGAACGCCTGACACGCATTAGTGTGAGCAATGACGCGCCCGGTCTGATATGACTTGTTAAGACCTTCGATATTATATTGCACTCTCTCTTTTTGTATTACCGATCCCTGAAACTTATGGACATTTGTATGATGCCCCCCGGTACTTCTATCGCGCCATATACCTCTTTTAGCTCGCGCCATACAACGGAATGCGCCGTGGACCAACAAATCCGGAAAGTGCCTTTCGATAACTACCACTGGGCCTCCAAGTGCTCCATTTAAACTTGCACTGATAGATAAGAAAGCCAAGCATGTCATGTCAGCGTTCCTAATTCACATTTGTGAATTCTTAAGTGAAACGAGAAAGCACCTCGAATGAGGAGTGTCTACTGCTTCGATGCGTTCTTACTTTACAAGAGCGTACCGAAGAGGGGCATCTATAGACACCCCCATTTTGCCTTCTCAAAGTATACAAACTTGTTCGATCAACATTTGACCCTTTTAACCCGCGGTGTGGGACCATGCAATAGTACATGGCTGAACGTAGGCTGAAACAATAGCTCTGTGGTTCAGATCCTAGCGTAGGGAGACTATATATTGAAATAACAGTATATAGCTGGAATGCAGACTGAAACAATAGTCTTGCATTTCATTCTAGAGACTAGACCCGGACAACCCCAAATTCTGCGTTAGAAGCCTAGCGCGTAATTCGATCACGCGCACAACCACAAGTGCGTAATCAATCCACCTTTCAGCCCAAACTTCCTTTCCCAGACCAATTCGAGACTCGATTACGCGCCTGAATCTAAGTGCGTGATTAGATTGAGCACTTTAACACAAGCATGCAATTGGCCTACGCCCGACTTACTCTTACTACCCTTGACCCCTACGTTTCCTTGATTAAACACTTCAGATTAAATGCTTAATAAGATTGAGCGCATGATAGCATGCGCCCAATCAGCCCTAATTTTAGTAGGACTAAGAAACTCGCTGAGCAAGTCAGCCGGTTGCTCACTGAGTCAGTGACCGACTCAAAGCGATTAAGTGCCACAATCCAAGCGCGCAATTCAATTAAACACCTACAAATAGGCACGCTATTGAAGGAAAACCTATAAAAGATTTTTTTTCTCGAAGAGAGAAGAGAGAGGCTGCAAATTTCGAGAGAGGAGACGGTAAATTTTGAAACCATAGAACTCTGAGCATGAACCCACAGAACCCAACCATGATTTCGAGAAAAAAACTTCGAGCTTTCGATGATCCTTCTCCGCAGCCTAAACCCTAGGTAGGAATTTAATTTTTAGTTCTCGACCGTAGCTTCTTGTTCTTAAATTTAATATTAATTTTATTTTCAGTCTTAGACCATAGCACCCTTTTCGGATCGAAATTCTCTATATCTGGTTCTAATTTTCTGTTTGTAGAGCCAGTCCTTAATTTAACGGTCCGATACACCGACCCCTAATACTAAATTCTACTCTTAAATCACAATTTATAGTCCTATCATTAATCTCTGGTTCTAACTCTCTGAGTTTAGAACCAGTCGTTAATCATACGGCCTGATTTTCTGATTTCGAACTTGAATTCAGTCCTAGAATTTTAGATCTTAATTTTGAGTTAATATTTTTTTTCGCTTGCAATTCGTTAGTGTAGTTGTTTAATTCTATTCTCTTAATTTAATTCATCCCCATAAACCTGAAAACAATTTGAAAATTCAAAATATTGCTTCATAACCCAAAATTCAATTTTTTTCTCTTTAAGTCTCAACCATCCGATTTGCCCAAGGGAGCTTATGGAGGGTACTCGGGAATGAGGCCAATCCTCGTTAGCATAGCGGGCCCAAACCCCCCCTTTTTTAGAGTTTTTAGAATTAATAAATTGCTTTAATTAGTTTATATCTTGACATAATTTATTATTTGCATTAATTAGGCCTTGATATAATTATTAGAGTATTAAATCAAAATTTCCTATCCATTAGTTTAGTTAATTGATTATTCCAAATCCGAATTCTAGAAACTTCAATTTATTCATGCTTAGTTATATTTTGCCATCATAAATCCGTCAATAATTAGGGTCGCAGATAAATCAATCCTTTTATTTCTGTTGATATTAACAAAAAATTAAATTTATTGCTTAAATTAGGCCCATAGAAAAATCAGTTTTTTTATTTCAATTAGAATTATAGTAGAATTATTACGAGTGCTTTAATTATAATTATAGTAGAATTACTACAATTGCTTTAATTAGAATCCCACTACAATTAGCATGCTTAATTTTAGTTAGAACATTATTGAAACTAATACATATGTACTCTTAGTACCAATAGGAGACTGGAACCTACTAGAACCTTGATGCTCACTGGACTCTTGACAGCATCAGAACACTAAAATAACTCACCTTAATAAGCCCACATAACCAGAGCATAATAATAATAGAATTGAGAAATCCAAACTGACCGGAATTGTAATTACAAAGGAAAATAAGAGGAGAATTAAACTAACTAAACTAAAGAGAAACACTATTGCTGATGTTCGCAGGCGGATGATTCAATATAGAAGTAACCCACACCTGCTTCACAGCGTGATCACTGACGTGTTGCAGCGTCATTAAATATCTGCAACTGACGATTGCAATCAAACTACGAACCTTCCTAGAAAAATCTCCTTTTTTATTTATTTTTGTCATTCCAAACACCGCATCGCTAGGGTCCACCTGGACAGAATTGGAGCCACTGATTCAACGGGAGCTGAGAGGAACCCAAAAAAAGTGTGCACCAACAGGTGCATATGTGTGTTTTGGAGCAAGGAAATCCTCTTTTGACTTCTCTGGAGTATGAGACTTGGTTGTCCTCTGCGACACCCCTCATGTGTTGACTTGCTCTAGCTGAGGGTAGTAATTCGGAGGGACCTTGGTCGAAGAAGGAAGCAGCGTTCTTAACCCGAATAGAGCTATTGGTAGATGAGAAGTGGGTTTTGCAAGAGCTCCTTGAGAAAGAGCAAGTGAGACCTGATACTACTGAATGTGAGGTTTTCTATTTGGAGGGAGTCTTGGATGATGTCCTTGGTTCCACCAATGCTTCTCGGAAGCGATAAAAGAGCCTTCATGGCCAGTGGATGACTAAAAAACATGCTCGCGATGATGCTTTACTTGAGCAGATTCGTAACCTGAAGCGTGAGCTGGGCGAATGACCTATTCCTACACATACTTTTTTGCACAGATCAGATACCACAGGGAGGAGGTGTGAAAATCCCCTTGACAGATATTTTTTGGTTTTATGTATGTATTTTCAATGTTTTTGTTTTTTTTTCCAAATTATAAAGGTAAAGCAAGGTGCCACACCGATTATCTTTTTGAGATGTGGTGCAAGCCGAGTACAGAAATGAAATGAAAAAGTTAAATCCTTTTTTGGTATTTACATTTTTCTTTTCTTCATTTTTTGTTTGATGCCTAAATTGTGAGAGGGGTAACGGGTCCCATTTTTAGAATTGTCGAACTCGTTTATGTGGTTGGGCTTGAGTGGGGTCCATAATTTTACCAAGGGTGGAATGTCTATCCCTTTTGATTAAATTAACCTTTTATCCTTATCCCAGGTCATACATTCGATGGTGCAGTCAAATGATCTACCTGATCAGGACTTGATTTGAGTTAACATGAGCAGCCCGATTGAAGCCTAGATAGCCAAGAGATGTAACCAAGGAGTAACTGATGATTTTTCTTTCTTCTTTTTTTCTTTTTCTTTCAAAATATTTTTACTCACATCGCTCAAGATGAGTTTTTGCCATGCCCGTTATCGCCCTTTTTTTACCCGCAGTGCCCTTTTGGGTTTTCGCTACGTCAATGGATATTATATTTTTACCCCAGGCGCCTTTTCAGGTTTTCACCTGCTCAACACAAGCTCGCTCTTTTTACCCTTAGCTCTCTTACGGGTTTTCACCACGTCCATTTTTGCTTTGATGTATATTTTCTTTTTTCTCCTTTTTTTTTAAAGGCCACGACATGGACATTGATTCCATCATAGTCGGTTGGATGGAATTCTTTTGTTGTCTCTCAGCTTGGCTTGTGCTAACTCAACAGATATCATGATTGCTCGTAGAACTTAAAAAGGTCTTTCTTCAGGGATGTATCGTGGCCATGGGTTAGAAGGGATAAGTTAGAAATTTTGAAGTATTCTTGGGCTTAAAGGTTTTTCTCGATTGGGTTTTAGCTGTTGTAATACCCTTCTTCATTGGGGGATTTTTACTGTATATTCCCCATGATTTTTCTATCTATTTTCTTTTCTATTTTTTGTTCTTTCAAGTTTTTTCAGAATCCTCTTTTTGGGATTTTACTTTTCCGATTTTTTTAATTTTTGATAATAACTCATTTGCCTTTGGCTTTGGGAGATTCTCTCTTTTTTGTTCTTTTTCTTTTTTTAGTATATTCACACATTTCTTTTTTTGGGAGGGGTTTACGAAAGAAAGGTTATTAGCTCAAATTGGGTAGCAAAGGGTGTGAGCATTTAGGAATGCTTTTTGGCTACTTGTCCTTGAAATGATGGCCTCTTTTATGGGGTCCTTAAGTAGTCCCGTATTCATTTTTATCAATACTTTCCTTATTGTAGGAGACTAGGAGTAGAATCGACATACATATCCAGCGTTGATTGGCTCAGGAAAGTGATCTCCGCCCATTGTGGCGAGACGAAGCACGTATTTAGAGAGTACCTCTCTGTTAACGTAGGGCCCCTCCCAGTTGGGCTTGAGTTTCCCTCTTAGATCAGCATGAAGAGAGGGAAATTTTTTCTTGAGTACCGTGTGATTCACCCTTGGTAGACTTGGATATGACACAAGGCTTGGAGCCTTTTTTCATCGATCAGGTTCAACTGCTCGAAATGGGATCTCTCTTTTGGCTTCCGATAGATCTGTTTCGATGAGGATGTGGAGTGAGGGTGCTTCTACCTCAACTTGTAGCAGAGCCTCGGTTTCGTACACAAGGGAAAACTGTGTTGCCCTTGTAGCGGTACGGATCGATGTTCGATAGACCCATAGTGTGAATGGTAGCATCTCGCTCCAGTCTTGGTATGTGACAACCATCTTCTCAAGGATTTAGACCATTGTCTTGTTAGCAGCTTCGACTGCTTGATTGGTTTGGGGTCGATATAGTGACGAGTGATGATTCTTAATTTTGTACTACTCCCATAAGGCCCTGATGCGTTTGTTCGCAAAGTTGGTGCCGTTATTTGTGATGATGTCGTCGGGCATGTCGAAACGACAAATAATGTTATTCTTAATAAATTTCTCGACATGACTGGCTGTTATGTTTGTATTGGATGATGCCTCTACTCATTTTGTGAAGTACTCGATGGCGACGAGGATGAACTGCTATCCATTATATGCTTTTGGGTTGACCTTTCAGATGATGTTGAGGCCCCATGTGGCGAATGACCATGGAGTGGTCATGTTGTGTAGATCTATGACTAGAGCATATATCAGAGTGTAATATTCTTGGCATTTGTAGTACTTTTGAACATGCTTGTAACTGTCAGTCTCCATGGTGGTCCAGAAGTATCCTTAGCGTAGGATCTTTTTAGCCAGGATATGGCCGTTGACGTGGGCCCTGCATACTCCCTCATGGATCTCCTTCACGGTGTTGGCTGTCTCGCTTTCAGTTAGCCATTTGAGCAGGATATTGTTATAGGATCACTTATAGAGACATTCACCACAGATGACGTAATTTGCTGTTAAATGTTGGATGGTCCACTTGTTTGCCTTGGACATGCTCTTAAAGAAGCTCGTGTTTCGAGGAAGTTCTTGATATCTGAGAACCATGGAGGCTCATCATATAACTTTGAGGATCCCTCGATCTGGAGGCAGAAAGTAGGCTCATTTCTCTGCCCAATCATGATGGCTTCATTTCGACACCATAAGGAATTTTGACCATTGATGTCAATGTTGTAAGTGGGTCAGTGAATCGATTTCTTGCTCGCGGGATGTTGGAGAAAGTAACGTCGTCGAAGCATGCTATCAGATCTTCGAGGTGCTCATGGTATGTGATTTGCTTTTCATCTTTCGTCTTCCAATCTCCGTTGGTCAGACATATGATTAGCTGTGAGTCACCGAACACCCTGAGATGAGTTGCGTTCAGGTCAAGAGTTGCTTGTGGGAAGGCTACACAGGCTTCATTCTCGGCCATGTTGTTGGTACAAGAAAAATTGAGCTTGATGGAGACTGGTAAGAGGCATCCTTTTGACAAGATTAGAGCAACGTCGACTCCTTGACCTTCAACATTCGATGCCCCATCAAAGTGCATTACCTAGGAATCTTCTTTCTCTTCTTTGTCATCCTCTATCATGATCAAGATGTCATCATCAGGGAACTCACTTCTCAGCGGTTCATAATTAGGTAAAGGATTTTCGGCAAGATGATCAGCGAGTGTTTGCCCCTTGATTGACTTTTGAGTGACATATGTGATGTCGAATTCTGATAAGAGAAGTTGTAAGTGTGCAGTCCACCCCTGAGAGCTGGCTTTTCGAATAAGTACTTCAAGGGATCCATTCGTGCTAGAAGGAGCACTGCCTGAGATAGCAAGTAGTAATGAAGCCTTTGTGTAGCCCAAAGGAGAGCTAGTCATGCTTTCTCCAAATGAGAATAGCTTGTCTTGTAGTCGGTGAACTTCTTTCAATTTCATCTTGCTGCCCTAGGACAGATCCCATCGAAACTTTCGTCGTGGAAAGGTATATTAAGAGTGATCTCCCGAGTACTGGTGGTATCAAAACTGGAGGATTGAGTAGATAACTTTTGATCCTATCCAACGATGCTTGATAATTATCATTCCATTCAACGGGTAAGTCTTTCCTTAATAACTTAAAAATCGGGGTACAAATAGGAGTTAACTGTGCAATGAACCAACTTATATACTGTATTCTACCCATCGATCAAAATGCCAGAAAATCGATACATATCGTCCGAGCCCAAAACCGATACGTATCGGACGATACATTGAATGTATTGTCCAGGTAAATGCATGTATATGAAGGATATGGTACTTTGAATGTACTGTATCATTCAGGTCCAATATCGATACGCATCGTTCGATACGTATCGGTATCAGACGAAATTTTGATCCATGATTCTGCCCAAGAAACCTCTGACTTCCTTCTTGGTAGACGGTGGTGGCATTTGCTTTTACTTTCACGGGATCGACTTCGATGCCTCTTCTGCTAACAATGAAACCAAGTAGCCTTCCTTACATAGCACCAAATTCATATTTCTGAGGGTTCAAACACAATCTGTATGTTCTCAGCCTTTCAAACAGTTTTTGGAGGTTCACCAGATGGTAACCTCTTTCCTGTGACTTTGTAATCATGTCGTTAACGTACACCTCGATTTCTCCGTGCATCATATCGTGGAATAATATTGTCATCGCCCTTTGATATGTTGCCCCGACATTTTTTTATCAGAATGGCATGACTCGGTAGCAGAAGGTTCCCAGTGGAGTTATGAATGTTATCTTTTCTCGGTCTGTTTCTGCCAACTTAATCTGATTGTACCTGAAAAAATCATTCATGAATGAAAGAATCCCATGCCTAACCGTGTTATCGACCAAGATGTCAATTTGTGGAAAAGGAAAGTTATCTTTCGAGCTCGCTTTGTTGAGGTTTCTGAAGTCGATACACATGCGAACTTTTTCATCCTTTAGTACTGGCACGATATTGGCCAACCACTGTGGGTATTTAGAAACCATGAGGAAGCCCGCATTGTATTGCTTGATGACTTCATCTTTTACTTTCAACATACACTCTGGCCTGAGACACCATAACTTCTATTTGATAGGCTTGACATCGGGATACAGTGGCAGCTCATGCTCGACCAAATCAATATCCAAACCAAACATATCTTTGTATGACCATGCGAAGACGTCTCAGTATGACCGAAGGAAATCAATCATGCCTTTTCTTTCCTCGGGAGATTGTGACATTTCGATCTTGGTGATTTTAATATCCTCATTTGTTCCCAGATTGACTTCCTTGGTCTCTTCAATGATCGGGGTAGGGTCATTCTCAAAATTGGCATATTGTTCGAGGAGCTTATTAGGCAGCTCCTCAGCTGGGATCTCCTCATCTTGATCTGTGACTCCTACCTATCCTTGTATTTTTACAGGAAAGAGGTTGATTTCATGTCGGATGGGCTTTTCTTTTAAGGCATCAATTTTCTATTTCTCGAGAATTTTAAAAGACAGTATTTTGAACTTTTTTGTGATTTTTAATGGTTTTTCTTTTCTTCGAAGATGGGCCCCTGACAAGGCGGGTCTCTATATATATATGGCATTGCTTGCCAAGGGTCAATCTCACTTTTTATAGGTTGTTTTTTTTGGAAAGCTGGTGCCAAATTTCAGGCCACTAGAAGCTTCCAAATTTAGGGGTATTGACGCCCAATTTCTTACTTGGGGTGTTGCACCCTTACCATGTTTTGTGGAGGAAGTTGGTTGGGACGGTTTTTGAGGGTCGGCCTTCAACATATTTACCATTGGTTCATCTGGAATCTGGTCCTCGAATGTTAACTCAGGTATGAAATGGATCAGGATGGGTGGTTGCACAGGCATGGGTACCTCCTCCTCAAAGAGTGATAAGGAGGTGAGGTATATTCAATTATCGGAAGAATGATTTGGGGGTTGGTTTCATGGACAATGGCTCTTTTGTGAGGGGTTAACTGAGTTGCCCCGTTTTGGTCGATCTTTATGACCCATGCGCTCACAAAAGTGCTCCTGATGTGTGGCCTTGGACGGGGTTCATCTTCCAGATCAATCCCCCTGGCCTTGGTGACGGCGGTTGTGCGGGTCTTTCCCTTGGCCTCTTGGACTTCTTCTTCGGTAGGCTTGTATCCTAAACCGGAATTAATTTGTTGTCTACCTCTTACTCTGATCAGGTCTCTCCTTCCTTATAAGAAAGGGCCCAATCCCTTTCCTTTCTGATAGCCCCATTTCTGGAGCATTGCTACTGCAGCGATCATTCCTCCAGTTTTTGTGGTGACCTTTCCGAGAGGTTCTGGTGCTACTGCTGATACATCCTATCGAAAACTGTGGAGATCCGTGTGTGGCACATTTAACACTTTAAGATTTTTCTATGATGTGTGTGGCTCTTTCGCTTTCTTCTCGTCCTTCACCCAGAATTGCTATGACTTTCTCCTCTGATAGAAATTGAGCTTTTGGTGCAAGGTTGAGGGCACCGCCCTGATCTCATGTAGCCAAGGGACCCAGCAGTAAATTGAAGGTGGATTTAATGTCCATGACTTGGAAAATGATGGAGAAGGTCATTGGCCCGATGGTGAGCTCAACATCAACTACTCCTATCACTTCCCTCCTTATGTTATCAAACCCTCAGGGTCCCGTTTTGGCAGGTCAGAACGTAGATGGATCGATACCTATCTTGGTTGTAGTTCTGAAAGGGCATACATTTAACGTTGATCCATTATCTATCAATACCAATGGGATCACCAAGTTTCCTGTTTCTGCTGTGATGTTGAGGGATTTGGAGTGATTGCTTCCTTTAGTTGGAAGGTTGACGTTTGAGAATGAGATGGCGTTGGGAGTCAATACTTGTGACAGCCCAGATTACCTAACTACGAGATCCGGGCCATCGGGTCGACGCTAAGTCTGAACCCCAAACGGAACACTTGGCATATCCACAACGCAAAGCGGAAACAAGTTGGAAACCATCACTAACGAACATAGCTATCATAAGTAAAAGAGATGAAATCTCCAAATCTATATCTTCAAAAGCTCAAAATAACGGTTCTAATTCCATACGAAAGCATATGAAAAAAGAACAAAAAAGAACCACTGGTGAGGGTCATCCCTTACCGAAACATGTTTCACAAAATAATGATACACAGAATCTCCAAAACAACTTATATTCTTTTACAATACTTTACTCAACCATAATCCAAATCACAATACGAGGCTGGACCTACCCGTGCCTTACACAAATAAAGAAATTCTCGGGATGGAGCTCATGCTCCTCCTCTATTGGCACGTAATCAAGGTCCTCTTTGTCCTAGTTCTCCGTGCCTATGTCTTTACCTATACTTGTGACATATAGTCGAGGAATGAGCTTCATCTAAGCTCAGTAGGGAAAAGCTAATAGCATGCATTTCTTATCAAGCATATATATTTTATGACAATTGATAAAAACCTGATTTTTTCTTATAAGCAACCCCAAATTCAAAAGCGATAGACTGACAAATGAAGTTATTAGTACACATGTCAAGATGATCAATGGAACAAACACTTTTAGCATTTACGAAAGCTTGTCAGGTGCACATCTACTGAATCACATATACAGGGAGATACTTAAAGTGTTTTACTTAAATCGGTACTCGAGTAGCTATAGCCTCAAGTCCCCGATGGAATACCCACCATTGTCGCACATATGAACCATTCGTTTAGGGTGCTCAAGGTCCCAACAAAGATTGACGCTTGTGCCGAACACATATTTTACCGTTGGCCAGTATCATTACTCAAGATCACACAAGATCATAAAGGGTGTACGGATATCCCGCCGTACCGGTCATGAATATCCCGTCGCGTAGGTCGCGGTTATACCGTCTGATCAATCGGGTATTCACATATAAACCTTAAATCATAATGCATAATTTATAATTTATTACCGTGTGATGTGCTAAATATAATTATATTTGAAAGCTAAAATTAAATCACAACATTTCACACACATATATCGAAATGAATCACAAAGGACTCCACATAGTAGCACGTGGCTAAAACAAAGTTTGAATAGCTTCCTCATTACAATGCATTCTCACGAAGGATTTCAAATCACACTCGCCCACTAACACATTTGCATTGGGTCTTAAAACCATTTATACTAAGATGCTGACAAAATCTATCATATCATAACATACACGTCATTGATATCGAATAAACATGCTATAATGATTTCCCTACCTCAACCCCAAGTCACAAGCGAAGTCTCATAACAAGCCCTAGCCTCAACCTCTCACGAGTATACGTTCAACTTAAACAAAATAAATCCACAGTTCGTACTTCAGAATGACGCAAATAAGATCTTAAAATCCCTCATGAAAAACGGATCAAAATCCTGAATCTGGCAGTTTCGATTGATCGAATCCCTATTTTGATCGATCGAAACCCAAATTCGATCGATCAAAATTATCTCGATCGGTCAAATCCAACAGAAGCTAAACATTAGACACACAGTTCGATCGAACGATTTTAAATTCGATCGATTGAATCCCTAAGACTCAAAATTTGGCACTTAACTCTAAATCAAATGATTTATAATTTGATCGATCGAATCTCAAATTCGATCAGTCAAAATATTTTTCGATCGATCGAATCCAGACAACAAAATTTCCAAATCCTTGTTATATATATATTTCAATCGATCGAGTGAGAGACTCAATCGATCGAACACATTTCGTTCGATCGAATCTAATTTCGATCGAACGAATTTCTTTAGAAATCGCGTTCTTCTATCTTGGGTCAATTTCGATCGATCAAATCAAATTTTGATCGATCGAAATTTATAGATTTCATTCATTCTTGGGTTTTTGCATTCCTTCTCCATTCTTTCTCAAATCTAACCTTGTCTCCTTATGATTTTTCAATCATAAATTAGGTGAGACATCATCTAACACAAACTCACAACTTAAACATAATTTCCATACCTTAATCTAGTCTGATTCCCTCTATTCTTGACTTCCGCTCAGCCTAGGGCTTCACAAAACGAAACTGCAATTCTTCTTCAATCGTGATCCCTTAGCTTCGGATTCAAGAAAGGATCATACACGAACTCTCACGTCGTCAACGCTCTAGATTCTCCTTCTCTACTCATCAATTCTAATCATACAAGATTGGGATATTAAATGCAAAACCCTTAAGGGTATTTATTGCCCTTATAACTAAGCCTTAGGCTTAGGTGCTAAACCGCTACACCTAGCATCGATGTATGAAACTCTACTTAACCATTCAAACACTCCCTAATTCTATCTTTCACACGAGATCCAATCCATAGGATTTAATCCACATACATTACTCCATGTCTTGCACGATCTCTGACATACTAATAGTCAGGCATGTGCATCGAGGTGTACTGTCCACCGATCAAAATTTTGAGGCGTTACATTCTCCCCACCTTAGGGATTTTCGTCCTCGAAAATGGATCTACGATAAGGTGTAAGAAATGAAAAGGTAACTTTGCAAGGTACCACACATGGCTAAACAAACTAGTTAGTAATCTAAAATTCCCCCACACACACACAGACCACGGCCCCACAACATTTATATCATGAATTTTAGCAACTCTTATCTACGCATAGTAGAACACAACAGTGTAATCACATTTACCATTCACAAAACTATTAGATCCTATGGACATTCACCAATCATTATAAAAAACGATTAGCATAAGTATCAACATCCAAAAAGATATACCACCGTGGCAACCATGCCACTATAGTTATAAGGAACTAATTAAGTAGATGTGGCAACCATGCCACCATAGTTAATGAGACTATACAATTATCCACCAAAATGTAAATTTTCAAAAGAAAATCCCTCAATGCTCGCAAAGCCTTCCAAGCACGTCAAGCATCAGCCCCTCCCTTCACTCCGGTAGGATCATCCGCTCCACCCATGTCGTCACCGGCTCCATCTGCCTCGTTGGCTCCTACTGCTTGTGGGTCAAACACACTAGCACGCATCATAGACATCCGTTGGAGGTAGTCCGTCAGATACATGTAGTGCATGGTGTCCCCCAATATGAGCTCATGGTAGTCGAGTCGACGATTTAACTGGCGGTTGTTTTCTTCAATGAGGGCTGCTAACCCCTCCATGGTCATGCCGACAACTTGTGGATGGTGTGGAGGCACAGGGATGTGAGTGTATTGAGCTGGAGGTACGATCTCATGTTGATCCTGATAGGGTATATCATGAGCTTGTTGTTCATACACTGGGGCGTCTTGAGTAGGCTGATCTGGCTGTGGAGAATCTTGAACTGGCTGCTCTTGAGCTTGGGGTGGAATAGGAGGTACTTGTGGTGCTGGTTGATGATGTGGTTTCAACCGATTGTAAGTCTTCCTCCAATGCTTAAAGGTAAACAACTCCACATAATCTGAGGACTTGGGCTTGCGCGACAAAATTTTATGCGCGACACTCCCCGATTACTCCTCCGGCATGCTAGAAATGAGGCTCGCATATGGAATGAACTCCTCTGGCTTATCTGCCCCTTTTAACATTTTCACTCTGTCGTGTTTCATGCCTTCAAAAACCACTGTTGCGGCATTAAACCACCGCCCCTCAAATGCTGAGAATAACGCCTGCATTATCACTCCGAGCCTCTCAATTTTATGTCGTATGGGGTACAAGTTGCACTTAAAGATTGTATCAATCATCCACATGTAACTCTGTAAATCAGCTCGTTTAATTGCCCGACCATATGCAACTCGACCCTAAGTCATCTTCGTTGCTATCACTGAGCGAGGTATATCATTAGGGTTTGGGGGTAATAGATCGATACCGGGGCCATAGCCATCAAAACACTCTACGGCTTTTCAAGCCATCTTATGGGTGAAAATGTAGGTCTTCCCATCAATTTTGGTACAAATTGTATTGAGATTTGGGCCATTGTACATATTTTGGAAGAACAATCGTACGTGGCGAGGGTAGTAGTATTCATGAATCAGGTTCAAAAGTTTATCTAATCCGGCCTTCCCAAATAATCAAGAGCCCAACCGTCTATACCCGGCACGTTGGGCATCTCAAATAAGGCTGGATCGATCTTAAGCTCGTAGGCAAACCCTTTGGCAACCCACCATTCATTTGGTTGTTCATGTTGTGGTGTCTGCGAGGTAGATGGTGGTGCGAGTATTGGTTGTTGTGGAGGGTTTGGTGGTGGTTGCTAAGAACCCGATTTAGTTTTAGGTTTCTTCAATGTAGGGGTTTTAGACGATAGCCTCGTCTTAGGTGCCATAGATTTTCAAAATAAAAATCTAGGGTTTCTTTAGAATCCAAACAAAATAAGTGTAATTGAATGCAAGATTCTAAAAGAAAATTAGGGCTTTACCCTATTGATGAGGTTTGAATGCAATGCCTTGGAGAATAGAAGGCCAAATGGTCGTCTCTTTGATCTCCAAGAAGAAGCACACGAAACCCTAAGAGAAAGTCCCCTCGAATTTCTAAAAATTTTGAACCAAAAAGGTTCAAATTAATTATATAGTGCGCGATTTGATCAATCGAATTGATTTTTGATTGATTGAATTTTACTTAAATAAAATGGAACCGCGATTTCGATCGAACGAATTTAATTTCGATCGATCAAAATTAACGTAAGCAAAATTAGGCCATGATTTCGATCGTACGAATAAAATTTCGATCGATCGAGCCCTAAAATTTGATCAAACGAAATAATTTCGATCGGTCGAATTTCTCAGGTTACCCTTGGCCTTTATGAACTTCGATAGTATGGAATTTAATTCGATCGAACAAAATTTAATTTCGATTGACAGAATTTTATTTTGATCGAACGATTTTCAAATTTGATCGATCAAAAATTAATTCGATCGAATGAATTTATTATGTCTTAATTTACTGAAAAATCATTTTCTGTTTGGTGGTTTCGATCGATCGGTTTACACTTTGATCGATCAAAAAGAATTTTGATCGATCGAACTTGACAAAAAACACTTAAAGTTTGTGTTTTTGAATTTCCTTCTTGATCATTGGCCTTTAGACCTCCAATTCTTGAGTTTCATTAACTAATAAAGTTATTTACATACATCAACGGTTAAAAAAACTTTTACAATTTCCTTTCTCTCATCGGTCATTGAAACAACAGAGGGTGCTGCTCGCGAATCTCGGCTTCGCGCTCTCAAGTAGCTTCCACTTTAGAATGATTCTTCCATTGGACTAGCACCAAGGGAATCTATTTCGTATGCAACACCTGTTCAGTTCGATCCAAAATCTGCATTGGTTCTTTTATAATTGTCAAATCCTTGTAAACTTCGATCGGAGGTGCATCGAGTATGTGAGTCGGATCCCTCACGTATTTTTGTGGTATAGAAACGTGAAATACGTCGTACACTCTATCAAGTTGCGGGGTTAAAGTGACCCTATATGCAACTTCGCCAACTCTTCCCAATACTTCAAACGGTCCAATGAATCAAGGACTTAACTTCCCACGCTTTTCAAAACGCATCACACCCTTCATTGGAGAAATTTTCACAAAAACGTGATCTCCCACTTGGAAGTCCATGCTTTTTCTCTTAGTATCGGCATAGCTCTTCTGCCCACTCTGAGCCATCTTAATTCTTTCTCGAATGATACAAACGATTTCAGCATTTCTCTTGATCACTTCCAGTCCCAATATAAATTTCTTGCCGAATTCCTCCTAATTGATTAGAGACCTACACCTCCGTCCGTACAATGCTTCATACGAAGCCATCCCAATGCTCTGCTGAAAACTCTTATTATACGCAAATTCAATTAACAGTAGATGTTGATCACATAATCCCTTAAAGTAGATCATGCACGCTCTAAGCATATCTTTAATAATTTGATTGACTCTCTCAGTCTGACCGTCGGTCTGCGGATGAAATGACGAACTAAAATTCAATCTCGTGCCCATGCCCTCTTAAAATCTTTGAAAAAATATTAAGATATATAACGGGTCACGATCGGAAACAATGCTCGTTGGAATACCGTGTAATCGAACAATCTCTCGTATGTACAAATCCGCCAATTTGCTTACCATGTATGTCGTAATGTACGGCAGGAAATATGCCGACTTCGTCACTCGATCAACTACCACCCATATAGCATTGTGGCGTTTCACCGTCCTTGGTAATCCTACAATGAAGTCTATCGAGATAGACTCTCATTTCCATTCTGATATTGGCAGAGATTGCAATAGACCTGTTGGGTGTCTATGATCCACCTTTATTTGCTGACACACAAAGCATTTAGAGACATCCTCAGCGATATCTTTCTTCAATCCTCTCTACCAATAATTCTTCCTCAAATCCTGGTACATCTTGGTACCACTAGGATGAATAGCATATTTAGGCTTATGAGCTTCATCCAATATCGTTTGTCGCAGATCGGCATCAATCGGTATGCGTAGACGTCCTCAGAATAGCAATGATCCATCTTTAATAGAGAAGTCTACGCTGGTGTCGTCTGTCACACTGCCTATTCTTTAAGAGCTCTACATCTTTCATCTGAAGCTCATAAATTTGATTAAAAATTATTGGTCTGATTATGATGCTCGCCAATAATGTACCAGAAACTTTTACCTCAATGTTCTTATCATACAAAGACATGTCTTCTAATAATTTCTTGCGATGAAGTCCCGCAATAAGGCTAGCTAACTGTAGGAAATTGGGTCGGGTATGAAGGATATGGATAAGTAGGGTTCATGTTGGATTGGTGAGTTGGATAAGATGGGTTTGCTATTTGGGAGGGAACAGGGTGAGTTTTTTGAGTGTGGGTGTATGTAGGAAATTGGGGGAGTGATGGCTGATTTGGGAATGTGGTCCTTGGATTTGGGCCTGAATGCGCTTGGGTTTAAATAAAGGGCCTTTGAGGCCCACTTGAGTAGTTCCTTGATTGATGATAGGAACCTTGGGTGGTGTGGATTATTGGTGGTTGATTCGAGTTGACATTTTGGGTGAATGAGGTATGAAGACTCTGGAAGGTTTGTTGTGGGTTTGATGGTGCTTGGGATGGATTGGGAAGGCTTTGGGAAGCCCTCCATGCAGTGTATACTGTTACCATGTCCTCCATCATGGCCATAGGATTGGATATAGATGTGGATGGTTCATTTGATGGGGTGATGCGTGGGATGGAGGTAATGCTTGGGTGGATGTGGTGGGGACATTAGGGATGGCTTGAGATGTAGGAGGATAACCGGGTGTATATTGGGTGGATGGAAAAGTTGGTGTGTTTTAAGGGGAGGAAAAAATGGGGATGCTTTGGTTTAAAGTGGGAGGAAAAATAGGTGCACCGAAGGGTCCGATAACGTTAAATCGGGATTGGGTGGAGGGATCGGATATGGGAATTTCCTCTATGTGGGAATGTGGTGGGGAGTGTGGTGGGGATGAATTTGGGTCAGCATAAGCCGGATCGACCACCCAAGACATGGTTTGGCAGTAGGTGGGGTATGGATTTCTCGGGTATGGTCCAAAGACCTTCTTTTTCCTTCCCTTGTGGGGTGATGGTGGGTGTGACGATGTCGTGGTTGTGGCACCCTTTAGTTCCTTTGGGATTTTTCTTGACTTTATTTTTTATTGTTTTTTTTTACAACAATGACCTCTTTCTTTCCTCCTTTCCGGTGTTTTTCAGGGCCTTGGAATTCTCATTTCGAATGGTGTTAGCACTCCTAAAACTTCCTACGAAGGGACCTGAATGCCCCCTTAATAATCAAAGGGAAAAAATCTCTTGATCTTTAAGGGCACGAATTTTCACGCGATATCTCGAGCTCTTGGAAGAGTCAATAAGAGGGTGACCTCTTTTGGCCGGTGATCAGTCACATAAATTACCATTTTATCACCCTTAACTTAGTGATGCTAGGACTTAGTTTGCTACTAACAAATTAATGATGTGCAGATAGTAAGGAAAAACAGTAAAAGAGAGCTAAAGTGTTAATATTCATCAAAATGAACTTAAAAAGCAGTAAAAAAAGGTGATTAAGCATAAGAAGACTATTTGCCGCTGCTGAAAGTCAATAAATCATACTTTACGATTGTGCGCTAAAGCTGAAGATAAAAAAAAAGAGAAAACTAAGAAATCGTACCTTATGATTCTTAAAAAGACGATTTTTCAAAAAGCAACAAAGAAATAAAAAGTGATAAAAAGAAAATTGATCGTTCGAAATAGGAAATCGTCCAGTAAAGAAGCTGTGTGAAAATGAGAAATCGTGATTCACGATTCTCTAGAAAAAGAAAAGAGAATCGTAATTTATGATTGTGTAAAGCTTTTTCGCTGCTACATCTGCTACTACTGATCACGTGAATGAAAACTATTACTGCCATGCACTGAATTAGAAGATCTCTGAAAATAGAAATTTGGCTAACCATGGATCTGAGAAGATTGATGAAGATAAGCTCTTTGGAAATCTCAGTTGCTGAAATAAAGGAGAACAATCAAGAAGCACATCTACAGTTGAAAGCAAGGAAGAGTAAAATTAGGAATTAGAGTTATATTAGGAATATTTTATTTTTAGTAGTTTCTTTTATTAGAATTAGAAGTCTTTGTAAACCGACTCCTTATGATCTATAAATAAGAGAGTCTGGTATAGGAATAAGGGATCGAAGAATTTTAGCATCAATTGATGACTAAAGTTAGATTTTCTTTCAATCAGTAGTATAAAATAGTTAGAGTAGATTAGATATCAGACGTTTTTCAAGTGCAATTGACGGTTGCTATTGGGTGCTGAAGATTAGTGTAGATATCCTAGTTTCTCATAAGCAATTGACGAGTGCAGCTGAGGGGTGAAAGATATATTTACTTTACTTTCTAGTTTAAATTTTATTCACTTTATTTATATGCTTTGTAAACATCTTCAAGTTTTAATTTGAATTGACGACTCAGGTTGGAATTTATAGATTAGTATAACGGTTTTTACTTTTTCATCTTCAATTTTCTCGAATTTGATTGACACCGAGATTTTAGAAAATTATTGATTAAATTAAATCTATGTTATGGAATTTTAGTTTTTGATTGACGCCCAAATTCTAGAAGACTGTAATACGGTGTAACGGTACTGTTTATTTGCATAAATATTCTATGGCTGAAGATTGAGATTGACGACCTCAATCTGAAGGAGGATTAGGATTTATTTTATGCATTTTAGATTAAGAAACCGTTCTTTTATTTATATTTCTCGAGTAGTTTAGAACCTTAAAAGATAAATAATAACTTTAAAATAGAAATATAAATAAGATAAAACTTCTTCGTGGGAACGATCCTATACTAGCTCTATAATTTTCATTATGCGTTTGCAATAGATTGAGACTTAATTAGATACACATAGTAAGTCGATCAATCAACGAGAGCATTTGGGAACCTTAGAATGTAGGTGTCAAGAGTTTTAAAACCAATGAGCGGGGGATTCAGGAAATTGGGGAAAAGGCCCCAAATTCAGACTACACAACAAAATAAGCTATGCGTGCATAATATGCACACATGTACAAAATTTTGATTTTTTTAGCTATGCGTGCACAATATCCACGCAAGGCTTATTTATATATTTTCTTTTAGCTGCAGACTCGAGTTGGGCTGAAATGTGGGTTTTTGAGGCGATGCCTCTCGGGACACTTCTTTTAGCCTTTATCGGGTTTCTCCTCATCGCGCCTAAAGGATACAAGGCCGAATCGATGTAACTAACGCGCTCCCTAAGGTTTTAAGGCTTTGTAATAAGTTCAGTCACCCACCCGATATTCCTCCAGTATGAGTGCCTTCTCAGATACTGGATGGGATGATTCTTTTCGAGATCATCACCACTTGGAACCAGGTTGGGTGTATCGTAGCCTAATTTCCCCCCCTTTTGCAAAAGCTACCCGCGATCAACAAATTTATTAAGTCCCTCTTAGTTCATTTTTAAATTCTCTTTTTAAAGGAAGTTTACTTAAGTCCACAAATGGGGTTTTCGCCACCATTCTCAATCCGGGCTATGAGAATCCTGTGCCGCCATTACGGGTCGGCGTTCACTGATGAAATAAGACAAGCAGTAAGAAAATGACGGGCTAGTCAAGTGATTAGGCAAAAATGTAAAGAAGCGTAAATGACGAAAATTTAAATCTAAGCTATCAAGTAGGCCCGCAAAATGGCTTAGGCGGTAAATGACGAAATTTAAATTAAATTATCAAGTAGGCCCGCCAAACGACTTAGGCGGTAAATGACGGGAATCATAGGGGTAAGTAAAAAAATGTGGACTCATAGGGGTGAGTAAAAAAATACAAATATAGACAAAAAAGTGAAAAACACATGCAATGAGGCCTATTTTAAGGAGAAGTTCTAAAAACAAATCACAGTGGAGTCGCTATCTGTGCAGCGATAGATTTCAACAATCCATCGCGATGATGGGCTCGAAAAATGGAGTCGTCACCCAGAGCTTTTGGTGTCCCGAGATATCCAAAATCAATGTCATGTGTACCTTAGTGTTAGATTTGACTCCGAATCACTGGTCAATGCCAAAGCCTCTTGGATAAGGATTTCGGTTATCAATCGGAAAAGTGTTAGGCACCCGATAGACCCGCTCATAAGCGGTCTTTACTATGGCCAAATGTGTAAAGAGATTATGAAATTGTGAAGCACTTTTCCTTACCCGAAGGCACTTCGATCTTATTTGAGCCCCCCGCAATCACCAAAATTTTAGCGGTGTAACGGCTCAAATTATAGGATAGAGGAAAAACAAAAGAAGGTAGAGGAATAGAGGAGAGAGCCGGAGCTCTTGGGCCCTTATAGCACTGTGATTGGATCCTTGCGCGAAAGAGCGACACCGATGAGCTTCAATAACCCTATGGGTTGAAGAAGAGTTCTAACTTCTAGGTTTGGATGCTTGGAGGGTTAGGAATGATGGCATGAGGGATGAGTTAAGGATTTGTTCTTGCTAAAGCTATGAGGGATTGATGAGGGGAGATATGGTATGAAGGATGAACTTAGGTTCTAAAGCTTAGGAGGATTAGGGATTGAAAATAAAGAGGGAGTTCTCTAGAGTTTTCTCTCTTTTTGAAAAAAATTTCAAGTCCTAAACAAAAGGGGGGGGTGGGGGGTGGCTCTTTATTTATAGATTGAGATGTAATTAGGGGGCTTTTAAGTTTGCTAATGGGTTTAGCAATTAGGTAATGCTAGATCTAAGGTTTTTTGGGTTTTTGAGGGCATGGAGAGGTGTGAATTGGGTTTAATGGTAGATGATAGGGTGATGGTTTGAATGACAAAAGGGTGGAACTTAAAGTTAGGAGGGGCATAACAGTCTTAAAAAAAATGCTCCCCAAACTTTGGGAAAGTCCACAAGTCCAATTTGAAATTCAAAATCTGCCATTTTTGAGAAAAAATAATATTTTAAGGCATGCGCGCATGCCTTTGGAACAATGATTTGGTTCAGAAGTTGGAGGTTTATAGCCCGTGCTGGGGCACAATTTTTGAAGCAAAAGCCAAATTGGCTATGTGTGCATATTATGCACGCATAGCCAATTTTTGGTAGAAAACAGGTAGGCTGACCTAGGCCTGAGATAGGTCCAGTATGGGCTCGACAGGTTTGGCTTAGGTTTCTAGGGAACTGAGGCAGATTTTAAGGCTTGGGTTAGGTTTTAAGGGCTCGGGAAGTGCTCTCGGAAGCTCGGTGGTACACCTTTCTTGAAGTCTGGGTTAACCAGGCCTTGGGCCCATTTCGGGAGTCTACAGGATTGATTAAAGATCAACTCCATCCCTGATCAGAAGAAAAAAAACCTAAGTAAATAAGTCCAATGTAATAATTAAGAATTAATTTAAAAAACTTCAGCTTTCTTAGATGAAAATAGAGTTGCCATGCATTGAGAAAAAGATGGGGTGCTCAATCTTTATCAAAGCTCTTGTGACTTGTCAGTCCAAGATATCTATATTTAAGGCAAAAAGTGAAAGTTAGAGTGCATTTTAAAACAATAGTTATAATAAGTTCTCTAAATTAGTACCCGCAAGGTGACTTAATGAATAACATTATTTGTAAATACCAAAAACAATTATAACAGTCATACTGAAGAGGCATTAGCCCAGTTGGTACGCTCCCTCCAATGTGAGGGAGTAGGTTGTGGGTTCAATTCTCGTCCTCCACGTTGTTTCC
The DNA here is from genome assembly GCA_021018995.1 of Chloranthus sessilifolius. Lineage (NCBI taxonomy): Eukaryota > Viridiplantae > Streptophyta > Magnoliopsida > Chloranthales > Chloranthaceae > Chloranthus > Chloranthus sessilifolius. The sequence continues at coordinate 124,307,019 of CM037586.1, forward strand.
CACCCTTGTCTTTACAAGGTGTAGGTTGGGTTCTGTTAGTTAACCCTCACCACTCTAGTTGGTGCTCCCTCACGCTAATCTGCAACTATCACATGTGTATGTGTTGATATTTTAAAATTGTATTTTTACTCGCAAGTGCACGAATCGTATTGTAACAATTGGGTACAAAGTGCGAGGTCGGTCCCACAAGGATTTAAAAAAGATTTTAACAAGGAACAGATATCAATCACATAATTTCCTAAATTTATCTCAATATTTGTAATAACCCGAAGTTTTTGAAAACGTTGAATTGTTGACCTTTGACGAAAATGCGACCTTTTAACAGAGTTGACGTGAGTCAAACATTTGACCTAGATAATGTGGTCTCAAACCCCACTTGGTATAATTGGGGGTATCTGTCAAGCGCATTAAAACCCAACTCGTACCCTATGTAGACTGTACGCATGTTTGTGCATGTTGCACACGAACCTGAGCCTAGTAACCAAACTTATCACGTGGCACCCAATTAAGTGTGCATGTTCGACAGGTCGCACGATGCCACCCTGAATTTTTAATATAAATAATTGATAAGAATGAATTTTCATGTGAATAGTGAGGCTAAAATCTTATGAATTGGCCTTTGGAGAAGAGCCCGTACACCAACTTACAGTGTGTCGGCCTAACATTGAATTGACCTCGTAGACCCTAAAGTTTTGACCCTTAAACGCCAATAATTAAGAGGTTTAGGGATTTAAAACTGATTGGGTACAATTTGGACTCATTTAGAGTCTTTTGGGAGAGTTAATATACATTAGTTCAGTGTGCTTGATTGATTCTGAAACTCTATTTGTGAATAGGAACAAACACACTAATACGGTGTGAGCGCTTAACACAGAACCCAACCCTTTTGGAAAAGAACAAATACATTTGTTCGGCGCACTCGCTTCGTGCCGAAATGAATCCTTAACTTAAAAGTGAAACCTCACGTGGGTTTCTCATTGTTTGCAAAAATTTAGAGGAGAGAAGAGAAAGAAGGAGAGACGGAGGAGATGGTTTGCTCCTCATGCGAGCTCCTCACACGCCGAAACCTTGGATTCTTCATAGAGCTTCCGCACGATTTATTCTTCTCTGATTCCCCGCAAGAAATCTTGTCACGGTCACGATTGAAGAACATGAGAGAAATCTATCCTCTACCAAACCCTCTTTTTAATTTTTAGCCCAAACCCCATCAATCTCTCTCTAGATCCTTCTATTTCTCTGAAGAGAGTCTTTGAGTTGTGGGTAAGTTGAGGGAATTCAATCTCCACCGCTACAATCGAAGGAATTAAAGGTTTCTAAACAATCGGGTGAATACAAATCAAAGAGATCGATTTCTCACAAGATCTAAGGAGGTAAATGCGTATTTGATTCATGATTTAATGGTATAGTTTAAGTTTAGTTTGAGTTGTGGATGATTAGGAATGTGTATGCCTGATTTTTGAAGATTTTTGTGGAATTTGTGGGAGAAAAATGGGTTTTTAAAAGGAGAAAATGTGCAAAATCGCACACAGTCGCACGCATGAGTTGAAAACTCACACGGGCGAAGTGCCTTCAGAAAATAGGCCAAAAAATTGCTGAAAATAGTTGCTCGCACGAGTTTGGAAAGTCGCTCGCGCGACTGTGATTGAAGTGCCAACACTGTCTCGGTATTTTAACCATAACTTTCTACTCTAAACTCGGATTTGTGGAATTATTATGGCATTTGAAAGATGAAAACAAGATCTACAACTTTTGTGCATTAATAATTTTGTGAATCTAAATTTTTAATAGTCAAAATTTAGGAGAAAGTTGCGTTAACTTCTAAGTTAGCATGAACTAGTCTGTTTCTGCCTCGTTTTGAGAAAGCACTTAAATATGTCTAAGTCAATAGTGACTAGAGTTAATCCTTAATATATCATCGCATATTTGCGATATAGATTGAGGGAGGGAAGCCATCAATAGGACTTTACTTGACTTCGCGTAACTTCGAGGTTAAGGTGGGGAAAAACTTCATACACAATTATATTTCGATTTGATTTTTCATAAATGCTTTGATATAATCGTTCGGAATGCGATAAATTAATCGTATTTGAATTGTATGTAGACTTGTTAAAATATCAAATGCATATTTGCTTTGAAATCTTTTAAAATATCGACATATGTACTCGTGGATTTGCCTTAGAAATTTTGAGATATCGAAATGTATGTCACTTTCTACCTTTTTGAAATATTGAAAATACATCTGTTTGAAACATTTTAAAATATCGAAAATGTGTTTTGCTTTGAAATCATTTGGAAGATTGAAAACATTTTGCTTTGAAGTTTTAGAAAGATCGAATCTGCAATGAAATATCGAACATCAAATAAGTAAATCAACTAATAAGTCTGTTCGTTTAAGTAAATCAACTAATAAGTCTGTTCGTTTAAGTGAACCACTATGGGCAGATTATAAGTATATCATGGGCCACTATGGGCAGATTATAAGTATATCATGGATCACTATGGGCAGATTATAAGTACACCGTGGACTGCTATGGGCGGATTATAAGTACACCGTGGGCTGTTAGGGCAGAATCGAATCGGCACGACGGTTAAACCCGTGAATCGAATCTGTATGGTGGTTTATCCTAATTTGAACCTTCTAAATTTAAAAATTTGAAATTTTAACATAAGAATCGTAATTTGACCGGTACGGTGGGTTATCCGTAATTTAAACCAGTACGACGGTATATCCGTAATTTGAATCGGTACGATAAAATATCCGTAATTTAAATCGGTGCGGTGGGATATCCGTAATTTGAACTTGTACAACAATTTATTTGTAATTTGTTATTGGTATCGTGCTTTGAAATTCGAACATTGAATTCGAAACTCCGAACTCATTATATAAACTATGTAAGAATGTATAAGACCGGCAGGATGGGATATCCTTGAATCGAACCAGCACGACGGGATATTTGTGAATCGACAATATAATCTATTTAGGAATGTATAAGACATGTAAGTGAATGTAAGTGAACTCAGTGAATCAAAGATAAGACATAGGTGAATATAAGTGAACTCAGTAAATCAAAGATAAGACACGTAAGTGAATGTAAGTGAACTTAGTAAATCAAAGATAAGACATGTAAATGAATCAAATTCAGTAAATTGCTTTCCGTTTTGATATGAACAAGACACCCTACTTTGATGCGAAGTTTTATTTAGTGTGAAAAGACTTATTTAGTGTAAATTGCTTTCCACTTCAATATGAAAAGATATTCTGCTTTGATATGAAATTGCTATTGATACGAAAATGATTAGAAATTTTGTTTGATATTAAATGTCTTGGAAATTTGATTTTGATAAGAAAATGCTTTTGGTAAGGAAATGCCTTTGATAAGAAAATGCCTTTGAAATCGATTTCGGTTTTGATAAGAAAATGCCTTTGAATCCAATTTCTAGTTTGAGTATGAAAATGTCATCAGTTTTAATATGAAAATATTTTAATCCTTGTCTTTGAATCTATGCATGACTGATGAGATATATATTAGTATTAGTTTTCTCTACCGAGCTTAGACTGTTAGCTCATCCTGACTATACGTCACAGGTATAACACTTATCAGGACACCGAATTTGAGGATTTGTAAGATTTTCGGGATCTAGATTTAGTACATTGTGAATTTTGGTAAGTTCGAGCTTGGTACGTTCATGCTATTATATATGTATGGTACATCACTATTAGGTGATGGTTGACTATCACCAATGATTTGTTTTAGTTTACTGTTAATGTTGGATATTAAAATTGGAGATTTTAATTATATCATATATATTATCTGCTTTGATTTTCGCATGTGTGTGGATGTACCAAACATTTTATTTTCAGATTATGATCTACGATCTGGCGGTTTGATTTTCCCAAAAAAAAATATGTGTTGGGAAAATCGGACTGTCACAATATTAATCTAGTCTCTCAATATGAAGAAAATAAAAGAACAATAACTAAATCATTTAAGATTGCTCAAATGAAATAGGCGAGGTTTAGAATATTAAATCCTCCCATCCTTGATCATCATCCACGATTATAGATCTAATGGTTGTAAAATTAATGATGCAAAGACACATAAACATTAAAATCAATTAATGATTTATGAAAGATAAAAAATAATTAATCCACAATAAAATTCTCAGATCATGTCCTTCCAAAACCTCCAATGAAAAGAAGCAAAACACTGACTGTGTTAAAACATTCCCTAATCACAATAAGTTAATACATCTTATTTATGCAATAGAAAAATAGGGCATAGATTCCAATTCACAGATCCGAGAAGATGAGAAAATCATGACTAGTTCCCATATCTTAGAATGACGATTGAATTCACAATAGGCAAGAAAAAATAAACAATAACACACAAAAGCATCTAAAGAAGTTTTAACCACATATCTAAATCACAGACGAATACATTAGATGAGATTCATTAGATCCTAAAACTCTAAAAAATTAGCCAGACATTTCTATGCAAAAAATAACACATAAATAAAATAAATCTCACAAAATTCATTAAAGAACCGATTTAGGTTCTTCAAACAAATCCAATGTAAGCTGTAATCTACTTGCAACGATTCTGCTTCATGAAATAATCTCTATTCTACGCTTTAAAGCTAAGAAATTGAGAAGAGAAAATTAGAAAACTGAAGAGAAAAAAATTTGAAATGTAAAGACAACTAAAAAAAGAAGAACTCTCAGCCCCAATTCTAATTCTAACTTATATTGGGCCTTAGTTCGAAACCCTAAAAATTTAGGATCGATTGATCGACTCCAAATTTCGAATGATTGATTCTAAACAAAATTTTCGAAAGAAAATATTCTCTTTAAGTCAATCGATAGATCGATCCAAAATATTCGATTGATCGATTCTGAACAGTCATCTGCAAAATTTGTTCTTTTAAGCTTCGGCCGATCGATCTGAGATTTGATCAATCGATTCTTCACAAATTTCTGTGCATGACGATCTCTTGATTCTATGTTCCAATGTTTGTTTTCTTTACGCTCTTTTATGCTATTGAATACATCCAATGGTTAGAATTACCTAAAACCATCAAAACTCCACAAAAGCTGTCAGATTGCTCTCATCGGATAGCTAAATGTACATCTTAGGGTGTAAAATATGATCATATTTCAAGTTCCGCTTCCTGCTCGAGGTCGCCTCAAATTAATGGCCATACCCAAAAAAAAAAAAGTGTTGGTCTCATCAAAATTGATAACAAAAAAACTCATAAAAAACACTTAAGAACCACATAAAAATCAATAATAAAAAGAAACCAAGAAATTTTTTTCCAAAAAACCATCAAAATTGATCGGGTAAAAAAGGACCCTACAGAATCCCCAAAAAGACCTATCAACTTTGATAAAAAATACAAACCCATAAAAAACATAAAAATGGATATAAAAAATACTTAAAAACCACCAAAATTGATTAAAAAAAAAAAACTTATAAAATAATCCCAAAAAATCCATCCAAATTGAGTAAAAAAATCATAAAAAACCTCTAAAAAATCCCATCAAAATCGATAATGAGTAAATATAAAACCCAAAAGAAACATCAAATAAATCAAAATAAATAAAACTCAAATATCATGACATAATATAGCAAAAGAAAAAATAAAAAACCCGTAGAAAACATATGAATCTAAATTTTCTTTTACCCAAAATAAATAAAAAATCTCAAACCTATTATAAAACCTAAAAATAAAAAACCCAAAGTAAAATAAACTAATTAACTAAAAAAGAACAATAAAATAAACTAAATAACTACAAAAGATACGTAAATTTACGTTTGTCTCTATTAAGTATCCTACATGGAAAAGGAAAACAATACAAGATTTTGTTCAAAGTAAAAAAAATAATGTTAAAAAATAAAATAAAATAATCATAAAACTTGATTTCAAAAACACCAAAATCAAATATTACAGATCCTATATCTTTGATCAAATGACGAAGATGAAACGCTATGATGAATTGGTTATTTTTGTATAACTTTAGGGTTTTGTCCCATGGGTTTGGATCATGTGAAATAGATTACGGTTTTTAGAAATGGGTTGTAGAGGAGATGGTTTCTTTTTAAAAAGGAAAGTGGGTTAGATGGGTCACTGATAGAGAGGGAATCAAAGTTCTCTTAAATAACACTACCCATTAACAAAAACCTATCTTTTCTCTATTGAAGCCATTTACCTTTTGGTTTTACGAAACGTTAGCATGAAATAAAAGGAGTCCATCAAGAGAGAGGAAAGACCTTTTTTACGTGGGCTGTTTATGTTAATATATATATATATATATATATATATATATATATATATATATATATATATTTGGTGTAAGTTAGCAAAACCTATTGTAAAAGAGTTTTACTAACTTGTACCTTTTTGTTGTCAAATATGATAGGAATAAAGCATATTCTTTTAATGGAAATGAATCTTTTCAAGTACCATTTTGTTTGTTTGCTTTCCATTTTTTTAATATATATATATATATATATATATATATATATATATATATATATACTAGTGGCAGTGCACACGTGCGATGCACATGATATTAAATTTTGATTCTACATTACATATATCTCGGAAAGTGGTCTAAGAATTATGTTGATGTGCGCTCATCATTATGTTAACTTTTTGGGATATGTGCCATATAGAAAAAATATCTGATTGTCCAATGGTAGCCTCATGATCTCAAGATCAATTGTGTGGAAGATTTGGAATTAAAACGATATTAATCATTTGATTTAAAGCAGCCAACAGTTAAAATGTAGGTTAAGAAGGAAAAATCTTGAGTTATAAATAGAGTTACCATTGGACAAGAGGACTATTTCATCTTCTCTCAATAATTGTCACATGCACAGTGACCAAGTATAGACACGAGAATAAAACGGCTCTGAAAATATATGAAAAAACGATAAAATTTGGGTAATTTTGAGAAAAAAGCAGGAAAATTACGAAAATAAAAAATATACATGTTTTAACCAAACAAGGGTTTTAAATGGGAAAAAGGGTTTACAATGTATTTTTCGAAAAGAAAGGGATTTAAAACGCATTTTTTTTTAAAACGGGAATTTTTTGAACAAAAATGTTTTTCCAGAGTTTTTTGCGTTTTAAAAAAAAAAGTGTTCGGTCTCCCAAGGGTACCCTTTATTTATGCGTTTACCAAAACTTGGAGGGCACCTACGCTTAAAAATATTGGGTGCTTTGAATCATACGCTGGAGATCATTTTCATTCCAATTTTAGGCACAAATGATTTTGATATCACGGGTGTATCATTAGACATTCTATATACTGATACTACAAAATTAACCCAAAAATCATGTGACACACATCACGCTTAAACGTGATGTCCAAATCACTTTTTGGGATTTGCGTCACATGAAATAAAAACTGACCGTCTGATGCTAGTGGATGAGTAATTGGGATGCAAAACTCTAGTGTCTGATCCATTCAATGATTTTCAGTGTAGGGGGCCCCTTTATTTACAACGAAAGATTATTCTTCTAATTAGGTTATGCAAATAAAGATACCCTTATCATAAATGCATTACGATCGGCCATGCGGTAATTATTATTTACAACCAAATATTCTTTCTTTTCAACTTAGGCTCCACGTACTTTAAGCTATTGACTGCTTTGAATCATACGATGAAGAAATCTTTCATCCCAAAATTTGACATGATAGATCTTGCGATTATAGGCATACCATTAAACAAACATATTTTGATTTCACGGGATAAACATCCAAAAAATAACAAGATTATGACATAGATGATGAGTGGTTCTCTGATCACTTTTTTTGGATGTGTTCCTTGTAAATTTAAAATTTGGCCGTCCGATAGTAGAAAATTGATCTCAAAATATATAATGAAGAAAATTAAGATGAAAAATGATCTCCTATCATCCGATACAAAGTAATCGTAGTTTAAGCATGTGTAACTTCGATTGAGAATGAAAAACTTTGGATTGAAAATAATGATACCCTAGCCATTTTTCGTACAATAAATGCATTCACACTTATTGTTATCATTTAAAAGACTTTAAAGGGGCAAAATTGGAAAGAATATCATATGTGGCTATTAATATGAGGGACATTATTAAAAATATGAAAATTGTAATAAATGCATTCACACCTACTATTGTTATTTAAAAGATTTTGGAGGGACAAAATTAGAAGAAAAACCGTATATGACTATTGTTATGATGGGCATTTTCTCTTAAAAGTTAAAAATGAAATTTTATAGAAAAAGTAGAGGGTCTCGGAGGTAATAGGCAAAATGTAGGACCCTATCGGGTAATTATTAAAGTTTGGAACCTCTCAGATAAAAAATCCAAAATAAAAACCGTTGTTAGGGTATATCGACATCACGTGCCAAAAAGCCACTTACTCTACAAAATTAGTAACCTCGAGAGAGCTCGAATCCATTTTTGTGTCTCCGATACCCTAAACTTCGCTCGAGTGAGATTCTACATAACCAGCGTTTCCGATCTTCTTGCCTCGTTCGATCGTCTGCTTCTGCAGATTAAGTGAGTTTTATTTATTTATTATTTTATATTGTTGATTATATGGAATCTCTATTTGCATTTTGAGCTTTTGGGAAATTGAGGTTTTTTGATTTTTGTTTTCAGAAGGATCTGAATCAAACGGTGGTTGTTTTCTCCATACTATTGTTCGTTTTACTATATTCATATTTTGAGGATAAATGGCTATCAAGTGGTGAGGTTCTATGGATATCCAAGACCCTTGACTCCCTATTTAATTATCTCAATTTAATAAAAAAAAAATCAGAAGAAATCAATCCGTAAACAGAGTCAGTAAGTGTTTATATCTTTCTAAAAGGACCCACAAAACCTCATAATATTTTCAACCCAACTCGGATGCAGCATTTTGAATTTTCCCAATATCCACACGATCAGCAAGCTAAGATAAGAACTATTTCATGAAAACCTTTCCGCAGAACCAACATAGTGCACTATTCTTACTTATAATTCTCTAAAATACCTACAAATCAACCACCAAAGATGTACTGTTTTTCAGGAAAAACAGGTAAAACCGAAGAGCCATTTTAAAATATTCAACATAGCAATTTTTCATAAAAAAAGTAAAACACAAGATCCATTTAAAAATATTTATGCACATTTTAGAAATCTTCGAAATACCACAAATCAACTTGTATTTATATTAACAAGAAATTCAGACGATTTAACACCGTACCATATGCAAAAATTTTAAAATTCTATCCCCTACCCACAAACCCACAAACCAACAAGCTAAGATCTACTCACAATGGGGAAAAAAATCGACACCTAGCTTCTCCTTCTGATGTTGTAGGCTATCATTATCTGCCTTAATCACCTCGTACTTCTGCTTTAGAGGGTCATAGTCCTTTTCTAGTTGCTTGGTCTTCCTGATGCACGACAACACCCTAAAACCCTAAAATAGTGTTAATCCTGCATGATAGGATTAGAGTTTCGATTCCACGATTGAATCAATAAATAAATAAAATAAATAAAAAGAAAGAATAAGAAGATAAAGAATAGGATTAGAGTTTCTAGTTGCTTGGTCTTCCTTGGCTTAATCTTTTCACATGTTTTCCGATCGACCAAAACTGTTCAGTTTCTCACCTACAATTTGTGGATGAAACGGTAATTTTTGTGGCGCCTTTAATGATGAGATCAACACGGTCATTAGTGCTTTAACAATTTACGAAGCAATGTCGGGTCAAAGGGTTAATCTTCATAAATCTAAGCTCATTGGGGTGAAGATGAACAGGGTCAGATTAGAAGAGCTCGCTGAACTCATAGGGTGCTTGGTCGAGAAGATGCCATTATCCTACCTTTGGCTGCCTTTGGGCTTGGGTAAACTCAAGGGTGTTCACTGGCAGCCACTCATCCTCTGATCCACATATTTCAGAACGACTAGCCACATGGAAAAGTAGGCTACTGAGTAATGGTAGACAGCTCACGCTCATCAATTCGACCTTTGCGGCATTACTAATCTTCTACATGTCTCTTTAGGAGGCTCTGTGCATGTTTATCAGCCAAATTTATGAGATTATTCGTGACTTCCTGTGGGAGGGAGGGAGGAGGTCCTAGTTGAAAGTTTCACTGAGTTAACTGATGTTCTTGTTGCAGTAGTTAAAAAGAGGGAGGCCTGGGAATCATAAACTTGGCAACTATGAATAAGGCGCTGTTGGGAAAATGTTTCTGGAAAATTGGGGATGACAGGTAAAAGGGCAAACTCTGGTGTAGGTCATTAAGGCTAAGTACGGGTTCGGGCACGATGGCTGGCACACTTGGAGAACCTCAATGTCCGGAATACCTCGGGCTAGTGGAAGGGAATCATTGCCGTTTTGGACTCCTTTTAACATATATTTCCACTATAGCTGGGGAGATGAACCCCACTTCAAATTCTGGGATGATATGTGGACAAGGGAATGAAATTTGAGGTAAGCTTTCCGTAATATCTACAATATTGCTACTCTGAAGAATGCTACTATTCGCTCCATGGTTGGAGGGAGAAACTGTGTTGCTACATGAAATGTCTGCTCGGAGGAGACTCAAAGGCGAGGAGATTGATGAGTATATAAGTATCTTCGGGCTCCTTCACTCTACCACTCCTACCTCTACCCATAGATTACAAGCGCTGGAATCTTAATGATAAAAGGATCTTCACTGTCAAAAGATTTGTGATCATCTGCAGCAGTTGCAGCATAACAATTTTCAAAGGGAGGTTAAGCTGAAATGGCTCAAATTCTGGAAAATAAAAATTCCTCCCAAAATCAGGTTCTTTGCTTGGTTAGCGGTTTGGGGGAGAATTCTTACTCAGGATCAACTACGGAGAAGAGGCATCCTTATCAGAAACCAATGCCTAATGTGTATGAACAGTAAGGAGTCCAACACTCAATACACTTTTGCATTGCCCTTTCTTGATGCATATCTCGGTAGCGGTTTTTAGGATCTTGGGGATTTGTTGGGTTTTTCCGAATAGCATTGTTGAGATGTTACACCAATGGCACGGTATGATTTTAGTTGCCTCGATAGAGGGCAGTTCCAGTCTGTGGCAGATGATTCCTTATGTTGTGATGTGGGCCATTTGGCTCGAGAGGAATAATAGAGTCTTTCGGCGTATGGGCAGACCGCATAGCTTGGTTCTCAAAATGGTCTGTGACCTTCTCATCTGGGCCCCTCAACAGACGGACCACAGTGTTGTTCAATTCAAGATCACCTGGGATCACTTGCGACCTTGAGGTTTAGCTTTACTGTTCCTCCTAGTCCTTCCTTTCTCACCATGTAGCCTTGACCCTTTCAACCCCCTACTGCGCACCCCTCTCGCCTGTATTGGACCTTTTGGATGAGGAGGCTTGTCACTCACGCTGCCGTTGCTCCTGGGGTTTTTCTGGTGAGAGTTGTCTTTTGGGTAGATCCTCTCTACCTCTTATGGTATGTACTCTTTGTACTTTTTCTTTCTTAATAATATTGTTGTCAATAAAAAGTGACGGGGATGCCATCAACAAGGGCCTAGGTTTCAGGTACAAGGTGTACCGACGGAGAAGCCATGGAGCCACCGGAGAGGAGCCTTAAGGAGCAACCCAAAGAAGAAGTCCCCGCCTAGAATTTCATTTTCGCTCGAGCAAGTGTGCTTTAGAAAAGTCGCTCGAGCGAAAATGTATCAATTTTCACGCCCAAAACTTTCGGGTGAAACTCGCTCGAGCGAATTCCAAAAGTCGCTCAAGCGACCTTTGGTTGTCGCTCGAGCAAGCCAAGTGACGGGAGCGAGCCAAGTGACGGGTTTTTACGTTTTTAACCCCTTTTTTGTTTTCTTTTAAAATGTCTAATGTAAGTTACCACTTAGGGTAACATAGTACTTTACTCTTTTAGGGTTATGCCCTTTGTAAATGCTATAAAGCACATTTGTAAGCCATTTTTGGCAACTATTGGTTTATTAATGAAAGTGCATTGCATTCTGGCTTGAGAGGAGCTTGAAGAGTGAGTCTTCTTCCCCATTTGGGGTTTGGTGTGAGGCCAAGGGTGAGATGCCCATTTATCTTTGATTTCTTGTTCTTCTTTAATCCCCTATCTTCCCCTAGTCTCTTGCATTCATTTTTCCCTTTCTATTGATTGTTCTAATTCCCAAACTGTAGATCTAGAATACCCTTAATGTTCATCCTCGTGGATTGAATCCGACCTTCACCCGTCGATCTACGACTGTTGTTGGGTTTGAGTGTATTCACTTTGTTCCGTTGATCGCTTCCATTCAAAGCCCTAGCGAGGAGCTACTGATTTCATCACGAACGACGATCTAACGCCCCAACCTAGGAGCTTAAGTTCTATCTCTAGGATCGCCTCTTCTGTACTCCTAATCGATCTCGCGTGTTGGAATGAACCCTATGTGGACCAAAGCATGACACTTAAGCGGAATCCGGCGAAACCCTAAGGTATCGCTTTAATTTGTGATTAATTTGCTCAATTAATTAGTTAAATTTCGGCAAATTAGCATATCATGGGTATCCACGGATTTTAGGGTCGTTGTCCGGCATCAGAAAGATAAGGAAGATCTTTGGAATTTCAACAAAGAAAGTATTAGTCTTGCACCAAACCCATCTTGGGGAAGAAGAATCACTCTTCTGAAGAAAACTCCTCGCAAGTTCTCAAAGTTTTTTGCTTAAGCAAATTCATTCATTCATTAATCATCATCAAGTCTTCTCGAGAGTTTTCCTTTACAATTATTTATATTACGCACACAAAACCCTAAATTAACTTAAATCTAATTTGACTAAAATATCCTTGATGCTAAACCTAAATTGTAACTAAAAAGAAAGAAAATACAACCCAAAATTTGTACGTGAAAAATTTTGTATGGTTGGTGGCTGTGCACACTATTGCATCTCCAGTACAAAATCCTGAAACTGGTATGGTCAACTGTGATCTACGTTTGGCTAGCCGTCAATGATCTTCATATTTAGCGATTAACTGTGACCTGCGGAGGGTCAACCGTGAACGCAGTTATCAAATTTTTGCTCCTTGTTCTCTTCCCATGTGCACCTTCCCAATGTGGGGTCTGCTATGCTATCACCCATGTGCATGTGATGTCTTATTTTCAGCGTCTTCTCTTTTTTTCCTTTCTCTCTATGTGCGCAGCTTCGTAAAGTTGATTTCAGATCCTTGAATCCCCCTTCTTTAATGACCCACTTCTGAGTCCACTTCGTAAGTTTCCTATTCCGAGTCGAACCGCGATCCCAACGCTCGGATATAGATCCACATCAATTCCCCCTTTAAAAAAATTCGAACTCGAACTTATACCGGAGCTATCTATCTGCTCCAAGATCGATATTATCCTTGTCACCATGATAGGGTATGGGTTAGGAAAATAAATTGGATTTGGCTTGGCCAATGTAATTGGATTTTGGCTTGAGAGTCTCGACGGTGCACGATGACACACATATTACTGTATGACATGGAATCATCATTGGTTTGGGGTTTTCGGGAGTGACAATGGTTATTGGAACATTTAGTGGGTCTGGGATCTTTAACGAGTATGGGACCCTCATTGATGGGGCATGGGATCTTCAGTGGGTATGAGATTTTCGTCGGGTATGCGATCTTTAAGGGAGATGGGGTTAACAACTGGTATGAGATCAAGGAGAATAATGGGTAGGGGATCGGTGGGTATGGGATCGTTAGAGGCAACAACTGGTGTAGATGTAAGATGGAAGGGTGATGATGGGATTGGGTTGACGGAACCGAGATTCATACCCTTCGATTCTGATGATGTAATCTTCTTCGATCCACCAAACTTTTTGCATAGGTTGCATTTACATTGCCAAGTTTATGAATCATTACCTTATGTGACTCATTCATCTTGATCATATGATCGTGCATCTTGCTAAGCATCATGAAAATCTCTTCGTCAATCATGATGGAGCCACTTCACATGCCGAAAGTTGAAGAAGACTGATACCATTTTGATGCAAGACGACACACTAAAACCCTAAAATAGTGTTAATCCCACACGATAGGATTAGGATTTCGATTCCACGATTGATTCAATAAATAAATTATAATAAAATAAAAAGAATTGAATAGAAAGATAAAGATCTTTGGAATTTCCCCAAAGAAAGTATTGGCCTCGCACCAATCCCATATCGGGGAAGAAGAGTCGCTCTTTTGAAGAAAACTCCTCACAAGTTCTCAAAGTTTTTGCTCAAACAAATTTATTCATTCATTAATCATCATCATGCCTTTTCAGGAGTTTGCCTTTACAGCTATTTATATTAGACAAGACCCTAAATTAACTTTACTCTAATTGGACTAAAATACCCTTAAAACTAAACCTAAAACGTAACTTAAAAGAAACAAAACGCAACGCAAAATTCGTATGCGGAAAATTATCCTGTGGTTGACCGTGATTGTAAGTACAGTTAGCCATGACTGTCAGTATGTTTGGCTGTGACCAAAGGTACGGTCGACCATGTTCACTATTGCATTTCCAGTACAAAAACTCGAAACCGGTGCAGCCAACCATGACCTACGTACCGTTAGCCGTCAATGATCTTCAGGTTTTGCGGTCAACCGTGACCTACTGAGGTCAACCGTGAACGCAAATTTCAGATTTTGCTCTCTCGCAGTTCTCCTCCCATGTACACACCTTCCCATTATGCGGTCTTCTATGCTATCACCCGTGTGCACGTGAGGTCTTCTTTTCAACTTGTTCTCTTTTCCTTTCTCTGTGTGTGCGCATATTCGTAAAGTTAATTTCAGATCCTTTAACCCCCATTCTTTAATGACCCAATTCCGAGTCCACTTTTTCTCCAGTTTCCTTTTCCGAGTCTGACCGTGATCCCAGCGCTCAGATCTGGATTCCTTGTCACTTCCACCTTGCTCTCCAGTTTGTAAACAAAATAGTAACCTTGGTTGCAAACCAAGAGCTCTAGCAAGCTGCATTTTCTTCTCAGGCCCCAGCTTAGTCCCCAGCTCAAAGTTCTTCTCCAATGTCTTCATCTGTTTAATGCTGAACACCCTCTGGTCACCAACTTGTGAGCCATCGTCAAACAGATCATGGTCAACACTAATCTTGTCATGGATGTCAATAGGCTCACAATACCTGAAAATGACAGAGATCTTCACCCTAGCAAAGGTTCAACACCTGAACTACCAAAAATAAAAGAAACCCATTAAAACAAAGAGCAATTAAGATGTTTTTAACATGATTTTTGTTAATTTTATTAGTATCACAAGAAGAGTATACATACATTAACAAAAACGAAGAAAGACAACAATGACGATGATAAGGTAGACAATGGTGGACCCATTTTATTTATAGTGGTTAATTAATTTTATTTAGATTCCAGATTTTAAAATTAGTTTATAAATGTGTTTGTTGATTTTTTCATCTGGCTTGTGATGACTTTCTAATGGAAACTATTTTTTTTGTAAGCGAAGGATATACAATTGTATTTTGTTAACGACTTTTCCGTGGAAATTATTTTTATCATCTGAGGATAATCAATATGATAAAAGGATTTCGTATTTATACATATCTATTTTTAAAAATATAAATTAATTTATGCTGCCCATGGAAGAATCCTGGGTCCGCCACTGGCTTTCGATGGAAAGTAGGAAAGGCATCTTGATGTTTGAAGTGAAAGAAGAGGAAGAGCAGGGGCGCAGCCAGGATTTTCATATGGCGGGGGCTAGTGATGGTCAATAGATGCTAATAGTTGTTTTGCAGTACTTCTTTTATCACTAACGATGATAAAATAGAAGAAAGTGTTCAATTTGGGGGCTACTATACCATAGATTTAGGGTCTTGCACAGGGAAGAAGGCTATATAAAAAAAGTATATTATATATACGTTTTTCCAAATTACATGGGGGCTACGACCCCTATATTGCTCTACTAGGCTACTCCCCTGGGGAAGAGAGAAGCTCTTCTTTAAGATTGTTGAGAGGATTGTGACATATGCCCATTCTACCAATGATAGACTGAGGAATGAAAAAATAAGTGTCAATGGTCTTGTCTAATGGCTGAACCATAGTGACAATGTCATGGAATTCAGGATTAACTAGGCAAGGGATTTTATTCTTAAAAATATCGGCAACATTAGAAAAAAAATGGAGAGAAATTGGCGATGTTACAAAAAAATGGTGCATTAATAAGCGGTGACTTTTTTAGTGAGTCACACTTTATTTGTGTTTTACTCATTGATGAATAAATCAGGTGACAAAAATGATGACTTTTTCAGAAAGTAATCCAATTTTTGTCACTAAGTAGCTATCTCTGCTATCTCTCCATGTCCAAGCATGAATCCAACCAGAGTTGTGTTTCTTTTCAATCGCCTATGACATGTTTGATGACCTTCAAGCAATAATGACGGACACTAAGCACATCACTAGGACCAGTTGAGTTTATATGAGAAGGGGATATGCCCACATGCTCCTATCCTTTATGTGATAGGAGTGAGTCTACTTCACCCAAAGGTTCTAAGCATCTTTGCAATACAACCGCCAAGAGAACTTCATAAAAAAAGAATCATTAACATCACCCAATCGTTTAATACCCAACTCACCTTTGAGGGCCCCCAAAGGAACATAGCAGAAGCTATTTGCAATCATTGAGTACCATTTTTGGGGTTTGAAAGGCACCCATCCAATAAAGATGGAGGCTGGAAAGCACAGATTGTATGAGTTGCCCTTTGCCGCAAAAGGAGAGAAGCTTAGCTTTCCATTTGGCGACCATGTCGAAGAATTTCCTGAGGCTAATGGTTAAGTGACACTTTTGACGTCTTGTTTGTAAATAAGATGTTTGTCCAGGCACCATAGTGTTGCGCAGCCGTTCAACCAGAGAAGTTGGATGCTCATTGTTTAGCTACTTGTATTGATTTGCCACATTGGTTAAATACAATGCACCTGGAAGCCTTAGCTGGGCATAATTGGCATGACTCCATGAGGGAGGCACAATAAGAGTGATAAGAGTCTATAAGAAACTAACAACAGCCCCAAGTATTTCAAAGGAAGGTAGCCAGAGAATGCTGTGGTGTTTAGAATGGCGCACTTATTGACTGTAATTTCTCCCAAAGATGATTTCAGATTTGTAGACATTTGGCAAGAGCCTGGATGGCTCTCTAAAAGCAGTGAGAATTTTTGAATATCAGTCCCAATTTTTGGTGTGGCCTTCAGAAGAGCTTAAGATCATCGACAAAGGTTATGTGGCTAATGCCTTTATAGACGGAGAGAAATTTGGAGGCAATGGCTGCTACAAGGGAGTGAGATAAACCCTCAATGACAATGACAAGTAAGAGTGGGAACAAAGAATCACTTTAGTGGAGGCTGAGAATAATCCATGAGGAGAGCCATTGATAAGGACCGAAAAGGTTTGACTTGGGACGCATTTTTCAATCCATTTGATCCAAATGCTAAAAAAATTAAGATGTCGCAACCCACTAAGGATGAAAGACCCCTTGACTGAATCAAAAGCTTTGGAAATATCAATTTTAATGTACACTCGGTTTAGAGATCTTTTAAGGTGGAAATTGACAATGTCATAAGCTAGAAGATTATTATCATGAATGTATCGGCCATGAATAAAAGTTGTTTGTTGGGGACTAATAGTGAGATCCATGACTCTGCTCAACTGGTTAGCAAGGATTTAACGATAATTTGTAGATGGTGTTTCAAAGAGAACTTTCTCTAAAATCCTCAAAGGTAGAGGCTGATTTGCATTTTGGAATAAGGGCAATGAATGAACAATTGAACTTTCTTTAACATCTTACCTAAGCAAAGAAATTCATGACTGCAACAATTACATCTTTTGCAACGAGGTGCCAAAATGTTGGAAGAATGGCACAAAAACAGTCCAGGCTGGGGAATTTTTTAGCTGCCATGCTAAAGACCACACCTTTAACCCCATCCGGTGTAATATTGTTCACGAGTCTTTCACCATCCAAATAATAGAGGCAAGTGTCCTGAATCCTTTCCCAATAAGATTGAACTGAGTGTTGGGAGTGCTGATTGAGGAGCTGAATTGTTTCCAACAAATTTTCATAGAAAAGAAATTTCATTCACAAATGGATTGTTTCAAATATTCCACCGGGTTGCGAGGGGTTTTACTATATTGTGGGAACTATACACTTCCGAGTATCGCCAATATGCCTCGTTAATTACATCACTATGGATCATCTCTGGTTAAAAGTATAATAAAAATGATGAGATGTTGAGAGCAGACATGAAACTCTCTTAAATCTGCTTGTGTCTAAATATGGCCTTTCCTTTTAATCTCCTCCTACACTTTTAGTATAAGTTTTACAAATAGGAAATAGAAGTCAAAATCTATCTTGATGTTTTCACATCTATTTGTATAGGAGGGTTGCTACTTGCTACACGCAACATAGTTTTTTTGGCGTACACCACTTAATGCATTTCCTTAAAGTACACCAAACATTGCTATCCGCACACCTAATAATGGAAAAAATTAAACATAACTTTGTTGGGATTGCGTCACCGACCTTTGGCTTCATTGGGACTACGTCCACCATAAAGGAGGAGCTCTTAAGAAAACAAAAAAGCCTAGCTTCTTTGGGATTGTGTCAACTAGGGATGCCGATTCGGTTAACTGAAACGAAACCGAAAATTACGGTTTTCGGTTCGGTTCAGCCTGAACCGAAACAAATCAATTCATTTCTTTTGTCGAATTCCGAAACTGAAACCGGAAAAAATCGGTTCAGTCTCAGTTTTTTTATATCATTTTCTTACTGAGTTTGCTTCTTTTATTTTTTTCAGTTTTCTAATCCTACCTAATCAGTTTTCAATTTTCGCCACCAAAAATTGAAACTGACGGAACTTAGAATCGCTTCATTTTTTTTGGTTTTCAAGTGGTTTCGGTCTGTTTTTGGTCCAGCTTGGGTCACCAGTTTTTTGGCCGGTCGGTTTTGGTTGGAACTTACATCCCTAGTGTCAACCATACAGGAGGAGCTCTTAAAAAAAAGAGGCAAGCTATGACCATAGATTTTTTTCTTGTTTTAAAATAAACATCGAAAGAAATCCACAAAGGGGATACAACCCATTTAATCAGTTTAAAATCAAACCCACGAAGCCAATTTTTCAATTAAATCATTTTGTTTTAAAACGTGTACAATCTTTGCTTCTTTTATTCAAGTTGTTCTCTATCTTCTGTCATCATCCTTTTCTCTTACAAAGAAAAGGATAGGAAAGGGTTCAGATGTTCTGGCTAGTGCACTACTAAAGAGAAATAGAGAGCAAGAGAGGAGGTTGGCTTCTGAAGTGTTACGTTTTGGTGCCCAAATATAAAGAGAGGACCTGCTGTTCTTGCTCTCGAAAACACAACTCCCGTTTGAGAAGATGAAGAGATACGCTCAGGAAGAAAAAGGTGCAGTGCACGTAGCAACCCTCTTTATATAGCCGTGAATGAGTCCCAACAGTTTGGCTCCCTTGTTAAGAATCTACAAAATTTGTGGGTAGTATTGTACACTATCAAAGATACACTATCACTTCTCCATCTTCACAAGTGGATCCAAAGGTTTTGGAAGTTCACTGAAAGACCTGCAATATCTACAATCACAGATTCAAAGTTCCTCCTAAGGTTCCATACGGAGGAGGGTGCACAAGATCTTCGTCGCCAGTGGCGGGAGGGGGGGGGGTTTGGATTTGTGTGGTCGGCTTGCCTATCCATGCTTGGACCGACGAGGTCCTTAAGGGCATCGGGGATCGTTGCAGTCGCTTTATCCTTGCTGACAGGAGGTCTGTCAACCTCTGGGATACTAGCGTGGTTCGTATCCTCGTAGCTGTTGACTTGGCAGCAAATCCCTTGGTCGTGCGAGCTCCGCCTCGGCGGCCAAGAAGTCCGGGTCTTCATAGAAATGGCGCTCTTGGAGAGGGTTCTCGTTCCGCTGCAACCGAACGATAAATCTGTGGGGGCCTGGAACGCCCGGATAGACGTACTCAATGGTGCCGCAGAAGAAGCTGCATCAGAGATTGAACCATTCGGGGACGGGGTAGTAAGGCCCCGGGGGGATGTATTGTAGTACCTAGAGGGGGGTGCGCCCGTGACTTCGGCGTGTCGCTGTATACATAGGGGGACGCCCACGTCCACGGGGGCTATCGGTGGCCCGGGCTCTGCTAACCCACTCATGTTGCAACGAAGGATCTAGAAGAGGGGAGAGGTCGCCGGAGAGAGGGAGGATCCTAATGGTGTTTCCTTGGTCCAGCATAACTCCGAAGGCGATTTCAGCGATTTGATTCGATCGTCGGAACAACATATCCTACATTATCCGACAGCTATCCGCCAGAGGGATCTAAAACCGTTGAGACGTACGGTCGAGATCGCGCCGTACTCCTTTCTAGGAAAAGGACACCTGCAACCGAAGCTTCAGGATGCCTTTTAAGGAAGAAGGTTGCAGGAAACAAAAAGAGCTTTAGGGTTTTCCAGCGCAGGACGGTTTATAGGGGGCTACAGGGACCGAGATATGCGGGGAGGGCCACACGGCATAAGCCAATGGACGGTTCTAGAAGTCTGTCGACGACACTGTGCTGCGTTGACTTTAGCCAACCTAGACAGCAGGTGGTAGGGTTCCCCACTGATGAAGCACGTGACCCGCACTCGAGGATAGTGGGGTCATATCCTCGCGACACGTGGATGACACGTGGTAGCATCAAGCCAAATGGGGGCTAGTTGGAGAGAACCATCTCGTGGGTCTTTAACGCTGTGGGCTCATGGGATTTCAGTTTGCATCCAGGTTTGGGGTCCATCGTGAGGACGATCCGGGTCTTGGTTGGGCCTGAGCTGATGGATCTGCCATGGTTTTAAAACACGGAAACTCGACTCGACTCGGAAATCATCTGAGTAGAGTCAACTCGGAAAATCGGTCCGACTCGACTCGCTCCGACTCGGGTTATTTAAAAAAAAATATAAATATATATAGATATAAATATATATATATATATATATATATATATATATATATATATATATATATATTTTCTTCTTTCTTGCTTTCCTTCTTTGATTCTTTCTTTCTTTCTTTGTTTTCTTTTTTTGCTTCTTTCTTTCTTTGCTTTCTTTCCTTTTTTCCTTATTTCCTTCTTTTTCTTTCTTTTCCTTTCTTTCTTTCTCCCTCCCTTTTTCCTTGTTTCCTTATTTTTCTTTCTTTCTTTTTCTTTCTTTCTTTCTTTTCCTTTCTTTCTTTCTTTCTTCCTTCTTCCTCTTCTTTCTTCTTTCTTATTTCTTCTTCTTCTTCTTTCTTCTTTCTTCTTTCTTCTTCTTTCTTCTTAGGTCACTGACAAACTCTTTTTTTCAGTCGACCAAGTCTCAAAATTTCAAATCGAATCACTAGCCGAGTCGACTCAAAATTGGATCGAGTCGAGTCGACTCGCCTGAGTTTTAAAACAGTGGGATCTGCTATTACGGGCTAAGGGGCGACTAGAAGACTAGAACTTGACTGGGAGAGAAGGGGGGCTGACTCGGCGAGTCAAGGACGCGCTTCAACTCGACACTTCCTTTTCATCGTATTCATCTGATCTAAGGTTTGTATATACTCCAATTCTGCTTGGCGACGTGCTTGAGCAGATCGCCGATTCGCTTCGTAACCCCGGAGCCACGTTATCTTTCTCTTTGCCGGAGAGGCTGTCAGGGGGACAAAATGAAAAAATAGGATGGAGGAGGGACCCCTAAGTGGTGGTGGGGTTTTACCGGAGCGTACAAGAGAGGGCAATCAACTTAAGCCAATGGGAGATGGGACTGACGGAGAGATGGGTTTGGCGGCATATATCGAACGTCTGATTCGTGTTGGTCTTACTCTCGGATTGTCTTTCAAGGGTTCCGATGATGGCCTACGAGAAGTGTTTCGCTCTATCTTGGCTAACCGCCAGGAGACCAAGAGGAAGCATCGAGGTGGGGCGCGGGAACTTGACCGATTACAGTGGGGGATGTCGGATGGGAAGGGAGTAGGGGGGACTAACCCCCATCCTCGGGTAGGGCGGGACATTTGAGAGCTATTAATGAAGATGCTATCTTGGAATGTGAGGGGTATTTGCGATGGGAGGAAACGGGCCGGGGTTAAACGGGTGATCGACGATCTCAAGCCGGCAGTTATTACATTGCAAGAAACCAAGTAGGGTAGATGTGACAGGAGGAATGTAGCGTCGGTGCTTCGAGGAAACCACTGGGAGTGGATGGGCGTGGATTCTGAGGGCGCATCAGGTGACATCCTGTTGGCCTGGAACTCAAGGCTGTTTGAAAAATTGGATGAGGAAGTGGGGCTATTTTCGATCTCGGTGGTGCTGAGAAACAAAGACTCAGGGAAAGAGTGGATGTTCGTGGGAATTTATGGTCCGTCTACTGACAGAGATTGACCCGATTTCTGGATGGAATTGGCTGCCCTTGTTGCCAGATGGGATCTACCCTTTTGCCTTGGGGGGGGGGGACTTTAATGCAATAAGATGGGGTTTCAAGAAACAGGGGGGCCGCTGGACGTAGCAGTTATGCGGGAGGTTAACTCTTTCTTTTCGGATTGGGAACTGATGGATGTATCGCTAACCGGAGCGCTTTTCACGTGGTCGAATCTTCAAGAGAACCCCTTTTTGAGTAGGTTGGACAGGTTCATATGCAATTTGGAGTGGTTGGATATGTTCCCGGGTGCCAGACTAGAGTGTCTAGCACGGGCTGTCTCCGATCACCGGCCTCTATTTCTGACCTACGATTCGCGCCGAAGAGGTCTAATTCTGTCCCGGTTCGAAAACATGTGGTTGATGGATGGGAATTTTCACGGCTGTGTACAAATTCATATCCAAACTCCAGCGGGTTGAAGAAAAAACAAAAGCGTGGAACAAGGAGGAGTACGGTCTGGTCTAGGTTAAGAAATAGACTATGCTATTACGGCTGAAGGAGTTGAACAACTTGGAGGAGGATAGAAACCTAACGACGGAAGAGCGAGAAGAATGTTACATAAAAAAAATGGAGTTCAACAGCATGTGCCCGGCTGAAGAAGTCAGCTGGCAGCAAAAAGCCAAGGTAAGATGGCTCAAAGAGGGAGATGCTAACACAAAGTATTTCCATGTGATCATAAACGCGCGAAACAAAGCGAACTATCTGGGCAATATTGTAGTGGAGGGGGTGAACTATACCAAGGAGGAGCAGGTTCGGGAGCACATTGTCGAGTTTTATAAAAAGCTGTACACGGATGAGGGCTTGCCGAGGCTAGAATTGGACAGGATAAACTTCCAATCTATCACAGCGGAGGAACGGATGAGTATGGAGCAGCCTTTTAGGGAAGAAGAGGTGTGGCAGATGATTAGGTTTGGGGCCAAGAACAAAGCCCCGGGACCTGATGGGTTCACCATGGAATTCTTCAGGTTTTTTTGGACGACTAAAGGAGGACCTGATGGAGGTCATGCATCAGTTCCACGCTTCCAGCTTTATCGGGCGAAGTCTTTTAACTCTACATTCATCACCCTCATCCCCAAGAAAGAAGGGGCTGATAACATTGTAGATTTCCGTCCAATATGCCTCACTAATTGTCTGTACAAGATTATATCCAAGGTTCTAGCTAATAGATTCAAGCCGATTATGAGCATGATCATTTCGGCCAATCAGGGAGCTTTCGTAAAGGGCAGACAACTTGTGGACCTGGTTGCGGTGGCGCAAGAGACCATAGACTCGGCACATTAGAACTGCAGCCTTGTTTCCCTATGGAAGGTGGATATGGAGAAAACGTACGATTGGGTAAGCTGGGATTGCCTAGATTATATGCTCGGCAGGATGGGTTTTGGGTCTATATGGAGGAGATGGATGCGGGGATGTTATACTTCAGCATGGTTCTCAGTCTTGATCAATGGTACTCCAGTTGGATACTTTAAGAGCTCTAGAGGAATTCGTCAAGGGGACCCCGCTCTCCCCTTTTCTCTTCAATATGGTAGGTGAAGCATTATCGGGACTGATTGAGCGGGCCAGGCAAATTAACCTTATAACGGGTATTAGGGTGGGGAATCAAGGTAGACGCATCTTGCACCTTTAGTTTGTGGATGACACCATAATTTTTGGGCAGGCCGACATTCAAGAGTTCAGGTCCTTGGCTGATGTCCTTGCGGTTTATGAGGCGGTTTCGGGCCAACACATCAATTTGTCCAAGTTGACTATCACGGGTATTGGTACAGATGATCTGTTGTTGGCTGATCTGGCGCAGACTGTCAATTGTGTTAGCGACAAGCTCCCAATTAAGTACCTGGGTCTTCCCCTCGGCTTAAGACAGCCCACGGCTAGAGATTGGGATCCGGTAGTGCAGAGGTTCGAGCAATGGTTGTCATCGTGGAAAGGGAAAATGCCTAGCAGCGGAGGCCGTCTTGTGCTAGTTAAAGTGGCCTTATCTTCACTGCCCATCTTCTACTTATCAATGTTCAAATGTCCAATGGGAGTTATCAAGCGCCTAGAGCAAATTCAACGAAACTTTTTGTGGGAGGGATATGGTATGACCAAACGATATCACTGAGTAAATTGGGACACGTGTCAGCTTCCCGTCGGATGTGGGGGCCTGGGTATTCGAAACTTGTAGTGGACCAAAATTGCGCTGCTAGGAAGATGGTTTTGGTGAGTAGGGAGGGTGGAGGAGAGGGATAGTTTGTGGCGTGTGGTGTTGACCGAAAAGTATGGCAGCTATGTGGGTAACTGGGGCATCAACAACATGGTTCTCAGAGGCACTTCGGCTTGGTGGAAAAGTATGTGCGACACTTGGAACTTCTTCTCCAGAGGGCTGCGTTTCAATTGGGGCGGTGCTACTTGGATCCATTTATGGGAGGATGTATGGGTGGACTGTGAACCCCTCAAGTCCTCCTTCTCGGATATCTATACTATATCGACGAATCCTCATGGAATGATTGAGGAGTTTGTTTCTGAAACTGAGGGGGGTAGGCTGTAGGATGTTACTACCAGAAGACTTTTGAGGAATGAGGAGGTGACATCGTACTAAAATCTTATGCATACGCTCTACAGGGTTCAGCAACACACTCACGGGCAAGACATGATGATGTGGAACCTGAGTAGAGATGGAATGTTTAGTGTCAAATCATACTACATGATGATCTCGTGCCGCCCCCTGGTCAGGTTCTGCGGCACCAACTTGTGGAAGGAAGCCATTCCTACTAAAATAAAATTCTTTGCATGGACTCTTTTTAAAGACAAGATCCTAACTCTAGATCAGCTTATCCGGAGAGGGAAGGAGATCCCGAACCGGTGCATTATGTGTAACAATGGGGAGGAGACCATTGTGCATCTCCTTCTACACTGTGGAGTGGTTCATGAGATTTGGAGTGCCGTCATAAAATCGTTTGGTATGAGTTGGGCCACACCGGAGATGCCTTATCACCATTTCCTGATATGGGAGTCGGCTAAAGTGGAGGGTCATCTTAGAGATTACTGGAGGGCAGCCCCTTTCACAGTTTTTTGGAGCTTATGGAGCGAGAGGAATATGCGGATTTTTGAGAATAAAAACCGTCCGGTGGGGATGATCATGAAGTCAGCCAGAGATCTGGTGTGGCTTTGGGTAGATAAAGGTGGGAATGTTCCTAATGAGGAGTCCTACCTGTGGGACCTGGGCTAAGTAGGAGTTTTTTTTGGTCGTGCCGTTGTATTGGTCTTTCCAGCGCCTTGCTGCTAATCAATATATGTTATTACTGATAAAAAAAATAATTATATTTTCAATCATTATTTGAAGATATGTGATCATTCGAAGGTATCTCGAAGATAAATTTGACATAGGAACCCTTCAACGAAGTCTTCATGTGACGGTATTTCAACAGACTTATGTCTTATGGTAGCCATTGACATGTTCGTGAATGAACCAATGAGACTTGAATTTATTCGAGGTCTCTGTTTGGTGTTTTAATAAGCCTTAACTCGAAAGGATGGTAAGAACACTTATTATTTTGTAGTAGTGTCTCAACCTGGTCTTTTAAAGACATGTTAGAACACTATTGTCTTCATGAGCAACCCTGGTCATTCCCCAACTCGGCTTCTTTCAAGAGACGTGAGAATCATTGGGGAAAATAGGAGAGGGAGAGTGGCCCCCTTTTTAATGCCTTTGAGGCATTTCCCCTTTTTCTTATTTCATACCTCTTAGGTATTGTTCTTCGGGAGTCTTCTTCTCTGGTAATATCCCAATGTTACACTTATTTTTTTTGGCATTATGTCATTTAACGGGAGTTTACCTTCTATTCATATCATGAAGCATCATGATACATTAGGTCTAAAGGAGGATAAAAGGAGCTAAAAGGGAGCAAGAAGAGTGCGCGAGGAATACACAGATCAGATTCTGCGCAATCTCGTGTGCACGAGATCGACCAGAGCCAGAAAAATAATTCCTCTAGTAGACTCGAGTGCGCGAGCCTAAATCCCGCGCACGCGAGATTGAGCTAAGATGGGTTGGTGAGCCCAGTTTTGAGTTGAACAGTTTCTGTTTGAGTCTAGTTTAGTTAGGAGTCTTTTATTTTTGGAAATTTATGTTAAAGCCATGTAAAGACAATTTTACTGACATGATTCAATGAATATTGAATGAACTTTGCGTTGAGCGAATTTAAAGAACTTGTAACATTAAAAGAGCGAATCTTTCAAAACCCGAAGAGCGATTCTTCTTCCTCATGGGGTTTCATGCAAAGTGACGCGAGACAACGACCCTAAAATGCGTGAATGATGATTTTATGCGGATTTGCCGAAATTAGAAAGATTAAAACAAACTTAATCTCAAAATTAACTCGATACATTAGGGTTCAGAGAATTTAGATAAGCAGATCACGCGAGACCCGGCTAGGGTCCAGTCCGATGCGCAAGTATCGCATCGTAGGCTCTAACTAGGGTTGTGAAATAGATTTATGGTTTTGTAATAGGCTTATGGTATGGTTTATGTTTATAGTTTAGAAAGGATTTTGGCTCTGATTGATTTAGGGTTCAAAAGGGGTTTAGGGTTTTGGGATAAAAATCAGTAAGTTGAGATTTAGAAAAACAAGCAGAGATCAATAGATAACAAATATAACAACAGATCAAAGAACATAGATACTAAAAGATAAAACGATAGCTTTTGAGACACGCTCCCTTGGCCTCACACCAAACCCATCTCAGGCAAAAAAATATTCAAGCATAAAGCATTCAAAATATTCAATAATTTGTTTAAATTGTCTCTATAAGCCTCCTTATATAGGCTACCAATAATTAATTCGAAATAAAGAATTCTAATACTAATAAAACACTAAAAAAGAAAAATTTTGCAAAATTAGAAAACCCTGTCACGACGCCCACGGATGTCTGTGACCTACAGACAGTGGGGGGCCAAAATCACGGACGTCCGTCACTATTCACGGACGTTCGACATTGTTCATCACGGACGTTCGTCACTGTTCATGCACGTCCGTCATTGTTCACAATCACTGTTCATCAATTTTTATTTATTTATTTATTATTTACTTTTCTTCTTTGAAGCTGAAAATTTTGTTGTGGCCCACTCCAATGTTCTCGATCTTGACGTTCCTCGTCATTCTCCTCCACTCAAAATGTTTCATTACCGATGAAACACGCACTTGGTACTGATCGAGTGTATCGGAACTCACAAGGTGGAACTCCTTGCAACTTGCCCAAACAATCACGGCTCCTGATGACGTATGATCCTCATCTCGGTTGATTGTAGCGGGACGCATACGGTAAACCTCTCTTTGGTGAACCTGATAATCCGTCTCGCCAACCCACTCTACCAAATATTTTTGAAGCTTCTCATCAACTCTCCCGCACCCGAAGGAATTCATCCTTAATGAAATGTAATCGCGATATCGGTCGGGAATATTGGAACTCCAACGGCGAACTCTCTCATGATTGGTACATGCACCCTCGATAGTCGACTTACTAACACTTTGCACCTCATAAACCAGAATCACTCTGCCGCAGGTGAATGCCACAAGATCATCTAAAATTTTCTCAATTACCTCTTTTCTCTGCCTGCTGGGGAAGGGAAGGGGTATTGCTTGCAAACTTGTGAGGGGATTGGGGTTATGAGATGGCTGGAAAGGATTTTCAGGAGGTGGGGTTGAACCCGGGTAAGGTACTAGGTCCTCCACATTGAATGTTGAATTAACCCCTGTACCTGGAGGAAGCTCAAGCATGTATGCATTAGGACCACTCCTTGCCAAAATTCTAAAAGGTCCAGCACCTGTGGATTGGTGCTTATTTGCGGATCTCGATGGGAACCATTCAGGCCTAATTCGAATCATCACTTGATCACCCACCTGATATTCCTTGAAACACTTGTGAGTGCCAGTAGATAGTGTGTATTGATTGTTGCTTGAATTAATCTCTTACTTAATTTCGACATGTAATGCGAAATGAGACTCAAAACTTGACTCACAACAAGACTCGGAATGTGAAGCGGTATGCAACTCGAGACTATGATGTGTATGTGTATCTATGGGCTCGATACTCTCATGTGCATGCGACACTAACGACTTACATGTAGTGGGCTCTATTGACACTAGTGACTCGTGTGGTCGAATTAAGTGACACTATTGGCTCATGTGGCCTCGACTCAATGAATTCCAATGGCTCATTGGTAGGTGAATTGATTGGCTCGTGTGTACTCGGTTCGACCAAAACCAAAGACTTTGGGGTACTCGATTCAATTGACACTAATGGTTCTTGTGTACCTAGTTCGATGGACTCATGTGTACTCAACCCAACATCACTATTCACAAGGGAAATAGAAGTCTTTTCGACACAAACTAGACTTTCGTCAGCTTCTTCCATTTCTTCACTTATCACGGTTCTAGGGTCATACACTTCCTCTTTTTCTTTCATATTTTTCGGCTCCTTAGAACTTTCGCTTTCAGTCAATAAATTTAGAGTGGGAAGTTTAATGGAGCACTGGTAAGCAAAGTGTCTGAACCCTTGACACTTAAGACAATCATGACACTTATCTGTCTTGGTTTTCAAACCTCGTAGGAGGTGACGGTGTGTGAAAGGAACATACTATTCGATAAGTTCCACCTTCATGTCCTCCCATCTAGAGATGACTTTATTCCGAAGAGACTCAGTGCGACGTTCTAAGCGAGTCCAAAAAATTTTGGCATTACACCCTCCAACTTTGTTTTCACTAGTCTAGTTTTGTACTCGTTTGGTCCGTCATACCAAACAAAATAGTCCTCTACACTAGACAGCCATTCCACGAATGTTTGAGGATTCATCAATCCCTCAAAGGTTGGAACTTCATCCCAAATAGATGTTAAAAACTTCTCAGCGGGATCGTATTCGGGTTCGCGATGATGGCGGTATCCCTTGACTCTAGTCCCATCACGACTTTTGGGACTTTGCCAAAAATTTGGAGCGTAACGGCTCCCATTCTTAATTGCACACATTTGGGCTTTGATGTCCCTAAGGGCATCTTGACAATCTCGCTCATGCTCATGGTGAATACGATTTACTAACACAGGTGTTAAATGACATGCAAGCATGAACCACAATGATGAGGAATTTGGTCAAACAGTAGACGTGCATACTTTGAACACAAATGCGATAAAATGCAATGAAAATTGAAATGTCACACAATATGCCTTAACCTAGAAAACCTAGGGCTCTGATACCAAAACTGACACGGGACAATGACCCTAAAATGCGTGAATAATGATTTTATGAGAATTTTTCGAAATTAAAAAGATTAAAAAAAACTTAATCTCAAAATTAACTCGATACCTTAGGGTTCAGAGAATTCAGATAAGCAGATCACGCGAGATCCGGCTAGGGTCCAGTCCGATGCGCAAGTACCGTTAGATTTAAGGCGGGATCGGCCTAGAGATAGAACTCCGACTTTTCCAGGTTTGGGCGTTCGTCTTCGATCCGATGTAGATTTGTAGGCTTTAACTAGGGTTGTGAAATGGATTTATGGTTTTGTAATAGGCTTACGGTTTGGTTTAGATTTATAGTTTAGAAAAGGGTTTTGACTCTGATTGATTTAAGGTTCAAAAGGGGTTTAGGGTTTTGGGATAAAAATCAATAGGTTAAGATTTAGAAAAACAAGCAGAGATCGATAGATAGCAAATATACAACAGATCAAAGAACATAAATACTAACAGATAAAACGATAGCTTTTGGGACTAGCTCCCTTGGCCTCACACCAAACTCATCTCAGGCAGAAGAATATTCAAGCATAAAAGCGTTCAAAATATTCAATAATCTGTTTAAATTGTCTTTTAAAGCCTCCTTAGCCATCAATAATTAATTCGAAATAAAGAATCCTAATACTAATAAAATACTAAAAAAGGAAAATTTCACAAAATTAAAACGCCTCGTCAAGACGTCCATGGACGTCCGTGACCTACAGACAATGGGGGGTCAAAATCACGAACATCCGTTACTATTCACGGACGTCAGACATTGTTCATCACGGACGTTCTTCACTATTCAGGGATGTCCGTCACTGTTCATCATAATTTTTTTTTTACCACGGTGCGATAAGATTCACAAAATCACGCTTTCCAAGGGATAGGTTCCGTAGTAACCTGGATGTACTTCGTGTGGTAGCCCATACTCCCATAGAGGTGTTGCATCCATATATGGATGCCTATATTCCAAGTTCCACGTGACCGTGAAAGGAAACTCACCATGACGAAGGCTTAAGAGTCGTGTGACGTAGCTTATTCCTTTTTAATCATGCATATGCCCTATCATAGTTTTCTATGTGATGCATGCTATATGATGGAAGAACTTATCTGACTAAACGAAACTATATCATACACCATACATGTTTGTGACCATAATATAATGATTAAAATATGGAAGGAACAAGCCTTTCTTACATAACTTTAGGAAAATTTTGTGGGCCATTAGATTGCTGATGGAGCGATTAGGCCTGCCGTTCTTAAAGTTTTCTAAGGTCTGTGGTCTTTGCGTCGAGTCCTTTTACTAGTTTGACTCAAAAGTGGGTCAACGTGGCTGGTCAAACAATTCCCTTAACCTAATTATACAAGGGTTCGTATCCCTTACCAAATCTTCCTAACTTGCGGGCCTCAAAACACGTCCTCGAAGTGTTAGTGACACTTTTATGATCCGTTACATTATATTATGTCATTATCGAGATCGTTTTGAAGTTGGTCCTATGGGCCAGTTGGGCCTTGATTTTCAAAAGTTAAGGGTCAAAGGTAGCCCATGACATTGTTCCATGTGGCACACAGGGCTGATAACAAAACAAATGAATTTCGAACATCCATCATCTAATCTGAACCATTAGATGGTCAGACAATAAATTTTTACCTAAGGTTGGGTCTTTTGTCACAGTCCTGATCCGACCTCTAGCACACAACATTTGACAAGGTCTAGGAGCAACGTGCACGCTTAGGGCACCTACCATGTGGCGATCAGATTGAATGGATCTGAACCATCAGATACTTAAGAAAAATAATTTTGAGGTGTTATGTTCTTGGGCCTAATATATTTCGGCTTCTAAGGCCTCAGATCTAAGGGTCAATCCTTTCATGGTCTATAGCTTCTAGATGGTGTTTCCATCTCTTGATCTGTGTGTTGATTTCTCGGGTTTTGAGTTGTTAGATGTCTCGAGAATTTCAATTTGAGGAAACGGTTCATCTCTGCACCATTCCTTGGGTCGGGCCCACAAGGTCCAACTTTGAATCTATTTTGTTTAAATCCAGTGGTGCTAAGGGATGGTTGCACAAATGAACTATATCAGGTAGGTTCTCCAATGCACCCAACTACAATGGTTAGTACAGGCTAGTTATCACCGGCATTGACGGCGTTTGGTCGGGCTGATCCCCGGAATTCAATTTATAGCGGCTGGAGAAATCATATATATAACCAAACAGGGATCACCTGAGAGCTTCTCATTAGGCTCTCTGTAAATTTCTCATTAACACTCCTCTCTCTATAGCCAATCTCTTCTCAACACACTCCTCTCTCTATAGCTAATCTCTTCTCAACACACTCCTCTCTCTACACACACACACACACACACACACACACACACACACATATATATATATATATATATATATGTACTTTTTTTTTTTTTTTGAAACAATCTGTTAAAGAGACGTGAAGGGGAGAAGATGGAGGGGAGTTGATGAAGAGGTTGGGCTCTTGTGCCGTGCAATCATCACAATATGAAGATATAAAAACAAACATATATATATATATATATATATATATATAATGCAGTTTATATAAACATTAGATATCTATAAATATATTTTCCTTTTTGTTTTTCTTCTTCAACTACACGGGAGCTCCATTAATGGAGTTTTTTTTTTTTTTTTTTCAAAAATAAAAACTGAATATGTTAAGATTGATCGAGGGGCACCCACTTGTTGGAGTGTGCACGTGGATTCAGGTTCGTGTGGATTGATGTTCGGGCGCCGATTTTTGAGACAATTGGCGTGGATCGATGGTGGATCACGATATCGGCGTGGATCGCGTCTCGGATAAGGTGAAGACGCGGTGGCTGATTCAAGAGAAGGTAGTCGCAGCAATGGCTGCCTCGCGTGTGATGAAGAAGCTGAAGTGGGGGTATTGCGAGATGGAAAGGAAAAATACGGTAGCAATGGTGGTGTCGACTGTGTTCTTGAAGAGAGGAGACGAGAGAGGTTGAAGGTATCCCTCTGTTTACCTTGCATGCGAGATTTAATAGGTGAAGTCCAATGAGGAAGGGCCTGATTAGGCAAGTGATCTTACACAAAAGGCAACCACTATATCTATAAATTTAGTATATACCTTAATTTATACACATATATTTATATAATATATAAATATAGAATAGAGGGGATGGGGGTTCCCTTATGCTACCGATTTGGGTGATTCGGTGCCAACTAAGGTGGCTAGATCCTACAAACTTTCTTTCTATTGTGGTGTGGGCTGGGGTAGTGTGTGAGGCATGCATACAGAGTTCGGTGTTCCATTGCATCTCACGCCATCGAATTACCTCTTATGATCTGGGTCATAACATTCTTCCCCCCTAAAAAAAAAAATTTTCGTCCCCAAAAATTAGGTACTGATTATTCAAAAAGTTGTGGATATGTTGCTTTGATGTCGGCTTCGTCCTCCCAGGTTGCCTCCTTTGGCTTGTGATGTTGCCATTGAACCAACACCAACGTCATCGTCTTATTTTTGAAAACTTGCACCTTTCGATCGAGAATTCTGATGGGCCTTACAATGATAGTGAGATCTTTGATATTGATGGGCTCGATCTCCACTACGTGTGAGGGGTCATATACGTATCGCCTCAACATAGACACGTGGAATACATCATGAATCCCCGAGTATTGTTGTGGTAGCGCGACTTTATAAGCAACCTCGCCCACACGTTTGGTGACTTCGAAGGGCCTTGTGTATCTGGGGCTCAGCTTCCCGTGCTTTCCAAAGCGCATAACTCTTTTGGTCGTGGATACGCGAATGAACACACGTTCGCCAACCTGACAAAAGATTTTTCTGTTCAAAATACGAACAAAATTTTAATGAAATTTAAACTTTTAAGTCGAAATGTGGTACCTCGAACTCTAAGTTACGACGGTGGGGGTTGGCGTACTTTCTCTGACGATCCTGTGCTATTCTAAGCCGTTCGCGTATCAGTTTGACTTTTTCAGTCATGGTTTGGACTAGTTCGGGTCCAAGCATCTTCCTTACTCCGACTTCATCCCAACATAGAGGTGTTCTACAACTTCTACCGTATAATGCCTCGAAAGGAGACATTCCGATGCTCGCTTGATAGCTATTGTTGGAAGAAAATTCGATCAAAGGGAGGTGATCGTCCCAATTCCCTCGGAAGTCGAGCATATAAGCTTTCAACATATCTTCGACTACTTGGTTAACCCTTTCGGTCTGCCCGTCGGTTTGCGGATGGAAGGCAGTAGTAAATTCCAGACGAGTATGCAAAGCTGCTTGGAAGGTAATCCAATATTTTGAGGTGAATTTCGAGTTTCTATCGGACATGATGGTCACCGGCACGCCATGTAATTTCACAATTTCCTTCGAGTAAGTCTCAACGAGTTTTTCTTCATCTATAGTGGTTTTAAATGGCAAGAAGTGTGCATACTTTGTCAATCTGTCAACTATTACCCAAATGACATCGTTCTTCTTCAACGTTTTTGGCAGACCAATGATGAAGTCCATTGATATGTTTTCCCACTTCCACTCTGGAACGGATAACGTTTGAATGAAACCGGCTTGTTTTTGGTGTTCTGCTTTTACTTGTTAGCACACTAAGCATCTTAATACATATTTGGCTATTTCTCTCTTTATGTTCAGCCACCAGTACCAGTTTTTTAAATTTCGATACATTTTAATGCTGCTTGGGTGTACTGAGTACCCTGATTTATGACCTTCATCGAGTATTTCCCTTTTAACATTAGGTCATTGGGCAAATACAATCTTTGCCTAAAGAGTAATGTTCCATCCGTTCTGAGATTAAAATCAAGTTTTGATTCCTTGTACATAGTTTTAATGATTCTTAGAATTTCCGGATCCGTTCGCTGCAGTTCCCTGATTTTATCCACTATGAATGGATTTATCAAGATTTTTGCCAAATATACACGTTCTTTGATTTCTTCGAGATAAAAATTCTTCTGCTAGTTCATCGAGGGGCCTCCAAGTTTTCAATCAGGCCAAAAATCCTGAAGTTTTTCTACTCAGTGCATTTGCAACGACGTTCGCTTTACCTGGATGATAATTAATCGAACAATCGTAATCCTTCATGTACTCAACCCATCTGTGTTGTCTGAGATTCAAATCTTTTTGTGAGAAGAGGTACTTGAGGCTCTTATGGTCTGTGTATACTTTGAATGTTTCACTGTAGAGGTAGAGTCGCCACAATTTGAGAGTGAAGATGCTTGCTGCCAATTCAAAGTCGTGAACTGGATAGTTTTTCTCATGTGGCTTCAGTTGTCTTGACCCGTATGCAACGACCTTCCCATCTTGTTGCAGTACACAACCAAGTCTTTGGTGGGATGCATCAGTGAATATTTCAAATTTACCCTTGTCTGTGTTAGAGGGCAAGGTTAGAACTGGTGCTGTAGTAAGTTTCTTCTTCTTCGTCGACTCCTAGAAACGTCTTTCACACTCATCAGACCACACAAATTTTGTATTCTTCTTAGTGAGGCTTGTAAGGGGCAGAGCAATTCAAGAGAATCCCTCAACGAAGCATCGATAGTAACCTGCGAGTCCGAGGAAACTCTTTATTTCGGTAACACTTTTTGGTGCCTGCCAATTAATTACCGCCTCAATCTTAGAAGGATCAACAGTAACACCTTTAGCAAATATCACATGCCTCAGAAAAGTCACTTGTTTGAGTCAGGAATCGCACTTGCTAAGTTTAGCATACAATTGGTGATCTCTGAGTGTCTGAAGTGCGAGACGAAAGTATTCCTCATGTTCTTTCTCCGATCGTGAGTAGATGTGGATATCATCTATGAACACAATGATGAATTCATCAAGATACCGCCTGAACACCCAATTCATCAGGTCCATGAATACAACTGGTGCATTTGTTAGTCCGAAGGGCATGACTAAGAATTCGTGTAACCCATTTTTGCAAGCAAAAGCTGTCTTCGGAATATCCTCTTCTCTCACTTTCAGTTGATGATAACCCGATCTAAGATCAATATTTGAAAAGCACTTGACACCTTGGAGCTGATCGAACAAATCATCGATAAGTGGGGGGCGTATCGACTTCGGATGGTTACACTATTCAACTGACGGTAATCGATGCATAGCCTCATCGAACCATCTTTCTTCTTTACGAAGAGCACTGGGGCTCTCCATGGCGACTGACTGCGTCTGATAAATTTCTTATCTGACAATTCATTGAGTTGTATTTCCAGTTCCTTTAATTCTGCAGGGGCCATCCGGTATGATGCCTTGGCAAGTGGTGCGGTCCCTGGGATCAGATTGACTTTGAACTCGATTTCTCGGTCGGGTGGTACACCGGGTAAGTCCTTTGGAAATACATCGACAAAGTCTCTGACGACTGGAATTTATGTAGGATCAACTGTCTTGTCTTACTCTTCGTCTAATGCTGCTAATACATGTGCACCCTTCTTTTTAATTCCCTGAAATCTGAACAGAGGTTTTCCGAGTGGTTGGAAGGTGACAACTTTAGAGAAACAGTCAACTGTGGCATGGTATGTGGCTAGCCAATCCATGCCCAATAAGATATCAAAATCCTGAAAGTCCAACACGATGAGATCTACTGGAAGATCATGGCCCTTGATGTTTATAGTAGTATTTCGACATGCAAGGGTACCCATCATCTTGCTTCCTGACGACGTTGAAATTACCAGTTTATTCTCCAGGAGTGTAAGTGTAGTTCGTATTTCTGACACGAATCCTGGGGTAATAAAAGAGTGTGGAATCCGAATCTATGAGTGCGAGAGTTAGGTGTTTATTAGTATTCTCTGGGTGAATGACCAATAAATTACCTGTTTGCACAGTATAAGATTTAGAATATTATTGATATGATGGTGATTATGCAGATTTTAAATTTAAATAGCTGTGTTAATAACTGAAATGGTAACTTTTACTAGACAGTCATACCTTGGATCCAGGGTGTCTTGTTGCGACAATGCAAATACCCGTCCTTTGTTCAAAGGCCTCGCCTGCAGGCCTTGAGGTTTCTCTCGACATTCCTTAGCAATATGTCCTTCCTTTCCACAATTATAACATTTCTCGGTGCCTTGCATGCACACACCCGGTCGATGTCGCTTGTTGCACTTAGGGCATTGCTCGAATGGTTCATAACCTCCCTATAGTTGCTGTGAAGGTGGCACGATGTTTCTCGATTGGAAGGTAGGAGTTGGTTGAGTCTGTTGAGGTACGATTCGAGGCTTTTTTTTTCACTGGAGGGTTAGTGTAAGACTGAATCCCCTAATAGAACATAGGTGTCGGCCTCTGAGACAAAAGGGGCTCGTTGGACAACTTTATTTTTCTATGCTTCAATTCTAACAACTTTTCGGTTCATCATTGCTCTCGACTCTCTCTCCTGGATCTGGGTGCGCTCAACTAGTTCACTGTATGTTTCAATCTTCATTGCGATTAACTTCTCGCGAAAGAATGGTCGCAAGCTGTTCTGAAATGCGAAGAGCTTATCGCCTTTGTCTGGGATCAAATTCCCAGCAAATCTGGATAGCTGGTCAAACTTGGCCTCGTACTCGGCCACAGTCATGTTCCCTTGTCATAGGTCCATGAATTCCTTCTTCTGAGCCCTGGTGGTTGCAGAGAAATACTTTTTGGAGTAAGCTTCCTTGAATTACTGTCAAGTCCATTCTTCTTCATTGTTTCGATTTATAGCTCTCTTTGCTGCTTTCCACCAGTTTTCTGCTTCTTGGTGTAGGTAAAACGCTGCCCACTTCACCTTTATATGTTCTGCGGGTGAAGAGATTCCGAAGAACTTCTTGATTGTACTTATCCAATCTTCTGCGGCGACTTTTTGGGTGGGGACTTAAGCCCATGCTAAAAACAAAATCGGGGCAGGGACCTAAGCCCAGAACCGGACAATATTGTGGCATGTGGGTCTGGGCCTTCACAGAATGGTATCAGAGCTGATGACGACTCTTCTATAAGGTGTGCGGACACTACATGTCATGACGCTATTTGGGTGGGGACTTAAGCCCATGCCAGAAACAAAATCGGGGCCGGGGGGGGGGGGGGGGCTAAGCCCAAAACTGGACAATATTGTGACATGTGGGTCTGTGTCTTCACAAAATGATTTCAGAGCCAAGGACGACTCTTCTATAAGGTGGGGGGATTGTAATAGTCCCACATTGGATATGGAAAAGTCCTGACCCTGGGCTATATGTGATTGCAGACACTACATGTTATGACGCGTTTTGGGTGGGGACTTAAGCCCATGCCAGAAACATGAAATAGCCTATTGCGCGAGATGGCAACTACTTTCAGTCAATAAATGACTCAGCTGACGCAGTCACACCAGCAGGAAAGAACTCAATTACTGCATGAGATGGAAGTGCAAAGAGAGCAACAAAGACAAACTGTCCAAGAACTTGTCAATCGACGTCAGCCTTCTCCTCGACAGGAGAATCCACCCTATGCACCTACTGGATTCCATGTATTTAGCAGAACTCGACCTCCCTATTTCCATGGACAGCTTGACCTAGTCGCTGCTGAAGATTAGATAAGTACAATCAAGAAGTTCTTTGGAATCTCTTCACCAACAGAACATGAAAAGGTGAAGTGGGTAGCGTTTTACTTGGACCAAGAAGCAGAGAATTGGTGGAAAGCAGCACAGAGAGCTGCAGATCGATGCAATGAAGAAGAATGGCAGTTTAGGGAAGCTTACTTCACAAAGTATATCTCTGCATCTCCCAGGGCTCAGAAGAAGGAATTCATGGACCTACGACAAGGGAATATGACTGTGGCCGAATATGAAGCCAAGTTTGACCAGCTATCCAAATTCGCTGAGAATTTAATCGTAGATGAAGGCGATAAGCTCTTCGCATTTCAGAATGGCTTGCGACCATTCTTTCGTGTGAAGTTAGCCGCGTTGAAGATTGAAACATATGGAGAGCTCGTAGAGCGCGCCCAGATCCAAGAGAGAGAGTCGGGAGAAATGATGAATCGGAAAGTTGCTAGAATTGAGGCTCAGAAAAATAAGGTTGTCCAATGAGTCCCTTTTGTTTCTCAAAGGCCGACACTAACATCCTATCGAGGATTCAGCCCTACACTAACCCTCAAGTGAACCAAAAGCCTCGAATCATACCTCAACAGACTCGACCAACCCTTGCCTTCCAATCGAGAAACGTCATGCCACCTCCACAGCAACTACAAGGAGGTTATGTATCGTTCGAACCGTGCCCAAAGTGCAACAAGCGATATCGACCGGGTGTGTGCATGCAAGGCACCGGAAAATGCTATAACTGTGGAAAGGAAGGACATATTGCTAAGGAATGCCGAGAGAAACCTCAAGGCCTACAAGCGAGGCCTTCGAACCAAGGATCAGTATTCGCCTTGTCTAATCGCTCGAAAATCGCTCAGGCGCTCGATGATTTAGGCATGGGCGGACTCAATGACCGGATTTGGGGCCTTCAGCCTGGCCGCTCCAACCTCCCGAGTCGCCGGGACACCCCGCCTCACTTTGGACTAGCCGGGTCCGCCTGAGTCGCCTTAGTCCCCAATTTTTTTTTTATCTCCTCTGTTTTTCTTTTTCCTCAGTTTTATCTTTTTCGTCCTCTGTTTTTCTTCTTCCTTAGTTTTTTATGATCTTGATTCTTTCGCAATACTTTTTTTTTTCGGCAATTGAGCAATGAGCACAACTCTTTTTTTTGTTCCTTTCCTTTTTTTTTTTCTTCCTCCTATTCTGGCAAGTGGTACAAATATATATATATATATATATAATATATTATATATTTATTTTATCATATATATATATATAGCGACTGCCCGGATCTTGAGGCGCCGCCTAGCGATTTTCGCCCGAACATTCTCTCGACCTCCCGAACCCGCCCAGCGATTTTAAGAACACTGGTCGTAGCAGGACACCCTGGCTAGCGATGAAGTGATCCAAGGTATGACTGTCTAGTAAAAGTTACTATTTCAATTATTGACATAGCCTATTAAATTTAAAATCTGCATAATCACCATCAGATCAATAATATTTTACTGTACAAACAGGTAATTTATTGGTCATCCACCCAAAGAATACTAATAAACACCTAGCTCTCACACTCATAGATTCGGGTTTTACACTCTTTTATTATCCTAGGATTCGTGTCAGAAATATGAACTACACTAACACTCTTGGAGAATAAATTGGTAATTTCAATGTTGTCAGGAATCAAGATGATGACTATCCTTGTATGTCGAAATACTATCATAAACATCAAGGGTCATGATCTTCCGGTAGATCTCATCATGTTGGACTTTCAGGATTTCGATATCTTATTGTGCATGGATTGGCTAGCCACATACCATGCCACAATTGACTGTTTCTCTAAAGTGGTAACCTTCCAACCACTCGGAGAACCTTCATTCAGATTTCAGGGAATTAAAAAGAAGGGAGCACATGTATTAGCAGCATTAGACGGAGAGCAAAACAAGACAGTTGATCCTACATAAATTCCAGTCGTCAGAGACTTCGTCGATGTATTTCCTGAGGATTTACCCGGTGTACCACCTAACCGAGAAATCGAATTCAAAATCGATCTGATCCCAGGGACCGCACCACTTGCCAAGGCATCATACCGGATGGTCCCTGCAGAATTAAAGGAATTGGAAATACAATTAATGAATTGTTAGATAAGAAATTTATCAGACGCAGTCAGTCGCCATGGAGCCCAGTGCTCTTCGTAAAGAAGAAAGATGGTTCGATGAGGTTATGCATCGATTACTGTCAGTTGAATAGTGTAACCATTCGAAATCGATATCCCCTCCCACGTATCGATGATTTTGTTCGATCAGCTCCAAGGTGTCAAATGCTTTTCAAAGATTGATCTTAGATCGGGTTACCATCAGCTGAAAGTGAGAAAAGAGGATATTCCAAAGACAGCTTTCGCTTGCAAGAATGGGTTGTACGAATTCTTAGTCATACCCTTCGGACTAACAAATGCACCAGTTGTATTCATGGACTTGATGAATCGGGTGTTCAGGCGGTATCTTGATGAATTCATCATCGTGTTCGTAGATGACATCCTTATCTACTTGCGATCGGAGAAAGAACATGAGGAACGCCTTTGTCTCGCACTTCAGACACTCCGAGATCACCAGTTGTATGC
Organism: Chloranthus sessilifolius; assembly: GCA_021018995.1. NCBI lineage: Eukaryota > Viridiplantae > Streptophyta > Magnoliopsida > Chloranthales > Chloranthaceae > Chloranthus > Chloranthus sessilifolius. The sequence goes on from CM037586.1 coordinate 124,347,800, forward strand.
TAAACTTAGCAAGTGCGATTTCTGGCTCAAACAAGTGACATTTCTAGGGCATGTGATATTTGCAGAAGGTGTTACTGTTGACCCTTCTAAGATTGAGGCTGTAATCAATTGGCAGGCACCAAAGTGTGTTTCCGAAATAAGGAGTTTCCTCGGACTCGCGAGTTACTATCGACGCTTCATCAAAGGATTCTCTCGGATTCATGGATCAACATATCGTCCGATACCTATACGTATCGGATTTGGACCTCGGCGGTACGATACAATTGTATCGTATCCCCTTAAAAACTAACATATTATCGGCCCATACGGTCAATGTATCGCCCGTATCGGCCGATACGAACGATACATTAAAATTATTGGACGATAATTTCAATGTATCGTCCGATAACATTGGTTTTTTTTTTAATCTTTAAAACTACCAAATTATCGGATGGTAATTTGAAATTATCGTCCAATAATTTTAAATTATCGGATGGGCCCCATGTAACTTTGTAAGCATGATTTTAGCCCCTTTTTAGGGGTTTTTGTCTCCCAAATAGTCTCTCAGATTCCCAACCCTTCTTCTTTTCCAGGCTCCCAGCGGGTTCATTCTACACCTGCAAAAACAAAATTTGAGAAAGGTTTATTAGCCACCGGAGACTCGAAGACGAGATCTTAAGTTCTTAACCACCGGAGACGAGATCATACACACATTTTCGCCGGATATTTAAGAGAAGGTAATATTTTCCATCATATAGCTTACACTTTTATGGGTATATCTACCATTTGTATGGGGATCTACCATATTTATGGGTAGTTCTATCAAAAAATATGGTAGATCTTAATATATGCTAGATCTTAAAATATGGTTTATTTATATTTTTGTGTTAGTAAATTAGGTTTATTTATATTTTTGTGCTAGATCTTAAATAGTGTGCTAGATCTTAATATATGCTAGATCTATTTACTTTTTTGTGTTAGTAAATTAGATTTATTTACATTTTTAAAATATGGGTAGATCCATTTACATTTTTTGAATGGGTAGTAAATTATGTTACTAATTTTTTTAAAAACTAGTAACCTAATTACTAATTACTAATTTTTTAAAACTAAACTAATTTTAGTAGTAATTAGGTTACTAATTATGTTACTCAATTACTAATTTTTTTAAAAAACTACACTAAATTAGGTTACTAATTATTTTTTAAAACTAGTAACCTAATTACTAATTACTAATTTTTTAAAACTAAATTAATTTTAGTAGTAATTAGGTTACTAATTATGTTACTCAATTACTAATTTTTCTTTTCAAACTAAACTAAAGTAGGTTACTAATTATTTTTTAAAACTAGTAACCTAATTACTAATTACTAATTTTTAAAAACTATTTTTTTTTTAAACTAAACTAATTTTAGTAGTAATTAGGTTACTAATTATGTTACTCAATTATTAATTATTTTAAAAACCAAACTAAATTATGTTACTGATTTTTTTAAAACTAGTAACCTAATTACTAATTATTAATTTTTTAAAACTAATTTTTTTAAACTAAGCTAAGTTTAGTAGTAATTAGGTTACTAATTATGTTACTCAATTACTATTTTTTTAAAAAACTAAACTAAATTATGTTACTAATTGTTTTTAAAACTAGTTACCTAATTACTAATTACTAATTTTTTAAAATTAATTTTTTTAAAGTAAACTAATTTTAGTTCTAATTATGTTACTTAATTACTAATTTTTTTAAAAACTAAACTAAATTATGTTACTAATTCTTTTTTAAACTAGTAACCTAATTACTAATTACTAATTTTTAAAAACTATTTTTTTTAAAGTAAACTAATTTTAGTAGTAATTAGGTTACTAATTATGTTACTTAATTACTAATTTTTTTAAAAACTAAACTAAATTATGTTACTAATTTTTTTAAAAACTAAACTTTAGTTTTAAATTTATTTTTAAAACTAAACATTTTTAAATAAGGTTTAAAAAAATAAATTAAGTTTTTATATAATACGTAAAACTAAATTATGTTACTAATTTTTAAAAAAACTAAACTTTAGTTTTAAATTTGTTTTTAAAACTAAACATTTTTAAGTAAGGTTTTAAAAAAAAATTTAAGTTTTTATATAATACGTAAAACTAAATTATGTTACTAATTTTTTTAAAACTAAACTTTTTTTTTTTAAAACTGAACTTTAGTTTTAAATTTGTTTCTAAAACTAAACATTTTAAAATTAGATTTTAAAATAAGAATAATATCAAATAAAATTTCAAAAATTAGAATAATATCAAATAAATATTGTAAAATATAATCTAATATTGTAAAAATAAGAATTATATCAAATAAAATTTTAAATATCTTATAAAATTTATAAAAATTAAAATAATATCAAATAAATTGTATTTTCAAGTGTAATCTAAATGTTTGCTCATTTACTCAGGTGAAATAAGTAAATATGGTACGATCATCAGATTCAGCCTGGCAATACGGCACACCAATAGATGGTGATAGACTCTGAATACAATGTAAACTTTATGGGAAAAAAATGTTGGGAGGAGGTATCACACGGTTGAAGGAGCATTTGGCTCACGTCAAGGGAAAGATAACATGTGTCCCAGTGTACCCAAAGAGGTGAAAGAACAAGTCAGAGCCAGTTTACATGCGGCTAAGGGAAAGAAAAAAGCAGAAGCCGACCAAGAGAGAAATGTATGAGAGAATAAGGACGGGAGATCCAGAGTTTTCTGGGGATGATGAAGATGAGGATGAGGATGAGGATGAGGATGCTGTGATGGCGAGAGTGATGAGGGAGAGTGCTAGAGAAGCACGACAGCGACGAGATCAAGAAGAAGCCGATTATCGGTTTCGATTTGGCTTGAGGGGCCCATCCATGCCTGCTGGTTGTAGTGGATTTAGGCATAGGCCTCATGTTGATGTTGATGAGGACATTCAGGAGACCGTCAGGTTGCGTAAGTCAGCATCAGTGAGGGAGACCAGACCGTCTACTACAGGTCGTACTATAGGTCCCATGGATCTGTTCATGTATCAGGCAGAATGTTCCAAGCAAAGTAAATTGAGTACAATTTCACTGAAAAAATGGGGGAAGAGGCTTGAAAAATCGATTGCAAAGTTCGTGATATACAATCACATTCCGACTCAAGTTGTGGAGTCGCCGTACTTCAAAAGTATGATTGATACAAGTGCAGAAGCTGGTTCAGGAGTCAAAAAGCCTTCTGCATACGAGGTATCTGGGCCCTTATTAGATGATGAGTACGAGGAGATAAGAGCTTATGTGAAGAGTTTTGAGGAAGTATGGGATGAAAGAGGTTGCACAATCATATGTGCTGGATGGACCGGTTCCATAAGGAAGAGTTTGATCAACTTTTTAGTCTACAGTGATGTCGGGACAATATTTCTAAAATCAGTTGATGCTTCTAAACACGTGAAGACGGCTGATTACCTCTTTCAACTAATGGATAAAGTAGTTGATGCTAGAGAGCACCGGGTTGTGCAGGTGGTAACAGACAATGCCGCAAATTTCAAAGCCACAGGAAGACAGTTAATGTTGAAGAGACATCACCTGTACTGGACTCCGTGTGCCGCTCATTACGTGCACCTCATTCTTGAGGATTTGGGAAAGAGAAGCAAGACACATACAACTATTCAGAAGGGAAGAACGATTACTTCCTACCTATACAACAGTGACAAGTTGGTGAATTTGATGAGAGACTTCACTAAGAACGAGCTGCTCCGGCTTGCGATTACATGGTTTGTAACACAGTTTCTAGCCCTACAAAGCTTATCTAGATATAGGCGTGAGCTGAAAAGCATGGTTAACTCCGAAGCATGGACAAAACATGAGTTAGAACTCACACGAGCAAAGTGACCTGCTTGCAATGAAATTGCTAACCTTATCTACAACCCTGAGTTTTGGGCAGATGTTGACCACCTGATTGCCGTCACTATCCCGTTGGTTCAAATATTGAGGTTGGTACATGGTGATGAGAAGCCAATGATGGGGTATGTTTATGAGTCGATGGATAAAGCAAAAATGGCTATTAAAACTAAATATCCTACAAAATATAAATGATATTGGGCGATCATCGACATGAGGTGGGATGCACAATTCCATTTGTACTTGCATGTCGCAGGTATAACATGCTAAACTTCTTATGTAGTGATTTTTAGTTATTTATTTAATTATTATTTTTTATATTATTCATTGTTTTCATATATTGATGAGATTGTCCATATTTAATGTATAACGCACTACTTGAATCTGGCCTCCCAGTATACGCGACGCTTCGACATGAGTGAGGCCGATGCAGTGTACAACGGTTTACTTAATGTGATCCAACGAATGCTCCCTGAGTTGGCCGACCAAGGTCAAGCCATCAGAGATGTGAGTAATCATACCTTCTGAGTTCTGATTAATAAGTCCAATGTCATATTAACATTATATTTATGCGAGTTATTGTATTCCATCTTTGTAGATTGACATGTTTCGTAAGAGACATGGATCATTTGGGGCCCCGTTGACACAATTCGAAATCAAATACGATAAACCCGCTGATTGGTGGATGCATTATGGAGGCGATGACCCGATAAACTCGCATCTAACCTAGCACCCCGCCGACCCACCACCGAAACCGCATCGCCTAATTGACTTGTAAGCTGCCGCATCTCCGAATCGATCTGAATTATCCCAAAAACCACAAGCACGATCCGACAAGTGGGTGCCCCTCGATCGATCTTAAAATATTCAACTTTTATTTTTGAAAATAAAAGAAATATATATCTTTCTTTCTTGAGCTCGAGTAATGACGGCATAGCCATTAAGAAGAAGAATAAAAATATAAAAATAAATAAAATACATATATATATATGCTACATAATATATTCGGATTCTTATATATTTTTTTTTATGACCACACGGTGGCACAAAAAGAGACCCAACCTCCCAAAAATAAAACAATAAATATATCTAGATGTAAATAATTATAAATATAAACACATGCATATATGCATATACATGAATGCATGTTTGCCTAGCAGTGGGATTAACCCCTCCTTCAATCTCTTCCCATCTTGGCTCCCACGTCCCTGCAACAAGTCACAAACAGTATATATATATATATATATATATATATATATATATATATATAATATGAAATTTAACTGATCTGGTAGTGGTATAAAACTTTAAATAATAAGTTCCATATTCAAATTATCTGAGGAGTTTTGCAATCATCGTTGTGGACGATCGGTTGGGATCAACGAATCTAGATTGTTCAAATTATAGTGTTTGATCTGGAGTACGTTTGAAGATGGTGCCTCTTGATCTGGAAATTGGCATCTTGATTCCAAAACTAGCCGTGGAACCAATTGTTGAGATCGTGTTTGAGCAACTATTATCTAGAGAGAAGACACAGCCATTAACACTCTCAATGCTTGCTTTATATATATATATATATATATATATATATATATATATATAAGATTGGTTGTATAGAGAGAAATGTTTAGAGAGAGAGAGAGACCCAACCTCTAACAGAAATATGTAGAGATAGGATAGAGAGACCGATGGTTTTAGCAGAAATCTAGAGAGAGACATGTTTTTAGCAGAGATTTATAGAGAGAAACAGAGAGAGGCCCAACCTCTAACAGAAATATTTAGAGAGAGCCAGAGAGAGGCCCAACCTCTAATAGAAATATTTAGAGAGAGAATAGAGGGACCCATGGTTTTAGCAAAAATTTAGAGAGACACATGTTTTTAGCAGAGATTTAGAGAGAGAAACAGAGAGGCCCAACCTCTAATAAAAAAATTTAGAGAGAATAGCGAGACCCATGGTTTTAGTGAGAAAAACCCAAGGTGTTTAACAGAGAGACCCATCTGAAAATTTAGAGAGAGAAAAATGGATGCATAGAGAGAAGAAAAGAATTTGAAGAGAGAGAAACCAAAAGGTTTCTCATCCCTTCTGTTACACAAAAATAGAAACTAATAAATTGAGATCAAAATCGATAACTCTTGGGTGTGTCATCGAAATTGATCGGACGGACGCCATATCGACACTAAACAAACCCCGACAATCGTTCCGACCAAACGGTGCCGGTGTCTGGCCGTTCCAAAGAGTTTTTGGGCACAGGGTGTTATAATGGGTGCCTTGGAGAATTTACCTGATCTGGTTAAATGGGTGCAACCATCCCTTAGCACCACTGGATTCAAACAAAATAGATTCAAAGTTGGACCTTGTGGGACCGACCCAAGAAATGGTGCGGAGATGGACCGTCTCCTCAAATTGAAATTCTCAAGACATCTAACGGTTCAGAACCTGAGAAATTGACACACAAATGAAGAAATTGAAACGTCATTTGGACACCATCGACCCTGAAAGGATTGCCCTTCAGCGGTCGAAATAAATTGGGCCCAAAGACCTAATACCTCAAAATTGTCTTTCTTAAGTATCTGATGGGTCAGGTCTATTCAAATTTGATTGCCACATAGTAGGTACCCTAAGTGTGCTGGTAGCTCCTAGATCTGGTAAATTGTTGACAGGAGGATCTAGTGTGCTAGAGGTCGGATCAGGATCCGGGACAAAAGACCCAACCTTAGGTAAAATTTTATTGTCTGACTATCTAATAGTTCAGATTAGATGATGGATGGTTGGAAGTTTATTTTTTTATTTCAGCCCTGTGTGCCACATGGAACAATGCCATGGGTTACCTTTGACCCTTAACTGTTGAGAATCAAGGCCCAACTAGCCCATAGGACCAACTTCAAAACGATCTCGATAATGACACAATATAATCTAACAGCTCAGAAAAGTGCACGTCACGTGGCTGTTAGATCACTTTCCCATATATAAGGGTAAAATAGTAATTTAGGCCAAATGGCGGGAGGACCTCAAACGTATTGGTTTGACATACTTCAATTCCTCGCAACGTTTAACATCACTCTCCCACATGGCTATGTCATGTCTGTGTCGCGACCGTGTCACAACCCACTCAGTCACCATGCTGCATGCCCTCATAGCCAACAACCAAAGCACTCGGAGTATCTACGGCTAAGCCCTCATGGCTTGGCAACGCACCTACGATGCCCCCAGCTTGTAACCGCCAATGCTGCAACGCTAGTGGCCTTGCGACTGATGCAGATCACATCCTCCCCTACTTAGTTGCGTGGACGTCCTCGGCGACGTGCTTCAAGTACTCTTCGAAGCTGCTTGGAAGGAAGGTTTCGACCTCAGGTAGACCCATTTATTTCAAAAGATATTCCACAGAAAAAATCATTCGAACTGCCATCTTCCTAGTTGTTCTGTCTATGAGCATGGATCTTTTCAAACCGTCTCGTTGGCTGTAAATCAACATTCTGGCTCGGCGCGAGTCGACAAACTTCTTGCGGGGTCCGTTAGGTCTCTTTTATAAGGCTTTAAGCAACTGACGTGAAATACATGGTGTATTTTCAGCTTGCGAGGAAGTTGCACCCGAAATGAGACGTCATTAATCCGTTTTGTAATTGGGAATGACCCATCGTACTTGCGAGTAGTCCTGTGTGTTGTCTTTTGAAAAGCTTGAGCTGCGCAGGATTAAGTTTTGTCAATACTTCATCACCTATGTTCAACTTGATAGGTCTTCGACCCTGATCGGCCCATTTTTTCATGCGCTTAGCGGCCTTCTCCAGGTAGGCCCTAGCGATCTCTGTGTTTCTCTATCACTCGTCAGCAAGATGGTAGGCTGCCCGACTCGGTCCTGTATATCCCATTGTAATTGTCTGTGGTGTTAAAGGTTGTTGGCCAGTTGCTAACTCGAATGGACTCTTATTCGTTGCTGAACTTTTCTGCAGATTGTAACAAAATTGGGCTACGTCCAACAACTTAACCCAATTCTTCTGATTGACGCTCATAAAATGCCTCAAATACTGTTCCAAAATAGCATTCACCCTTTCGGTCTGACTGTCGGTCTGCGGATGCATTCTGGATGAGAAGTTCAGTTTCGTCCCCATGAGCTTGAATATTTCTGACCAAAACTTGCTTGTAAACCGCAGATCCCTATCACTGGCAATCACCTGCGGCACACCCCAATATTTCACTACATTGCTGACAAACAATTGTGCAGCCTGCTCTGTTTTACAGTTTGGCAGTGTCGAAATGAAAGTCGCGTACTTTGAAAATCGATCAACAACTACCAGGATGGATCCGAGTGCCCCTACTTTTTGCAATGCAGAGATAAAATCAAGGGAAACGCTCTCCTATGGTCGGGACGCACTGGTAAAGGCTGCAGGACGACACTGGTAAAGGCTGCAGGAGTCCAAATGGTTTGGCTCTTTCTACCTTGTCCTGTTGGCATATCAGGCAAGTCCTGACATACTCCTCTACATCCTCCTTCATCTTGGGCAAATAGAAACGCCTTTCTAATAAGGCGAGCGTGCGGTGTTTTCCCAGATGACCTGCCCACAATGTGTCATGGCATTCTTTAAGGAGTTCTCTCCTAAGTTCTACTTTCGACACATAGAAACGACCCCTCTTGGTCACCAACAGTCTTTCCTCAGTCCAGAATTGACATGTTCTCCCCTCTTGTACCTGCTGTAGGATGGTCCTCACGAGAGGATCAAGCTTCAACCCATTTCGCAACCGATCGGGAATAGTAGAACTAACGCGACTAGCTGCAGCTTGCTCTTGAATTTTTAACGCTGCCAACTAAATCTTCAATGTTGCTAACTCCGTTTTGCGGATCAAAGCGTTTATGACTTGGGTGGTCCTGCCGGGTTTATATACCAAGTCCATATCGAACTCGGTTAGAAAATCTTGCCAACGGGCTTGTTTCGACGATAATTTTTTTTTGTCTGAAAGTAGCTAGTCGCAACATTGTCAGTCATCACTAGAAATTTGGACCCAAGTAGATAGGGCCTCCACGTCCTCAGACAATGAACTACTGCCGTCATTTCCTTCTCTTGAACGGTATACCGCCGTTCGGTACGTTCAGCTTTCTGCTTTCAAAAGCCACTGGATGTTCCTCTTGCATTAGTACTCCTCCTATAGCATAATCTGAGGCATCCGTGTGTATTTTAAAAGGTTTGGAGTGATCCGGTAGCTTCAACACGGGGTCACTCATGACCACCAATTTCAAATCCTCGAATGCCCTCTGGCATTACTTCGACCATTGCCACGGTCGATCCTTCTTCAAAAGGTCAGTTAGTGGTGCTGCACGATGTGAATAACCGGGGATGAACCCTCTGTAAAAGTTCACTAGGTCCAAAAATGACCGCAGCTCGGTCAACCCTTCTGGCACTCCACTCTTGGATTGCACGAACTTTCTCAAGTTCTATGCTGATGTTTCCTCGTCCAATACAGTGTCCTAAAAACATGATCTACTCTTGTGCAAACAAACACTTCTCCTTCACATAGAGCTGATTTTCTCGTAGTACATTGAAGATGGTTTAGAGGTGGACAAGATGTTCTTCCAAGGTGTTGCTGTATACAACGATATCGTTCAGATACACCACCACGAACTTGTTGAGGTAAGGGTGGAACAACTCATTCATCAGGGTGCAGAAGGTGGCTATGGCATTAGTCAGCCCAAAGGGCATCACCAGAAACTCAAAGGCCCCGTACCTAGTCACACAAGTAGTCTTGCTTTCATCTCTCTCGGCAAGTCGCATCTGATAGTAGCCAGATCTCAAGTTCAGCTTGGTAAAGTACCTCGCACTACCCAACTGATAAAACAAATCTGCAATCAATGGAACTGAGTACTTATTCTTGACGGTAACCTTATTCAACGCCCTGTAGTCGATGCATAATCGAAGGCTATCATCACGTTTCTTCTGAAATAGGACAGGGGCTCCGAATGGAGCTTTCGACGACCGAACAAACCCGGCCTCAAGCAACTCATCCAACTGCCGACGCACTCAGCTAGCTCAGGAGGAGCCATCCTGTAAGGAGCTTTGGTCGGAGGTTTCGCACCAGGTTCCAATTCTATTCGGTGATCCACTGCTCTCTTTTGTGGCAACACCTTTGACAATTCTGGCAGCATGATATCTTGAAATTCCCCGAGTATTCCTAACACGCACTCTGACACAATCTCTGTCGGCCTCGTCGCGCTTTCTTCTATCAGTGTAGTAAGAAATGTAGGCTCCCCCTCTATAGTCCCTTCTTTAACTGAAGTGCCGAGATAAACTTATCACCTTCCACTTCTTTGCTTTTCTTAATGGCTGAGATCATGCAAGGGGTTTCTTCTCCGAACATGCACAATGACCAGAGGTACGGCATGGGCACTGCTTTAGCCTGGTGTAGGAGTTCTAACCCAAGGATCACTTTGAAATCATCCATATGCACGACCATAAAATTTGCTGCTCCAGACCATAGTCCTATCTGCACAGGTACGCCCTTTGCTAATCCGGCAATGGGGTGCGCTTTCGAGTTTACGGCCTTTATACGGCTGGAGTCTTGCTCCAGTTTCAATCCCAGGTGACGTGCTTCTTTATCTGCAATGAAGTTATGCGTCGCCCTCATGTCAACCATGGCATAAGTATTTTTTCCCTTGATGCACGCCTTTATGTACATTAACCCCTTGGGCGCGACCGTCTTTCCTTTCTCTACCTGCCCCTTTATGGCATTCAGCAACCTGAGTGCCCTCATTCTTGGCTCATCGATAGCAGGAGGTGGAGGAGCACTGACGGACCCTGTAGAGCATTCAAGGCTTGTTTCTGCGGGCAATCTTTCACTCGATGTGGCCCTCCGCATAGAAAGCAACCCAACTTAGGCGCAAAGTTAGCTGATTCGGCAGACTTGACACGAGACTCTTTCTTCCCGTGCGACTTCTTTTCATGTATGCCGCTCTTGCTCTTCTTATTGGCTTTGTGAGATTCTTCGAACCATTCTTCTTCTCATGTGGCCTTTTCTTTTTTTGTCTGATGGCCTAAAATCTATTAATCGCTCCACAGCTGCCTGTGCAGCTTCAAGGTCCTGTAGTCCTCTTCTATTTAATTCAGCTTGCACCCATGGCTTGAGGCCTTCAAGAAAGTAGAACAATTTGTCCTTCTCGGACATGTCCTTGATGTCCAACATCAAGGCAGAGAACTGCCTCACGCATTCTCTCACTGTGCCCGTGTGTTGCAGCTTCCGTAACTTATGTCGAGCGATAAAATCAACATTCTCAGGCAAGAACTGAGCTTTCAACTCTTTATTTAGATCTTCCTACGTGTCTACGACGCAGCGTCCACTCTGAATCTCTTCGTAGCACGTACGCTACCACAATTTAGCATCCCCTTTGAGATATATGGTCACTGTGACCACTTTCATAGCTTCGGTGGCAGGTGGAACGACATGGAAATATTGCTCCATGACTCACAAGAAATTCTCTAATTCCTTGGCGTCGCGAGCTCCCCCATAACATCGTGACTCGGGTATTTTAACCTTCCGTTAGGGAGCTTCTGGCTGCTGAGTAGTCCCAGAACCAATCGCCCTCATCAGGACGTTCGTCTTGGTGGTCAGGTCATCGATCTGTAAACGAAGGGCTTCGACGGTGCTCCTCGTATCCTCGGTATGGATTTCCACGTTCTCAACTAACGTGGCGTGGTTTTCAGCCAACGTGGCATAGTTTTCTTCTTGCTTGTTCAACCGTTCTTGGCCTGCCACAAGCGCAACCACTGACTCTATCTGATCCGTTCGAGCTTTCAGATTTTTTAACCGTTTCCTTGTATGTCGCGTATCACTACTGCTTATCCCAGTGTTAGCCATCTTTAGGCTCTGATAACAAATGTCATGGAGTTACTATTTTGCAATGTAATCTTTCGTGCGGTAACTAGCTTTCTCGGTCTAGATCAGCCTACTCACGTTTCAAACCTGCACGGTAACGCATTAGGTTAGAAACTATGCGGATCTCCGAATACAAATCATATAGCGATATGCAGCGATTATCATAAGGGCAGCCCCACGTAGAGTTTGGGTCTGCATCGTGGATGGTGGTTGTGAACCCACCAGCACGATGGCTCTAGCACACGACGTGACTAGAGCGACCCAACACCTATGCGAGGCTCGGATGCATGAACTCAAGCCCACAAGGCTATCGTACGCGTTCCGTAGGGAATCACTTAGGTCAGTGGCACATCACGTGGCTGTTAGATCACTTCCCCATATATAAGGGTAAAATAGTAATTTAGGCCAAATGGCGGGAGGACCTCAAACGTATTGGTTTGACATACTTCAATTCCCCGCAACGTCTAGCATTACTCCCCCACATGGCTATGTCATGTCTGTGTCGCGACCGTGTCACGACCCACTGTCACCATGCCGCGTGCCCTCATGACCCACGACCAAAGCTGTTAGAGTATCTACGGCTAAACCCTCATGGCTTGGTGATACGCTTACGATGTCCCCAACTTGTAACCACCAATGCTGCAACGCTAGTGGCCCTGCGGCTGACCTAGATGGCCACGCCGTCACAAGCGGACTTGGCACAGGTCGTATACGTAAATTACGTAAGATGCGAAGTGTGTTGTGTAGGCGTATGGAGCAATGCTAAGGTTTAAGATATGCCACGTAGGATAAGTCGACAAAGTAGATACAAAAAGAGATCAGGACTCGATGCATCATATTCATTTCATTTTATGTCAGGTCTTTTCATTCTATGCTGTCTTTTCTTTTTATGCTGTCTTTCAGTTTTGATATGATAGGTTTTGAGATCTTATTGTAATCATTTATAGCTACTTGGTTTATTTCGAAATACACCGCAACTCAAACGATTGCACATACAATCACGTGAGTATGTTATGGTGGATCGATTGTGCAACCCACTGAGTTTACGTGACTGAGTAAACTCACTCCCCTCCCAAAACTAACAGTTGCAGGTGAGAACACTGACTATTCCATCACTGTTGTACCTGATGCGACTTCTGAGGATGAGGACGTCGGCTACCACCTGGATGAGGGAGTAGATCCGGTGGACTACTTTGAGCATTGAGAGATTCTTTAGTTCTAGTCTTTATCGCTTTCATGAGACTTGTTATTAGTTATTTTTATTTATCAATATTTTTATAGGTTTACGTTTGGGACCGTTTTACCCTATGTAAAGCCTCAGTTTATTTTTCTATCCTAGATACATGGTTAGGATTAATCACTTTATTAATGTCATCTACGTTTTCCGCTGTTAATTTGTGAGTCGTTCATCTTTAAATGCTATCTTAAATGCCTCGATCCAAATGCTAAATCGAATTAACAATTATGTCTATGTCTGCTTATTGCCTTAACAAGCGTGCGATGTCATAACATGGAATTCTAGGCCCTTGAGATCGGGTAAGGATTCTGGGTTGTGACAGAGTAAAACCATGGGTCTCTCTATTAAAAACCTTGTGTTTCTCTCTCTAAATCCTCTGTTATATACTCATTTATATAAACATAAAAGTAGTATTGTATATCTATCTATCTATTTATCTCTCTCTCTCTCTCTCTATATATATATATATATCCAGAGACGTTGGTGCTAAGGAGGAGAAGAGGTTGAAAGGAGGGGTTAATCCTACCGCTAGGCAAATACAAATTCATGTATATGCATATATGCATGTGTTTATATTTATAATCGGTACGTCCGTGAATTTCGTAACTATTCACGACCCAGAATCCTTACTCGATCTCAAGGGCCTAGAATTTCGTGTTATGACACCGCACGCTTGTTAAGGCGATAAGCGGACATAGACATAATTGTTAATTCGATTTAGCATATGGATTGAGGCATTTAAGATAACATTTAAAGATGAATGACTCACAAATTAACAGCGAGAAACGTAAATGACATTAATAAAATGATTAATCCTAACCATGCATCTAGGATAAAAAAATAAACTGAGACTTTACGTAGGGTAAAACGGTCCCAAACGCAAACCCATAAGAAGTACTGATAAATAAAAGTAACTAATAACAAGTCTCTCATGAAAGCGATGAAGACTAGAACTAAAGAATCTCTCAATGCTCAAAGTAGTCCGCCGGATCTACTCCCTCATCCAGGTGGTAGCCGACGTCCTCATCCTCATAAGTCGCATCAGGTACAACAGTGATGGAATAGTCAGTGTTCTCACCTGTAACTGTTAGTTTTGGGAGGGGGGTGAGTTTAATCAGTCACGTAAACTCAGTGGGTTGCACAATCGATCCACCATAACATACTCACGTGATCGTGTGTGCAATCGCTTGAGTTTCGATGCATTTTGAAATAAACCAAGTAGCTATAAATGATTACAATGAGATCTTAAGACCTATCATATCGAAACTGAAAGACAACATAAAATAAAAAGACAACATAAAATGAAAAGACCTGACATAAAATGAAATGAATATGATGCATCGAGTCCTGATCTCTTTTTGTATCTACTTTGTAGACTTATCCTACGTGGCATATCTTAAAACTTAACATTGCTCCATATGCCTACACAACGCACTTCACATCTTACTTAATTTACGTATACGACCTGTGCTAGGGCCGCTGCTTGAGCCTATCACGCGAGGTCCAAATGTAGATAATCACCTAACCTCCGTATCATATCGTATACCACCATCTAGCCCGATGAGATTGCATGCATTTAAATCAGTGTCCCCTTATATTCGGGACACTGTCATATCGTATTGTCCTTAAGACCTGTCTTGGTTGCAGACGTTGGATCTTGCAGTGGCACGTAAGATATGACACGTATAGAAACTTATTTCGTATTTTGTTGGTCTTCACAGTGTAACTTACCAGTATTCGTATCTTACCTTATCTTACATATCATTCCTTATCATTTACTTATAATTTAATTTGGAGTGAGCCACGGTACGATAAGATTCACAAAATCACGCTTTCCAAAGGACGGGTTCCGTAGTAACCTGGATGTACTTCGTGTGACAGCCCATACTCCCATAGAGGTGTTGCATCCGTATATGGATGCCTACGTTCAAAGTTCCACATGACCGTGAAAGGAAACCCACCATGATGAGGCTTTAGAGTCGTGTGACGTAGTTTATTCCTTTTTAATCATGCGTATACCCTATCGTAATTTTCTATGTGATGCATGTCATATGATGGAAGAACTTATCTGACTAAATGAAACTATATCATACACCGTACATGTTTGTGAGCATAATATAATGATTAAAACATGAAATGAACAAGCCTTTCCTTCTTTTCTTTGGGAAAATTTTGTGGGCCATTAGATTTCTTATGGAGCGATCAAGCCTGTTGTTCTTAAAGTTTTCTAAGATCTATGTGGTCTTTGCGTCGAGACCTTTTACTAGTTTGACCCAAGAGTGGGTCAATGTGGCAGGTCGAAGAATCCCCTTCACCTAGTTATACAAGGGTTCATATCCCTTAACAAATCTTCCAAACTTGCAGGCCTCAAAACACGTCCTCGAAATTTTAGTGACACTTTTCTGAGCCGTTAGATTATATTGCGTCATTATTGAGATCGTTTTGAAGTTGGTCCTATGGGCTAGTTGGGCCTTGATTCTCAACAGTTAAGGGTCAAAGGTAGCCCATGGTATTGTTCCATGTGGCACACAGGGCTGAAATAAAAAAATAAACTTCCAACCATCCATCATCTAATCTGAACTATTAGATGGCGAATAATAAAAATTTTGAGGTATTAGGTCTTTGGCCCCAATTTATTTCGGTCTCTTAAGGCCTCAGATATGATGGGCAATCCTTTCATGGTCGATGGTGTCCAAATCACGTTTCAATTTCTTGATTTGTGTGTCAACCGTTAGATGTCTTGAGAATTTCAATTTGAAGAGACGGTCCATCTCTGCACCATTTCTTGGGTCGGTCCCACAAGGTCCAACTTTGAATCTATTTTGTTTGAATCCAGTGGTGCTAAGGGACGGTTGCACCCATTTAACCAGATCAGGTAAGTTCTCCAATGCACCCATTATAACACCCTGTGCCCAAAAACTCTTTGGAACGGCCAGACACCGGCAACGTTTGGTCAGTACGATTGCCGGGGTTCATTTGGTGTCGGTATGGCGTCCGTCCGATCAATTTTGATGACACACCCAAGAGTTATCGATTTTGATCTCAATTTATTAGTTTCTATTTTTGTGTAACAAAAGGGATGAGAAACCCTTTGGTTTCTCCCTCTTCAAATTCTTTTCTTCTCTCTATTCATCCATTTTTCTCTCTAGATTTTCAGATGGGCCTCTCTGGTAAACACCTTGGGTTTTTTTCACTAAAACCATGTGACGCGGGACGATAACCCTAAAATGCGGAATATGATTTTAATGCGATTTGCCGAAATTAATTAGAATTTAATCAAGCGTAATCTCAAAACTATCTTAAATACCTTAGGGTTCAGAGAATTCAGGTTGGTAGATCACACGAGATCCAGTTAGGGTCCAGTCCAATGCGCGAGTACTATTAGATTTGAGGCAAGATCGGCCTAGAGATAGAACTCTAGCTTTTCTGTGCTTAGCGCTCTTCGATCCGATGTAGATTCACTGTTCGAACCAAAGGTGGGAAATAGGTTATGGGTCCGTAATAGGTTTTGGTTTGTAATGTGTTTATGGTTTTCGGATCGGTTTATGGTTTAGAAAAAGGTGTTGGCTATATTTGATTTAGGGTTACAAAAGGCTTAGGGTTTTGGGATCGAAAGGAAACAATTAGGCTACAGTGTAGGGGAAGCAAACACAGATCGAGAGATAACCAATATAATAGAGAAGATAACAATGGCTTTTAGGAATCACTCCCTTGGCCTCACACCAAACCCATCTCAGGCAAAGAATATTCAAGCATAAAAGCATTCAAAATATTCAATAACTAATTAAAAAGTCTTTACAAGCCTCTATATATAGGCCACCAATAATTAAAATTTGAAATAAAGAGTTCTAATAGAAATAAAACACAAAAAGGCAAGTTTTCGCTAAAAAAAACTCAAATTTCGGAAGCCCGTCACGACGTCCACGGACGTCCGTAGTACTTACGGATGTCCGTGACCTCTGACAACGATGAAGGGCAAAATCACTAGACGTCGTCGGTTGTTTCCTGGACGTCCGTCATTCATCACGGACGTCTGGCCACCGTTTCACGGACGTCCGTCACTGTTCACATGAACAGTAACTTTTTTTTTTTTTTTTTTTTTTTCTGAAGTTGAAATTCTATTGCGGTTCAACTTCAATACTTTCAATCTTGACGTTCCCCGTCATTCTCCTCCACTCAAAATGTTTCATCACCGATGAAACACGCATGTGGTACTCGGACTCGGGCTCCCTCTCCTCTTCTTTCGACGCCGATAATCTGTTATGGCCCCAAATCCAAGGCTCTTGAACTTGGCGTTCCCCATACCAAAACTGACGCGGGACGATAACCCTAAAATGCGGAATATGATTTTAATGCGATTTGCCGAAATTAATTAGAATTTAATCAAGCGTAATCTCAAAACTATCTTAAATACCTTAGGGTTCAGAGAATTCAGGTTGGTAGATCACACGAGATCCAGTTAGGGTCCAGTCCAATGCGCGAGTACTATTAGATTTGAGGCAAGATCGGCCTAGAGATAGAACTCTAGCTTTTCCAGGCTTAGGCGCTCGTCTTCGATCCGATGTAGATTCACGGTTCGAACCAGTGTGGCGGAAATAGGTTATGGGTCTGTAATAGGTTTTGGTTTTGTAACAGGTTTATGGTTTTCGGATCGGTTTATGGTTTAGAAAAAGGTGTTGGCTATATTTGATTTAGGGTTTCAAAAGGCTTAGGGTTTTGGGATCGAAGGAAACAATTAGGCTACAGTAGGGAAGCAAACATGATCGAGAGATAACCAATATAATAGAAGATAACAATGGCTTTTAGGAATCACTCCCTTGGCCTCACACCAAACCCATCTCAGGCAAAGAATATTCAAGCATAAAAGCATTCAAAATATTCAATAACTAATTAAAAAGTCTTTACAAGCCTCTATATATAGGCCACCAATAATTAAAATTTGAAATAAAGAGTTCTAATAGAAATAAAACACAAAAAGGCAAGTTTTCGCTAAAAAAAACTCAAATTTCGGAAGCCCGTCACGACGTCCACGGACGTCCGTAGTGCCCCACGGATGTCCGTGACCTACGGACAGTGAAGGGGCAAAATCACGGACGTCCGTCAGTGTTTCACGGACGTCCGTCACTGTTCATCACGGACGTCCGTCACTGTTCACGGACGTCCGTCACTGTTCACATGAACAGTAACTTTTTTTTTTTTTTTTCTGAAGTTGAAATTCTATTGCGGTTTAACTTCAATACTTTCAATCTTGACGTTCCCCGTCATTCTCCTCCACTCAAAATGTTTCATCACCGATGAAACACGCATGTGGTACTTTGACTCCTCTCCTCTTCTTTCGACGCCGATAATCTATGGCCCCAAATCCAAGGCTCTTGAACTTGGCTCCCATACCAAAACCGGCGCGGACGATAACCCTAAAATGCTAATATGATTTTAATGCGATTTGCCGAAATTAATTAGAATTTAATCAAGCGTAATCTCAAAACTATCTTAAATACCTTAGGGTTCAGAGAATTCAGGTTGGTAGATCACACGAGATCCAGTTAGGGTCCAGTCCAATGCGCGAGTACTATTAGATTTGAGGCAAGATCGGCCTAGAGATAGAACTCTAGCTTTTCCAGGCTTAGGCGCTCGTCTTCGATCCGATGTAGATTCACGGTTCGAACCAGTGTGGCGGAAATAGGTTATGGGTCTGTAATAGGTTTTGGTTTTGTAACAGGTTTATGGTTTTCGGATCGGTTTATGGTTTAGAAAAAGGTGTTGGCTATATTTGATTTAGGGTTTCAAAAGGCTTAGGGTTTTGGGATCGAAAGGAAACAATTAGGCTACAGTGTAGGGGAAGCAAACACAGATCGAGAGATAACCAATATAATAGAGAAGATAACAATGGCTTTTAGGAATCACTCCCTTGGCCTCACACCAAACCCATCTCAGGCAAAGAATATTCAAGCATAAAAGCATTCAAAATATTCAATAACTAATTAAAAAGTCTTTACAAGCCTCTATATATAGGCCACCAATAATTAAAATTCGAAATAAAGAGTTCTAATAGAAATAAAACACAAAAAGGCAAGTTTTCGCTAAAAAAAACTCAAATTTCGGAAGCTTGAACACGACGTCACGGACGTCCAGAGTTCTACGGATGTCCGTGACCTACTACGATGAAGGGCAAAATCACGACGTCCGTCGTTGTTTCACGGACGTCACATCGTTCATCACGGACGTCTGTCACATCGTTTCACGGACGTCCGCCACTCGCTCACATGAACAAGAATTTTTTTTTTTTTCTTCTGAAGTGGAAATTCTATTGCGGTGCACCTTCAATGCTTTCGATCTTGTCGTTCCCCGTCATTCTCCTCCACTCAAAATGTTTCATCACCGATGAAACACGCATGTGGTACTTTGACTGTCCCTCTCCTCTTCTTTCGACGCCGATAATCATATGGCCCCAAATCCAAGGCTCTTGAACTCATGCGTTCCCATACCAAAACCGGACGGACGATAACCCTAAAATGCTAATATGATTTTAATGCGATTTCAAATTAATTAGAATTTAATCAAGCGTAATCTCAAAACTATCTTAAATACCTTAGGGTTCAGAGAATTCAGGTTGGTAGATCACACGAGATCCAGTTAGGGTCCAGTCCAATGCGCGAGTACTATTAGATTTGAGGCAAGATCGGCTGAGATAGAACTCTAGCTTTTCCAGCTTAGCGCTCGTCTTGATCCGATGTAGATTCACGGTTGAACCAAAGGTGGCGGAAATAGGTTATGGAGTCTCATAATAGGTTTTGGTTTGTAATGAGTTTATGGTTTTCGGATCGGTTTATGGTTTAGAAAAAATGTTGGCTATATTTGATTTAGGGTTTCAAAAGGCTTAGGGTTTTGGGATCGAAGGAAACAATTAGGCTACAGTAGGGAAGCAAACAGATCGAGAGATAACCAATATAATAGAAGATAACAATGGCTTTTAGGAATCACTCCTTGGCCTCACACCAAACCCATCTCGTGCAAAGAATATTCAAGCATAAAAGCATTCAAAATATTCAATAACTAATTAAAAGTCTTTACCTCTATATAGGCGACCAATAATTAAAATTTGAAATAAAGAGTTCTCATAGAAATAAAACACAAAAAGGCAAGTTTTCGCTAAAAAAAACTCAAATTTCGGAAGCCCGTCACGACGTCCACGGACGTCCCTAGGGCCCCACGCATGGCCGTGACCTACTGACGATGAAGAAAAAATCACTTGACGTCCGTCGGTGTTTCACGGACGTCATCGCTTCATCACGGACGTCAAATCGTTTCACGGACGTCCGTCACGCTCACATGAACAGATTTTTTTTTTTTTTTTTTTCCGTTGAAATTCTATTGCGGTTCAACTTCAATACTTTCAATCTTGACGTTCCCTGTCATTCTCCTCCACTCAAAATGTTTCATCACCGATGAAACACGCATGTGGTACTCGGACTCGGGCTCCCTCTCCTCTTCTTTCGACGCCGATAATCTGTTATGGCCCCAAATCCAAGGCTCTTGAACTTGGCGTTCCCCATACCAAAACTGACGCGGGACGATAACCCTAAAATGCGGAATATGATTTTAATGCGATTTGCCGAAATTAATTAGAATTTAATCAAGCGTAATCTCAAAACTATCTTAAATACCTTAGGGTTCAGAGAATTCAGGTTGGTAGATCACACGAGATCCAGTTAGGGTCCAGTCCAATGCGCGAGTACTATTAGATTTGAGGCAAGATCGGCCTATAGATAGAACTCTAGCTTTTCCAGGCTTAGCGCCGTCGATCCGATGTAGATTCACCAGTTCAACCCAGGTGTGGCGGAAATAGGTTATGGGTCTGTAATAGGTTTTGGTTTTGTAACAGGTTTATGGTTTTCGGATCGGTTTATGGTTTAGAAAAAGGTGTTGGCTATATTTGATTTAGGGTTTCAAAAGGCTTAGGGTTTTGGGATCGAAAGGAAACAATTAGGCTACAGTGTAGGGGAAGCAAACACAGATCGAGAGATAACCAATATAATAGAGAAGATAACAATGGCTTTTAGGAATCACTCCCTTGGCCTCACACCAAACCCATCTCAGGCAAAGAATATTCAAGCATAAAAGCATTCAAAATATTCAATAACTAATTAAAAAGTCTTTACAAGCCTCTATATATAGGCCACCAATAATTAAAATTTGAAATAAAGAGTTCTAATAGAAATAAAACACAAAAAGGCAAGTTTTCGCTAAAAAAAACTCAAATTTCGGAAGCCCGTCACGACGTCCACGGACGTCCGTAGTGCCCCACGGATGTCCGTGACCTACGGACAGTGAAGGGGCAAAATCACGGACGTCCGTCACTGTTCATCACGGACGTCCGTCACTGTTCACGGACGTCCGTCACTGTTCACATGAACAGTAACTTTTTTTTTTTTTTTTTTCTGAAGTTGAAATTCTATTGCGGTTCAACTTCAATACTTTCAATCTTGACGTTCCCCGTCATTCTCCTCCACTCAAAATGTTTCATCACCGATGAAACACGCATGTGGTACTCGGACTCGGGCTCCCTCTCCTCTTCTTTCGACGCCGATAATCTGTTATGGCCCCAAATCCAAGGCTCCTGAACTTGGCGTTCCCCATACCAAAACTGACGCGGGACGATAACCCTAAAATGCGGAATATGATTTTAATGCGATTTGCCGAAATTAATTAGAATTTAATCAAGCGTAATCTCAAAACTATCTTAAATACCTTAGGGTTCAGAGAATTCAGGTTGGTAGATCACACGAGATCCAGTTAGGGTCCAGTCCAATGCGCGAGTACTATTAGATTTGAGGCAAGATCGGCCTAGAGATAGAACTCTAGCTTTTCCAGGCTTAGGCGCTCGTCTTCGATCCGATGTAGATTCACGGTTCGAACCAGTGTGGCGGAAATAGGTTATGGGTCTGTAATAGGTTTTGGTTTTGTAACAGGTTTATGGTTTTCGGATCGGTTTATGGTTTAGAAAAAGGTGTTGGCTATATTTGATTTAGGGTTTCAAAAGGCTTAGGGTTTTGGGATCGAAAGGAAACAATTAGGCTACAGTAGGGAAGCAAACAGATCGAGAGATAACCAATATAATAGAGAAGATAACAATGGCTTTTAGGAATCACTCCCTTGGCCTCACACCAAACCCATCTCAGGCAAAGAATATTCAAGCATAAAAGCATTCAAAATATTCAATAACTAATTAAAAAGTCTTTACAAGCCTCTATATATAGGCCACCAATAATTAAAATTTGAAATAAAGAGTTCTAATAGAAATAAAACACAAAAAGGCAAGTTTTCGCTAAAAAAAACTCAAATTTCGGAAGCCCGTCACGACGTCCACGGACGTCCGTAGTGCCCCACGGATGTCCGTGACCTACGGACAGTGAAGGGGCAAAATCACGGACGTCCGTCAGTGTTTCACGGACGTCCGTCACTGTTCATCACGGACGTCCGTCACTGTTCACGGACGTCCGTCACTGTTCACATGAACAGTAACTTTTTTTTTTTTTTTTTTTTCTGAAGTTGAAATTCTATTGCGGTTCAACTTCAATACTTTCAATCTTGACGTTCCCCGTCACCATGGGTCTCTCTATTCTCTCTAAATATTTTTGTTAGAGGTTGGGCCTCTCTGTTTCTCTCTCTAAATCTCTGCTAAAAACATGTCTCTCTCTCTCTCTAGATTTCTGCTCAAACCATGGGTCTCTCTATTCTCTCTAAATATTTCTATTAGAGGTTGGGCCTCTCTGTTTCTCTCTCTAAATATTTCTGTTAGAGGTTGGGCCTCTCTTTGTTTCTCTCTATAAATCTCTTATAAAAACATGTCTCTCTAGATTTCTGCTAAAACCATGGGTCTCTCTATCATCTCTCTAAATATTTATGTTAGAGGTTGGGTCTCTCTCTCTCTCTCTCTAAACATTTCTCTCTATACAACCAATCTTTTATATATATATATATATATATATATATATATATATATATATACAGCAAGCATTGAGAGTGTTAACGGTTGTGTCTTCTCTCTAGATAATATTTGCTCAAACACGATCTCAACAATTGGTTCTATGGCTAGTTTTGGAATCAAGCTGCCAATTTCTAGATCAAGAGGCACCATCTTCAAACGTACTCCAGATCAAACACTATAATTTTAACAATCTAGATTCGTTGATTCCAACCGATCGTCCACAACGATGATTGCAAAACAACTCAGATAATTTGAAATATGGAACTTACTGTTTAAAGTTTTATACCACTACCAAATCAGTTAAATCTCATGTGTATATATATATATATATATATATATATATATATATATATATATATATATATATATATACTGTTTGTGACTTCTTGTTGCAAGGACGTGGGAGCCAAGCTGGGAAGAGATTGAAGGAGGGGTTAATCCCATCGCTAGACAAACACAAATTCATGTATATGCATATGTGTTTATATTTATAATTATTTACATATAGATATATTTATTGTTTTATTTTGCAGGTGAACCAGTGGAGAAGAAAGGTTGGGAGGTTGGGTCTCTTTCTGTGCCATCGTGTGGTCATAAAAAACAAAAAAAAATCCGAATATATTATGTAGCATATATATATATACATAGTATATATCTATATGTATTTTATTTATTTTTATATTTTTGTTCTTCTTAATGGCTAAGCCGTCATTACTCGAGCTCAAGAAAGAAAGATATATATTTCTTTTATTTTCTAAAATTAAAACTGAATATTTTAAGATCGATCGAGGGGCACCCACTTGTCGGAGTGAGCTTGTGGTTTTTGGGATCATTTAGATCGATTCGGCGATGCGGGAGCTTAGCTTACGTCTTGCCTCAAATACGCGGCTTCACGTGCCGATTAGCGATGCCGAGACAATATGACAACAATGGTGGTGTTGACTGCGTTCTTGCTGAGAGAAGGAAACAGGCGGAAGAGATAGATGAAGGAGGAAGAAGGCTTGAGATATAAGGGATTTTTATAAAGAGGGTAGAAGATTTGGCATATTTAACTCACTCGATTGGGCAAGAATCCTAGAGGGTTCTATTTCGAGCGGAATTGAAGTTGTGTTTCCATTTACGTCAATGGTGATTGAAACCAATTGTAAATTTGTGGCAATTAGTCTCCCTAATTATTGATTAGGATTTATTTAGTTTCCTAAAATAATAATCTCAAGAGATTCGGTGCCAACTAAGGTGGCTGAATCTAAAAAAAGAATAAACTTTCTTTCTATTGTGGTGTGGGCTGGGTAGTGTGTGGAGCATGCACACGGAGTTCGGTGCTCTACTGCATCTGATGCCATCAAAAGATCCATGTCGTAATATTTTCCTCCTAAAAAATTTTTCGTCCCCGGAAATTACGTACTGATTATTCATAGACGGAATTTATAATCAGACGTCTGTAAAGGATTTGGACGTCACGTGATTTTGACCCCCATCCTTGTCGGTGAGTCACGGACGTTTTTGCTAAAATTGTCTTTTTTAGCGTTTTATTAGTATTATGATTCTTTATTTCGAATTTTAATTATTGGCGGCCTATATAAAGAGGCTCGTAAAGACAATTTAATTAGTTATTGAATATTTTGAATGCTTTATGCTTGAATATCTTTTAGTATCTATGTTCTTTGATATGTTGTTATATTTGCTATCTATTGATCTCTGCTTGTTTTTCTAAATCTCAACCTATTGATTTTGATCTCAAAACCCTAAACCCCTTTTGAACCCCAAATCAAACAGATTGAAAACCTATTTCCAAACCATAAGCCTAATACAAAACCATAAATCCATTTCACAACCCTAGTTAGAGCCCGTGAATCTACAACGAATCGAAGACGACCACCCAAGCATGGTAAAACTAGAGTTCTATCTTTAGGCCTGATCCCGCCTTAAATCTAACGGTACTTGCGCATCAGACTGGACCCTAGCTGGATCTCGCGTGATCTGCTTATCTGAATTCTCTGAACCCTAAGGTATTGAGTTAATTTTGAGATTAAGTTTGTTTTAATCTTTTTAATTTCGGCAAATCCGCATAAAATCATGATTCAAGCATTTTAGGGTTACCGCCCCATGGACGTCCGTGACCTCCGGACAGTGGGGGGCCAAAATCATGGACGTCCGTCACTGTTCATCATGGACGTCCGACACTGTTCACGTCTGTCCGTCACTGTTCACAATCACTGTTCATCAAATTTTTTTTTTTTTTTTTTTGTTTTCTTTCTCCTTTGAAGCTGAAAATTCTATTGCGGCCCAACCCCAATGCTCTCGATCTTAAAGTTCCTCGTCACAAAGCCAATATTTTCCATGGTGAAATTCCTCAGATTTCTTATTCTTCTTATCTACTTTCTCACTTATTGTTTGGTAATTTTAGCTTTATTTCTTTTGATTAAAAACCTAAAATTATATATTCCTTCTACTGTTACGTTGTTTAAACACAATCGATGATTTCCCTTTGAATGATTTAAACCCTTCAGGCCTTAAATTATTTAAACCCTAGAGGAGTCAAGAGACAACATCTAGATTGTCAGTTGGTACCCTAAACTATATCGAAAATTGGAATGTATAGATCAAGAAAGGACCGAATGCATATGGAGCAGTAAACTGAACCAACATAATTGTCGAGTTGAATTCGTTAAATATTTTATGTGTTTTGGATGATTTAATATTTCTGCTGCCCGCTAAAATCTAAATTTTATTTCCAATCGCATATTTAGGGTTTAGTGATATCCTGCATCAACTTTGCTACTCATAAACACAAATCGGGCTTGCATTGCTGATGCTTTGAATAGGGACATTCTCCTTATTTTCACTTGCTCCTGAAGTAATTGGTTTCAAGGTGATCAAAAAACAGTACAAGGATTATTGTTCTTTTCAACTTATATGGGGAACCAGGCAAGGAAGGTACTATTGACACCATTTCGACTAGTAATGCATGATCAATTTCTTTCATGTTCCTGACAATTCTCTGATGGATGACTTGGTGTTCATTTTGTTCATTCTAGATATGTAGATTAGGTGGAGGAACAATATTTAGCCTCAGGTCAAATGAAACATGAAACAATGCATCTATTATTGCAGACATCTCAACTATTTAAGGGCCAATCACAGAACACCAACCTTTATACACCACTTCCTATTTTGTATTCACCATGGATTGAGATTAACATGAATCTCGTAATTGGGCTTCAACAATTTCACAAGAGGTTTGCTTATATATAATGCCTAAATTTATTACTTTGGATAAGCACACTAAGTTTTTGAACCTGTTTTTGGAGAACTTTATGCTGCAAAATGAGCATCAAGCTGAATGATAGTAGTGCATATCATTCCCCTTTACATATCCTAGATTTGGTGCCTTTGAAGAAATTGGTGATATAGTTTATGATGCAAAATCCTATGCACAATATGTTTGGGAAGTTAAAGAGAAAGTTCAAGCGAAACTTCAAGGGAGTAATTTAAAATACAAGGAAGATGTCACCTTCAAGGTCTTTGCCAAGAAAGCTTTTTGGTCATAACAATCAGAAACTGAAATTCAAGAAGACCAGACCATGTGAGTGCTCAAGAAGTTGGTTGACAATTATAGTGCTGCCTGATGGATTAAAAATGTTGCCATATTGAATGTCTTGTTTAGATGAGTATTGTGGGAGTGTGATGAAGAACCTACTATTCAATCGAGTGATTCAGATGAACTACTGAACAAATCATAAGAAAATATCACGGGGATCCTAAACATGAAATCCGCGAAGATATGGCTCGACTCCTATAATACAGATACCTAGTTGATGCTACAAAGGTTGTTAATTGATAGTTCATGGATCAATCCTTTGGAATTAAAGGAGCTTGGCAAAAAAAACTATTCCAAAATATGTGGAGGCTACTTATTGAAAAGAAAAGAAATGTGGTGGGGAATGGTATGATAAGATCTCTTAACGTTGTTTCCAATCCCTCAATCATATTATTGGCGAGGGGCAAGAGTGTCTTACGACACTACATACTAAACTAATGGTCATAGATTTCAATATTTAGGCTCTACTATACAGCAAGATGTTGGGTTTGAGGACATGTCAAATTAGATCAATGCAAGCTGGGAAAATTGGAGACATGCAAGCGGGTATTGAACGATCCAAGAGTTTTGCTACGCTTGAATGCTTGTTTTTATAAGATGGTGGAAAGAGACGTACACTACTTTATGGTGAAGACTGTTAGGCTTCGAAGAAGCGCAAGAAGATAGAGTACATGCTAAGATCGATGAGTGGAGTAATAAAAAATTATAAAACTGGGAACGGGTACAGACGGGAAAATTTAGTGGTGTCTCCTATTAAAGTGCCGAATTATGGAATGTTGTTTGTCCATCGGAGGCCAGAAACAGCCCCTGACGAAGGATTAAAAAGGTACAAGCAAAAGGAAGTAGGAGAAGAGGAAGACCACTGAAGACCTGGAGGGAAGAAGTGAGAAGCGATATCAAGGATTGCAGAGTAACAAAGAGTTTAGCCCTCAATAGAAATGAAAGGATAACTAAGACTCACAAAGTCGACCCCAAATAGATTTGGTGAGGCTATGATGACGATAATGAATTAGCAGTTGACAGAAGTGGGAGACTATAGTCTACTCGGGGGGCGGGGGGGAATGAACTCTAATTGGTGTATTTGTTTAGTTTTATTGAAAGATTTTATCTGGGTCACATCTAGCCGTCAGATATAATATTTTGGACTAGATCTTTTTCTAGTGAGTATTTGTTGATGTTCATTTTCCGTAATCATATTCATGAATTTCTTAATCTATCTGAGTATGGTTTCACTTCTTTATGTAAAATTTTTGTTCTTGAATTAGCTAGAGTATAATTCACCACTTTCTAGAATTTACATTTGTAAATATGTGATGGAGTTGCTAAATAACAGTGATTTGAGATTGGATTAAGGGGTTGTCACCAACATCCACATTAATTCTGTCAAGAAGCCAACTTCCACAGTTGTCAGACGCCATGAAAATCCATGAAAGTCAGCTTTTGACAGGATTCGGTAAGTACAAGGCTATTGGTTAGCTTCATCTTTTTTGATGTCAGTAAGAAGAGTCAATCCCTTTGAGATTTGATTATCCATGGGTTCTTTTTTTTTATGCATTATGCGAATCAACTATAACTTGATATGTTTTTACTTTCCATTGATGACTTCTGGCTGACCTGCTTTGATGTAAATAGTTAGAGGTTAGTCTGCTATGCTACTTGACTATGATAACATTGGTAGGACACTCTTTACCTTTCTCCTGTTAATATAAATACATGCTTGTTTCATCTTCCATTAAATTATATTCGTTGTTCATAATAGCAGTTTTAGTGATGTTTAGATATTTGAGATCTACACGACATTCCATGTCTGTGCAAGATTACAGTAATTTCTTAGCATTTTTAGATGCTAGTGTCGTATTGCATTTTTAGCACTTTCAGAATTCTTTCTTCGGGTGCCTAGGAAATGTTATATGCTTAAGTTTCATAACTGTGCAGCTTTCTGATTTTTCCTGAATTTCTACTCTGATTCAGTTTTCCTTTATGGGAATTCCTTGTGGGTTTTAACAGTTGATTGAGTAGTTAGTCAGAGATAAAACTAAAAAATTCAAGGAATTAATATTTTCAGGTTTCCAGGCAAAAAGTAATTTCAGACCATGGCTATTGATGAAGATCCTGAGTGCAGCATAGCTGTTGGTGTCAGTAATATTGATGCTGGTGAACGGATTGAGTCCGATAGCATTTACTTACGTGAAGAGGTGTCACCTAATCGAGAGAGAATGAGGGAGCTAGCAAGTGCTAGAGAGGTCCTAACGAGAGTAGAACTTGATTTAGCATATTCTTCTGAGAAGGTATTAAACTTGGACATACTTTTGATGCATGTGGCGGACAGAGCAAGCGATTGCGAAGCTATGACCCTAGAGGCCGAAGATGTTTCTGATGATTCAGCTGAGAAGGCATTGGAATTTGATATCTTAAATGGGATTTTAGATTCAGAGGCAAGAGTGCTCAATAATTTTATGAGTTCCCTGCGGAGAGAAATTGTGGACACCCGTGAGAAAATATCATTGTGCGAACACTTGACAGAAACTTTTGTAGAAATGGAAGAAAAATTGGACGACTCTGAAGAAACTTTGAAGCAGTCTCAAGACCAGGTTTCTGAGATGAGGATGCACTCAGCCAAATTTCAGAGGTCTTCAATTTTTGGTAAGAGGTCTTTTAATTTTTAGAACTTCATTATGAGCAGAACATTGCTTTCTTGTTTTTGTCTGTCATTGATGCAGGTCTTTCTTGCTGACAGGGATTAACGGGGACACTGACATCTCAGAAAACGGTCAGTTTTCATCCGCAAATGCAAAGGTGAAAATGCAGACTGCTGAACAACAACGACACATATTGAGAATGTTGGAGAAATCTTTGGCTAGAGAGCTGGATCTCGAAAAGAAGCTATCAGAATCAAGACATAATGAAGAAGAGCTCAAACTAAAACTACACTACTTGGAGCGAGAAGTCTTCTGCGTGGAAGAAACACAAGAGATGATTTTAGAGAGGTTGTTTGAGGCAGAAAATTGTGATGAGGTACTGATGGGAATCTCAAAAGAATTGATGGGAAAACTCCAAATCGTTCAATTCAATTTGAATGGATCAATGAAACGAGAAGCTGAAATGAGATCTAAGCTGCAAGACAGCATGCAAAAGCTGGCCACCGAAGAAATTACTTCACAGAAGCTGAAGGCCAGTTGTGCAGAGCTCGATAACTTCCTTGTATTGCAGGCTAATGGCTTAAAAGCTAGTCTTAAAGAGGCTGAAGATGAATGTATTATTGCGAATTCTGAGGTCATGACTTTAAGGGAGAAGGTGGATTCTCTGGAGAAGCAGCTGAGAGAATCTGATATTCAGTTACGGCACACAAAATCCTTTGTCGAAGCAAGTCAGGAACAGCAGAATATGCTATATTCAGAACTCAATGATATGGAAAATGTTATTGAAGATCTCAAGGCTAATGTTCTAAAAGCAGAAAGTAGGGCCGAGAATGCAGAAGTGAAGTGTAAATTGCTAGCTGAAACTAACTTGGAACTTAATGAAGAGCTGGGTTTTCTTAGAGGTAGAACAGAAAGCTTGGAGGCATCTTTGCGTCAAGCTGATGATGCGAAAATGGCCACTGCAATGGACATTAGCATCCGGACTAAAACAATTACTGATCTGGTCATGCAACTGGCCACAGAAAGAGAGCGTCTCCAGATACAGGTCTTGACCTATATTACTTTTTCTTCTCCTTGTTTCATAATTCAAATAGGCTAATGGAAGAATATTATAGTTTTCAAGATAAGCTCGCTGATATTTGCTCCCTTGCACGGATAATTCCAAACTGGCAAAGTACTTGTGAAGGCATGTGTTATATATAACACTCCATATATCTGAGTGTCTCACAGTGTTTTGTTTTCTGTAGGCATGTGTTATATATAACACTCCATGTATCTGAGTGTCTCACAGTGTTTTGTTTTCTGTCTTGCATCTTTATCTTGAGATATATATATATATATATATATATATATATATATATATATATATATAATATTTCTCCCTGAAATTTTCCTAACATAAGTTTACATTTATAATAATTTTTGAGTTCTATCCTTTTTACTAGAAAGCTTCCATATGAGAAATATGACATTACATGCATGATATATATATATATATATATATATATATATATATATATATATATATATATATATATATATATATATATATATATATATATATATATATATATATCGACTCCAACAAGAAATTGGAAAATGGTTATCACAAGGGCCAGGGACTCGTGCCTTGTGCTCAGGGCTGGGGATTGGTTATGTGGTAGGTGTCGCAATGTCAATTTCCGCTGGCGCTCGGTTTGCCACCGTCACGGATGCGACGCCACGAGAGCACAGGGCAAAATCGTTACTTCCGGTATTGAGAGTCGGTCTCATTGTAGGGAGAACCAGATTTTTTTACATGAGTCTCAGATTCGAGATATTCGGTGGGGGTGGTCAATTGTTGTTAAAAATAATAGAACGGTTGATTCGGCCTCCTTGGTTATTCCCGACCAGCGGCCTGGCGAGTTGTATGGCTGCCGTGGGAACCTGGAGTCGGTTCAATCGCTTCCGAGGGGACCCGTGGTTCGGGATCTTCCGCTCTCCTCTGGGTCTCTCGGAGTCGACCTTCCTCACATTCGTGCGCTAGCAGTTAATTTAAGACATTACTGGGTGGTTTTAGAAGCTAACAGTGATATATTATCTCTATTCTTTGTACATAGGTAGGTTAATTACATTTGGAAGATGTCAGCAAGGCCTATGGTATATGTTATCTCCTCTTCGTTCCTTTTGCATTTCGGGACGGAGGACGATGCTTCGGCTTGTTGTCTCAAAAAACGATTCTTCATTGAGGGTTGCCCGGTTGTCTGTCGTCGTTGGGAACCTTCTGTGGGTGAGGCTAAGGTGCTTGAGGAGGAGGGGGGGTTTGGTTACATATCTTTGGCCTCCCGCTCCACGCGTGGTCCCCGGAGATGTTCCGCGGGATCGGGAGCCGGTGTGGTCGCTTCATCAGGGTCGATCGGCGATCGGCGGACCTCTGGATCACGTCTCATATTCGTATTCTCGTGGGTGTCGAGAGGAACGACCAGATCCCTGGGCTCATTGATGTCTTGGTTGACGGCCAACGCTGTCAGCTCTTGGTAGAACTTGCCCGTGGGGAGAGGGTTGGGGTCAAGCATCAGCCGGTCGAAAGGGCGTCGGGGGCTCTGTCCTCTGGCATTGGCGTTGTAGAGACTCCGGAAATGGTGGTTCAGGCGTTCACAGATCCAGTCCGACATGGAGGGGCTATGCCGAATGGGATATCTACGGGAGGCGCGGAGGGGTGCCCGGCCTCGGACTCGCTGAACGATCTGGGCCCACTCATCTCTCTGGCCTCGCCGGCGGGGGATAGCGTTGTCCTCTGAGTCGCTCATTCTGATTTGGCGGAGGGTCTGGAGATAGGTGCTAGTGACTCGATGTCGGTTGAAGCGCCGGCCGGGAGTTTTGCGATCTCGGTACGACTGACGGCCTTGATCAACTTGTACGCTGATCCTGAACTCGTACACTTGCAAAAACTGGAAGTAGGTGAAATCAGGGGGCTGTCGGATGTGTCGGACGAGGTAGGTGGTCGTACCTGGGACCCGATGGAGCTCGAGGTGGTCGGCTCCTCTGAGAGGACTGCTTCTCTTCGATGCAAAAAGTCGATTAGGTTTTACTTGAGAAGGAGAAGGTTTAAGTTGTTGCATCGGGAAGAGGGACGCAGTCTGGAGGCGACATGTAGCCTGGCGTCGGAAGGCTCTGGAAGATCAATTAGAGCCTTTCAGGGTTTTATTGTGGGGAACGAGGTATAGAGGGGTTTTATACCAGCTACGGGGGGAGGAACACCGCCACATGGCCTTCATTGCTAGATTTCGGGTCCGGGTCTCTTAACGGTCAAACTGGCCTGCTTACGTGGGATCTAAGATGCGATGAAAACTCATGGGGAGTCTCCCGGGGGGACCCACTAGATCTCTGGGCCCGGATATATCGAGCAGGCTGATCCTTATCCTACTGGACCCATTGTTATTTCGGGCGATCAGCTTTCATCCTATTTGGATGCTGAGGAGACTGGTCGGCATGGAAGGATCTGCAGTAGAGAGCCGGAGGACTCCATGAGGGGAAGAGTTCCCCCCGGGGAGGACGATATGCTTGAGCACGCTGAGGGACCGACGAGATTTGCTGGGACTGAATTGGTGCTGCATAGGGAGTTTGGACATGAAACGGCGAATGAGGAGACGCAGAGGCAATTATATGATCGAAGTATGTTGAGGCTAGATTCAGTATGGTGGAGGAAATTGGAGCTGATTGGAATTGGCGAAACCTCGGGATGGCGATTAAGGGATCCTAGTGAGCTACGGGAGGTGTGTTGGATCAATCATTATGTCTTTGTCGGTCTAGTAAGCGGAAGAAGAGGCGGGGTCATGAGCTGCTCATTGATGGGGAATGTTGGATGGGAGAAGGGAGGGGGGGATTTGACGGGTAGAGGTCATGCGGGCGGGTTTCATACTGGTTGACTATGAAGATGTTATCTTGGAACGTTAGAGGTATTAGTGATCGGTGGAAAAGGGCCGGGGTTCAGCAGGCGATCAAGACTTTCAAACCTGTTGTGGCTACCTTACAAGAAACCAAGAGGGGAAGCTGTGATGGGAGGAAAGTGGCTTCAATCTTGGGGAGAGGCAGCTGGGACTGGATCGGAGTTGACTCCATTGGTGCTTCCGGAGGGATTTTGGTGGCCTGGTCGTCAGTTATGTTCGATAAAATTGATGAGGAACTGGGCTCTTTCTCGGCCTCTGTGGTGCTGCGGGATAAAGCGTCAGGGAGCGTTTGGAGTTTTGCGGGAATTTATGGACCGGTGTCGGACCGTGAGAAGGGGGATTTCTGGTTTGAGTTGAATGCGCTGGCTGCTCGATGGGAGTTTCCACTTTGCTTGGTCGGGGATTTCAACGCTATCAGTTGGGATTTCGAGAAACAGGGTGGACCGGCCAACGCTCGAGCCATGAGAGACTTCAACTCCTTCATTGCGGATTGGGGATTAGTTGATGTTCCGATGATGGGGGCCAAATTTACGTGGTCTAGTATGTAGGACTCGCCGTCTCTCAGTCGGCTTGATAGATACCTTTGCACTACCGACTGGCTAGATGTTTTCTCGGGAGCTCGCGTGGAAGCACATGCTCGCACCATCTCGGATCATCGGCCTATTGTGCTCACTTGCGAGTCCAGGGGGAGGGGCTCAGCCCCTTTTCGTTTTGAGAACATGTGGCTGTTGACCGAAGGTTTTCGGGAGAAGGTTCGGGGGGTGGTGGGCGGAACCGGGGTTGAATGGGACGGCTGCCTTTTGTTTTATCAATAAGCTGCGTCGGACTAAGGAAAGGATTAAGGTATGGAACGTTGTGGTGTATGGGAAGGTGCATGTTAGAAAGGGGGAGCTGCTCTCAAAGATGGAAGCTTTGGATAATTGGAGGAGACCAGGGGACTGTTCGCGGTGGAGAGGGAGGCTAGAGTGCAAGCGAAGGCGGAGTTCAGGGAGACCTGTAGGGCTGAGGAAATTATGTGGATGCAGAAAGTGAAAGCTTGGTGGCTCAAAGAAGGGGAAGCCAACACGAAGTTCTTCCATGCAGTTGCAAATGCCTGCAATAAAACAAAATACTTGGGGAACATCATGGTGGATGGGGTGGAGTACTCGGGACATGAGGAGGTACAGGATAATATCGTTGGGTTTTACCAACGTTTGTACACGGATGAGGGCCTCCTGAGACCGGTTCTGGACGAGCTGCATTTCCCTTCCATTTTGGAAGAGACTAGTAGGGAGCTGGAGGGTCCTTTTACGGAGGATGAAGTGTGGACTTCGATCAAATTGGGCGGCAGAAATAAATCGCCAGGGCCGAACGGGTTTACCATAGAATTTTACCGCGCTCTTTGGGAGAGTATTAAAGCTGACCTGATGGGTGTTTTCCACGAATTTTACTCTACGGGTTTTATCGGGAGAGCCCTCAACTCTACCTTCATTACTCTTATTCCCAAGTCACACGGGGCTGTGGATATTTCCGATTACCGACTGATCAGCCTTACTAACTGTGTCTACAAGATTATTGTGAAGGTGTTGGCAAACAGGCTAAAGTGGGTGATGGACACTATTATATCTGGTAATCAAGGGGCCTTCATTCGTGGTAGACATCTCTTGGACCTCGTGGTGGTCTCCAATGAGACTATTCACTTGGCTCATGCTCTTCGTACGCCGGCCGTGGTATGGAAGGTGGACATGGCGAAGGCTTATGATCGGGTCAACTGGGGGAACTTAGAGTATATGATGGGAAGGTTGGGGTTCGGAGCCACTTGGAGGAAGTGGATGCGAGGGTGCTACTCTTCTCCATGGTTTTCGGTGTTGGTTAATGGGACTGCGGCGGGGTATTTTAAAAGCTCCAGGGGCCTCAGGCAGGGTGATCCCCTATTCCCTTTCCTTTTTAATATGGTGGGAGAGGCGCTATCTGGGCTGTTCGATCAAGCAAGGGCTTTGGGTATGATTACCGGCATCAGAGTTGGGCATCAGGGGCGATGCATTACACATCTTCAATATGCGGATGATACGATTTTATTTGGGAAGGCTGGGATGTCGGAAATCTGCGCTATGGCTGATGTTCTCTCGGTTTATGAGGCAGTGTCGGGCCAACGGGTTAATCTCCTTAAGTCTACGGTATCGGGGATAAGGGTGGATGACAAATTACTGGTGTCCATGGCTGTCTCGGTTGGGTGTCAAGTGGAGGGGCTGCCAATCAGGTACCTGGGTATGTCTCTTGGAATTAGAAGGCTCACGAGTCGGGACTGGTTACCGGTGGTGCAGAAATTTGAACAGCGGTTGTCGACTTGGAAAGGCAGCCTGCTGAGTAGCGGGGGAAGGCTGGTATTGGTCAAAGCAGTGCTCTCGTTGATCCCCATTTTCTTCTTCTCGATGTTTCGGTGCCCCATTAAAATTATTGATCGATTGGAACAAATTCAAGGTCGTTTTTGTGGGAGGGGGTAGGTCAGAATAGGCGGTACCATCTTGTTAATTGGGACACTTGCCAGTTGCCTATGAATGATGGCGAGCTGGGGATTCGGAGTCTCAAGCGAACTAATTTGGAGCTGCTTGGAAAGTGGATTTGGAGAGCGGGAAGGGAGGAGGAGAGGGGCTGCCTGTGGTGGCTGGTTCTGCGAGACAAATATGGATTATCCAGGGGGAATTAGGGGATAGGTCTGTCCACCCAGAGACATATCTCACCGTGGTGGAGAGACATTTCCCGTACTTGGGAGATTTTGGCTAAAGGAGTGGGATACAGCTGGGGATGTGGGTCGCGTATTCGCTTTTGGGAAGATTCGTGGTTGGATGTGGGCCCGCTAAGAGTTATGTTCCCGGACATCTTCGCCCTCTCTCCCAACCCGGGTGGTAGGATCGACGAGTTCGTATCTGTCGTCAATAGTAGGAACATTTGGGAGTTAGTTACCAGAAGGCGCCTCAGGGACTGCGAGGTGGGGAATTATGTGGACTTGTTGAGGCGCAAAGGGACAATTTAAGGGTTGATCAGCGGGTGTGGAACTTGAATCGAGAGGGGAAGCTCAGCGTCAAATCATTATACCAGTGGTATTCGCACCGTTCGCTGATCAGGTTTGATGGTAGATTGTTGTGGAAGGAACCTATTCCGCTCAAGATCAGGTTCTTCGCGTGGACTGTGTGCAAGGACAAAATCCTTACCAGGGACCTGTTGGTCCGCAGAGGGAAGGACGTCCCCACGAGGTGTGTTATGTGCTCGGATGGGAAAGAGTCCGCGACACACCTCCTTCTTCACTGCCGTGTGGCCCAGGAGGTGTGGGGGGCCATCCTGAAAGGCTTCAGCATGTCTTGGACGATGCCTCAGTCTCCTCACTCGTTCTTGATCAGTTGAGAGGCGGCGATGGCTAATGAGGGAGATAGGAAAGCCTGGAGAGCAGCGATGTTTGCGGTATGGTGGTGCCTATGGTGCGAAAGGAACCGCAGAATTTTCAAAGACAAGTCCCAACCTGTCCGCACCGTTCTCAGGGCAGTCTCGGAGCTCGTCACTTTATGGGATACGGGCAGAGGGAATGGGAATAGTAGAACCAGTTTTCGTTGGGACCCGGGTTAAGGGGATCGACTCGACCCGAGGGGATTTTTGGGTTTTGTGTAGTCTTGCTCTTTGGTACTAGACTGCTGTTTTTTGATCTTATGTCATGATTGTATACGGCTTTAGTGCCTTGCTGGTTTTTTATATAATCCTTTATTACTGATCTATATATATATATATATATATATATATATATATATATATATATATATATATATATATACACAGACACACTTGTCAGTAGATATATGATCTCAACCCATAATTTTTTTTTTGCTCATATGATATGAACCCATGATGGCTCTATTGTTGTGAATCAATATTAATTTGGAAATTAATTAAAATATTCTGGAGAGTGCAACATAAAGTATGACGTAGCCCGAGGAAGATGACCATAAAATCGCAATACAAAAGGAGGGGGAGGTAGCTTCTACCTTCTATCTTATAGGAACTAATTTCTTTTATTCAAGAATAAAATGACCAGAACATCCCTTAAACCAACAACCATCATTTATATTTATTAGGTATATGAATGTAATTAATATGAGACTTCTATTGTTACTCTAATAAAACTCCAAAACGAGATAACAACTACAAAAATAATATCATAAGAGAAAAATAAATATATAATCTTAACGGTCCAAAACAAAATGCAAAATGCTGAAAAGATTTGTCGTCATCTTTATTGGATGATGCCCTCACCCCAGTTATGGAGGGAGAGAAAAAATGGCCAGATACTCGTGTTTGTGAATAGACTAGTGTAGCCCAACTATGCCTCAGCTCCCGACATACAGGTAGATCGTTAGTGCCCGTCAATTTGGATTCCTTGATTTATTGAAACAAAAAGAGATTGAATTACAAAGTCAAATGAATTGTAAGGTTAGTATGATCGAAGGATCAAAAATTTGGATTTCATTTTGGTTTCAGGCTGGACCGAAACCGAAATTTCTGCCGAAAACTACATTGGGGTCTGAAATTAACTGAAAATATGGGTTTTCGTTTTAGTTTCGGTGGGTCCAAAACCGAAACATTTCGGCCGAAATCTTTAGATTTTGGCTGGAATTTTGAACCATGGTATGATCTCTCTCTTTTGTTCATTTGGTAGTATGTATTCTTTTTTATTACTATTTTTTCCTCATCTTTCTCAGGCTATAGCAGTTGGTATGTTGATTTTAAGGTTTGATCCTTACATTTATGAAGTCCCAATTATTGATAAAATTGTAATGGCTGCACGTGGTACCAATAGTCAACTAAGAAAGCGATTAATGACGCCAAACATTTTCAGAATGTGACAAAGAGGACACTAACGTGCAACAAGGGTCTCATGCATCCAAGAGCAATTTTAATCCAACTTTTGTGGTGTTGAGAAGCTGCCAGCCACACTTCAAATCTAACTGTGGTCATGTGAGGTTTTGAATGTGCATAGATCAAATCAAAGATAGTAAATTTTTAGTAAAGGTCAATAGTCAGGTAATGATTTGGAAGGTGGAGATTCCTCAAAACACTCCTTATGGAAGATCAATGGTTAGATTGCAACTCAGACTCTGCAGGAATCTCAAAGCTATCAACGGCCATATTGCAACCTGGACTGTAGAAGTGTCTCAAACAACTCCATGTCAAAATCAACCATAAGATTGCATCTTGGATTGTTGAAGATGTTGCAAATGACTCTCATGGATGATCAATTACGAAATTTAGCTTTGGATAGTATTGAGTTTTTAGTTCATCATCCTATATATGATTGAGTGGACCAACAGTTTGAGGGAGATTTGAACAAGTGCTATGTTTTCATCTTTCTGTAGATGATCTATGGTTTGATGAAGATTTTGATAGTGGAGAAGTTCCAGATGAACTTCTTTGGAAGATATTCCACTCTTTGATTTGACGATTTAGTTGTTTTTTCTTATTACAAAGCAAGTATCCATTGACGATCATTAGTCAAATGATGTTTGAGAGGTTGATGATGGTAATAAAGCATCAACTCAAACTCCATGACCATTTTCTCCCCACTAGGGGAGACTGATGTGGCCTTTTTATTGAGAAGATCAGAAGAAATGACGAGAGAGAAGGATAACAAGGAGAAGCCTGTTAGTTGGGGAAAAAAAGTAATAGAAGGGGCAGGGACGAGTGACAAAAGGAGATGATGTGGAACAGAAAGGGAAATGGTGGGGAATAGAGAGAGATGTGACGTGACGATTGAGTGGATCAACAGTTTGAGGGAGATTTGAACAGTGGCAATGTTTTCATCTTTCCAATGTTTCGAACTTCAATCGGGGCGGCCGCCTGGGCGGATCGGGTCCCCAACCGAACCACCTAAGAGTTGGTTGCTACGTCAGGCGGGCCGAGTCTTGGGTGCCCGCCTAGCCTGCCTGAGCGACTGCCCGGGCGGGTTCAAATTCGGGTCGGAGTGGGGTGGGTTGGGACCCTATATATAGTTTTTTTTCCCCTTCTTCACTTCTCTCATCTAACCTAATCCTATCTCCTCTTCCACCGACGACGCATCTCCCTGGTCTAGCCCCTTGCAGTCACTGGTGAGGCACCGACCACCATCGGCGATCACTATCGACCCTCCGACGATTCTCCGACAAATAGTTATGTATTAAAATTTTTTCTTTTCATTTCCGTAATCCCTTCTTTTCTGCATCTTCTTCTTCTCCGTTTCTTATTTTCTTCTATCCTGCATTTTTTTTTCATGAATATCTTCTTTCCTTCTTCTTTAGTTCTTTTTTGTAATGTTTTTCTTTTTCTGCATCTTCTTCTTTCTCTTTCTTTCTTGTTTTCTTCTTCTTTCCTACAATTTTTTTTTCTGGAATTTCTTTTCTTCTTCTTTTCTGGTTTATTTTTCTGACTTTTTTTTTTCCTTTTTCCTGGCATATTCTTCTTCTTTTCTGTTTTTTTTTTGGCAATATTTTTTTTCACTTCTCTGTTTTTCTCTTAAATTTTTTTTTTATCTAGCATTCTTTTTTTTTTTTCTCATAACATGTATGGATATATATGTATGTGTGTGAGTGTGTGATTGTGTGTGTGTGTGTGTGTGTGTATATATATATATATATATATATATATATATATATATATTATGATGATGATGATGATGATGATGATGATGATGATCGCCTGATTCTTAAGGCGGTCGCCTAGGGTCCGCTTGAAACTCCACCCAACCGCACGTACCTGCCCGCCGACTTTAGGAGCATTGCATCTTTCTGTAGATGATCTATGGTTTGATGAAATAGTGTTTTGGGTTGATACATAAAGAAATCAAAGTAAAACAAAAAACTACACTGAAATCTGTAGGAAAAACCGATAAAAAACCACCAATATTTGCAGCAAAAAATGATCCTAAGGAGGCCCAGATATAAAAGAGCCATGAATAGGTTTTTTCACAAAAAACCTTTCTCAACTGGATTTTGGAGGCTTCAAAATGAAAAAGTCCAATATTAAAAAAGGTCACCTGGTTATTCTGATCACTCCCATGTGGTTGGATTTTGATTTCAAGGTCAAACAATTGACCACTGCAGATGTCAGCATGATGTCATGCTAATATCAACAATGTCGGGTCATGTCAACATGCCGAGGAAGCACGGATGATAGTTCTTTGATACAAAGACAAAATGGTGGGAAGTAATTAGGATTAGGATTACATAGGAGAAGGAGAGAAGGAAGGAGGGGAGATGGAAAAAATTAGGGATGAGTTAGATCCTCATACTGGTTTATCATTAGCACTTATACTACTTAGAAAATATTGTTGACACACCCACTAACACTAATACACCCACATATTTAACACATTCGCACTCATACGCCCCAGCTTAATGATTAAATAATGGACACACCAGCAAAAAAAATCCCCTAAAAGGTCATGTACGGAAAGGGATTTTACTTTTTCAGGGGTGTGTTTTTTACTTTTACACTTGTTTTCTAGTTACATTTGTTGGCCGAAAAAATTAATGTTTGGCGGTGTTTTACACTTTCCCTTAAAATATGTTGTTCCAACTAAAGTTTGCTTGAATATGCAGATAACTTCACTAACAAAAGTGAACAACAAATTGTCAGAGAAGTGGTGGGCGACAAAAAATGATGCCTGTATAACTACAAATAACAATGGTAATGATAAGGAGAGAGAGAGTGCCTTTCCCAGAAATGATCTCATTTCTGCTACATCTTCAAAATCATTCGAAGAAGCAGTTACAGAATTTTCAGCTACGAGTTTCCAGGTAGTTCATCCTATTGATGTCTCATTTTCTTCTTTATTTAACTAAAGCTCTTGTGGTTGGTTATAAGAAAAAATTTGTTTGCCTGAATTGGGGGCTAACATCTTGTGTTACAGTTAGAAGATATTAGTCATCTTATTTGGTTAGTAGAAGATTTCTTCTGTTTCAATTTTACCAAAGGATGGATTCTGATGTAGTTTATCTCTCCAAGAATCAAAAAATTGTTTGAGGGACATTATACTCATAAATGCGTACTTGCTATGCTTAGGATAACCCTAATTCATACAATTATTTTCTATTTCTTATTTTACACACATCCCGAATTTTGAACTACAGTTGGCATCAAATCCCCTTTAAAAGTAATGATTGTTCAAGTGAAAAAATCATGAGTTCTAATTTCTCATTTCAAAAGAAATATAGACCAGGTGGTACTGATAATGATGATGGTGGAGATTAAATGATATAATTTATTGTCTAAATAGAATTTGTATAATTGGCAAAAGGTATTGATTTGATGGTTCATATAATTTCAAAAAAAAATTAACTTCTCCCTTTTGTTTAAAGGTTCTAATATTTGTAGATAAAACATGGAAAAATATGCAAGAATATATGTTATTATGGTACTCTTTTCAAGAATTCAAAATCTTGGCAAGGTTTAAAAGTTTTTCAAAAATATATGGTACCCTTTTCAAGAATTCAAAATCTTGCAAGAATATATGTTATTATGGTACTCTTTTCAAGAATTCAAAATTGTGGTCATGCTATTAAATTTTTTTCAAGATAATCAAAAGGGAGCCATTACTTGCGCACGTTTATTAAGTGGTTGCACTGAATTAATCAAAACTTGCCCTTGCACATGCTTCACTTAATTGCACCCAAAATTAAAAGAAATTGCACCTTAGTTAAGTTTCACTGTGGCTCACGTCTATCCCTCTCACCCTTCTACCTCTCCATCACTTTCTCTCTTCACGCCATTCTCTCTCCACGATTTTCTCTCCATCCTTTCTCTCTAAACTGTTCTCTTCCAGTAAATGAGCACAATATTACTGTAAGATGCACATTGGAAAGTTGAATAGGAACCCAGTACTCTACAAACTTTGAGGAATCAAACTTGTTCTCATATGCAAGATATTGTGCTCACCTCTCCATTGCAACAAGTATAACGGTATTATCATTAGAATCAGTCTTCAAACTATTAATACTGAGAAGCTGTTGTATTATAAATGACCTTTCATATCCCTTCGCCTCCTGAATCGGCCAAGCACAGCAGGTTGCGATTAAGTGACCTTTCATACTCAGAAACATTATAATGGAAAATACCCAAACCCCCAAAAGAAGCTATTGAATTAGATTTTGATTAAAAAAAAGTTATTGAATCAGATACAGAGCATGGATGCAATTACTCCTTGAAATCAGAGGCAAGCATTCTGATTTGTTCAAAAAGTTTTGGCACTCTCAAGCGTTGGCGTTCATCAACTATTATTGTGTCCCATCGTATGCATTCCAAAGAGTCGGTGTCTTGGACAACAAAAATCAAACGATAGCAGTATCAGTGCTGCCAAAAATCACATATCAATACTGATACCAACGCTGCTGCTACGATCTCTCTCTCTGCACCATCCTCTCTCTCAAGCAAAAGTTCGCTCCATGGTTCTCACTCTACACCTCTTTCTCTCTCTACTGCTCTCTCTGCCGTTGGGGCTAAGTTATCTTTAATTTCCACGAAATTTAACATCTTATACCCATGGCGCAACCACTAGGGTAACTTAGTCATATTTTTAATATCACTATTTTTACTAATATGGGGCAACCACTTGAAAAGCATGTGCAAGTAATGACTCCCTAATCAAAATCTTGTTTAAAATTTATAGTGGTGTGCTATTATGAATTTTCAAGAAATTTAAAATCTATTTAAGGTTTTCCTTTTTCTTTTTCCTTGATTGGTAAAGGTCATCTTTTTTCTTTTTTCCCTCAGTCAGCATTGAGTTGATAGGGTTCCTCCTTTGGAGTAGAACGAATCAATCATATGAACAATTAGAAAAAGATCCCCAGTAAAAAAACAAGGGGGCTAGGAAGAAAGAAGAACAAAAAATAGAGAATATATCTAAGCCATGGTGAATCCCTCACCATAAGTGATAGAAACCACCTGGGAATTAACTCGAAGCACATCCTGCTTATGCTCGTCTTTTCCTCAAAAATTCTGCTATTATGTTCTCTCTAAATGAAGTTGCAGCAGTAGCTTCTTGATGACCTTGAAGCTGGTTAAGATTAGAGAGCTCATCAATCAGGGAAGTAATAAGGTTACACCAAAGACCAAGACGTTCAAGGATGAACCTCCATATCCAAGCTGAATAAGAGCAGTGAAAAGGTGAGCAGTTCGAGATCACTTCTGCAAAGAGCATAACAAGAAATGATGGTTATGCGTCGAGCCATGAGCACGTCATCAGTAAGAAGATGTGCGAGTCCAGCTTTCCAAGCTAACGAAGCATGTTTTGAGAAACAGTCATTATGCAAATGAGGTTGCACCAAAACAGGGGAGGGTGGACCACGCGAAGCAAATGCCAAGCCGACTTGACAATAAAATGCGTATTTGCACAAAGTTCCATCTAGGGCTCTCAATGGGCTGGGCTGGGGGTCAACTCGGCCCTAATCTACCCGGGTCGGGTTCCCAAAATTTTCAGCTCGGCCCTAACCCAGGCTGCGATGTACTTAGCCCAAGCCCAGCCCCTACCGGGTCGGGCCGAGCTTGGGCGTTTTCCGGGCTTTTTTTTCTAATAAAATTTGGTTGGGTTGTTTTTTCGGATTATTTTTCTAATAAAATTTGGTTGGGCTTGGACTGTTTTTTTCTAATAAAAGTTTGAAGAAGGTTAAAAATTTAATTAAATAATTATATTAACATTATAGAGGCTCAGGTACATGCTTTTATTCAAATATTTCATTTTAGTTTGTTGCACAATGGTTATAACATACAACGATTAATCTCAGGACA
The DNA here is from genome assembly GCA_021018995.1 of Chloranthus sessilifolius. Taxonomy (NCBI): domain Eukaryota; kingdom Viridiplantae; phylum Streptophyta; class Magnoliopsida; order Chloranthales; family Chloranthaceae; genus Chloranthus; species Chloranthus sessilifolius. The sequence continues at coordinate 124,391,709 of CM037586.1, forward strand.
TTTAAGTAAATTATATTTAATTAAAATAAATTTCTTTTTATAGCTTTTAAAGGAGAAGTATATATATATCATATCCGGGCTGGGTGTTGGAACACTCAACCCAAGCCCGGTCCAGATTTATCCGGGTTGCAACATGTTTAGCCCGGTCCAGATATTGGGCCAGGTTTGCTTGATAGAAAGTACCACTTTTTTTGGGCCGGGTGCGGGCCAAAATCCGGCCCGTCCCGACCCATTGAGAACCCTAGTTCCATCTCATCTTTGAAGAGGGGATTTGGCACAATAGTATAGTCAAGATTTCTCAAATTTTGAAGAAAAGAAAGAAGATGCGTGCTAAAAGCACCAACCTCTATTCCACTAGAGGGAGGGAGGGAGCTGAGCCTATTTGCTATCTAATAGAGCTCTGCACCAGCTCTGTCATGGACTTCTTCTGGCCCGACAACTAGGTCTTCATGGCAGCCTGTAGGTTCCTCTTACAGTCCCCATGAAACCTGACGGGGAACGCCAAGTTTAGGAGCCTTGGATTTGGGGCAACAATAGATTTTTGGCGTCAGAAGAAGCGTAGAGGAAACTCGAGTACCGTAGCCTCAGAGGAGAAACGGATACAAACCACGAGGAGAACAGTACTGCAGCGAGCCCTCGCTCGAGCGGTCACTTAAACTCGCTCGAGCGAGCTATAGCGACGAGATTTTATGTGAAACTTTCTTTTTTGTGTTTTATTAGTATTAGAACTCTTTTATTGCGAATTTTATTTTTGGTGGCCTATATTTAGAGGCTTGTAAAGACTTTTTAGTTAGTTTTTGATTATTGAATGAAAGAGAGTTGCTTTTGTGCAAACTCTAGAGAGGTTGTGAAGAGTTTTCAATCGAGGGAGTGAATCCTTCAAACCTTGAGGAGTGAGCAATCGTTTCTCGTGCGACTTGGTGTGAAGCCGACGTACAGCCGTTGTGTGAAGCTTCGGAAAACCCTTGGTGTGAAGCTTTGGAATCTATCTTTTTAGTTAGTCTTTTCTCTAGTTGTCAAGTATTATTTTCTTTCTTTCCATTGATAAATGAACAAAATCCCAAAAGACTCGTATTCTATGATATCATTAATCTCCCCTTTTTGAACTATTTATCCAAGTTTCATCTGCTTCAAAATCCCCAAGGAATCAAATCCGATATTGCAATTATCGCTTGATGCCCTAAATTAGAACGAATTCTGAGTTCCTTCATCGGAGCCGTTTTTTTAGATCGGAAAAATTTCACGCATTCAGTCGCTAAAACGGATTAATCTAATTGTTTTATTAATTTCATTGAATTAATTTTATGTGTTGCTTGATTTTGAATATTTCCGCTATTCAATTCATTTTAAAAGTTAATCCCAATTTCGCATATTAGGGTTTTAGCATTTGTCCCGCGTCAGTTTTGGTATCAGAGCACGGTTTTAGTTTAAGGTCCATGTCATATAGATTTTAGGGTTCACTTGAATTTAGTATTTTTGTCTTGCATAATTCCGTCATGGATACCAGTACCTTAGAGGCCTTAATTAGAGATCTTGCATCTAAGGTGACCGCTAGTCAAACCCGAATGGATGAGCACATTGCTGATCAACAAGCCCGACATGAGGCTTTAGAGACTCGTTTCGAAGAGATCAATGAGTTCATCACTGAGAATCACAATAGAGTCAACAATCGTGACCGTAGGAGAGATGCTCCTCACCGACATGAGGTCCAAACCAATCTAGACGATAAGGTCATGAAATCTGTGAAAATGAACGTCCCTACTTTTGACGGGAAAAGACAACCTAAGGTCTTTCTCCAATGGGTCGCCAGCATGGAAAACTACTTTGAGTGGTATGCCATGTCCGAATACCGCAAGGTCAGATTTGCCAAAGTCAAGCTTATGGGTCAAGCTAGACTTTATTGGTTCGGAGTGGAGCGCCATAGGCAAATCCAGGGTCTTTGTGCTATTTCCACGTGGGCTGAAATGAAAGTCCAACTGCACGAAAAATACGTTCCCGTATCATATGACGAACGCATTCTTGATCAGTGGCAGTCATTGCATCAAGGAGACTCCCTAGTCACAGAGTACATCGATCGGTTTGAAGACCTGATGACCTAGGCCGATGTCGATGAACCAGCAAAAGTTACCCTCTCCCGATTCCGAATGGGTCTTCGACCAGAGTTACAGAGGAAACTCATTCCTTATCCCGTTGCGGATCTCGAGGAATGTTTTGCTAGGGTCGAAGAATTAGAACGGTATCTCGACACCCCCAGTCATGGCCGATCTAAGTCTTCCAAATTTGAGCATCAATCTAACCCTATCGAAAAGGGTAATAATGCCTCTAGTCAATCCTCAAAATCCATAATTTCCCAAGTTGACAAAGGAAAGGGACCAATGGTCGAAAGTTCTAAGCGTGCCCCGCAGCAATGTTATAAGTGTCAAGGTTTTGGTCACTTTGCATCCCAATGTCCTAGTAAGGGTCAGACTTTGTTCATTCAAGAGCATACTGAGAAAGAGAGCAATGAGATACTCGAAGAAGTGTACGAACCATGTAGCACTCCAAGTGATGAGGAAGGTGAGGTTCCGGTTAGATCCATAGGCTGCATTAGGACAATTCCTATTACCGAGGACGGTGTTGATAATGTGTCCATCTCAAGGGAGTCATTAGAATTGGTAGGACCATATCATCATTCTGATTTGCATGGGATTAACAATTTGAATTTATTGAGCACCAGAAATACGCATGATCATACTAACACATTGAATATATTTGATGTCCTTGATACTAACAGTTTTGTGTTAATTCCTGATGGTTCTGAGCATGTGGAAACTTTCCCAATTTTAAAAAAGGGTGATGATGGAGATCTCGATCTTCCTTTAGGCAAGGGTAACCATCTGATAGTTGCCATAACGGATCTTATGCCTCTTCTTGATCCCACTACCCCGCCCGTTGATCAATTCCTTCTTGAGTATCCAATCGAACTACCCCCATTGTCCCATTTTCTATCCTGTACCTTACCTGTGCAACATGAGAAAAGGTCGAATGAGGAGGTTATAGAATTTTCAAGCTTCCATGTCAATGAAGGTAAGAATCAAAAGTATCTCACATCGTGGAAAGGCAAGCCAAGAATTGAGTACCCGAAGTATGGCGTGCGTGTTTCATCGGTGATGAAACATTGAGTGGAGGAGAATGACGGGGAACGCGAAGTTTAGGAGCTTTGGATTTGGGGCAACAACAGATTTTCGGCGTCAGAAGAAGCGTAGAGGAAGCTCGAGCACCGTAGCCTTAGAGGAGAAATGGATACAAACCGCGAGGAGAACAGTGCCGCAGCGAGCCCTCGCTCAAGCGGTCACTTAAACTCGCTCGAGCGGTTATAATCCTCGCTCGAGCGAACTACAGCGACGGGATTTTATGTGAAACTTTCTTTTTTGTGTTTTATTTGTATTAGAACTTTTTTATTGCGAATTTTATTTTTGGTGGCCTATATTTAGAGGCTTGTAAAGACTTTTTAATTAATTTTTGATTATTGAATGAAAGAGAGTTACTTTTGTGCAAACCTTAGAGAGCTTGTGAAGAGTTTTCAATTGAGGGAGTGAATCCTTCAAACCTTGAGGAGTGAGCAATCGTTTCTCGTGCGACTTGGTGCGAAGACGACGTACAGCCGTGGTATGAAGCTTCAAAAAACCCTTGGTGTGAAGCCTTGAAATCTATCTTTTTAGTTAGTCTTTTCTCTAGTTGTCAGGTATTATTTTCTTTCTTTCCATTGATAAAAGAACAAAATCCAACAAACTCCCAAAAGAGTCGTATTCCATGATATCATTAATCTCCCCTTTTTGAACTATTTATCTAAGTTTCATCTCCTTCAAAGTCCCTGAGGAATCAAATCCAATATTGCAATTATCGCTTGATGCCCTAAACTAGAACGAATTCCGAGTTTCTTCATCGGAGCCGTTTTTCTAGATCGGAAAATTTTCACGCATTCAGACGCTAAAGCGGATTAATCTAATTGTTTTATTAATTTCATTGAATTAATTTTATGTGTTGCTTGATTTTGAATATTTCCGCTATTCAATTCATTTTAAAAGTTAATCCCAATTTTGCATATTAGGGTTTTAGTGTTTGTCCCGCGTCAAAACCTCTTCAAAGTTGGCATTAATCTCCTCCTATCGCAGCCCTCTAAAACCACCTTCTTCCTTCTCAATTTTCTTATCACATCACCTGAGGGGAGTTCTAATATTGGAAACTTCTAACCAGCTCATGGGCCAAAGGAATGTTATCCGAAATTCTCCTACCTTGAATGATAGCAGATTGGTTATTAGAAATAATACTTGGAAGAACTGAAGCCAATCTGTTAGAGAAAATTTTGGTGATGATTTTATAAGTAGAATTACAAAGGAAGATAGGGCAATTTTTTCGAAGGAATCTGCACCCTTTACTTAGGAATCAGTTTAGTAATGGTAGAATTAAATGCAGCATTTTCCTAGGAGGAAAAAAATTACTTGTGGTGCTAGAAACATCTTCTTCCAATGAGAGCCTAGTGGACAATGAAAAATTCTGCCGTGATTCATGGTCCATGATCTTTATTCTTCGGAGATTCAAAAATCGTCCTCTTGATTTCATAACGATCCAGGATCTTTAGTCTTCAGAGATTCAAAAATCTTCTTGATTTCATCGAACGAGATAGGAATTGAGAGCTCTTTAATTTGATCATTCGAAAGTCTTTTCTTGAAAGGAATGTGCACAATAGGTCTTTTCTGGGTTGAGAGCAGAAAAAATTCTATAAAGTACAAACCCACCAAGTTACCTATAGCTTTTGGTCTGAAACAGTAATATTATCATTCATTTTAAGCGAATGAATACTATTCCTGGAGATCTGAGCGCTATTGAAGCATAATAAAATTTTGTATTCCTATCCCCATTGTTAAGCCATCTAACTCTGGGATTTCACTTGGCAAAGTCTTCCTCCATATCGAGAACACTACTAAGATCTGCCGATGCTTTCTTTTCCTCCTCCGCAAACTCCTTTGAGGTTCTGCTGTTCCAATTGTGTTCATAAGTTTGGACTCTGCAGCTTTCTTTTTCTCCTCAATTCTACTGCACTTTTTAGAGTATCAAGCTTGCATATCGGCTCTAAAGATTTCAAGTTTTGAGTAAGAACATACATGGGATTTCCTCTAAACTGAGTGCTCCAAGCTTTCTTCGCCAACTCTCCAAATTCCTCTCTTTCTCCCACGTTGGGAAATACTTGAAGATTTTTTGAAATTTGGAGGGTGGTTCATGCATAGTAATTATCATAACCGAATGATCTGAAAGTCTTTTGAGTGGTATAATTTACCCAGTTATTTTTGAATTTGCTCATCCAATCTAAGTTAACCAATATTCAATCAAGTCTACACACTATCTGATTGGAGGAAGATTTTGTTTTTGTTTTTTTGTTAGGTAAGCTGGGCCCGAACCTGTGATCTTGAGGTTGCAAGGGAGGAAATTTGTTATTCCATGATAGGAGGGATCCAGTGGCCAAGGTCTGTGAGACCACAAGAAGAAATGACATTGTTAAATCCATCAAGAATGCGTCTTGGCACATACTGACCTCCAAAATTTTCATTTTGAAATCTAATTGAATTAAACTCTCCACAAATAATCCCAGGGTCCTGAATCGAGCTCCCGATTTTAATAAGTTCATTCCATAATCAATTATTATATTAGATCCATACGCAACAGTAATGCACCATGAGACCACATTAGTCTTCCTTGCGATTTTCCATGGACAGTCTGGTCAGTTTCCCTGATTTTCCTGAAAAATTGACATCCGGATCCCACATTAGCCATATCTTACCCATTCTATGACAGTGGTAATTATGGCAAGAATCCCTTTACGATTAATTCTTTTGGTAATTTTGTCAATCTGTCCTTCTCTAACTTGGGTTTCATTTAAGCAAATAAATCCTAGGTTGTTCTCCTTAATATCAGCAGACTTAGCTAATTTGTTAAGTCCCCTAATGTTCCATCTGGCTAGATTCATGGATTAGATTGGGGAGTCAAACTGTCAAGTGTCATCATCCTTTCTAGATTACTATTTTCTGGTACTCATTTTACCTCCGCGAGAAATGGAAAATAGTCAATTTAAGCTCTTTGGATTCTTAGAAGACTTACCATAGCTATCTGCTAATGATTTCTCCTTACTTCCTGATTTTGAAGTCTCCTCCACATCAGGATGTTTCTTTTTAGGAGCAAAATCGTGGATATTATCTTGAGACCGGTTACTCAAGTCTTCCATATTAGTGGAAAGATTTATTTCCATCGTTTCCAACTCAGCTAAGAATCGTGGATATTATCTTGAGATCAGTTACTCGAATCTTCCATATTATTGGAAGGATTTATTTCAATCGTTCCACCTCGGCTAACAGATTGATGGAATTCACAATATTCACGGGGAGTCATTCAGGAGGATTGACCGTATTAGAATCAATGCAATTATGAAATTTAATACCCTCCGGTTCAGATTCTTTGGTGCTTGGATTTCCGGGGTCTCCATGGTAAGTTCGTCAGTATCATCTGAATTCATGTCATCAGAGTCACTGGTATCAGACTCATCGTCTTCATCTGGCGAATTCTCAAATATTTCTCCATCAGATACGTAATTCTTATGATCCTTCCCCTAGGGGGACACAACACCAACACTACTTTCTAATTTTTGAGATTCTACTCGTGCAGCCTCCCGTTTCTTCAGTATTTCAGATTCAATAATTTTTAGGGCATTCAAATCCTCCTCCGTTTTCTCATTACCATGAGGTCTCTTTTTGACAACCCACTTTTACCAAACAGGAACATGTTTGGGGGTCATAATACATCTGTCGGAGCTGTGTTCAAACGATGAGCAATGAGTACAGATCCTGGGTGTCCAGTTATATTCTTTTTTCTGATTGATTGTTGTTCCATCTTCTGTTTGCAACTGTACCGATTGAGGGAAATCAAATTTCACAGCAATCTCAATACATAGCCTAGCGTAAGCTAGTCTTGATCTCCTTGAAGTAGGCACATCGGTATGGATAGGAATACCAAGTGTGCTAGTAATCCTACTTAAGGTTTTCATTGACCAAAATTCAATCATCAATCTGGCAATCTAAATCCAAATCGGCACAAATTCGAACAATTCTCTCTGTGGCTTCATGGACGGAACCCTTTTTCTCATCATTGGTCTTCCGCCAATGATCCATGTCCCAGCTTCCAGGATTCTTGTCATATCTTCATCACTATGAAATTTGAAAAGAAAGAATCCATCCTCAAAGCAATGATTTCGACAGAACCCTTCAATTTCCAAAGACATGATAGCAGCCTTCAATCCCATATAATGAGGCTTCATTCCCAGCACATACCCAAATAAAGTGTTTTGCTATTGAAGAGATTCCTGTTGGATCTCCGATTCCGGGCAAAGAACAACCTTCTTATCGCTGGAAGGAAGAAAACTCAAGCTTCTCATAAGAATCACAAAGCTTATTTGAAGAGAGAGGAGCTCATCGGCGCTTTTGGGTGGGGGGGGGGTGGGTCCTCAGTTGGCCTCGAAGAATCAACCATAACAATGGCAGAGGAAATAAAGGAAGAAGAAAAAGGACAACTAAGATCGAAAACTGCCTTCTCAACAAAGGAGATGGTTGAGCCTCTAGGAATATTCCCTCACATGATTAGGGGCAGTCCTGCAAGGGCCAAGCAAGTTTCAATCCTAGAGCCACCTCAAACAACCTTTGGCGGAGAAAGGAGGAAGGAGACAAATTTTAGGGTCCTAGAGCAAACGTCTTTTAAATAGATAGTTTTCCGGTAAGTGGTTACTCCCCAATTTGAAAGTTTTTGAACAAAGCATGGATATTTGTTGGTTCAAGCCAACCATAGAATTCTTCTAACTGATACTATTGATCCCGTAAATAGACCTAGGCGTAACAGTGTCAGGGTGTCAGATGGGACAAGCAATTGAAAAGTCTGCACTTTCATGACACTACATAATACAAACATGCATGACCAACACCATCCTTGTATTGCATTTATCTTGACCTCCCTGGGCAGATCATGGCTCACCCCTTGGCCCCCCATGACTTGACTTTCGAGGTTGCTCTGACTCAGCTTGACCCCTGTCACGCACAATTTGGCTCCTCGCTCCACCCTATCTAGCAGTAGACCCTATCCGCTTCCGCTAAAAAACAATGGGGCCATGCTACCCATACAATTAGATCCCACAATACCACGCCTTGGGGCAAATGGCTGTGACTGGGGGGCTGCTAGGGTGGAACTAGCTCTCTATTCCCCCATACGATAAAAGGAAAACAAGTGCAAGTGGGTTTGGTGGATTTTATACCTTTCTTATGAGATCGGAGCTTTGGGAAAAAATCCAGGGGAGTCAAACTGTCTGCATGATATAGATATAAAAAAAATATGTACTGTCACAGGTTGTCATTATTTCAAGCTATGATGATACTATGATGCATTTTCAAATGAAATTCAGCTGTATTGAATCGTTTTGGTATTCACACAGACGAGAAATACATTGCTCCCACAAAACATATTGATTTGTAAGTCATTATAGATGCAGTGGATGGGCTTCTTGCATCCTTGATCGTTTTGTAATTTCTTCTGATTTCACGTAAGGCACATTGGATACAGAGTTATTTCCTTGTTTTATCTTTTTCATTTCCTCCCATAGTGTTTTCGCTGAAGCTATATTTTGGGTCAATATCATGAATGAAAACCTTGGTAGATGAACTTGCTCCATAATGTTGTGTTCTGTTATTATTCTGTTATTAGGTGGACAAGTCAGTAAAAGATGTACATTCTTGTGGGACTGAAGCGGAACCTGTCATATCAGCCGATGATGCCGTAAGCACGGTGTCCAAGCTTGAGACGGTGATGACGATTGACGCATGGCAGCTTAATTGGAAGTATGTTTTTTTGGCAATTTTCGTCGTATTGATTTCGGTGCTTGCCATGCATCTCATTCAACTCGAAAGCTGCCCTTTTTGATGTTGGAAAAGAATCGCCAACCCAATAGATGGGACAAGAAGGATGATGATGATGATGATGATATATATATGTATAATGTTTGCTAAAAAGTGTGTTTTTAACAGTGAACAACTTCAACATGTAATCTTATGTCCTGTGATTATGCCCCTCACACCCATCTGTTCCTGTTAATGCATATGATTTGGAAAAAAAAGAAAGAAAAGATTAGATAAATGAAATCTTTACCTCAATTTTTTTAAGAGGTTAAGATCCATGGTTTTGTTAATTATGCCTTCTTTAATTTAAAACAGATTTTAATATATGTGTGTTTTGTTTGGTGTTAGAGATCCAAGCACAGCTGTGATGCTCAGGGTCTTCTACGTTGTGCATATGGCAATTAGAGGTTTTGAAATGGGATTCAGATTCAAACTTCATACTGATTAGAGGTTTTGAACCATATGATCATGCCTTTTTGTGCATTAAATGTGGATTGTTGCCAATACACGCTCTCACATTAAATGTGCATTAAATGTCTGATTAGAGGATTCAGACTCTTATCAGCTCTTGTTCAAATGATCATAATCATTAATGGTGTGATTGCTGTGATGATATCTGCATGATGGCCTGCCACATGAAATCTCGGATCAATGCCTGCGGATGTCACGTGTACAATATAGATGTCCCAAGCATCGTGTTTGCAAAGCTCCGAGCGCTTTATATAGGGAGGTGTTACTACCTCTGTCACGAGATTCTCTGAATTCATCAAAAAATTGAAAATATTCTCGGAAATAGATGGTCTGCCAAACTTTTTGCCAAATATCGCTTGATTCTACAATTTTTTCTCAAATTTTTTTGAATTTGACGAGTTTTACTGAAGTTTTGTTATTCTAATTATATAGCACACTTATTTTATTATTTAACATATGCTGTTATATGTCTTAATAATTTATTATTATTTTTATAATTCTCAAATTTTCCTTAATCTTCCCAAAATTTATCCGAATTAAACCAAACTAACACCCCACCGAACATTTGCTGAATCGGAACTTGGTTACTATGGTTGCTACCGCATCTTTTTGTTATGACCACATAGGGGTGTAAGTTTGAAACCGAACACCGACACTGAACGAAAAACCGACCCTCCCGAACTGCACCAAAAACCGACTTAAACCGAACTAAACCGAACTGAAATTGGTTCGGTTTTCGGTTTGGGTATAGCTGAGCTCTTTGGTTGTTTCATTAGGCTGGATGATAGTGTGTCATATTTGGATTACCTCTTTCCCCCCCTGGTCATGGTTTCTGTCAAAGATCGGACGATTATTCCAGAAAAAATTGCCATTAAAGTCGAAGGCTGCTTGTTAAGGAAGAATTATATTGGTGTCAGAACTCCAGGGACGAATGGGTGACAGCGGGTGATCGAAATACTAAATTCTTTCACGCCTTAGCCTCTTCTAGAAGGAAGCAGAACATTATAGCTCATATATATGAAGAAGGTGCCACATTTTCCTCACACGATGAATATAGCAGCTGCCTTCGTCCATCATTTCAGGAGAAGATTTGAAAAGGAGGCCTGCTTCCAATCCAAAATTAGATGGAATCCATTTCAAACATCTGTCTATTCAGGAAGCTGGGTATATAGAAGAGATGTTTTCGGAAGAGAAGATCAAATCTGCAGTGTTCCAATTGAATGGAAGCAAGACGCCAGGCCCTGATGGCCTCCTTATGTTGTTTTTTCACAAATGTGGGACATAATCAAAACAGATTTGATAGAGGTCATCAAAGTATTTCACGAGAGGGGTATAATTAGTAGGGATGTGAATGCGACCTTCATTGCGTTAATTCCCAAGTCCGAGATTGCCGAGGAAGTTTGGGGGCTTTAGACTGATAAGCCTTCTGAACAAGTCATACAAAATCATCTCTAAAATGCTAGCTAACTGTCTCAAAAGAGTTCTGCCTCAGCTTATATCTCATTCTCAATCTGCTTTCATTCAAGGTAGACAACTTATAGATAGTGTTCTTATCGCCCAGGAATTTGTTCACAACTTTCACTCAATGAAGAAAAGGGGATTCATTTTTAAAGTGGACCTCGAAAAGGTTTACGATAATGTAGATTGGGATTTTCTCCTCTATATGTTAAAGCGGATGGGGTTCCATAGTAAAGGGGTCGATTGGATCAAGGGCTGTATCTCATCGGTTTGGATGTCGGTGTTGGTGAACAGATTCGTGGAAGTTTTTTTTTCCGGCTCAAAGGGGAATTCGCCAAGGTGATCCCTCATCCCCATTCCTTTTTCTAAATGTAGCTGAAGGGATGAGAGCTATGTTTCAGAGGGCATCAGCAGCAGGATACTTCAAAGGTTTCATTCCGGCCAGGAGTGCGTTGGAAATTACGCACCTTTAATATGCTGATGATACAATCATTTTTATCAACGGTGGAGATGAGGAAGCTCTCTTTAATGTCACTAAAATTCTCCGATACATCCAAGTAATTTCAGGTCTGAAGTTCAATCTCACTAAATCCAAGGTAATCGGTATCTCTTGTGATCCGAGCAGTGTTGACCTGCTAGCTCAGAGAATAGGGTGTAAAGCTGGTATGATTCTGTTTAAGTACCTTTGGCTCCCAATAGGAAATTCCTTCCAGGCAGAAGATTGTGGTCACCTAATATTGAAAGATTGGAGAAAAGGTTGGAAGGCTGGAAAGGAAAATTTCTATCGTTCACGGGTCGTATTACGCTTATAAAATCCACCCTCTCGGCACTTCTAGTGTTCTTCATGTCTGTTTCACTGCCCGTCTTGGGTTATGATTAGACTCGAAAAGCTCCAAAAAGATTTTCTTTGGCAAGGGACGGACGATAGAGGAAAGATCCATCTTGTTCATTGGTGTCTGTTATGTCAGAAAAAAGAGGAAGGGGGTCTAGGGGTAATCAAATTAAAGATTTTAGCACAGCCTTCCTTATTAAGTGGCTGTGACGTCTGCCTCAGATCATGACAGCCTATGGAGGAGAATTTTGGCGGACAAGTATGGGAATGGAGGCAGCCTATGGGAGACCAAGGGCCCTTCTACAAGTTTGGTTCAGGGGTGTGGAGGGCCATCAGTAACAGTAGGCAGGCCTTCAGAATAGGTGCCTCTATTCAAATTGGAGATGGAGCTAATGCTTCGTTCTGGAATGATGTTTGGCTTGGGACAGATCCACTGTCATCCTCATATAAATCCATTTATGCTCTGGCAATAAACAACTTCTGCTCTGTGAAGGAAGCAACTATGTTGGGTGTTCACAACGTAATTTCTTGGGACCTAGCTGTTACCCAAAGACTATATGACAATGAGATTAAAGAAATCACTGATCTCAGTAACCTCCTTAACAATGCTGTGTTCCTCATCCCTAATAACAACGATCAGCTCATACGGAGGCTGGACAACAATAGACGTTTCTCGGTCAGCTCTCTTTATAAACACCTTGCATCAGTGGTGTTGCCTACTTTTTCGTGGCTCTGGATATGGAAATCTCATACCCCGATCAGAGCGATCGCTTTCGCCTGGCTTGTTGTGCTGGACAAGGTTCTAACGATGTAAAAACTTCTTAGGAGAGGCATCTCTATGGCCAATCGATGCTCGCTTTGCTGTCAACACAAGGAGGATAATAGCCATCTTTTCATCCATTGCCCCTAATGTAGGGGAAGTGTGGAACCATCTTTTGAGTTGGCCAGGTTGCTTTTGGGTTATGCCAAATTTTACAAGCTTGATGGTCAGCGCTTGGAACCTTGGAGGGGTGTCAATGAGAGATAAAAACTGCTGGTCTTTTCTTCTGCTCGCTGCATTGTCGGGGCTGTGGAAAGAGAGAAATAACAGAATCTTTGAAAATAGGAGAAGCGCGTCGGATCTGGCAGAAAGGATAATAATTAAGTCCCTACAATGGGTCAAAAGCTTGAACATGCTGAGATCCTACTCTATTATGGATTGCGTGAGAAATAGGGACTTGGTTTGTGGGGATAAAAATAGTCTCTTTTGAGAGGTGAGGAGGTGTTTTGTTCGAATGTTCCTTGTCTTTTTTTTTGTCCTCTGTTTTGGACGGATTTTGAGTTGTTCTTGGTCTCTTGTGAACTCCTTGCTCCTAAATAAGACTCTCTGTACATATTTTTTTTAATTCATACAACTCTTGAGAATTATATATAAAAACAAAATAAAATAAAAAAAAAATCTTGAGATGGCACAGATTCCAGAAATTGTACTGACCATGGACGAACATAAAACAAAATTCTCGTTATCACTTTTCCAGAACTGTGCCACAGGGATTCAAAATATGACTGACTGATTGGCTAGGTCGATAGTTACTAAGGCACCCACGATGATTCAAATTAGGCAATGGCTTTTGCTTTCTAGTTTAGGTGCCCTTCAGGATCCTTTCTCCAATGAAATAATGACTTAAACAGACATAAAAAGATGACTTAAACAGTTGGCTCTTGCACATAGTTTAAATAGAAAACATGATATTTTCAGAGCCTGTTCTATGTGATAACACCATCTAAACTGTCTAATTTTAAGGCCATAATCTATGGTGTAAGAGATTGGCACAAGATATAATCTCGATTATATGATTCAATGCAGTCACTGTTGAAAGACATAATGGCCTTTGGCTGCATGAATCATATGATTAACATAGTGTTTTATGCCAATCTTTGCAGAAAAGACTGATTTATCGCTTCAAAATCAGAGGGTTTCGTGGGTTTTTTTCTCATGACACAAGTCTCCACAATACCAATTATTTCTTGGGCAAATCTGTTTGCGCAACAAGTTTACTGAAAGCGCCAACGCCTGAAACCCCTTGAAAAATCCATGGACTGCATGTGATTTGACAATAGAAATGTTTTTTGCCTTGATCTTTCAGACAATAGATCTTGAAACCACAACTTTATCATCGGATGGTTAGCTTTGTATTCTGCGTGCCACAAATACCTAGAGAGTGGCTTGAAAATTATATGACGCATATCACGCTTAAATGTGACTATAGGACCATTTTTTAGGGATCTATGCCACACGGAATAAAAAGCTTGACCGTCTGATTGGAATATAATGATTGTGTGGAAGATAGGGATGAAAACCACTCTCCATCATCTGACTTCAAGAAGTGAATTGGTTACAAGGGTCGGGCTTTGGTGCTTTCAGTAAACCAGTTGATGCGAATATAGGTACCCTTGTTTGTTTTACACTGTGTGCAAGGGCCAACTTTTCATGTGCAACACTCTACATTCGTACATCGTTCTGATCATTAGTATTGAAAAGAGTACCTCGAAATATGGTCACCGATTGACTGCTTATGATCAGATGATGAAGATTGTTTTTCATTCCACTTTTCCATACAATGGATTTTGAGAGTACGGGCGTGTCATCACACAATTAGTTTATCATTTCAAATGGCATACGTCTCAAAAAAGTGACCTTAAAATTAGGTTTAAACATGATGTGTGTAGCGTTATGGTAAGGTCACTTTTTTAAGATGTGTGACACCTGAAGTAAAAATTGGTTCTCTAATCGTATGCCCATTATCTCAAGCATGGGTCAAAAAATCGTCCGATACCGATACGTATCGGTTTTAGACTTGTGCAGTACGATACAAAGGCATTGTATCGTACCCCCTTAAAAACAATGTACTTATCGTCCGATACGGACAATGTATCGCACGTATTAGACGATACGGGCGATACATTGAAATTATCGGACGATAATTTCAATGTATCGCCCGATAATATGTATATATATATATTTTTTCCGATTGTCTACACAATCGATGGTGACTGTGTAGACAATCGAATTTTTTTTTTTTCCGATTGTCTATACAATCGATGGTGATTGTCTACACAGTCGCTATCGATTATATAGACAATCGGAAAAAAAAATTAAAAAAATTCAATGTATCAAACCGATACATTGAATGTATCGGCGATACCCGATACGTATCGTCCTAGAGATCAGGATGATACGTATCGGTTTACCGATATTTTGATCCTTGATCTCAAGATCCATTTTGTGAAAGGTTGAGATGTAACTTGAAAATTCGTCCCAATCCCAAACATATTCGAGATCTTTTGGATGAGTTGCTTCTTTCAATTGTCTCTACTAATTACTGCTCTTTTTTACTCTTTAAAAGAGCACTGCCAAAGGCAGCAGCCTTATTGAGAGATGTATCTGCATGTAGTAATATAAAACGCTTGGGTTTCTTGTGCAAGTAAGAAGGAATCATATGCTTTTTTTGGCTTCGCTTCATTTTCAACTTTTAATGGACAACTCACTACAGTAACTGCTAAAGGTTATGAAGATATGGTTTCAAGTATCGGAATTGGCCTCTCAATCAGTTGGGTCGGGTTTTCAGGTTGGGCATCGGGTCAGGTAGTGCCTATACACAACCTGTACGTCACGTCAAGTGAGGTGCACCACCGGTCGGGTTAGGTCATGCCAGGTCGGATCAGGCTAGCAAATGGCAATTAGGGAGCCCGATCTTACCCGCTAACAACCCTAATCTCTATAATGTAATTAAGCGGCTACAAGCGTAAAAAAATTGAATGAGTGAAATAAATTTGGACATGGCATTATAAATATTTATTTTGTGTGATTTTAAGTTCTTAATCACATGATGTAAATAGCTTTGATATAATCTTAGGATGACTTCATCTCTAGGAGAGCCTAATGAGCCATGTTAGCAAAGGTGCTATGAGTACAAAATCAAATCAAGGACATGTTCCCTTTCAAGAGGGAACAGATCGGTTACCCACCCATAAACGAACTTGGTTTAAAGTAGTTTCTAATAAGCACACCTCAAACTATTAGTTTACTTTTGGGAACTATATCTGATGATCAAAATTTCGGTTTTCGTTTCAGTTTCGGAGGGGACCGAAACTGAAATTTTGGACCGAAATTTCGGCCGATAATTTTAACCCCATACATTTAATGACCGAAATTTTGGTCTCAAATTATCCCTTCGGTGGGGACCGAAACCGAAAATTTCGGCCGAATTTTTGATAAGTATCTAAGGCAATTCAAGGCTACTTTTATCCACAAGCCATGTTTCTTCCTTTTCAGCGCTCATTTTAGCCTTATTTGGTAGAATGATCTATGCAAAAAACCTCGTAAAATCTTGGGATTTTATAGAAACTCAACTTTCAGATGTTTGGCAATCACGTGAGACCCACAAATGAGAGTTTCTTTGAAGAAAAACTCAAATAAAAGATTCAGCTAAATTTTGGCTGAAAATCATTTCAGCCAATCACATGGGTTATTCCCATTAAAGAGGAATTTTATTTATTACCCTTGCAACCCAAAATTTGTTCTTCGCAACTCGGATATTTCATGCTAAAATCGTTTGACTGCTTTGGATCAATTGATCGGGATTTTTTTTTCACCATAATTTTTTATATAATAGATCTCGAGATCATGAGCTTATCATCAAATGTTCAATTTTTTCTTTGATGTGACACACATGTCAATATCTCTCTGTTCACACCCACGTGTTCTCTAAGAGCGCCTACGTCCCAGATCCCTAAAAAAACGTTGATTTCTTCGGATTAGACGATGGAAATTTTTTTAACAAATATCTTCCACAAAATAGATCTTGGGTGCATGGCGCATCAATTTGA
The DNA here is from genome assembly GCA_021018995.1 of Chloranthus sessilifolius. NCBI lineage: Eukaryota > Viridiplantae > Streptophyta > Magnoliopsida > Chloranthales > Chloranthaceae > Chloranthus > Chloranthus sessilifolius. The sequence continues at coordinate 124,408,305 of CM037586.1, forward strand.
TCTAAAGCAATCAACAGTTTTCAAAGGATTTGGGACGCGGGCACTTTCAGAGAACGCATGGAGGCGAACAGAGGTACTTATATACAGCGATGCCAATCAAGGATTAAAATGTTGGAAAACCGATACCTATCGTCCGAGCCCAAAACCGATACGTATCGATATCGGACGGTACCGGACGATACATTGAATGTATTATCCGATATATATATATATATATATATATATATATATATATATATATATATATATATATATATATATATGACCGATACGGTATATTCAATGTACCGTATCAGTGACTTCCTATACCAATACGTATCAGTATCAGACGAAATTTTGATCTATGACACCAATAAATGTAACTCAACCATCTAAGCCACTTAATTTAAAGGTCATGATCTAAAGATCATAAGTGAAAAGATTGGCACTAAGCATAATCTTTATCATATGACTTAATGCACTTCAAAGCCATTATCCGATTCAACAATTTTTTCTATCGAATCATATAATAGAGATTGAGTTTTGCACCACTCTTTTGCATCGTAGATCTGTAGATCATGACCTTTCTATTAGACGGTTTAGATGCAACCTCACCTCATAATCATACTATTTATTTGCACTGTGAAATCGTAACCTCGCCTCATCTCCTCCGGCCAACATGCATTGCCTACTTTGAATCTGACAAAGGAGGTTGTTTTTTATCCCAATCTTCCACATTATGCATCTTGAGAACCTGGGTATATCATTAGAAGGTTTTTTTATTTCATGTGGCACTCATTCCAAAAAATGACCCCGTGATTTGTATTTGAGCTTGATGTATATCTCACGAGTTTAGAGTTACTGTTTGAGATGTGTACCATGCAGAATAAAAAATTAACTATATGAGTATATGCCCGTGATCTCAAGACCCATCTTCTATAAAGTTGGAACAAAAAAAATATCATGTTCTAATTCAAAGCGATTAATGCATTTTGCCATGATGGGATGGGGTAAGGTTACAAGTTCACATGGTGTGAAGAATGGTGCCTTAGGAAAATAATTTTACACAATGTAGCCAAACAACACAAAAAAATAAAATCAAATCATTGTAAAATTTTAAAAGTAAAACTTTCCATGAGTTCTTTTATTTATAAGCCCATGTAAAGTAAAAAAAAAAAAATCATTTCCATAAGTTTTGTCAAACAAGGCCAAATTTATGCATGTGTCTAAACCATTAATTGCTTTGAATTGGATGATGCAGATCATTTTCCTTCTCGATCTTTGCCACAATAAATCTTGAGATGTCATAGATTCCAAAAAATGGACATGATCATGGATGAATATAAAACACAATTCTCATATCACTTTTCTAGAATTGTGCCACATGGAATCAAAATATGAACCTATGATTGTCTAGGTCGATAGTTACTAAGGCACCTATGATGATTCAAATTAGGCAAAGGCTTTTGCTTTCTAGTGTAGGTACCCTAACATGATGGATCTATATAGATCTATCGATCCGACCATTCAAAAATATGCCCTAGGATCTAGGCGCATGATCAATCAAAAATAATAAATCGACAATCCATAAATTAAAATATATGTGCGCACCTTGAGTGTGAGTCATGAATGATGGATTGCCGATTTTCAACGATCTTCTCGCTCTCAATTGCTCCTAGCATAATGAGGATGCTTTTGCTAATAGTGAGGGTTGAAGTATATCGAACAATTGTTGGGACCAAGCACCCCTTATATTTATAACCAAAGAGTCTTTTCCCATTAAGGACTTGAATTACTAATTATATTGTGATTGAGAATCACAATCATACTTCAACTAAAAGACTTAATTATCAGTTGCTTATTCTCTTCAAATTCACCGAATTAGCAACTATACATCTCAAGATTGATCTTACACCATTCACTGGTCAACGGGTTGACTATAGTGACGACCACCAAAATAGAAACTTCTAACAGTCTCCCATTTGGCCACACTATGCCAATAAACTCCAATTACCAATTGTTAGCTAACTTTCTTTGAATGACAAGTCCGGATCAATCTCAATCAAAGTCTTTATAATCAATCCGGTTCAATGAAAATTTTAATATATAATCAACGTAGTCAATGTATCATGTCATCGATACATGATCGTTCATTAATTACCGTATTAGAATTCATCACCGACATAGATTCCAACTAATATGATTTCATATAGTTGGAATCATACTAGTTTAGCAGGCCTCTTGTTGAGCAGGATTCAATTGTTTGATTTTTTGAGCCTGAGTCCCCTTCATAATATTGTCTGCCACATGAGCTTCGTAGAATAATGCCCATGCATGACAGTTGCTCAATATGGATGACCCTAGGCATGATACAGCGTTGCACTAGGACCTGAGCACGCAATATCAACTCTCTATATACTTGCCTTTGCATTCACATACTGCTTTCAAATTATTTGCATGTGTAATTGCTATATTCCTTGGTTAAGGATCTGGTTGTTTTTTCACTTTATAAGCTATTTTTATTTTTATTTTTATTTTTTATGGGTAGAGCTGGGATTGAACCTACAACCTCTACTTAGCTAACTATGTTATCTTGACAGGAATGCAAGCAGGTAGAGAAGGTTTCCAATTCAATACACAATTGTTCATTCCCATCCAAACAATATGGTCGTTGAGTGTTTCCTAAGGTCATGTCATCACTTGAATTTATAGTTTTGAATTGGCAATTTTGATTATATATTTTATTTATTTATTTCCTTTTATATTGGGAAGCATCATTTGCAGTGCTAACTTTTTTCCCCTATTCCGTTACAGCAGCTGTTGTTTTCTTCCTTAATAACAGCCTAGGTCAGTTGAATCAGTATGTCTCTAAGTTGGCACTGATATTATCCTAATTTCTTTATTGGTCTTAATAGCTAAATGCGAGTTGGCATTTTCTTCAGTTTGATTTGTACCACCCATCACTGGCTGACACAATGTAAATGTAGTGAGATACCTAAATGATAAATTATAATGGGTTGGAACTTCCAGTTGTTATGGCGGAATTAAAGTAGAACATAGTTATTGAAAAACTAAAACAAATTCTTTTTTCCTGTGTAATTAGGAAGAGTCGAAGGAGTATCAGGTACATCATTATTTCTAGTATTACATAAGTATTTAGGATAGTGTGCTTAGTCAGAAGGTTGGAGCTTTGGAACTAGGATTAATTATTGTGCTCTGAATTCAAAGTTAAATATGCTTGATTCAAGCAGCATTGCATTAGCTTTTAGTTTTGCAGGCCCCCCATGGATATCTTGTTAAATTCATGTGGAAATTTAGACATCAAATATAGCTCTGAGCCCATAATGAAGTATTGATACCTTCATGCTTGTCTTCATTAGATGCATTTCTTATCTTGTGGTAGCGATGTTGTTACTAACTGCAATTTGAGCAGCGTCACAGATAATAATCTGATTGAACAAGGCTAATGCGTTAAAATTTAATTCTGATCAACCCTCTTACAGTGTAGTTTTCCGATTTTACTAGGATAAAGTTGCAGATTCAATTTATTGCTATTTCTGTTTCATGATGACATTACTCAATTCTTTTTTGCAAATGAAGCAAGTCGCATTGTGGCAATGGATATCAGGTTGTTGGACTAAAGTTATGTTAATGTAACTTGAGAGGATGGTTGAATAAGCTTCAGTAGTAGAAGCATTATGTTGTACTGCTCATAACCCTAAAAGTTAAATGACCATTCTAGTCTGTGTATGTATCTGCATGCATGCCCTGTTTCTGATCTTTTTATGTTGGAAAGAAAAACAAAAAATTTAATTATAATATTTAGAGTAATCCTTTTTAGATAGTTTTTAAGTGTCCTTTTGGAGTTTAAATACTGTTTATTGTTGAGCGCTCTATATTGTTTTATTCAATTATGCTCAAGAGTTCATAGGGATATGTGGACCAGGGAACAGCTGGGTCTGGATTGACTGATCCTTTTGTGCTGACAACTGCAGAGGGATGGTACATGAACTTGTACAATTTAAGGTTTAGAAGAGTACTTTCAAAAATATTCCTATTGTTTTATAGATTAGTTTTGCCAAACTGAAGTATTTTTTATATTATATATTGAAATTTTAGTCAGGTGTATGATTTTAGTGGTCTTTGCAGGTATGATTGACACTCTGTTTTGGCTGGTATAATTGCATATTGTTTTTATTTGTATGTGTATTACCTGATGCAAACTTTTATGATATATCATCTTATATCTGATCATACATATGGTTTTGAATGCGAGTTGTCGCATAATAGCAACATCATAAATTATTAGTTTACTCTTTGCTTATCTTAAAAGCTTGATTCCACAAATTAGGTGATACCGATGGTGTCGTAAGATTGTCAAACTTATGAAGATCCTTTTACTCCATCAATCCTGTCAAAATCGGATTGTTACAAATGTCAGATCCCCTGATTCAGTGGCTAAAAGGCTATTCATAAGATTGATAATCTAGAGAAGAGTCAATCTCCTATTTGTTCGGCATGATTCTCAGAAGATTGTGTAGTCAAATATGTGCGTGTGTGTGTGTGTGTGTGTATGAAAGGACTTGAGCGCCCAATGGCTGCATGCTAGAGATGCCACCGTTGGATGCTCGAGTCACAGCATGACTCGTGTAACGACTCTAAAATTCTGAACGAGAACCCGACTGCTTCGATATGCGTGCCCGACACGGAAATTGAGATAAATTAAAAAAAAATTATATTAATATTATTGAAAATAATATTAATCCTTGGTAAGGTGAAGTCATGTGTGACTTCTCGCTTAATTTCGAGTCTTATAGGACATTGATGTGGCGTAGTATGCCGTAGAAGTTGTGTAGGCGCTCCACACCGGAGCTTAAGTTTAGATGAAAATGAAAATATCAAGGATATTTCATTTTGATATTTTCATTTTCTTAGCTTATAAGAAAAGGAAGGAGGTAGAGATGCCTATCTTGCATCTTCTTCTTATTTTTTTTTTAGAATCAATTTCTAAGTTCTCATTTCGGGGGTTTACTTGAGGAACCATAGCTCTAAGAGACCTAGGGTTGAGATTGACTGATTTGAGTGGGCGGAATCGACGTCGCTACTTCAAGTTGTATTACGAGAACGTGTGCTGTCGCTACGGGTTAAAGCGGAGCCATAAATTCGTTGTTTTGAGTCGTGACGGCGACAAATCCCCGATTTTCGAATCCGAAACCCTCTTCGGATCGCTTTGCCAAGATCCCGAAAGGGCCTGCAACTAGGTGAGTTTTTAAATTAATATAGTTAAGATTTGAACATCATAAATGTGTAAAAAGGATAGGTATAAGTGTGGGTTGGGATCATTATTGGATCAATGTTAGACTGGGTCAAGAACGAGTGACCGCCATTAATGACAGAAAACTGTCATTATTGATCGATCAAGGTAGTGAACTGATCGATCAATACTGGGATTGATCGATCAAGGTTAAGAATTGATCGATCAATTTATATAAACAACAAATGGGAACAGTAGGGCATATTTCTGAAAGTTCAGTGCCTGATGGGCATTGATCGATCAAATTGTAGTTTGATCGATCAATTTTGAAGGTTGATCGATCAAATTCGGTATTGATCAATCAACATTAGTAGCTGATTGATCACAATAAAGTGATCGATCAAGGACAAAGATTGATCGATCAATGAGGACTTTGATCGATCAATGGGAGAGATTGATCGATCAATTTGGACATTGATCGATCAAATTTTATAAGTGAAGTGTGGGAACAGGAGGAGGGAAATTTGAGTTTTAAATTGATTGATCGATCAATGGGGTGGATTGATCGATCAAACAAGGGTGTTGAGCGATCAATTTTCCTTTGTTAAGTCTGAAGTAAAAGAGGCTATTGATCGATCAAATGAAGCATTGATCCATCAAGGTTGAAGATTGATCGATCAATCAAGGATATTAATCGAACAATTTTCCTTTGTCACCTGTGAGTTATTTGAGAGGTTGATCGATCAATGAGGACATTGATCGATCAAGGAATGGGATTGATCGGTCAAGCAAGGGCATTGATCGATCAATCACCCCTATTTTCTGCCTGCTTTGGTTTTGTGAATTAAATACTACTGGACACTGTGCCAGTTGATATTTTGACATCCCTGACACTTAGTATACTATGTTATGGTCTAGGATTAGACTGTGATGCCTTAAAAAGCTTTGGATTTGCTTAGAAAGGTCTGACCTGAGGTAGGGGAATTCAACTGAAATTGTATTTATTTTGATCTCATAATTCCAAATCTTCTGCATTTGACTACATATTCTGATTTTTCTTTCCAGTCATGTTTAGCATATATGTGAAAACTCTACGATATCTGATTCTTGCTATCTGATACCTGTCACCTGATCCCTGTTATGTATGATGTGTCTGCATGTGATTTGAGGTTTAATAATCTGATGAATCCCACCGACTCAGCGGTATATCCGTGTCTGGTACAATCGTGCATCTGCTTTGGAAATCCTCGACATAATTACACTCCTTAGTTGAGGCATTGTTGCAGTTTTGAAATTATTCATGTGAACGGCAATGGTCGGGATTACCCATTGACCCAAATCTGGCTACCACGTGCTATACTCACGGGAGTTGCTTAAGTATACTATTTTAAGTCATTAAATACTGTATGCATAACATCCTATAAACTCTGATAAGTTCTGTCTGCTCTGATAAATTCTGCATATCTGAACATTTGTTTGCACCTATTCAATTCTGTCAATATTCTGCAACTACTTATCTGTCTGAATATCTTCTGCAACCATATTTTACAATTAAGATGCAACTTTAACTGAAATTCTTCTACTGAGCTTAGATGGTTAACTCACCTTATTTTCTATAACATTAATAGGTTATGAGACTAGAGCTCCCGATACAGAGAGTGATCCTGACTACCAGCCTGATTCGGAGGCTGGGGTTGAGGAGGAGGATACCGATACCCCAGCTGACAAGTTCTATTAGCTGTCTGGGTATTAGTTTGTACTTTTTGATTTTTGTACTGAACTCTGGATTATTGTGTGCCTGGTGGCCACCGTCTGTACTTATTATTATAGATGTTGTATTACTTGTATTATTATACATTTTGTAGGAACCATTATCAGGAACCATTGTTTTGAGTGATGGATGTCCATCACCAGTGGTTTTTTTTTGTTCCTTTTTGGGGATGTATATTCTTTTTTCTTTATATATATGCACTATTTATTTCCTCTTCTTTTAAAGCCTTATATGATGACTCAATCTGTCACTACTGAACAGTGTCTGCTCTGATTTCCGCTAGATGAGCAGACACTCCGTGATTTGTCCTGAGGATCATCCAGAGCATGATCCTGATGGCACGGATTTTCAGGCACGAAAATTCGGGCTGTCACAACTAGAGTCAGGTGATTATATATATGTATATATATGAGTTGCATTAGACACGGGTCATTTACAGCTGGTGGTTCGCAGACCAATCTCACTTCACCACATGGTTAAACATACACCTGTGTCCCAAGGTCTATTGATGCATGCGTACTTAGATTGGTCCATTTACTGCTGGTGTTACAAACCCGTGTACCAATTACACACTCCATAATGTTTACCCACACCTTCCAGTCCAGCTAATTTAAGTCTGTGACCATTTTATTTTATTGCTCTCTAGAAAAACAATTTTTCACATATTTTGTCTTATCTTTTCTTTGAAGACTGAAGAAATATGCCTTGTCATGTCTTGGAAGTACATCTTCTCTTGAAAGACCTTAGCGATTTTTGTTCGAACTTTAGTGTGGAACTCATGGCGGCAGCTGTGATAGAATATGACACCATATATAGTAGATACTTGTTATTAAATATTTTCTTTTATACATGCTAGATAAGAGACTGAATTTCTCCTATGCAAGATCCTCTCAGATTACTTTTATTTAAGCTGTAATGCAGAAATCACATTACGTGCCCATCATGAAAAACAAATGTATATACCCTTTTTGAAATATTTGTTTATACATATATTTCGTGGTCTTTGCAAGCATTCTTCGATTTGGGGAACAACAACCAGGAGCTTAAAACCGAATTGAAAGATATCTACATAAATTCAGCAGTGTAAGGACACCTATTATTTTCCTGAATACCTCACTATCTTGCTTAGCAGGGCTAAGGTAGTGAGTTTTTTTTTTGCAATATAAAAAAAAACCACTGCTCAAGCAGTAGTATAATAATCCACTGCCAAAATCTATTGATAATAGGTTTTGTATATTAAGGTGGGTTATAGAAAGTACTTGGAGTTTGCCTATCACTTGTTCGAGGAAATGCCAAACCGAACCTACATCCTAAGTTAAAATTATGTGCCGGTAAATCTGATTTTCTAATATTGTGATCAAGATTTAGATGCCATAAAATGCCTTTTTGTCCACTCTATAGTGAAGGAGCTACTAACCCCAATCAACATGTTATCTGCTTGTAAGATTGTGTAAGATAAGTCATAAGAATGGTAGCATTAGTGATCCTTTAAATACACCTCTCATCTAATAAAAACCTGTAAATCAATTTGTTGGAGTAATGAAAAAACCCCATAGCAGTCCCTAATATGAACCTCACGTCAACGTGTGTTTGCTATTCAAACCCAACTCCTAATCCAAATTAAAGCTTCCTAACTAATCTATTCCTTTCCTTTAAATAAAGGAAGTCAACATAAAAAACAAAAGCTAAAGGCTCTTGGTAAACTTTGATTTTCATATTTTTGACACCTGAATCACAATTCCCTCTTAATTAATGACTTAAGCGTTGCCATGTCATTTATAAGTGGTCGAGTGACATAAGAGTCACTTACAATTGGTGTGGATCTTCAATTCGAGGCTCAGTTAGTCTCTTAGGTCATTAATTTTGGACCCAATAGTTAAAAAAAAAAAAGAGGCTTAGCACTATTATTAAAATAACAAAACTTGTTTTAAGCCTTGAACAAGTACTGCCCACGCATCATTTAATAGATCACGGCAATTTAGTTGTCTTGTGAAGCCAACACTAGTTTTTTCTTTATATAGAGTAAGATTTCTGAATTAAATTTCTCTCAGAAGAGGCATTTCTCTGAAGCGAGGATAAAAGCATAGATGAGCATAGATGACCGATAAAGAAATGACACTGTGACTCCTTTGTCATGCATACCTTTACTACTGCAGTTTAGATATCTAGTCATTCTTCAATGTAACAATATAAAAAGAATGACCATTCTCTACTTGTTAGTAGGAAAAGTTGCAGAGCATAGCTTTCTCACTTCAGATGATTGAGGAAAGCATAGTGGAGCCATTTGATTGAGGTCCCATTGTGTTGCCTCTATGCCAGATGACTTACATTTCTCTGTAGTGAAATTTCCAACTGTGTTAATTTTTTGCAAGGACTCCTACACCACACTGATTTTGATATATAGACTTATCCTGGCCTCCTTTTGGTGATTTTGTGTATATTTTCTTAACTATTGCTTCTGTGATGTAGGAAGGAGTCTAAAGGAAAGCTGAAAGGAATCTTGGGATACACAGAAGATGATGTGGTATCCATTGACTTTATTGGAGACAACAGGTAATGAATAATTTTCTCTAATTATCTTCTTTTGTGTGTAGGTAGTAGGCACTACTTTTCTGGGTTATGATCTTTCCCCTTTTACCTTGGGGAATGATGTTGTGCGCATAGCATCTTAGGCTGCGTTTGGGTTAGCTCTTTCGAGCCAAAAAGTTGCTTTTTGGCTCCAGCTAGGAACTACTTTTACGTTTCGTAACATAGCTCCTCGCTTCATTTGTTCTCACGGGAAGTTGTTTTAAGTGATGAAATCTGCTCCCAAACAGGCAGAGAGCCGTGTCTGCTCTTATAAGAGTTAACCCAAAAGCAGCCATAGGGTGTCTTGATGGTGCTGATTTTTTATATATCCCCTATCCTTGTCGGGAGAAGCAGTGAATACTTAATCATTATAACTGTTATCAATGCCTTATCCGATTTTTTGAGTTCACCTTTTTTGTCTTTTTTCCCCTTTCTTTTTGAAATGGTGATACAAATTTCATTAAATCGGAACAATGAAGCAAAACAGAAACATGATCAATACAAACTGGATAGGCCCACCCTCCCGAGATGCAGGAGCCCCTGCCCAAAACCAAAGAAAAACGCTTGGTTCTATTGCTCTACTTGATCTTTCCTTTTTTCGTCGCTTGTTCTTCGTTTTTATGAGTTTCCTCTTATCTCTTCTCCCATGTCTATATTGTTTCAATCCTTTATACCATTGTGCGGTAGAAGCTGATATTTTTCCTATTACACTGCAAAAATCATTTATGTTTATGTCCTTGCTACCCTCCACCTCTTTACTGGTCTTATCTCTTCTCCTATTTATTTGTGCTTAGTATTGTTTCAATCATTTGTGCCATCGTGCATTATGATGTCAATGAATTTTAGAGTTCTTGGGCATCAACTTTGGTTTTATTTTTTTCTCTGGTCAGGGAGAGCTTGGAATCAGTCTTTTAATGGGTACACTAACATGTTAAGTGTCTCAATAAGCTGGGTAAATGCTAAGGCAGGTATGCCTGATGCATATGGGCACCCCCAGACCAGTATGCGTTAAGGTTGGTAGGCCTGATGCATAAATTGGCTAGCCCAGCCTAGTCTGATTAGTAAAATGGGTTGTGTTTGGGCTAGTCTGAGAAGCCCGATTAAAATCGGCCTGTTTAAGGCTGATCCAAATTCAACCAGTTTCCATCAACAAGTTTATTTATGTAGAAATTAACAGGTGGTGTGCATCCCAAAATCGGCCTTACTAGACACGGGCTGGGTATGGGCTAAGGTAAGGTATGCTCGATTCATAAATGGGCTGGCCGACTCGTTCAATAATCATCGGGTTGTGAATGGGTTAGACCCTGCCCATGTACTGATATTTGAGCTTGTACTCCCATTATAATATCGCTCGCCATATTCCTTATATTTTGCTTGATATCTTCCTCTATTATGCTTTCTTCATCCGCGATTAGAATGCCTTCCTCTTCTACCTTTAGAACTTTTCTTAAAGGAAATTTGAGTTTAAAAAGCTTGCTCTAGAGGAGAAGAATCAAATTCCTTCGTACGAAGTTTATGAGATTGAAGCGATCCCAACAAACTTTTCAAAGACAAAGTAGATAAATCTTTAGATTCTTCAATTGCAACAACAATATATTCAAACTTACAAGTCATGCTTCTAAGATTTTTTTCTACAATTCTTTGATCTTGAAGATTTTCATCATTAATCCTTAATTGATTAACGAGAGAAATTACCCGATTGAAATAATCTTCAACTGCTTCCGAATCTTTCATTCTTATAGAATCAGACTCACTTCAAAGAGTTGGAGCTGCACCAATTTGACTTTATCTTCGCCTTTGTATGAAGCATAGAGAGTATCCCATGCTCGCTTTGTCGATGACACCGATGAAATTCTTTCAAAGATAACTTCATCCACAGCTTGATAGATGAAGAATAAAACCTTCTTGTCCTTCTTACGATTTTCTTTCAACTCATTGAGTTGAGCTTGTATGAGAGCAGCTTGATCCTCCGATTCTATATATCCGGTCTCAACAATATCCCACAAATCTTGAGACCCATATAAAACCTTTATTTGAATACTCCATTGATTGTAGTTCTTACTGGTGAAACGAGGAAGTTGAGGTTGCAACATATTGGAAGCCATGAATTTCAAGTTCTGATTGGACGAGGACACTTGGAAGGAGAGGTGAAACAAATTTAATTTTTATTTTCTTTTATTTTGAAAATGGGCCATAGGGTCCTTAGATTGTTAATTCTCTTTTTTTTCTTTTTTTGGTTTGAATAAAAGGATTGGGCATGTAGAGTTTAAAATGTTTGGCTAATTTGAAAGGTTGGATCATAGGTTGAGATGTAACTTGTTGTTTGAATAAAAGAATTGGGCATTTATTTATTTTATGAATGGTATTGAATGATTTGCATTTGAGTTGAATGGATGTATTTAAATATGAGGTCAATAGCTTTTTTTCTTTATATAATTTTTTTTAAAGCATTAAAAAAAATTACATTAAAAAAAAGTATTAAAAAAATTACATTAAAAAAAGCATAAAAAAATTGCATTAAAAAAGCAAAAAAAAAAGTATTATTTAAAAAAAAATTACATAAAAAATCGTCGACGTAATTAAAAAAAAAAAAAAAAAAAGTATTTAAAAAAAAAAAAATTGTATAAAAAAATCACTACTAAAAGCAGTGATTTTTTCTATGACTGTTGAGAGCAGTTGTTGTTAAAGTTCATAAACCATTGTCGTGTACAGTGGTAAAAAAAATCACTGCTTTTTTACAATTGTTTAGCGCAGTGATTTTTTGAAAAAAACCACTGTCAAAGACAGTGATTTTTTTGGCTTTTTCACGTAGTGTGATAAGCAGTTTTTTAAGGATGGCTTTATGAACACCCACGGAATCTTGGAGGCCACCTACACCAAAAACACCAAAAGCCATACATCACGCTCAAACCTTATTTTCTGATTCAAAGCAATCAATGATTTTTGGTATAGGTGCCCTCGAAGATTCTATGGGTTTTAATAACCCACAAAGTAAGTTTACAATGGGTGTTCACTCCTCCTGACTGGACATTGTAGGCCACATGTCCTTGTGATTGAGTGACTTGCATAGATTTGTATGCATTAAAAATCCGTGTAAGTCATTCAGTCGCTAGACATGTGGACTTTGATGTTTATGATGAGTGGACACCCATTGTAGACTAACTCTTTCTTTAAATGACTTGGGTGTAACAAAAATTTGGTGGCAGTAATAGTTCCCTTCTAAATAACATTGTGCTTGGTTTTTGGTGTAGGTGGCCTGCTTTCAGTGACACTACTTGCTACTGAAAGTAGTCGGTCGTTCTTTTCTGTATGGTTTGGGCTTGCCAATTATAACAGAAGATCTGGTCCATGCAGTTAAAGTGGACCCCTCTTCCTGAAATTGCACGGTTTATATGATTATAACTATCTCTCATTGTACGGATGATAAAAGAAGGGGAAATTTACCTGACAGGCCCTGTCAGATGCGCCTTTTACGTCAGAAGCCCTGTAGTTTCACTTTTACCCAAACAAACCAGCTCCAAGCCTAGCCGACCCTAAGGAGAGTAAAAGGTCCAAATTACCCCCTTCTATGACCTTCTTTAACCAACAAAGCATCCTCTTCTTCCTCATTTTATCCCGCAAAAAAGTTAGAGGTGCAAAACCCTAGACGACGTCTCCTTACTTAGTCTGATCTGCTCCGATCTGCTATTTCGAAGAAGAAAACAGAGGCTTGGGAGAAGCAGCCCCTGCATTTCTTCATTGTGGCAAAAAGACCCTGAAGTTTGTCCTTGCGACGCGAGGTATCCTACTTAAACCCCATTTTCAGTTTATTAGTGTCTCTTAGTGATGCAGTATCTCCTATTCGTGTAGTATAAGAAAGGTCTTTGTATCCTTCGATCCGTTTTTAAAAAAATATATATCGATTGCAAATACAATCGTCATCGACTCCATATAGAATCGATATCAACTCTATATGGAGTCGATGACGATTGTATTTGCAATCGATATCGATTGTATATACAATCGATATCGACTTTATATAGAGTCGACATCGATTGTATACACAATCGGCTAAGATTTATAGTCGTCTTTTCTCTTTTTTTTCATCAGTCTTATGACCCCTTCCTTCTCATTCTTAAACAGACGATGACGGACATGAGGATTCCTCTTCTTTGTCACTATGATGGCCTTCTTGTAAACGATGATTGGTTGTATCAAGGTGGCCGGCGGAGGCTTATTAACATTTCAACTGAAATTTCTTATGAACAATTCATAAGGCGAATGTCTCATTGCCGCTTTTAAAAGGCGGATAAAAACGTTTCATATGAAGATAGTGAATACGCCTGTGATTGCCGACATTTTGGACTCTGATGATTTGGCTACATTATTTACGTTTTATAAATCCGCGGTGGACGTTATAAAAGTATTCATCATTAAGGAACCGTCATCCTTCCCAGTTGAAGCTGAACAAGTAAATCTCGGCGGGACTGATTTTGTGACTCATTCATTTGAGTCATGTAAGTTTGAGGATGAAACTGTATACGATACCGTCCCATTAGGCGATGACGGTTATATTGCGGCGAACGATGGCAGAGGGAAACCAACATTTGATTTAAATGATGCTCCGATTGAATCGTATGATGACCCAGTAAAATACATGCATGGGTCACAACAATGTAGTCAATGGTTAGACTATACTTCAGAAAGGGTGGTGGATACCGACGATTTCAGTCATATCTTCCCCGGTGGATGGACAACTTGGTTTACTCAAGACTTATGTTCTACCATGCCATCGATGGGAATTACCGGAGTAACTCAACCCCATGTCCATACACATGAGCACCCCTTCGGTGAAGGGCCTAGCCAACCACGCCATTATCCATTCGGTGAAGGTTCGGTCAATCACATCAGAACCCATTCGGTGAAGGATCTAGTCAACCACCTGAGAACACCGCTAGTGAATGGCGTAGTCATCCTCAAGCCATGAATGAAGATACCTTAGAAGAAGAATATGAAGGCGAACCGGATGGGTTTATCAAAGAGGATCCGAAAATTTTTGTGAGAGACATTGACAATCCCCTAGTAGACGGAGATTACGAAATGTTAGAGACATCGGGCGACTCCTCCGATGAAGAGATGGAAATTGAATATCGGAATTGGATGTTTAAAATTGGAGAGATCTTCCGAGACAAACAAACATTTCAAAGAGCATTGAAAGAGCACGCGGTGGAGAAAAACTTTCAAATTCGGCCTTTGAGGACCGCTAGTTATCGAGTGACAGCCGGATGCTACGAACTTGATTGTTCATGGCGAATACATGCTTCTAAATTGACTGGGCTCGATTCTTTCCAAATCAAGACATTCAATAGTACTCACACATGCGGAGCCGCTAAGATCGGACCACACGATCACCGTAATGCAACAATCTCCTTCGTAGCGAACTATGTACGGGATAAACTTATGGAAGGATTCGACTACACACCAGCATCGATAATGTTTGATATTGCAAAAGCTTATAATGTGCAAATCTCATATGCAAAGGCTTGGAGGGGAAAAGAACTTGCCCTTAATAATATTAGAGGCAGTTGGGAAGGACAATTTGTTGATCTACCGACCTACGTGAAGGAGATGGAGAGGGTAGATCCTAATGTACAAGCATCCTTTCAACTTACTCTTGATGGTAAGTTTCAAAGATTTTTTTAGAGTTTTGGCCCATGTATCGAAAGCTACCGCAATACACTTCGTCGCATATTGCTTGTAGACGGCACACACCTACGAGGACGTTTCGAAGGGATCCTACTTATCGCCTCTGCGCAAGACGGTAATGGTCATATATTACCGTTAGCATTTGCCATGGTCGAGTTAGAAGAAGAGGATACGTCGATGTGGTTTCTTGAACGGGTAGGTACGTTCATGATCGGTGGGTTTAACGAAGATTTTGTATTTATCATGGACAGGTCGAAGGGTTTAATAAATGTGGTGAAACGTATCTTCCCTAACGCATATCACAACTACTGCATGCGACATATGACACAAAATTTGCAACACAAGTATCCCAGGAACAATGTGAAGGGTCTATGGTGGTGCGCCGCGCGTGCATATTAGAAAGAGAAATTTGATTATTTTATTAACGAAATGAATAAAGATCCTGCTGATTCTCAGGCCGTAGAATATATTTTGAAAATAGATCCGAAGCATTGGGCATGCACACATATGGAAGGAAGGCAGTACGATTCCCTGACTACGAATATTGCCGAAAGTTTAAACAGCGTGCTAAAGATAGCTCGAGAGAGATCAATTATCGACTTAATCAGAACTACTAGAGGGAAAGTCGCCGATCATTTTCAAAAATGCAGAGAGATATCTGAGAAATGGACCATCCTTCTCTGCCCGAAAGCAGACGCGCACATGAAGAAGGTGTTGCAATGGGCCGGTAGAAAGAGAGCTCAACCATACGGGCACGATCAATTCTAAGTCAATTTCAGAAATTTCATTCATCACGTCTACTTGGAACACAAGACCTGTAGTTGCCGCCGTTGGCACATTCATGGCTTACCTTTCTCCCATGCCGTGGCGGCCATCAATCGAAGAAGTTACGACTACCATAACTTTTGTGAGAAATAGTTTTTCACCGCTTGCTTTAGACAAGCATGCGACGAGCAATGGGTTCCCACCCCGATAAAAGTTAATGGGAGTTCCAAGCAGAGCAACTCCCTAAAAATATGAAAGTGAGACCACCCTATTATTGCCGAAAGCAAGCCGGCCGTTCGAGGAAGAGAAGGATAAGGTCTAAGGGTGAGGTTAGGGCACTACATTGTAGTAGGTGCAGTGAATATGGTCACAACCGTAGGAGCTGTATGGCAGTGGGACCGATGGATTGACAATGTATATTTTTAATAATGATAGATTGAATGTAAACGAGAAATTCAGAATCCATATTTTTTTACTGTAATATTGCCTTTACCGATGAATCATAGAGTCATCATTGACTGTATCCATAATCGATATCGACTCTATATAGAGTCGCCATCAACTATTTATAAAGTCGATATTGATTCATTTAAGAATTGGTATCGATTATGGATATAGTCGATGACGACTCTATATATAGTCGATAGCGATTACATAAAGAGTCGTTACCGATTAGTTATATAGTCGATGACGACTCTATATATAGTCGATAGCGATTACATACAGAGTCGTTACCAATTAGTTATATAGTCGATGATGACTATATATGTAGTCGATAATGGCTGCTATTTCTACTTTTTAACCACAACTACATAAAAATAGTGTAATTATATTCAAAATAATTCATTAAGAAAAAATATTTCATTTACATTTACAAAAATATTAAAATACAACCACACTACTGCTGCTCCCCCTCCTTATTGTCGTCCTTCGCCAGTACTCCGCCATCGCCTGTGTATGTAGCCAGTATATGGCCAATTTCTGCCCTGATCCTATCTATATCTGATTGCGCGAAGTCAAATTTCTTTCCCATCATGAAGTACTCGACATACTTCACAACAAACACTCCACAATCACACGAGTTAGTCTGTCGGGGGAGGGCTTTGATCTGACAGTCACTAGATGACCAAGGATAGTTCTTCTTGATCAGTGCAGCGGAGTCACCGTACGAATATAAAATCACGGGAAGGTATTGGGTCTATTTCAAAATAATAGAGAGGGGTGTCAGATATGCTAAGCTAACAATGATAAAAGATATTCTAAGCAAAATATCTTACCAGCGCCAGCAATTGGAACACATATCTTTCCTTAGAGGGCCTATTAAATATAGGGTCGACGATCATTATCGATCGTTCGATTACCTTCACGATCGCAAGCGCCCAGTATAGTGGTTGTTCTGAATGTATTGGCATAAATATCTATAAAAAAATAATATAATCTCAAAGGGTATGATAGAAAAATTAAAAAGAATAATTATAAAGAGGATAAAAGCATACTATGCTGCATTCGTGAGCCCACAGATTCTGAAGCTCATTGAAGAAGAAAGTTTTCATCAGCTTCTTCCCTCCGGTCTCTTTTTGTCTATAGACATCCCACCGTTGAACTTGAACCTCGATCGATTGGTCGTATAATTTTTCAGCAAGCAGGAACTTGTTGAAATCTCTCAGTTCATAGCCCATGTACGTCAGCGTGGCAGGGTTCATAAGGAAGTTTTTGAAATTTTTATCAGGATGAATTTTATCATCAATTACTTCCAAATGTCTCAGGTAGGCGCCCATAACCTGAAACCAATGCAGTTAGATTTAAATATGCAGTTGGAGTGAAATATATAATCGTTATCGACTCTATAAGTCATTGATGGCGATATCTTAAGTCATCGTATCGACTCTCAAATGAATAGATATCGATTATTTAAAGAGTCGATAACGATTACATAAGCCATCGTTATAGACTCTAAAAGCCATCGATATCGATTAATTTGAGAGTCGATAACGATTATGTAAGTCATCGTTATCGACTCTATAATGAATCGATATCGACTCTTTTTCGAGTCGTCGACAGCTTTAACCATTCTTGATTTTGCCTACGATGTTAAACTTACAAAGTTTTATCTGTGTATCAAGGGTCGCCAGACATCCAAGGATTGCACCACCAAATTATACTTGCTTAATGTTGTTAACATATTCTCTGCATAAAAATGACTAACTTAAGTAATCTTCACGATAAATATATAATAATAAAGTTAAGTATCTGTGGAAGAATAACTTACTCGTCTCCTTCGAGGCTTGTTATATATTTTGTGGAAGCTCAACAGAGCATCTTCTCAGAGACCCCAGCCGGTAATGATCGCCATCGTGTCAGCTCAAAGAGCTTGGTCCTTCACCGCCTTCTTGGTAGGCTTTTTTCAACCGCTACCCTTCATTGGCCTTAGGTTTGATGGCAATTACTTTGCTGAGTTTTCGCTTGCCTAGGTCTTAAGCGAGGCTCAAATTTTGTTGGTGAGGCAATTGGGAAGAGGTTTCCTCTTCACCCCAGGACCCTTTATCGCTTGAGTCTCAGTCGCTCGCTCGCAGCCTTCACCTCATCAACGGGAGGAGGAGGAGGAACCTGATGCGCAGGAGCTGATGGTTCCTTATCGACGGCTATGTCGCACACCTTCGATATCAGCTCCTCCATAGCCACATCTTGTACATCGAAATAATGGTGCAAAATAAGAATTAATTTTTGGTCCACATTTTAAAAAGTTCAAATCGATTTTAAATATAATCGTTATCGACTGTACTTATAGTCGCTATCGATTTTATATATGATCGTTATCGATTATATATATAGTCGCTATCGATTGTAAATATAATCGATATTGACTGTATATAGAGTCGATAACGATTGCATATATTATCGGTATCGACTCTATATAAGTCGATAATGATTGTGTATATAATCGTTATCGACTCTATATACAGTCGACACATACCTTAGGTCTTGCCTCTAATAAATTTTCAAGGAGTTCTTTTATATTCAACTGGCCCTTTCTGACAAAATAGTTGTAGTGATTTAACTTCTGCCACTCCGCATCCCTTGAATTCAGCCTCTCATTGAAGGAGTTGCATAGTTTCTCTACAGAAGCGCAACGTTTATCCAGGGCCTTATTCTCTCCCTCCAAATCGCTCACTCTTTTGGTGAGCTTCAAGTTCTCCATCGTCAAATGATCGACCCTCCTCATTAAAAGATCATTGGAGGTGGACAGTTCAGCTGGGCTATCTTTCACTGCCAGGCTCTCCTTGGTGGCTCCCCTAGTTCTTGGCCGACCCTCTCCGACATGGACGGGGCCCTTTTTCGATGGGGGTTCTTCTTATGACGTCGATGCGTCATCCCATTCTTCCTCATCAATATTTTCTACCGAAATGTAATTTCTTTTCTTCTTCGGCCGCATCTCTTCCATAGCTTTTTTGACCTGTTCTTTCCTCTTCCCCCCAACCTCCTTTTGAACCCGTAGATATTCTCTTAACACGGGTATCTCTAATTCAAAGCCCTGAGGCACGAGGAGAGAGCGAACCTTTTGAAAGAAAAATAAATATGGTGAATAACCGAATAAAATGATCGTATATATAATAAATCATTCTCGATTATGTAAAGAATCGGTACCGACTATTTAAAAAATTGGTATCGATTCGTTATTGAATCGCTATCGATTATTTAATAAATTGTTATCGACTACTTAGTAAGTAGTTATCAATTCCTAAATGAATCGCTATCGACGTCCTAAGTAGTCGATAACGATTCTGTACTGAGTTGCTATCGACTTCTTAAAAAGTCGTTATCGATTCTGTAATGAATCGTTATCGATTCTAGAATGAATCGGTAAGTTGCTTTTTGAATTGGCAATAGACCTCATACCTTGCTGTCTAACATCTGTCCGCGAGTGTAACCTTTCATCCTTGACTGTGCCTTGTCCGACCATTTCAGCAGCGGTGGGAAAGGGTCCTTGAGGCCTAGCTGAGATGGCGATATATCGGGCAGGATCTCATAAGCCCACCATTGAAGTACACATATGCATCCATATGTGTTGTACGTCTTCAGGGCTTTATCCATCTCGGCAGTTTTTCTATTCGCCGTGCCCTTCATTATATACTCGATCAAGTCTTGGTAGACGTGCAGACCCCACGGAGTTCGATTAAAGTTCTTCACATCATCGATGAGGTCGATGTGGTCTTTCGAAAGCTGATGGTGGGACCTGGGGAAGAGAAATATGCACAACACAAATAGAAGGGACAACTTTACGAAGTTCTCATCACTTTCCGCTCTACAAATTGCAGCATCTATATGAGACCGGAGAATTTTTCCAGGAGGCATTCCACGAAAGTATTTGTATCGAATTGTTTGTTCTTCCGATGGTTTAACGGATGGGGTATACTTTTTTGGGCCAACTACAGCAAGGCCTAGTATCAATTCAATGTCTATCTTCCGAAGATAGACATCAGTCTTTCCAATTCGGAAGTAGTTTGTTTCAACCCAAAATGTCAATATCGCATCCACCACATCGGAAAGAAATCCCACACCCTTAGGCATTTGAAATATTCTACCAAAAACGGAATCTCTCAGCAACTTCTTTCGAGCTGGGGTAGCATTTTCGTAGAGATTCGAAATGGCACTAGGCGAACACTTGGCAACAACTCGGTGTACAACCATCTTGGCAGCCTTGTGAAATGAACTGTAATAAAAAAGAAAGGACTGAGTCCCATACTAACAAGGATAGTTTAAATATTGATGAAATATATATATATAACCTATATCGATTACATATAGAGTCGTTATCGATTACATATGTAATCGATACCGACTCTAGATGTAATTGATATCGAGTCTATATATAATCGATACCGATTCTATATATAATCGATATCGAGTCTAGATGTAATCGATATCGATTACATATGAAATCGCCATCGACTTAATATAAAGTCGCAATGACCTCAAAGTATTTTTTTATATAGAAAATATTTAATTTATTGACTCAAAAGATTTCATGAAGTCGCCATCGAATCAAAATGTTTCATTTACTTGCAAAATTTTCCATTACATTCATTATATTTCAATTACAATTAAAAATGAAAAGAAAATCTTGCAGAACGTCCTAAAGAAGATTCTTCGATAAAAGCGGTCCTCCGCTTCTAATCAAAATTTAGGAAGATGGATGAAGAGAAGGTGGTGGATGGGGTGGAGAGGCGGGTGGTTCCGTCTTAAGTTTTTTTTTCTTTCTTTTGTTCTTTTTCTTTTCTTCCTTCTTCTTTTCTTCATTCTTCTTTACCTATATCGATTACATATATAATCGATATCGACCCTATATATAATCGATACCAACTCTAGATGTAATCGATATCGAGTCTATATATAATCGATACCAATTCTATATGTAATCGATATCGAGTCTAGATGTAATCGATATCGATTACATATGAAATCGCCATCGACTCAATATAAAGTCGCAATAATCTCAAAATATTTATTTATATAGAAAATATTTAATTTACTGACTCAAAAGATTTCATGAAGTCGCCATTGAACCAAAATGTTTCATTTACTTGCAAAATTTTTTAATTACATTCAAAAATTTTCAATTACAATTAAAAATGAAAAGAAAATTTAGGAAGATGGATGAAGAGCAGGTGGTGGATGGGGTGGAGAGGCGGGTGGTTCCGTCTTAAGTTTCTTTTTCTTTTCTTCCTTCTTCTTTTTCTTTTCTTCCTTCGCCAAAATCTCCATTACTTCATCGTACTCGTCCCACAGGAACTGCAGAGGATCTAGTTCTGGTGGTGGTGGTGGGTCCTCCCATACAGGCTCGAACTTGATTGGGTTATAGAAGGTTTTTTCTTCGTCGTCTGACATTGGGAAAAACATGGGCTGGTAGGGATGATAGGTTTGCTAAGGACGAACTATACCTGTATTTAAAGCTCCTAGATGGTGGATTACGAATCGTTGTATTAAATTTTCTCATTCTTCCAACCTAACTTGCCATAATGGTTTTACAAAAGGGTAGTTGGCAATAAATTGAACATCAGCTGAGATAAATATAAAACCTCGTATGATTTATTATGACATCGAGGGTAATAATTATAGGGAAATTAATTCATATGATAGGTATTAATTATATTCATAGAGAGTCAATATCGATTTGTTATAGAGTCGTCATCGACTATTTATATAGTCGATTACGACTACATATATAATCGTTATCGACTCTAAATGTAATCGATAACGGCTCTACATATAATCGATAACGACTCAATATGTAATCGTTAACGATTGCACATAAGATCGATATCGATTACATATGGGAAAACCTAAAAAAATTATGTCAAAATGTGCACCAAAGAGAGGAGAAAAAAAAAATCTATAGCGATGGAAGGTAATTTTAATTCTAACTTACAGATTTGGTAGCTTGAAGGTTGTAGATTTGAACGCGAGCGTCCACGAAGCGACAACGACTCTCCACCGACTTCGAACGAAAAAGTAAAAAGTAAACAGTAAATGATTTGAAAAGAGGACGGCTATTTATTACATTGGGGGTAGTTTGGGCATTTCCTACAG
This sequence comes from Chloranthus sessilifolius, assembly GCA_021018995.1. Classification (NCBI taxonomy): domain Eukaryota; kingdom Viridiplantae; phylum Streptophyta; class Magnoliopsida; order Chloranthales; family Chloranthaceae; genus Chloranthus; species Chloranthus sessilifolius. The sequence goes on from CM037586.1 coordinate 124,430,915, forward strand.
GCGCGCGTCAGCTCGGCGCGCAGTGAGTTTGTTTGGGTAAAAGTGAAACTACAGGGCTTTTGACGTAAAAGGCGCATCTGACAGGGCCTATCAGGTAAATTTCCCTATATTATTTAGGCTCACGAGTGGGCACTCAAGTTCGTGCGGCTTCGGGGACTGTAATCAAGGCAGTTGAGTGTCACGTGTACATGCACAAAGCTTTATCTAACTATCATTTAAAGCTGATAATAATAAAATTTGATCTTACACTGTTGATTTTAGGCGATGGAAATTTTTTTGTAAACTCATACGTTTGGGCCCTAAAATGAAGGGAATACATGTGTTAAAATAAAATAAAATAGGAGAGGGACTGGTGAATCGTAGAGTGTGTCAACCCATGATCACGTGGCTAGGGCTGTCAGCCGGTTGGGCTTCAGCCCAAGCTCGGTCCAAGTCGGGCTTCAGCCCAAGCTCGGTCCAAGTCGGGCTTTAGCTCAAGCCCGATCCAAGTCGGGTTAGGTTTGGGCTTAAATAAAAAAAACTAGAGCTCAATCAGATTTTGCATCCGAGCTACGTTTTGGCCTAATTTTTAGGGTATGAAATAATCTGGCCGATCAAAACCGAGCCTGGCCCAGCTTGGCCAAGCCTGATTATACTAAGGGAAAAGGTTCGGCTGGCTCGATTCCGATTTGGATTGTGTTTTCTCTACTATATCACATGGCATATGATCACGAGTTACCCCATCCTATATGAGTTCAACCAATTCCCAAGGATTTTAGAAAAAATATTTTTTTTTGTGACCATTTTTTCCTATAAATCTTAGGTCAAAGTTTTTTATCTGCTGCTTGAATCTAGCGCATTGAAATTTTACACCTTTGACCAACATATGAAAGATGAAAATTATTTTTTTATTTTTATTTTCTACAAACACCTAATCGACCTTAGGCAAATTGTCATGCTACTTGATCCTAAGGTTAGGTGTCACATGACACCCATATGATTAGAATGCATGGATGAGCCATGCGCTCAAACACACATCTTGCGCTTCATATATATATATATATATATATATATATATATATATATATGGAGCTATTTTGTTCTTTAAATCTCAGGTAAAAGTTTTTCATCCGTTGCTTGAACTTGGTGAATTAAAATTTTCTACCTTTGACCAACATTTGAATGCTAGAAAAATATATCTTTTAATTTGTTTTCACATGCACCTGATCGACCTTGGGCAAATTATCGTGACACTCAATCTTAAGATAGGGTGCCACATGACGCCCATCTGATTTGAATGCATGGATGATCTTCCACCATTAAAATGTCACCTTTTATCTTACACCATTGAAGTGTGATTTTTGCCATGTAACACATATCTATGTTCAATCCAAATTTTCCAACTGGCAATCCATCATTGGAGCATGTCCCATCCAAAGGATTATGCTTATAAGTGGATGTAAATCATCCAATTTCTGAACTTTAATATCAGCCATCAAAATTAAGAACAACCGTTAATATTAGAGTGCACATATCAGATGGTTCGAATCTCTCAAAAAGTGTGAATTTTTTACCTGTAAGCCAATAAGTGGTGTATACTAGTTTAAACACCAATTGATGCTTAAATGACGGTCAGGAAAGTCAGTCCCATATATATATATATGGAAGCAGAGACCCTAAGTTAGTGACCTAGGGTTGAATCATGTACTTGTGCCATTTGGGTGTCATGTGGTACTTACTCCAAAGATCGGTCACATCCATCTCCAAAAAGAAAAAAATGAGAAATCATCTTATCAATGGTTCAAAATGTGGTCATAGTTGAAAAAATTTAATTGACCAAGTATGTTGGGTGCAACCTAATATTTGACCACATTTTTCTTTTAAATTCTTTTTTAGATCACATGCCATGTGGCACATGAACCCAAAACAAGATTTTTTTGGGATCATATGTCACGTGGCATGTGATCTCGACACTAGCATAGGGTTCAACCCTAGGTGACTAGTGCAGTGACTCTTTAATATATATATATATATATATATATATATATATATATATATATACACACACACACACACACACAATTGTTGGTGGGTTATACATAAAATGATGGAATAGATTAGAAATGAGTTCATGGCACGATTAGATCGTTGTCTTTAACAGAACATTTGCTTATACTATGTAACGAGATAACGACAAATTCGCTTCCAGGATACAATGAAGCTTTGGTGATGTACCGATCTATTAATCACTACGTTGCATTGTAGTGTGTGACCCAACGAAACGAACACACAAAATCGCTCTAGTAGGCACTCGAATTTCAAGGAAACAGAGATAGGATTCGAGATTTGCAAGTGCTTGAAACTCCTCCTCTGGCCTCTATTTATAATGTTTGATGCACCCTTTCAGAGGCTGTTGTGTCTATTAGTTCCTTGAAATCGAGGGTCCTGATCGATCCGATCAACAGTTGCAAGGATCCAACAGTACACACCGAACGGTTATATGTTTTGGTTACTCAATAGTCACTAACGGCTATGTTCGAACCGTTTTCATGAATGGTTGGATCTTAACGGTGAGAAACTGCCTATTACACACATGCGGCGCACACGTGCGAAGACAATTCACATTCGGTCAACTAGTCAACCAATTGGACTATCATAGATCAAATAAGAAAGACTCCTCAATCTCCTCACTAGGATGCGAAGTACAAAGTGTGTCTTAAAAGTGCCAAATGTGTCATTCGCACATTGCACATGCGCGCGTGTGCACAACGACAAACCGTCGTTATCAGCACTGTTACCACCTTCAAATAATATAGAAGGTAAGTTTATATATATATATATATATGGTATAAAACTTTTTTTTTTAGATACGACCTGTCATGTCCCGAAATTCTACTCTATCTTGAGGGCCTAAAATTTTGAGTTATGACTCACACATATTTCGGATATGCTAAGCGGACATACACCTAATCAGAGTTCTTGTGCAATTTGATTTCACGAAATCCGTGAAAGCTAACGACATAAAGGTGAAATATAAATGATCATAAATACATAATAACTGTGATTAGAGGTAATAAATCCAACAATAAAACGTAAACAAGGTCGGAGACAAATCCGATAAAAGAAGTCATACAGTCAATAATAATAATGTTAAAAGAACCAAGTATCGAGTCTACAACTGTCAGTAACCGGCCCTAGGATTAGAATCAACACTAAGGTCCTCCTGGTACACAGCGGCGTCGCCCTCCTAAGGCTCCTGATATTCGGCGTCCACGGGGTCAACGAAGTCAACGTCAATGAGATCTGAATAGCCTGCGTCTACTCCACCAACGTAATCACCTGCAGCTGTTTAGATTTTCGTGGGATGAGTTTACTCAGTGGATACACCAGCAATCCACCTCATTCTACTCAGGTGTATTGTGGGTACATCAAGTGAGTGATAAATATAATGTAACAATAAAATCAGAAAGACCATGACAAAACCAATTGCATAACATAGAACGTATATCATAACATAAATGCAGGACCATGATCTAGACATTCATATCCTAACGTACCATATCATAACTCGTAACATACCATATTTTATTATTCTCGCACATACGTTTGTACATCGCATGAACGTAATTAACATACTCATAAATCCTAAACGACCTGTGTCAGAGTCGCGGCTCGAGCTCGAGCTACTATGTGAGGGTCACCATAGTATCATACCACCATATCATAACACCCTTGTATCATACTTATATTCCTCCATCCAACCCAATGGGGAGACATAAATGGTGACACATACTCACAACCTACTCATACTCTCGGTCATACTCATACTGTCTCCCAGAGACCCGTCTTGGCTATAAGACCTTGTTGCCTTTATAGTGGTTACACAAGGAACAACATGTATAAAGACTTAAGTTCTTAATCTTTTCGACGAATCACTACACCCAAACGTAGGCATGATCTCATATACTCTCGTACATATGACTTAACGTGTCCATAACTCATATATTATAATAAAGATGGAAGCATAACACTATCATACATACATCATAGATTTATATTTAAATTTCATTATGTTTATGTGTGTTGATATATATATATATATATATATATATATATATATATATATATATATTTACATAACACCAATATACTTATAAGATAGGATAATAATTAATATAATTTCAATAACGTGAATTTCAGAATTTGATTTTCATGAGGCATCGAATTTCTAACATTTCGTGTTATCGAAGAGGTCGCATTGAAGCGATAAAAGTGATATATATATATATATATATTACTATAATTGGATAATTAAATTAAAATGTATTTATAATCACTAAGTTGTGATTTATCATGATCATCGATCGAAAGACCTTAAGATATAATATATACAGGAACTTAAATCATGAAAATCAGAGAATAACACTAAATTCGTGTAGCCTTGAGTCATTCAAAATTAAACTCAACTTTTTACTCTATTTTGATCTCTAAAACGTCAGATTTGTGAAATGACTATTTCACACAAAGTTGTAAAGCGCGATGTCTTCTTTCCAATGCGGTAAGAATCATATCAATCCGAGATTAGAGTAAAAAGTTATGACCAAAATACTGAGATCAGTACAACGATGGTCGTGAGCTCGGGTTCGTGGTCGCGAGTTCGGACCCGAAACTTCAAGATGGTACAATCTATTATTCTTTTAAATAAAATAAGAATATAGTTTAATTTTAAGGCTTAATTAATTTTAAATAAATAATAGTATAGACTTGCAATCATAATATATCATTACAGTTTTAGTAGAAGGATAAATTTCTAATTATATAGATATATCAGATTTATAGTATCTTAGGGCTTAATTAGTTTAGCTTATTTTCGTATTTATATTTAAGATGCCATTAACAGGATTAGATAAACAAGAATATGATTTAATTTTTTTTGTGTTTACTTAATTTTAGATAAATAAGAATATAAATTTTCAGTTTTAATAAAAGTGTAAATTTCTAATTATATAGATTTAGAAATAAATAATATCAATAGAGTATTATTCCTAATAAGTCATTCTATCAGATTTATAAATATTAGAGTTTAATTAATTTTATATATTTAAAAAAAGATAAAACATTAAATATGAAGACTTAATAGAAAAGTACAATATTAAATAGCCAAATAAATGGATTATTTGAAAAGAGAAACAAAATATAAGCTCGACTTACAAATCCTGTAACTTTAATAGAAAAATAAAATATTAAATATGTAGATTTATCATACTTAAAGATATTTATGTTTAATTAGTATGTAACTTTAATAGAAAGATAACATATTAAATATGCAGACCTAATAGAAGGTAAAACATTAATAGCCAAACAAAGGGGTTATTTTGAAAAGAGAAACAAAATATAAACCCGACTTATAAAATATACAACTTTCAAGGGAAAGTATAATATTAAAAATATATGTCTATTAATTTATGAGATATTAGGGTTTAAATAATATTTTTAAACCAGTCGATGTGCGATTGAACACATTCTCTGTGACGGAGTCTAAGAAGAACAAGATGGATTGATAGGTACCCACCTCTTGAAACGTGAACAGTCGATCTACGGTGATTCAGATTAAAAAGGTTGATGCCCAAGGCGTCGGTTCGTCTAAGTCTTGGGAGAGAATAATTTTTAATTATACAGAGTAGAGAGTTTTTAAAGTTTTATTTATAATGGTATAAAGTTTTAGGTCAACTCTAGATAACACTTTTCGTAGAAGATTTAATAAAATAGGAGTTTTTATACTGAAGAATTCATACATGACTTTAATAGCTTGAGAAAATATTTTGTTCCAACGCTTTATGTGAGCATCGAAATAATTGGTGTTTCTCTCCCGAAATTATAATTATACCCTTTAACTTGTTTCTCACTTAAAACAGGCGTAACTTTTTCTATTCTTGTCGAAAATTAACAAACTATATATTATTGGAATCGTATCGATGAGCACTTCGCAATGAATCTAATTTTGATATAGGAAAAAAAATAGAACTTTCCTAAAAGATGGTAGGTTCTGGTGTGGAGCTTTAGCACTGTACACGGTGTGATACATCATCTAACACCGTTAAAATAAAGTCTAAAAATTTGGGTTGTTACACGACCATTCAGCCGAGACAGCCTCGAGAATTGAGGAACATGCACGCATACATATGTGACAGTTACGGAGCAGTGTGTGGAGAGCACCATCTATAGTGGTAAGGGGTTAACATACAGAATCCAACCCACACCTTGTAAAGAAAAGGGTGGGAAACAACATGGAGGACGAGAATACATTGGAGGGAGCATACCAATTGGGCTAATGCCTCTTTGGTAGTATGAAACTTTCTTGTAAATTAGAGAGGTGAGACTTTGTGACAGTTGAATTTTTCCCAACCTGAATTTCCCGAGATTTTTTTTTTCTTCAAATACTAATGGAAATGCGGACTGTCAGATCGTAGATCACAACCTGATACAGAATACTTGGTACAAAACATAGCATAAATAAAATCTCTAATTCTAATATTAAATATTACAATAACTAACAATGACCACCGATGATGTACCAACATCACCAAACGGTGGTGTACAACTAGTATATAATAACACATTGTACCAAGTCACACTCACCAAACTCCACATGGCACTTGATCTACGATCCCGAAAATCTCAGCACTCCTCAAGTTCTCAATTTACAAGTCTGGTGTCCTGATAGCGTTATACCTGTGACGTATAGTTGGGGTGAGCTACATCTAAGCTCAGTAGAGAAAATCGATACCAATGTACATCTCATTAGTCATACATAGATTCAAAGACGAAGATCAAAATATTTTCATATTAAAGCCTATTGACATTTTCAAACTCACAATAGAAATTGAATTTCAAAAGCATTTTCTTATCAAAAGCGAAATTGATTTCGAAGGTATTTTCTTATCAAACCGAAGCTAATTTCAAAGGTAAACTAATTTCAAAGGCAAACTAATTTCAAAAGCAAGTTAATTTCAAAAGCAAACTGAATTCAAAGGCAACCTGATTGAAAAAATAAACTGAATTCAAAGGCAAGCTGATTTCAATTCCCTTACATGTCTTATCTTGATTAACTGAATTCACTTACGTTCCCTTACGTGTTTTACACATTCTTAGATAGCTTTACTTACATGTCTTACCCATTCTTACATAGCTTACAAAGTCAATTAACGGATATCCCGCCGTGCCGGCCTTACACATTCTTAAATAACATGTTCAGAGTTTCAGATTCAATGTTCAGATTTCAAAGCACGATACAAATAACGAATTACAAATAAACTGCCATACCAGTTCAAATTACGGATATCTCGCGGTACCGATTCAAATTACGGATATCCCGCCGTACCGGTTCAAATTACAGATAACCCACCGTACCGGATCAAATTACGGTTCTTATGTTCAAATTACATGTCATGCAGATTTGATTTATGAAGTTCGATTTGCTTAAATGACTTATGCATCTTATTTGCAGAGTTCAATTCATTCACGTGACTTACTGATTTGATTTGCTTACTTATGATCCACCCTAGCGGTTCACGATCCCACAAACAATCCGCCCTAGCGGTCTACAAACGCACATAATCCACCCATAGCGGTCTATAGTGTACTTATAATCTGCCCATAGCGGTCCACAATATATTTATAATCCACCCATAGCGGTCTACAGTGTACTTATAATCTGCCCGTAGCGGTCCACAATATACTTATAATCCGCCCATAGCGGTCCACTTTAATTTACTTAACTTATGGTTTGATTTACTTATTTGATGTTCAATATTTTATTTTAGATTCGATCTTTCTAAAACTTTAGAATAAAGCATTTTCAATCCTCCAAATGATTCAAAAGTTCTAAAGCAAATACACAAATCCATATGTCGATATCTTAAAAAGATTTCAAAGCAAACATGCATTTGATATTTCAAAGAGTCTAAGTATAATTCAATTATGGTCAATTTATCACATTTCGAACGATCATATCTAAGCATCTATGAAAAATCAAATCAAAATGCAATTGTGTATAGACTTTCCCCACACTAAATTTCTGAGTTCTAAAACCATTTCAAAATCAAACAAGTCAAATACTAGTTCAAAAGCAGTAAAACTTATCTTATTTCATTTGAACATATCAAAGCATCTATGAAATCATAATCAAGAATGAAATTGAGTGTCAAAATTTTCCCACCTTAACCTCGAAGTTGCGCGAAGCCAAGCTAAGCCTTATCGATAGATTCCCACCCTCAATCTATATTACTAATAACTTAGAACTATTTAAGTGTTTTCTCAAAATCGAGTCGGAACGGGCAAGTTCGTGCCGACTTAGAATTTGATATAACTTTCTCCTAAATTTTTGACCTTTAGAAATTTAAATTTACTAAATTGTTAAATCACAAAAGTTGTAGATATTTTTATCATCTTTCCAACGCCTTAAGAATCGCATCAATCGGAGTTCAGAGCAGAAAGTTATGGTCAAAATACCAAAGCAGTACTGCCAAACTCAGACAAAATCGACTAATCGATTTTCAAAATCGATTGATTGATTTTATCTCGATTGATCAATTTTAAACAGCCAAAAATATTTATCACTGATTGTGTCCAGTCGATTAATCGACCCAATTTTGATTAATCAAAATTTAAAAATCGATTAATCGATTTTACTTGATTAATCGGTTTCGTTTCTCGATAAAATTAGAATTTGACTCAACTTATCACTAAATTTTAACCTTTAAAATAGTTGATTCACAAGTTTGTTAACTCATAAAAGTTATAGGGCTTCCCATCTTCTTTCCAACGTAATAAGATTCACTTCAATCGGAGTTTGGCACAAAAAGTTATGGCCGAAATACTACAGTAATGTCAATAAACCCAGGCAAAATCGACTAATCGATTTTCAAAATCGATCAATCAAAATTTTCTTCGATTGATCGGTTTCGTGAAGTTCCTCTTAAATTTCTCTTCTGTAAAAAATCGATTAATCGATTGTTAAAATCGATCAATCGATTTTCGCAGTTTCTGAGCACTTCTCGAGTTTGAAACTTGAAAACCATTTTTCTTTTTTTTCTTCTTTTAATCCATCATCTATGCATAAGATCTAAACTAAATTATCATACACATCATAGATTTATAAACCCTTATCTCAAATCGAATCGTATGATCGATTCCACAACTTGAATCAAGAGCTAGGGTTCCTAGCTTCCAAATCCCCAAATCGCACACGTTGCCTTCGGAATTAAATGCTCACGCACGGCTTCAATCTGCAATCCCACACACAAATCTTTGCATTTACTCCTTGCTTTCTCTCTAACCTCTCTCTTCTCATAATCCCTAAAGCATCAACCAAAAATCAAAGAGAAATAAGTTCTCTTAGCTTTTAACCTATTTAATCCAATCACATCTTTGGTGTAAAACACATACACCCACAACAGGTGTATATGACCTTCTCAAAAGAGCTAACACCACACACACGTATACTTTCCCCTTAGACCTAATCCAACCTAAGTCATCAAGTTGACTTTCACTTGATCAAACAATTGATCAGATGGGCACACATCCCGAGGTACACTATTTAAATTCAAAATTTTCAGGATGCTACAAACTTTTTACAATACTTTCAAGTTTTAGTGGGAATAGTTTCCTTCCAATACTTTTCAAATTTCAAATTATTTTGACTAGAAGGTTGTAGATTCAAGTATTGGCAAAAGTAATTTTTCAACATGGAACCATTAAATGAGGGAATCATTTAAAGTTAAGCCAAAGACTTTTAACCAAAGTAATATATAATAAATAAATATTATTAATTTAAAATTAATAATAAATATTTATTTTATTAAGTATCCAATATTCCTACCCTATTTACAAAATAAAGGTAATTGGAGTTAATCTTAAATCAGATAACCAATAACAATACATATATGTACCAAATATATCTTAAGCACTTCTTGACTGTTGTATGCATAAATGAAGGTGTCCTATAGAATTGAACCTTTACTTAGTGATAATACATCGAAGCTGATAAAGAACCTTAGTGATCTAATTTCTTGAACTAATTTTCTTCTATAATCAACCAAATATATCACTCACATAAGCAATCTAAGTTTCATTTTATTCTTACAACTAACACATTTTATGGCTTTGTGCTTATACCCCGGTATTTAGGAGTTTTTTCAAGAAAAGCCTTTATCTATCTTAAAGTGGCCACACTTCCAAACTCATATAGGTCAGTTCTATAAAAAATGCCCTTATGACTTAGACATTTTAATATTATATGTTATAAACTGATTAAGAGAATTAACTCAATCTCTTTCTTACGTTATAAGTACCACATTATTATTTGCGAAGGTTTAAGTTCTATACTTATACTTTAATAATGTACAGTCACTTCTTATGATTTATTTTTTCCATTGAACCTTTAGTTTTTGGACTGCAGAAAATAGGTCGGATTATCATCATAAGTGATTTAATTTATTAGGCTTTAAACCCATTCCTTCTAATGCTTTAATTACCACATCTTTTGCAAGACCTTTTATAAATGGATCCACTAAATTTATAAAGGTCCTTATTGAATTTATAGTAATTACTCATTCATGAAATAATTGACTAACATAACTATCTCTTATAGTTATATGTCTAGACTTTTCATTATAAATTTTTCTATAAGTTTTAGACAGTGCAACTTCACTATCATTGAATAAAAATATCGGTAGCATAAGCTTAGGCTAAATAAAAAATTCTAGTAATAAATTTTTTAATCACTCTGCTTCTTTGCTCCCAGTCGAAAGAGCAATATATTTTGATTTCATAGTCGCATGTGTAATGCATGTTTATTTCTTTGATCCCCAAGAAACTGCAAAACTTCTAATAATAAATTCTCATCCAATTGTAGACCTTGATTCATCTAAATCATTGTTCCAACTAGCGTCGGTGTATCTTTCAAGTATTGTAGGATAACCAAAATACTGTAACGCATAATCCTTATTCTTATTAAGATAACTTAATACACCACCAATTATTTTTCAATATTTATGACTAGGATTACTAGTGTCTCTACTTAATTTTCCTACTGCATAAGCAATATCGGGTCTAATACAATGAGTAGCATGCATCAAACTATCAATTACTCTAAAATATTTTAATTGTGATACACTTATGCCATCATTGAGTTTTACTTTTACACTTGGATCAAAAGGTGTTGGTGCTAATTTGTTATTATGTTTAAATCTTTTTAACACTTTTTTTATGTAGTGTGACTAAGAGATAAAATGATATTATTATCTCGTTTAAATAAGTTTATTTCAAGAATTATATCGGCTTCACCCATGTCTTTCCTATAAAATTTTGAAGCCAAAAACCTTTTTGTATTTTCAATACTTTTTAAATCAGTATAAAAAATTAAAAAGTCATCCACATGCAGGCAAACGATCACACCCTTACTGTTTGGTATCTTACTATAAATACATTGTTTTGATTTATTAATTGAATCCATATAATAAAATAATATTATCAAAATTTTCATATCATTGTTTGGGAGCCTATTTTAGACCATATAGGGACCAAGGTGACAAAATCAGTATTGAACTCGAGTATCGGTCCATGGAGGACCGATACGATTCAGCTGATACGTATCAGCCAGTATCGATACGTATCGGCCAATATCGATACGTATCGGCCTATTTAAAAATAAAAAATAAAAAATATAGGTATCGGCCGATACAGGCCTGTATTGGTCAATACCAATACCGAGTTGAGACACCGATACGTATCGATATTGGCCGATACGTATCGATACATATCAGTATCGGCCAATTTTTGATACCATGGTAGGGACCTAATGAGTTTACAAACTCTATTTTCATATCCCTGCATTATAAACTCTTCGAGTTGTTTCATATATATTTCCTCTTCAAGTTCGCCATTTAAAAATGCTGTCTTAACATCCATTCGATGAACTTTGAGATTATACATAGAAGCAATTATAAATAATATCCTGATTGAAGAAATCGTAAGCACTGGATCATAGGTATCAAAATAATAAATACCATGCTTTTGTCTAAAACCTTTGGCAACAAGTATAACTTTAAACTTATTTATAGTGGCATTAGGATTAAGTTTTATTTTGAAAATCTATTTACAACTTATAGGTTTAGATCCTAGTGGTAAGTCTACTAATTCTGATGTATTATTAGAGATAATAAAATTCATTTCATCATTTATGACTTTTTTTCAAAATACGGAATCAATAGACTTAATAGTTTTCTCATTCTAGTTCCTTCTACAAGATAAATATAGAAATCTGAACTAAAATTAATAGCTTTTCTATGTCTCTTATTTCTTCTACGTTCTCTCTTTATCTTCAATACCAGTGAATTGAGGAAAATTAAAAGATTTTCTTAAGTCAGAGGATATCAGAGGTTTATGAATACTAGAGAATTTATTCTCATAAAACACAATATCTCTTGATTAAAAAATTGAATCATTTTAAAAAATATTATTATGCTCAAATACCAAAAATTTGTATGTAGGACTATTAAGAGAATATTCCACAAATACACATTTTATAGTTATAGGACCTAATTTTCTACGTTTATGATTAGGTACCCTAACATGCGTTCTACAACTCCATACTTTAAAATAATGTAATTTGAGAGGTTTGTTCTTTCAAACTTCATATGAAATTTTAAATGACTTTTTATGTCGTATCTGATTTAAAATATAACATGTAGCTCGTAATGCTTCTCTCAATAGATTTGAATTCAAACAAGAGTTTGTTAACATAGAGTTTACCATTTTCACTCGAGTCCGATTTTTCCTTTGGGCAATTCCATTGGATTGAGGAGAAAATGGAGCAGTGACCTTATGACTAATTCTATACTTGTCACAAAAATATGAAAATTTATGTGACATGTATTTACCTTCCCTATTCGATCTCAATGCCTTAATTTTAAATTCTAATTAATTTTCCACTAAGAGTCCTTATAAGAGATAAATTTACTAAATGTTTCCTCGTTTAATTTGAGAAGCCTTTATTATTTAATCTATAATAGTCTGATCGGTTGACTAGTTGAATGGGTGTGAATTGCCTTCGCACGTATACGCCACATGTGTGAACTAGGCAGTTTCTCACCGTTAAGATCCGACCGTTCATGAAAATGATTCGGACATAGCCATTAGTGACTATTGAGTAATCGAAATATGTTATCGTTCGATGTGTACCCTTAGATCCTTGCAACTGTTGATCGGATCAATCAGGGCTCTCGATTCCAAAGAGCCAACATATACAATCGACCCTGAAAGGCATCAAATAGTGTAAATAGAGGCCAGAGGAGGGGTTTCAAGCACTTACAAATCTCGAATTCTATCTCTGTGTCCTTGAAATTCGTGTGCCCACTAGAGCGATTCTGTGCATGTATTTCGTTGGGTCGCACACTACAGTGCAAAGTAGTATGTGACAGATCGGTGCATCACCAAGACTTCATTGTATCTTGGAGGCGAATTAGCTAGCCGTTATCCCATTGCATAGTGGGGGCAAATATTGTCTCAAAGACAATGATCTAATAGTGTGTATTGTTGGATCCTTAAAACTATTTATAATGATCGATCAGGGCTCTCGATTCCAAGGAACCACAAACACAACCGCTCTTGAATGGGTGTATTGAACATTATAAGTAGAGATCATAGGAGGGGTTTCAAATAACTTGCAAATCTCGAATCCTATCTTTGTGTTCTTGAAATTCGTGTGTCTACTGAAGTGATTTTGTGTCTTCATTTTGTTGGGTCGCACACTACAGTGCAAAGTAATATGAAAGATCGGTGCATCACCAAAGCTTCATTGTATCCTGGAGGTGAATTCGCCGTTATCACGTTGCATAGTGGCCGGGGGCAAATATTGTCTTAAGGATGCCAATTTAATCGTGTGTACTATTGGATCCTTGCAACTATTGATTGGATCGATCAGTGTCACCGATTTCAAGGAACAAACTGACACAATCGCCCCTGAAAGGGTGTATCAAACATTATAAATAGAGGCCAGATGAGTGGTTTCAAGCAGCTTGCAAATCTTGAATCTTATTTCCGTATCCTTGAAATTCGTGTGCCTACTAGAGCGATTTTATGTGTTCGTTTCGTTGGGTCGCACATTACAGTGCAACGTAGTGTGTGCATCACCGAGCCTTCATTGTATCCTAAAGGCGAATTTGCCGTAATCCCGTTGCATATAAATATATATGTCGCCTGACTCTCCTGACTATCATTTAAACACCATAATGGTGATTAAATGATCTTGCACCATCAATGGTTTAAGAAGTGAGTTATTCGTATCGTCAATTTAATAGATCATGGATTGACTTGCAACAGTTCCAAAAATGATGGTTTAGGGAGATTTAAACCATCCGATCGGTGAACTTTAATATCAATCACTATTTTCAGTTTTAATGAGTGATATTAAAGTTCATCAACTGGATGGTTCACATCCAATTATAAGCATGTTTCTTTGGGCTGAGACATGTTGCAATGATAGATCGCCACTTGAACAATTTAGATTGATCACATATATTCACCACATGGTATAATGATAATCACATTTCAATGGATTGAGATCAAAAGTTTAAATTTAATGGTATAAGATCATTAAAACAAGCATTTAAATGTCAATTGGTCAGAGCCATAATCCCCTCTCTCTCTCTCTCTCTCTCTATATATATATATATATATATATATATATATTGAGGTCAAAATATGCCAAATTGCCTATTGAAACTTTTTATTTGTCAAAGTCCATCATCTTTCATAATGACTAGCACATTCTCTCTTGACTCTCGGAAATAAGTGTTGGCAGTTGGTGCTCTTCTTATTATGATACATGTAATAGGCAGACCATAGAGTTGAAGCTTTTACTTGGACGCCCATTGCTCAGACATGCTTAACTCACATATCAAGCTTATTAAAATCTGATGAGCCAAACATTACCTGATCACTATTATATAATTAGTTAGACTCTGTTTGGTAGCAGTAAGCAGCACCCATCTGCAGCGCGTTTGATTACATGTAATTAATGCTTATGATGCTTCATTATCATGTCTGCCAAGTGTAAGAATACAGTAGACGGAAGCACCATTGATTGTACCAGGTTCTAACACCTGATAACTGTTTATATTTACATGCTTTCAAACCTAACCTCAACCTGGTTTCAACATTAAATTAAAGGTCACGAGGCACCTATTAGTCACTGAATTCTCTCAACAAACGACTCCCATGGATAACAAAGCCCCTAAAATATGTGATGATGTCCATGATGCTTGATTATCTCACGATCTAAACTTAAATTGTCATCTTCCAAATGGGTACTCAATTAAATTTCGTAAAATCGATTGGCTAGGATTCATCTCTCGTAAATATGCTAGATATGAGTATACTATACACAATCTTTTCCCTCTATTGCTTGTAATCTTCAAGATAAATAAAAGTTAAAGGTCCTCTCAAAAAAAGAAAAGAAAAAAAAAGTTAAAAGGTGCCCATGTTACGCCTCATCCTAAGGCTCATTTGATAAGACAATAAGTGGGAATTAAATATTCATAGTATTATCTTATTAGTGTTGACAAAAGATCACTTACAAAGAGCATATATTTTTCTTTTGGAACCGATTGAGTTGACCCTTTGTGTATTTAGATGATCTTACACCGTCAAAGGTGTAGGATGTGAGTAATCTTAGCCGTTAAAGTCATAAGTCATATATTGAAGGTCATTCATTGGGTCTAGAAAAAATATTTTGAAAAGATTTGAATCATGTAATCTATGTACTCTATTATCAATTGTTGTTCTTATTTTTTAATGATTAATATTAAAGTTGATAATATTGCAACCAAGGATCAAAATTTCGGACGAAATGACCGAAATTTCGGCTGAAATTATCGGTTTCGGTCCCCACTAAAACGATAATTTGGGACCAAAATTTCGGTCATCAAATATATGGAAATGAAATTATCAACTGAAATTCAAATTTTTGGCCAAAATTTTTGTCCAAAACTTCGATTTTGGTCCCCTCCGAAATCGAAACGAAAACCAAAATTTTGATCCTTGATTGCAACCAAATATTTAAATTTAGGAAAGAACCCCATCATCTATTTTGACTCACTTTTAGAGGCAACTTACTATACAGTGAAGTACATATAGATCCATTATGATCAATAATTATGTGAAATGGTTGACTCATCAGGTTTAACCATTCGACCCAGGATATAGGGAATAATGGCCTAAATGCTATTAAACAAATTAGTTCATCAAGGCCCATTGACTTTTCCCTATGGCACATGATTTTCAGCAATTCAAGTCATCAAGCTAATAGTGCATATATTGAACTAAAGTAAACCTGAAAATCACACTCATTAGAGGATCTGAATCATCCGATCTATTTATTTTAATGCGAACGATTATTCATATGTTTAAGAATTGAAATTAAAATGCACTAATCAGATAATTTGAATCCTCTAATAGGCATAAATTTTTAGTTAAAACATGTGTCAATGATAGATTGCTAGTTTTCTGACTTGTATTGATCAAACATCTGTGCCACGTAGCCTACATATGAGGGTCACAGGCTCATTTGTTCTAAAGATGTACAATTATACTAAGTTTAATTTAGAAAATTATATCTTAAAATAACCTTTGACGGTGATAGATTTATATTTGAGTAAACTCTATTAGCACCTTCCGAATTTTGAGGGCACCTGTGCTTTGAATTGGATGATGGCGATCGTTCTTCGTCTTAATCTTCCACACAGTAGATCGTGACACCGTAGGTGTACCATCATCAATTTTTGATTTTACATGACACATTCCCAAAAGTAACTTGAAAATTATGTTTAGGCCTAATGTGTGTTACTAATTTTCAAGTCACTTTTTTGGGAGGTGTTACGTAGAATAAAAAAATGAGTGTACGATAGTATACCCATGCAAGATCCATTGTGTGAGATTCTGATAAAAAAACGATCTCCATTGATACAAAGCCCATTGATGCAAGATCCATTGATACAAAGCCCATAGAGCTACTTTAGGAAAAATAAGTTTTTAAAATCTAGGAAGCCTATTAACCAATGGGTACCTTTACTTTTATCCACCGATTTTTTTAGAATCTTTAACGATTCCCTACACCAACTATTGGTTGCTTTGAATTATAGAGTGTATTTTTAGTCCCAATCTTGTACACTATGGATTTTGTGATCATGGGCATTCCATGAGGCAATCAATTTTCATTTTCCCATGACTCGTATCCCAAAAAGTTACATAAAAAATCATGTTTGAGCTTGATATATGCCATATGACTTTTTAATCTGGCGATCCCTTTTTTATTATAAGAAATAAAATAATGATTGTCTTATGGACAACTATAATCTCAAAGATTCATTGTGCAATTTCAACCGTATGATTTAAAGCAATTAATAAGTTTTTAAAGATTCGAAAATAAAGTTACACATAACATAAACCCAAAAATTGCCATTTAAAAAATAAAACTACTATATGCGTTTCACAAGGGACCCTTCCTCTAGTATCATTACACATGGGGAGCAAAAACGGTCGAAAGTCAACGCCCACCTCCTGAGAATAAGTAGTACACCTTTTTATCTGCGCTCTCTTCGTCCGCGTGTTTGGGTTTGACTACATATATACAATGTACGCGCTACCATTCCACCAAATGCTTTCTATATATAAATATTGTTATTTATTATAATATTTTATTATTAGTAACCTTCGATTCGATTTGTTGTTGGTGCGCAGGTTAAGTGGCTTAGCCTATACTCTCTTCTCCTTCACCGACTGTAGATTTTTGGGAGATTTTGAAGCTTGTAGTGATGGACGGGCTTCCAAGTGGTTATAGGCCCAACGTTGGAGTTTGTCTGCTTAATTCTGAAAACCAGGTTCTTTAGCATCTAAATTTAGTTGGGCTTTGGTTGGTTTTTGTAGTTTTTTACAGATTAAGTTACTGTGTAGTTTTTGGTGGAATTTTTGAATGCCCAATTGAATACAGACTGTTATGAAAACCCAGAAATCTTGGGCTTGATTTTGGACGGTAAATGGGTTTTACAATCAATGGTTTATGAATAATGTTGATTGATGAATCATGAATGGTTGTGATTAGAGACTTCCTTTTATTTGGTTTCGAATTTGGTTGTTTTCTTTTTTAATATTTGAATTATAGAAAAAAAAAGGAGTTATGGTTGTTTTTGTTAACTATTCTTGGAACTAAATGGAAAGTTTCAGCTACATCCTTGAATTCAGTACTTTGTGGTGGATACAGGAGTTTAATTTTTTGTTTTAGTGGAAGTATGTGCCTTCTATTTTATTTCATTTTGTCTTATGGGTTTTTAAATGGAGTAGGGGTATATGAAAATTGACAAATTATTATTATTATTATTATTGGAAATTTAATATGAGCTTTTGATTTTTGAATGGGCTTTCGTTATATGTAGGAATCAAGCGAATGATAAAATTAGCTGCATCATTATACTTTTTTTTTTAAATCGATAACAAAGAAATTCATTGAACAACAAAAGCAAGAAAACCAGACAAAAAGACCACAAGGGTAGCGAGGCTACCCAAAGAACCCAAACTCATGTGCTCAAAACAACCAAACCCTGAAAAGCTGGCTTAAGTCAGGGATGGGTGGGAATACCTCCACCAGCGGAAGGATTAAAGGTTAGTACATGGGAGCGCATTGTGACAGGTCATTATACTTCATGTTTGATCCAATAAATTGATACATCAGAGCGCATTGTGACGGGACATTACTTGGGTGCTAGAAGGGAGGCGTGTGGGCCTTGGAGCTAAGTATGTTGCGTGCTAGCATCGAGGCGTGATGGCCTTGCATCTCGGTTGCATGCTCCCTATAATGGGGTGAGTGAGCCAAGAAGCTATGTGGTTGGCTAGTATGGTGGCTAGACACGTGTGGACGTGGGGAACTGGATGTGATGGTGTTAGTGTTGGCTCGAAGGCTTGGACGTGGACCCGATGGGGCTTTATAATTGACACGCGTGCGGATGGAAGGGCAATATAACCTCGCAAGACGGTTTACGTTCGAAGTATGTCAAGTGACAACATATTTAGGTTCTCCCGCTATCTAGCTAGGGTTAGTAACTTAGCCTTATAAATGGGAGAGGAGTTGTGGTGCTACTCCCATATACATGGGGCCTTGGTGCATGGAGGGTGCACCAGTGGTCTTGTTGGCATGTAAGGGTGGGCCTAGGACGTTGTCGTGTGTCACTTGAGGGAGGTTGTTGTGTCGTGGAGCTATGTACAACAATGCATATATAGTCTGGGCAAGACCTGTGACTAACCTTGGCAACCAATGCAATACGGTTTGTTTGGCTATGAGCGATGCACTCATGGGCTATGTGGGACACTGGTGCATGTTGATATGAGGGTCAGATGTTTGAGATGTGCGTTATTTAGGAGGGCCACACACGATGGTGGGCTTGGTTTGGTAGTCATGTTTGTATGAGACAACATGAGGAACTACATGCCATTGTTGCATGTGAGAGACTATTGCATGAGGGATACGGTGAACCTTGAGCAGGCCAAGTAAGGCACAGAGGTGTGTGCATGTGTGACGTGTAGGTAAGGATGCATTGGAATAGTAGGCCTTAGCAAAGGAGGTAACCATAAGAGGAGTTTTCGTTCTCTAGGAGGGTGGTATCAAAGGTGATGGTGGGTTAGTCTAGCCTCGTTGTAGTGGCATCGCAGTGTTGCACAGGCTGTGCCTCGTGACAACATTCTCATCCTAGGCTGTCCATTCAATGGGCCGCCTCCTGGATTGGCATTGGCTCACAAACCACATTGTTTGGATGATCATAATCTTTGGTCTGTTGAATTTTTGTGGATTGTTGAAAGTAGGTGATTGATGGTACACGCCACGAATCACAACATCTAATTTTAGTGGGATTTGGGCTATATCTCATTTAACAGATTGCTAATTGAATGGTTTGGACTCTAGATTGATGAGCTTATGTCGTTTTGTGTTGGAGCGCATGCTCATCTTGGATTGTCCATTCAATGGGTTGCCTCTTGGATTGGCATTGGTCCACAAACCACATTGATTGGATCTTCGTAATCTCTGGTCAGTTGAATTTTTGTGGTTTGATGAAAGTAGGTGATTGATAGTACAGTTCATGACATCTAATTTGTGTCGGACTTGGGCTCTATCTCATTTAATAGATAGCTAATAGAATGGTTTTGATCTCTAGATTGACGAGTTTATGTTGTATTGTGTTGGCCTTTAGTGCCTTTAATTTTATGGATCCTTAATAATTTATCTAGTTTTTTACTGTTGCAATCACTTATTTGTGTTTTTCATATTTTGTTCATTTATTTACTATGCTTATTATTATTTTAGTTGTATGTTCTAGAATGCAGATTATGAACATATTTGAGATAAGCTATATAATAATCTGTAGAATAACTGATTATAAATGTAATGCTATTGAGATCGCAATTATAATGAGTCAATAGGTTGGTTCGCTAGACTCATAGCATGGTTTACCAGTTTTCCCTTGAATATCTGAGACAAGGAGGATGAGAGAGGCACATGAGGAGGTTTGAGTGTCACCTTGATGATCAGAATGAAGTTTCTTGTCAATCAGTCACGAAGTATGAATTAAGGATAGTTCAGGAAGGAAACAACTGGGAGAAATTCGGGAATACATTTGGAATTTAAAAAGGCAAAACAAAAGAAATAAACTAGGGAAAAAGGATTTATTTTGTTTATTATTTTTTATTTTTATGGGTAAGGATTGTAACTCCACTCAAATTTGACTATCACGATTTGGTTCTTGCAATGAGGCACATTTCTTCGACAGTGAGGAAGCTTTATCTTAATAGAAAAAGATAATTACAAGAAAGAACGTTACTGCAAGTTTGCACACACTTATCAGGAACATACGCCATGCATTTTTTAACCCATTTAGGAGTTTATGACCATTTTTATATTTATTGTGCGGGATTGAATTGCACTTGTTTCACAGCCTTGGGTGTATCCAATTTCTTGGCAAATTGGTAATTGCTCTGTGATTTCCCCATGCAGGTTTTCGTGGCTTCGAGATTGAATGTTCCTGGAGCCTGGCAGATGCCTCAGGTGATACTAGTTTAGTTTACTCTCTTCAGTTCTGTTCAGCTCAATTAATGATAATTCATCCCAAATGTCTATGAAAATTAAAGAATTTTGTGCAAATACATTATCAAGGCTCAAAACTTTCTCCTATTTCAAATAGCAGTGTTGATACTTTGGTAGAAGGCGTAGCAGAGAATGGGATTTCTTTCTTTGTTCTCCATGGGATTTTATTAGCTCGTGCTCATATCCCTCAAGTATTAATATATAATAAGATATACCTGCATGAAACTGAATTATATTTCTTTTGGCTACTTAGACTCTCAGTTCTGCACAATTTTAATTGTGTGCTGCATTGTTCATGTAGGGAGGCATTGAAGATGGTGAAGAACCGAGATCAGCGGCCCTTAGAGAATTACGAGAAGAAACTGGGATAGTGTCAGCTGAAATTATAGCCGAGGTAGGTTCAGAAGTTCTAGAAACACCCTGTTTCCAGACTTCATGATTTTGAGTTGCAATTGTATCCATGCATCCATTTGACAGTAAATAATCTCAACCTATACCAACGGGTTGGGCCTGTAGATCAACTGGAAGGTGCACTGTACGGCCAATCAGGTGATAGATTCAAACTCAGCTTACCTAACAAAAAAAAAAGAAGAAAAACAAAACCCCCAACCTTCAATTCTGATATATCAATGTTTAGTGTTTTAGGTATTTCAATTGTTTAGTTTTTTGAGAATTGGACGTAAAATGAGTGGATTCAATGTTGTGTTTAAGCTTCATATTGAGTTTAGATACAATAAACTAGCATATTCTACTTAAACACAGTGGCAGCTGATTTCCAAGTATTTCAGAAATTACTTAAAGTATAGAGACGTAGAAATTCAAACCAAATCAGTGGGTTGGATTCAATTTAGTGCCAAGCTTCTTTTCCTAGTAGTGATTTAAGTTATTTTGGCAGGTTCCTCATTGGTTGACCTATGACTTCCCTCCAGCTGTGAAAGCAAAAGTCAACCGCTTGTGGGGAGGAGAATGGAATGGCCAGGCACAAAAATGGTGAACTTTTTTTCTTCATTTCATTGCAACATGTATTAACAAACACGCATGATTAGAATATTAAAATGAAATGGAATAATGGCTATCTAGTTTAAGCTTGGACTTTTAACTTTTCTGCATTTATACTTATATATGAGTCCGTTGCTAAATAGATCCTTGAAACTACTTATATTAGTACTTAAATCCCTAATGCTGGCAGTTATTACAGCCATTAGACCAGCCAGTTACTGTTCACTCCTATTTCATATCTTCAAATGATTTTGCCATTTTTTTGAATTGGAACTTGCTTCAATTGATGCTCGGCGATCCGTAACCTGCCACACCGAACTTGACTTATTTGTTCTGTGAATTAGCTTCTTTGGAATGAGTTGGCTATATATAGTATTCACTCTAAACATCTATAGTTCATTCTGTTCTATGCAATATTTTTCTTATTGACTAACAAATTTACAAAGCCATCCACATGGATTATTATTTTGTTTGTTCTTTTATTTTTTCATCACTTTACCTTTGTTTTTTTTCCCGTTTTTCCTTCTTTTTGCAATCCTTGAGCAAGGTTATAGATTGGTTGCTCTATGTTTGTTATTTTAATTTCTTGGTATACTTGTGTCATGGATGATATATACCTGGAGTTTTAGCAGATTGTGTGCTAATTCCTTATGTTATCCAGAAGTGCAAAAAGTAGTCACTGTACTTATACACAATAATTCGTTTCAACCCACAATGCACCCATACAATACCCATGCCCAAGAAACATATTTTGAAAGTTTCCAAGACATGTATGATGGGATAATCCTGAAATCGACTACATTCAGAGGATTGAAATGGTAGAAGCACAAGGAGGAGAAGAGGAAGACCAATAAAGGCTTGGAGAGAAGGAGGGAACAATCATAAAGGATTGTAGCGTAATAGAGAGTTTGGTCTTGACCAAAGATTAGTGGAAAATTAAGATTCTCAAAGCTGAACCCAAATGGATGGGATAAGGCGATGAAGCTGTAATTAGCAGAACAAAGATGATATATATTGAGTGTGAGTTCATTAAACACGATAGGCCGGAGGATGATTTGGTGAAACCACTGAGTCCTAGATTTCAGTAGTTAGGGTTTTCTCTACAACCAAACATGAGTTTGAATGGGACATCTTAAACAGGATCAATGGGGGTGTGGGAGAAGTGAGGACAAGCATGTGGTGTCTTGTGTGATCAACAATTGCCACAATTTTTGTTTGATTAAGTAACAGAACAAAATGCATTAAAAAAGAAAGAGAAAAAGAATAGGTACCTTAGTGGGTAGTAAGACACTACCCAAAAAACACTGACACACTCAAATCCCGGAAGGCACAGCAGCAAGGGGCCCAGGCGAAAGAGAGACGAGGTGAGGAATCTGAGGAAACATCAAGGAGTCCCAGTCCACTAAGAAGGCAATCCCTCCCATGTTGTGGTCGAAATTACCCTTGGAGGTCCAACTGATAAGCCAATCCTTGACAGCTTTAAACGTAAGAGGTTTCCCAACTTTCTTGAAAAACCTGCTATTCCTTTCCAACCAAGTGGTCCAAAGAACAGCAAAAACCGTGACACTCCAAAGGTCTTCAATCTCCACATCAATTTAAAGGACTTTTATAGAAAATGGTGGTTAGACCTACATTACTATATGGTCTAAAGCAGGGGACTCTTAGAAACAAGAAAAATAGTAGAAGTGCCTGAGTTTCATGCTAAGGTAAATGCGTGGAGTAATTTTAAAGGTTAGTATTAAGAGTGAGTACATAAGAGGAACTTTAGGGTTAACCCCATTAAAGGAGAAAATTAAGGAAGGTCTTTTTAAGTGGTTTGGGCATGTCCATTGGAGAACTAAAACTGTACGAAAAGATTGAAACAATAGGGACATAGTTTGGAGAAAAAAAGACCAACAAAGAATTATAGAGAAGTAGTGAGAAACATGGGTCTGAACTCTGAAGTAATAAATAGTTTATCCTTGAACAAAAATAAGTGGGGAAATACTACACAACTAATGGGATAAGGCAATGCTGATGGTGAAGAAATTTTTGGTTAATCATTGATATCTTCCAAGATTTTTGAGTTGTTCACCATCATAAGGACTAGAATGTGATTTTGATATATTGGCGTTTCAATCGGCTTTTTTCAAAGTGTACCAATTCAACGGAGGAGATCAAGAACATACATTCTTTTATCAGGAAAATTTGATTCCTTGAAAATACATCAACACTTCCATATGGTCTCATATTTTTGAATTATATATGATTTCAGGTCCTTGATAGTATCATAACCATCTACTGTGAGAATAATGTCATCTATATATAAGAGAGACAAAGCAAATGGATGACAGGACGGTGGTAACCCACCGAAAGAGACAAACTGATAAATAGGATGATTGTTGTAAGTTTGCTTACCTTTGCAAAGTTTTACAGGAAACTCAATCATCAGTGTCAGAGAAACTAGTGTGGTATCCAGATTAGGATCTTCTTATGATGTTGGCGAATCAGTTTGGATGAACTCACTTTCTCTTACTTGGATTGCCTGGAATAGACTTTCAATGGTGCTGCTGATTTAGTCTTCTCTCCTTCAGAAGTATCACTGACTGCAGTCATCGCACGAACATTAATTGAAAGGACATCAGACTGTAGAGATGTACCATTCTTTGAAAATATGGAGCTTCTTCGAAGAATGTTACATCAACAAATATGAAATATTTGTTCAAGGTCAGAGTATAAAACTGATAGTCTGATACATTTGCTGAGTGTGATAGTAAGTAACCAACAAACATACACCTAATAACTTTTGGTTCACATTTATCAATGGTGGGTGCTAACTAATGAACAAAACAGACTATCGAAGACTTTTGGAGGAATAGAAAATGGTGATGTATCAAGTTACAAAATGGAATAGGGGGAATGGCTTCTAAAACAGATGAAGGGATTTTATTTGTAAAATAGCATGAATGTAAAGCTGTATCACTCCAATATGTTTGGGGACTCTCATATTAAATGAGACAGTTTGGGAAATTTCAATTAAATGTCAATTTTAGCATTTTATCATACTATCTGTTGCGGTGTGTGTGCACATAATGTATGCTTTTGGTGAATAATGCCACGATCTAACAAATATGAAAGAAACTCATGTGAAAGTTATTCTTTAGCATTATGAGTCACAAAACATGGATAATAGTATGAAACTGATGCCTAACTTCAATATGAAATTTTTTGAAACAAGAGAAAACTTCAGAATGACCTTTAAATAAATCTAACAAAATACTTAAAACTAGGCATATTTGGACTTGCATTGTTCCCACAAAACATAATGAACTAAAAGAAAAGGAATTGACTCTGCCTTTGTCCATAGTAAATCCACCGCCTCATATCCTCCACGAATCGTCTTCAATGTCTTTAGATCCCAAAATTCATTATAGGAGGGGTAAAACATTACGGAGTAGTTTAGTGGTTTGGTTAGTTTATTAACAGATAATAAACTCACGAGTATTATAGGTACAAACAATGCATATAGTAAAGATAAGGGTGAACTAGGATGAGCAGTATCTAACCCAAGAATTTTAGTTAAGTTGCCATCAAATAATGTAACACAAGAGGCCGAAACTGATTGATTCAAATGAGAAAACAAACTAGATTCACTATTCATGTGATTTAAGGTCCCTGAATTAATAACCCAAGGAGTGGATTGATGAGAGGAAACATACTAGTCATGTCGTACATGATTGAATGAGTGGCAGTGGAGGAAGATGCTGAACTTAACTGATCAAACATTTGATTCCTCTTCTATGGACAATGTGACTGTGTCACCCGCTGTACTCGAATCTGGTTGATAGGAGATATGTCTTGTTAGTATCACTATCATAACCAACTCATGTTGATTTACCGTGGAGATCCCAGTAAGTATTAGACATGTGATTCGTACATCTGCAATGGGTGCACTTCAGATGTCCACAGCCACCTTGATCTCCACGAAAGGTATGACCGCCATGTGTACGGTCTCCTTTACCAACTAAAGTAACAAGAGCAGACCTTATTTTCTGTGGAAGGTGCCCCAAGAGATACCCTTTTTGGGTGACCTATATTTCATTCAAGGATGGAACTTTACTGCTTCCGAGGATCTAAGCTCTGATAGGTTCATATTCTAGTTTGAGACCAGAGAGGAATTTGACAACTCTAAATTTCCCATGCTGTTGCCTTTGCTTCTCTGAATCAGTTGTCAAATGCCTAATATACATTTAAGTTTTCCCACATGCCTATGAGACTTGAATAATATCCTCTGAGACCTCAACCTGTTGCAAAGAAAAGATATCTTGAAACAACTGATAAGTGCATGTAATGTTCTTTAAGAAGAGTACATAACATATCCTAAATCTCTTTCTTAGTGTCTAGAAACCCCTACATAAAACTTTGAATGATTCATGTTATTCCATAACCATGTCATAATCTATGCATTTTTATGTACACACTCATCATGCTTCTTCTTCCCTTCATCAAGTTTAGTGGACGTCAAGTATTCTAGTTTTGCCTTGGCCACCAGGAACACTAGTGGAACTTTTGACCATTGTATGTAGTTTGAGCCAATAAACTTTCCCGATTTCATTTGAATATTAAAAAGTTCAGAAGAAATGAGAAAACTTATACAAATTTTGCCCATTGTATGTAGTTTGGGCCGTAAGCTTTACCGATTTCATTTGAATACTAAGAAGTTCAGAAGAAATGAGAAAACTTATACTAATTTTGTCCATTGTAAGTAGTTTGAGCCCAATAAGCTTTACCAATGCCATTTGAATGCCAGTGACTTCAAAAGAATTGATCATTCCAAGTCTATTTGTAGGTTTACCTTTAATATGATCCATAACACTAGAGATGTGCACAATCTGAATGTAGGCAGAAAAAAAATTGAAGACAAGAGGTGAAAAGGACACCTGAACACAATAACCACCAATTAAGGCACCACACTTACCCTAGAACATCCTTCCCGAAATGAGAGGCATAAATATGTGCTACATGATCAATAAAACTTCAAACGGACACAAACTAATCACCTTTCCAACCATTTTCTCAATGAAAAAAATGAGAACATGTATTGTACGATCAACACCTTCGAACTCTAACAAGAACTAGTTGATCTTCACTTTCCTTCATAAAAATGGAGTAGACTTTCAAGAGTTCAAAAACAAGAGGAAACCCTTGATTCAACTCTCTGATGTCACGTTTTTAGAATAGAGTTTCATAACAACATACTTAGAGATTAAGCAAGAAGAGAAAGAAGAAGAAGAGAAACTAAAATAAATAGAGGACATGAATTAATAGTTAGAGATGTACGAGAAGGGAGAGAAAATATTGAGTAATAAGAAAGAGGAGAGAGTGACAAAGAGAGTCAAGGCGAGAAAAAACATGAATTAGGTACTCATGCTTTCTCATTCACTTTTGTTATATCAATCACTTCAACTTAATTATAGTTGTTCCATTAATAAGTGAAAATTGTTAAATTACCAATTCTAACCCTTTTAACATGTATATGCCCAACATTAAGAGCTATAATAAACAAAACTAAAGATGACTATTCAAAAACTATAATCACATATTTCTCTCGTTTTCTCCACTAATGTTGTGTGATGGACATTACCACTAGAGAACCGTAAAATGATTACGATAGTACTACGTTGTTCAAATTAAATTCATGGCAATTGCTTAGAGCTATATATTGCCTTCTCTAATCTTCATTCTGTACCTTCTCTATTGGACAATAAACCTAATGGTGGCATGGTATACACTTCTTGCCATAGATAACCTCAAAGAAAAATCATTTTGTAAATCAAGTTTTTTTTTTTTTAATCAACAATGGATTATATGGTTCGAAAATTCAGTTTCCCAAAATGTTTCAAGCATGCTCCAAATGTCTCACATCTTAGTGAAATGTTGTGAATAAAGATTAAAAATTTATAAATACCAAAACATGTGTTTAAACTATAAAAAAGTAAAAATAAATAGAAAATATGAAAACTAAAATACATTTTATTTTATATTGTTATGTTATAAATATCATAATCATAATCATCATCATCATCATCATAGCCTTATCCCATCTATTTGGGGTTGGCTTTGCGGATCTTATTTCTCCATTCATTTCTATTTGTGGCTAAATGTCCTTTACTTAGCAATCCCTCATATCACTTTCACTACTTCCCTCTAGGTCTTTACTGGTCTTCCTCTCTCCTATTTCCTTCGTACAAGGGCTGTTTTTGGCCTCCGATGGACATGTCTAAACCTATGTTACTTAATTCACTCCACCCAACGAATCAAAAATTGGCTACAACGAACCCAATTCGGTGTGGCAAGCGAATTAACTGGCTAATGTTAACTATTTTGGTTATAGCAAAATTTCAAAAGAGTAAAAAGGGGATTTGATCCTAAGATTTTATGGCTTTTGAGTTTTATAGTTAACCGAGTGGTCATTTGAATTTCATTTATTAAAGAATATATATTTATGTTATAAAATTAGTAAATACTTTTAAACTCATCCTACCCCTAGTGCACCGGGTTTGCTTGATGGTAGCGAATTGCGAACTGCCAACCTGAATTCGAATTGAGCGAATCATTGAACTAAGTAACTATGTTGTTTTATAGTAACCAAGTGATCATTTGAATTTCATTTATTAAATAATATATATTTCTATTATAAAATTGATAAATATATAATAGAAACAAACCTGACTCAAAGCAGCACATGATGCAATGATTCGGAATCGAAAGCCCCCTATGGGATAAGACATCAATTGTTTAAACCCGACTCTGAGCAACAAACCACACAAATAATATAGTTCTTGGCGGAGCTTTCACCTTCCAAACCCAATCCAAGGTCTAACAATCATAGGTCTGCGCTACAAGCAGCGATAAGCCGAATTGATCGAAAACTTCTCATTTCTATGGTACCATTGGCCCTCCTGACATCACCGACATACGAGGAAGATCTTCCATCAGCAAAGACAACTCAAATATCTCAGTCAACCGCAAGTCCTGCTTGAGATCTATCTCATCAAGACAAACCTTAACAAGAATATGGACACCAAATTGGAAAAGTAAATATGCCCAAACTTTGTAGGTCGCACAAGTGAATGAAGAGGTACTCAATTGACTCCAAATGCTCACAACTATTGAATAATAATCCTTGCAAGGTAGTTAAGGCGGTGTGGCGAGGTCATGGTGAAGAGGCTCACTACTCCATGGCGAGACTATTTATTATTGTAATTAAAAAAATAATTATTTATTTATTAATTAGTAGTATGTTTTTTTTATATAAGAAAAAATATAGGAAGGAAAAAATTCAACTACTAAAGCATCATACTTTCATTCTAATATTGAGGATTTCATGTTCTAAGAACAAACAAATATCAATAAATACAAATCAAATATGGAACATCAACAAATTTGCAATATGGTAAGTATGAATAAATAAATATGAAATATTAATAAATATAGAATATTAAAAAATATGAAATATTAAGTATACATACGGTAGTGTCGCCGATGCTGAGGTTTCGGCGACGCTAGTGTTGGTAGTTGCTGTGACGAGAGAGAGAGAGAGAGAGAGAGAGAGAGAGAGAGAGTCGATGATTTTGTAACTTATAAGTTGAAGTTTTGTGACTTGTAAGTTAACTTTTGTAACTTATATATTATAAAAATATCAAAACTTATAAGTATTATACGTTATTATCCAAAAAATAAAATAGTGTCTATAGCGATGCCGTAATGCTATTTCGCCATGGCGACGCTATTTATCTATCATGGCTATTTGGTTATATATGACATTTCCCATCGCCATGGCGAGGCTATAGCGTGACCTTGACAACCATGAACCCTTGGGAATGTTATTATTTACTCAGCTATAAAGGGCTCCCCAAATACAATACCTCATCTCCTAAAACGCCAAAAGAGGGGCTACGGAAGGTTTCCAATGATACTGTTTCAGGCTTCAGCTGCTTCTGATACAATTGCTCAGTACTCTTCAGATTGTGACTTGAATCGGCTTTCGATAGACGATCATCCGCGAGAAGATGGGGAAAGACTTAGATTGGGGGATGCCTTGGGAGTATCTTTCAATGATAACTGTAACGGGCTCTTAAAGATATACTGTGATATTTTTTCTAGAGGGCAACAGTTCGCGAAGGCAGATTGACACAAGGGGAAGAAATTTCATGTTAGATCACGATGGGGACTTTCATATTCTCGAATGAAGAAGGGACAAAGACGAAATATGATCAAATCAGTTGAATCGTAGTCGAAGGGTTCCCTATTTGGGGGCACTTAGGGGGTGTGCTCTTTATAGGAACAAGGGTTTATTCTCTGATTCCTTTAATGAAGTTTTTAGCTTAGAACGTGAGGGGGCTGGAGGAACTCGATAAAAGGGCTTTGGTCAAAACTTTTGTTATGCAAAAAAAATCGGAGGTGATCGGGTTGCAAGAGACAAAATGGGAGGAGGTCAGTGATCTTAAGGTTTGTTCTACGCGCCAGATCGTGGGATTGGTTGGCTTTGGAGGCGGAGGGAACGAGGGGTGGAAATTTGTTGGCTTGGGATTCCAATCTTTTCAAACTATGGGACTCGGAGATAGGTAGCTTCTCGGTGGGCTCTTTGTTACAAGACTACTGGAATGGGCACAAGTGGGTCGCTATCATAGTCTATGGTCCCACGGATAATAGATTGAGATGATATTTGTTTTTCGAGTTAAGTGCCATCATCTCCAAATGGGACAACCCGGTTTGTATTGGGGGGGGGGGGCTTTTAATGGCCTACGCAATGCCAAAGGAAAAAACAGAGGCATGATTGATCTTGCAACCAAAGACCTGTTTATGGGGTTCATCTCTCAAGGATCTCTTTTTGACTTGGGAATGTCGGGGGGAAGGTTTACGTGGATTAATGGCCAAGATTATTCTACTATGTGTAGACTTGGCAAATTTCTGTGTGGGGTTGATTTCTTGGATTTTATGAGTGACCTAGGGGTTCAGTGTTAGGCTACAACGATCTCGGATCACAAGCCAATTGTTCTTACTTTCAGCGATGGTACCGAAGGAGGCTTCACTCCACCCCTTCAGATTTGAGAATTCGTGGTTGAAGAGTGAGGATTTTTGTGAAAAGATCCATGGGTGGTGGAATCAAGACAACATTAGGGGTACTGCATCCTTCATTTTCTCTGCTAAACTGAAGAATCTTAAAATTGAAAATAAAGCAGTGGAATAAAGATGTCTTTGGGAAAACGTCTCGGATTAAAGAAAACATTTTATCCGAAATTGCAGTCTTGGATCCAATGGAAGAAATATCGACTCTATCTTAGGTAAGAGAGAAATTTGGCTGGCCCTCAAAATGGCTTTTAACAAAAAAGCTTTGGAGGAGCAAATATGGCGTCAAAATTCTAAAGTGCATTGGCTGCGGGAAGGAGATGGGAACACGAAATTTTTCCATTCGGTGGCGAATGGGAGAAGGAAGCACACAAAGCCAAATAGTATTCATACCAAGATTGGGGATTTTTATAAGGATTTATATTTGTCGAATGATGTTCTTAGACCTTTGCCGAATGGTATTATGTTCAACTCTTAGACGCTGAAGAGCTAGCTTTTTGGAAAGGATGATTAGTGAGGATGGAGTAAAGAAAGTGATCGAGAAACTGAGATCCAATAAGTCTCCGGGTCTTGATGGATTTACTATGAAATTTTATAAGCCAATTGGGATATTATTGGTGCTGATTTCATGGGTTGCTTGGGTGAGTTTTACGCGTCGGGGAGATTGGCCAAGAGTATAAATTCTACTTTCATTGCTCTCATTTAGAAGTGCGAATGGGCTACCAACATTTCGGACTTCAGTTTCTCTGGGTGTGCCTACAAAATTGTTGCAAAAGTCTTAGCCAACTGCCACAAAGGAGTCATTGGAATGTTTATCTTCAATGTCTAAGGGGCCTTTATTCCGGGTAGACAACTGCTGGATATAGCGGTTATTGTTGTGGAAACTCTCGATTCAGTTAAAAAGCGTAAGGATAAGGGATGGATTTTCAAAATCGATCGGTTTCTTGACTATGTTCTCTACATAATGGGGTTTGGAGTTGTATGGAGGAGATGGATGAAGGGCTGTTATGCGTCGGCCAGGTTCTCGGTTCTGATCAATGGTGTTCTGCATGCTTTCTTCCGGAGTAAATGGGGACTTCGTCAGGGAGACTCGTTGTCACCTATGCTCTTTAATTGTGTAGGAGAGACTTTGCATAGATTGTTCTAGCGGGCTGAACAATTAAATCTGATTTCGGGTTGTAAGGTGGCTGAGAATGGGCCGACTATTACTCATCTCCAGCATGCTGATGATACTATGGTTTTTTGTAATGGAAGTCGTGGGGTCCAAGAAGTGAAAGTTGTTACTGATTTGCTAGTTATTTTTGAAGGGGTTTTGGGACAGAGAGGTAACTTGCATAAGTCTAGTCTTTTGGGAATAATATGACTAATGAGGACACAGATCAGGTGGTATTATTGGGTGTAAAAAAGATAAGTTGTCGATTATGTATCTCAAAATTCCTCTGGGGTTTGGGATGTGCAGTGCTGGCATAGGGGAATCAGTGGTGCAAAGGTTCCAAAAATAGCTCGCGACGTGGAAAAGCAGGCTGCTCGGTAATGGGGGGAGATTAACTTTAATAAAATCAACTTTTTTGTCCCTCGTGATTTTTACGATGTCTCTTTTTCTAGCTCTGATTAGTATAGCTAAGAAAATGGAGAAACTTGTTCGTGATTTTCTATGGGAAGGAGTGGGGGATCGAAAGAAACTGCACTTAGTCAACTTGGGGGAGTGTGATAGTCGGGATGCGGGGGGGGGGGGGGGGGGGGGGGGGGGCCTGGGGATTAGAAGAGTACTGCTTGTTAATAAATCTCTACTCACAAAATGGCTTTGGAGGATTAGGGATGATAGAGAAAAGGACAAATTGTGGTGGCAAGTGGTTACTTCAAAATCTGGTATTATAGATGAAGTTTGGAATATTCCGAGGATCTCGACTCATGATTCTGCCTGGTGTAAAGTGGTGAAGGGATCTCTCGATGGTTTTTAGAATGAAATTTCTTTCAGTTGGGGCGATGGACAACGGATTCGGTTTTGGAAGGATAGATGGGTCAGGGAATAACCCTTATAGACGACTTTCCCAAGAATCTATATGCTCTCGGATTCGAAGGATGCATTTATTAGGAATTTTGTCCAGATGGATAATGGAGGTCGGGTCTGGAATGTGAGTACTCGGCAAAATATTAGGGAATGGGAGATGGAGGAGTTTGTGAGTTTAATGGTGGTCATTCGGGGGATGACTCCCAACACCACCAATAGGGACCGAAGAATTTGGGAAAATACCACAAAAGGTGTCTTCTCGGTGAAATCTTTCTACGACTCTCTTCTGCGTAATGAAGGGAACCACAATCCTAACAGATGGTGGTCTGGCTTTTGGAAGGTGAGAATGCCACCAAAGGTGGAGTTTTTCTTTTGGTCGGTAGTTCGAGGTAGAATCCTGGCTAGGGATTAGATGGTGAGAAGAAATATCCAGGTTCTTAACAAATACCTTCTTTGCATGAGCGGAGGGAATCTGTGTCGCATACTCTGTTGTATTGCTCATTCTCATGAACCATTTGTTATAAGAATTTTTCTTTATTCCATATTCAGTGGGTCCTTTCCCACTGGCCGGTTCAGATGATGAAAATGTGGAAGGAGATTTCTGTGGACGGTCATAAAAGGGAGCTGTGGTCGGTCTCTCATAGTATATGCGGTGTTTTGGGCTATTTGGTTGGAGAGGAATAATAGAGTTTTTAGATGAAAGGCCAAACCATTCAAGTTTGTCATCCGAGATATTAGGTACTTAGTGGTTAGTTGGAATGCAGCTGAGGTGGCAGATTTTACTGATGGTTTTCAGCAATTTCTCATTCTATGGGACTGTTTTATCCCGCAGTCTCTTTTGGGCTCAGTCTGGATGATGGGGTTTGCTGGGTTGCTCTGTGGTCTTGCTCTCCTTCCTGGGTGAGTTTCTTTTGGGGTGGTTCTCTTTGTGACGCGGGACGACACGCTAAAACACTAATATGCAAATTTGGGATTAACTTTAGAATGAATTGAATAGCGAAAATATTCAAAATCATACAATACATAAAATTAATTTAATGAAATTAATAAAACAATTAGATGAATCCATTTTAGCGTTCGCATGCGTGAAAATTTTTCGATCTAGAAAAACGGCTCCGATGAGGGAACTCGAGTCTCGTTCTAATTTAGGGCATCAATCGACAATCGCAATATCGTCTCTTGACTCCTCAGGGATTTTAAATGAAATAAGGCTTAAAATAATTCAGGAAAAGGGAACAATTTGGGATTTTGATTTTTTTATCAACGGAATTAAAGAAAGATCATACTTGACAACAACTAGAGAAAAGACAATAAAGGGATAGATTTCAAGGCTTCACACCAAGGGTTTTCCGAAGCTTCACACACTGCACGTACGCATTAAACCACTCCTCAAGGTTTGAAGGATTCACTTCCTTGATTGAAAACTCTTCACAAGCTCTCTAGGGTTTGCACAAAAGCAACTCTCTTTTCATTCAATAATCAAAAACTCCTTAAAAAGTGTTTACAAGCCTCTTTATATAGGCCACCAAAGTAAAACTCGAAATAAAGAGTCCTAATAATAATAAAAAACTGAAAAAAGGAAAATTTCGCAAAATTAGAAAATCCTGTAGCGATGCCCACGGACGTCCGTGACCTACGGACAGTGGGGGTTCAAAATCACGGACGTCCGACACTATTCATCACGGACGTCCGTCACTGTTCACTGTTCATCAATTAAAATTTTTTTTTTTTTTCCCAGCACTGTTCACAGACATCTTGTGCCTTATTTTCTGCCTTCTCTTTTGGTTTCCTCTTTATACTTTCATCTGCCTTGTTTTGTTGGATGTCCCCATCAATACTCCTCGGGTGAGAAAAACTCATCTCCGATGAGTTAAGGAACCCATGGATGCCACACTTTGGAAGCTCAACTCTTGGCTTGCCTTTCCATGCTGTGAGATACTTCTGATTCTTACCTTCATTGGTGTGGAAGCTTGAAAATTCTATAACCTCCTCAATTGCCCCTTTCTCATATTGGATAGGTAAGGTACGGGATAGAAACTGGGTAAATGTGTGTGGTTCGATTGGGTGCTCAAGAAGGAATGGATCAAAGGGTGGGGTTGTGGGATCTAGAATAGGCGTAAGATCCGTTACATCAACTATTGGATGGTTGCCCTTGTCTAGAGGAAAATCTAGACCTCCATCATTACCCTTTTCCGAGATTGAAAAAGATTTCACATGCTCAGAATCATCAGGAATTAATACAAAACTGTTAGTATCAATGCATTAAACATATTCAATGTGTTAGTATGATCATGTGTATTTCCGATCTGAATAAATTCAGACTGCTAATCTCATGCAAATCAGAATGATGATATGCTCCTACCAACTCTAATGACTCACTTGGGATGGACACACTATCAACACCATCCTCGGTAATAGGAACAGTCCTAATGCAACCTATGGCTTTGACCGAAACTTCATCCTCCTCATCACTTGGAGTGTCACACGGTTCATACACTTCTTCGTATAACTCGTTACTCTCTTTCTCGGCATGCTCTTGAATAATCAAGGTTTGGCCCTTACACTTTAAGATGCAAAGTGACCAAAGCCTTGACACTTATAACATTGTTGTGGAGCACGCCTAGAACTCTCGATCATTGGTCCCTTTCCTTGGTCAATCTGAGGAGTCACGAGTTTTATGGATTAACTAGAGGCAGTACTGCCCTTTTCTGTAGGATTAGATCGATACTCAAATTTGGAGGACTTAGATCGGTCATTATTGGGAGTGTCGAGATACCTTTCTAATTCTTCAACCCTAGCGAAACATTTCTCGAGATCTGCAACGGGATAAGGAATGAGTTCCCTCTGAAACTCTGGGCGAAGACCCACTCGAAATCGGGAGAGGGTAACTTTTGCTGGCTCATCGACATTGGCCTGGGTCTTTAGGTCTTCAAACCAATCGATGTACTCTGTGACTAGAGAATCTCCTTGATGCAATGACTGCCACTGATTAAGAATACGATCATCATATGATACGGGAACGTATTTTTCGTGCAGTTGAACTTTCATTTCAGTCCACGTGAAAATAGGACGAAGACCCTGGATTTGCCTACGACGCTTTATTCCCAACCAAGAAAGTCTAACTTGACCCATAAGCTTGACTTTGGCAAATCTGACCTTGCGCTCTTCGGACATGGCATACCATTCGAAGTAGTTTTCCATGCTGGCGACCCACTCAAGAAAGACCTTGGGTTGTATTTTCCCGTCAAATGTAGGGGCATCCATTTTCACTGATTTCATGACCTTATCGTCCAAATTGGTTTGGACCTCACGTCGGGGAGGAACATCTCTCCTACGGTCACAGTTGTTGACTCTATTGTGATTCTCAGCGATGAGCTCATTGATCTCTTTAAAACGGGTCTCTAAAGCCTCATGTCGGCCTTGTTGATTAGCGATGTGCTCATCCATCTGGGTTTGACTAGCGGTCACTTTAGATGCAAGATCTCTAATCAGGACTTCTAAGCTACTGGTATCCATGACGGAGTTATGCAAGACTAGATGGTGTAAGACAAAGTATACTAAAATCAAATGAACCTTAAAATCTATATGACATGGACAACCCTAAACTAAGACTGTTCTCTAATACCAAAATTGATGCGGGACGACACGCTAAAATACTAATATGCGAATTTGGGATTAGCATTAGAATGAATTGAATAGCGGAAATATTCAAAATCATACAACACATAAAATTAATTCAATGAAATTAATCAAACAATTAGATGAATCCATTTTAGCGTTCTCATGCGTGAAAATTTCCCGATCTAGAAAAATGGCTCCGATGAGGGAATTCGAGGCTCGTTCTAGTTTAAGGCATCAATCGACAATCGCAATATCGTCTCTTGACTCCTCGGGGATTTTAAATGAAATAAGGCTTAAAATAATTCAAGAAAAGGGAACAATTTGGGATTTTGATTTTTTTATCAACAGAATTATAGAAAGATAATACCTGACAATAACTAGAGAAAAGACAAAATAAAGGGATAGATTCCAAGGCTTCATACCAAGGGTTTTCCGAAGCTTCACACCACGGCTATACGTTGGCTTCGCACCAAGTCGCACGAGAAACGATTACTCATTCCTCAAGGTTTGAAGGATTCATTCCCTCGGTTGAAAACTCTTCACAAGCTCTCTAGGGTTTGCACAAAAGCAACTCTCTTTTCATTCAATAATCAAAAACTCCTTAAAAAGTGTTTACAAGCCTCTTTATATAGGTCACCAAAGTAAAACTTGATATAAAAAGTCATGATAATAATAAAAGACTGAAAAAAGGAAAATTTCTCAAAATTAGAAAATCCTGTCGCGATGCCCACGGACATCCGTAGTGCCCCACGGACGTCCGTGACCTACTGACAGTGGGGGTTCAAAATCACCGATGTCCGTCACTGTTCACAGACGTCCGCCACTATTCATCACGGACGTCCGTCACTGTTCACTGTTCATCAAATTTTTTTTTTTTTTTTTTCAGCACTGTTCACAGATGTCTTGTTCCTTATTTTCTGCCTTCTCTTTTGGTTTCCTCTTTATGCTTTCACTTGCCTTGTTTTGTTGGATGTCCCCATCACTTTGCTTGGATAGTTTCTTACTACCTACCAAGGTATGTACTCTGTCTTTTGACTTTTAATATTTTCTTTGTTATCGTCTCAAAAAAATAAAAAATAAACAATAAAAATAATAACCCTCCACTTTGAGAACACGTGGAGGGGCTGGTATCCTCCACAAACCAGTCCAATACTGGTCCTTAAGTGGTCGTCTCCACAAAAATGCTTAACAAGATCTCACGGAGAAGCAGCCGTGGCTGAGGTCTCACAAATCCAAGCCCTTATATCCAGTTTAGCGATCAGGATATAATCATGTAGACCCCCTTGAATCTCCAAAAATTCTGCCAATAAGGTCCATTTGTCATCTCTCAAAATTCGATGAAGACGGATATTCCAATTTACTTTGCCATGATTCCTTTCAGCGACATCCGTTACCAGCGCTTCTTTGTAGACTGTAATCTCATACATGCACGAAACTCCATAGCCGAGGCGATATCGCTGCACCAAAGGCCCTCCCAGAATTTGATCTCTCTCCCATTACCCCCTCTGCATCTTATGCATTTCAGAAAAAGGTGTCCTTAGTTCTACAAATAGTCCTCAAACATCTGGACTACCTCCGCCAATTGACCTCACTTCACTACAAAAAATAAGACTATTAGCAACTGCCAAAAACTGCCTCTATTAACCAAAAACTGCTGCTACTAGTCCTGTCGCTACCAAAAACTGCCGCTACAGACCTTAATAGCATGTGCCGGTGAAACACCTTATTTTTGTAGTGCTTCCCTGCTGTGCATCACCACCTCTTTCATAACCATGTTTACCTTCTAAAATTCTCATCCAATGTGTATCATCCTTCTCTACTATCCTCTGCAACCACTGACAATAATGCCAGATTCATCTCGTCGAGTCTATGAAGCCTTATAGTGCCTTCTTTTGATAGGTAGGCCACCTCCAAATCAACAAGATTGGATTTCCTCCCAAATTTACCATCACTCAATAAGTCCCTTTCGAGTTTCTCCAATGTAGGGAGCACACTACCGTGGCATTGAAACATTTCATAAAGTATACTGGTAAATCTGATGAGAGCGAGGTGACCACCTATCAAAAGGAGAGACCCTTTCTAACAAGCAAGTTCACCCTCAAACCTTTTCACCGTTGGATCCCAACAAGTCTTAGGATGCTTACGGATGCTAAGAATTGACAATTTGATTTTGAAGAACTCTCCAATTTCTTGTCAAATCTCAACCTGAAGGTCGAAGGTCGGAGGTCGTTAGTGATGTAGGCAAACAAAACCAAACTTATGTGAATACATTGTCTCCGACGCTGCATAGCTTCCATCACTCTGATCAGGGTGAGTGAAGTGCTTTTCAAACTAACATGTTAAGGTAAAGCCTCTAGTCCTGCAAAGGAGATACAAATCTGAAGAATAATGTTTATTCCCCTTCAATAAATTGTAAATGAACTAAAAATAAGTAGGAAATGCCAAGCAAAAATGACTCGAGAAATAGGACTCAAAAGGTGATCTGAAATAGATGGGACCATAGTAGCAAAGTTCGGATTCAGCAATTTTCGGCGACGGGTCAGTTTGGATATAAATTCACGAATTGATTTGGTACAATTCAGAATATTTTTAATATGAAAAATTAAATGTATTCAACCATCAATAGGCTATTCAAACGACTTAGATGGAGCTCCACATGGCACAAGTCCCAAAAATATCGTCTTTTTTTAATTTAATGTGCAACGACACAAATCTCGTGTGCAAGTAGTTGCTCACTTGAGTTCCTATTATATTCATTTTACAAGTTCAGATGTTAACGGAAATTAAATATTGTATTCGTTTCCTAAGACAACAGTTAGTTATTATATTCATTTTCCTAGAGACCAGATGTTGACAACTGAGAATTAGGTGACTTTAAAAAGTAAAAACAGGAGCCACTTCAATAAATAAACAAATAAAAGAGAAAACGCAAAACCATTGTTTGACGCTAAGTTTTTTAAAGCCGTCAGTTTGCCGAATGGCGTTTAATCAGCGATTAGTCAATTATTAGTTCATTCGCCAAATTGCCGTTTATCTGACGTTTTACTCCGAGGGATGCCAACGCGCCGAATTTTACCACATAATCATAAAATCTCTGAACTTTGTGACATGGGATGAGACAAGGCAACTGTGATGATGACAATGATGTGTAGAAACACTGGCTGAGATGTCGTTCAAATCCACTGCATATTCTTAATAGTCATGGAATGTAAAGTATGATTTGGTTAGCAAATTCTTAATATTCATGGAATGTCAAGTATGATTTGGTTTCTTTAGTGCCATACTGAAATCTCTGGAATGTATTTTAGCTATGAAGATGAACTATAAACTTCACATAATAACTATTGTAGTTCAGGACTTTTACGCTTAAAGAGGTTTTGTTGAATACTAAACATGATTTGGTTCCAGTAGTGGCATACTTAAATCCCTGGAAACATATTTTATTTACGAAGATGAACTATAGACTTTACATAATAGTTATTGTACCATCTACAGGACTCTTATTTACGAAGGGTTTACATGTTTTGGCAGGTTTCTCATGAGGTTCACTAGAGATGATGGCGAGGTCAACTTAGCAAGCGGCGAGGTGGATGCAGAATTCTCCGAGTGGAAATGGGTGAGTCCCGAAGAAGTCGTTGAACAGGTATGTTGCAAATCTTTGTACAAAATGCTGCTAAATCCGCTCATTTTGTTTAAAAAAGATTGACTGTGGATATATTTGATGAAGGCTGTGGATTACAAGAGATCAGCATACGAGGAAGTTATAAGAACCTTCATTCCACACTTCAATGGCAAAGCAACATCTGTCAAATTGTAAATTGACAATCTGAGTGCACGATGAGCACAATTTCGTATCTCTACTGCTGTTCTGACTCATTTGGCTCATTTTGTGCTTTTGTAATTTCGATTTCTCTGTAAATGATCTGGAATTATTGGCTGCAAACGTGAAATATGGCTCAACAACAATAAAAATCTTTACTTATAGTTTCTGGTTTATCTTCTCCCTTTCATGTTTTTGAAAACAATAAGTTTTTGCAAGCTTCAACAAATTTTACTTGAATATAAACCATGGTTATCTAATTCGCAAGGAACCCGTACAAACTGCGAGTGGTACGGGGTTGGGTTTGCTCTTGTTTGCTGATTTATCTGATAGTGACCAACCTAAACCGAATCTGAACCGAGCGAACAAGGTAACATTGATATAAACAATTATTACTAAGGGTGTAATATGTTAATGCACCCTGGTTGGGCAAATTGGATACAAGACTTTTGTATATTGCAATAGCAGTCGTGCATCAATTATATTTAGTTTTGTCTCTTGTTCCAAAAACAAAATTCACTCTAGATGAAGAACTTCTTTTGCATCAATTGAGTGAATAATCGTAGATCCCTCTCCTTCATATGTTAGCCATATACTTAACAAATATATATATATATGGACAGTGAAACGCTACATTTGCTCTATAGAATTCAATGCTACCTTAGTGAGATTTGGGTGCTACATGGCACCTAATCTGAAGATCGGATGCTGAGGCAATGTGCACTAGTTCGATCAAGTCTATATCCAAAAATAAAAAATAAAAAATACATCATATCCACCATTCAAAATGTGGTCAAAATTAGAAAAAATTCAATGCACTAGATTAATGGGTAGAGGCCAAGCTTAGACCATGTATTTGAAGGGCCAAAAAGTTGCAAAAATGATAATTTTTTTACAATCATATGCTACAAGGCTAATAATTGCAAAATGGGTGTTTTTAAAAATATATTTTATTGCATTGAGAATCAAAAAAAAAAAAAATTCAAATGTGAAAGAACTAAAAAAACACGAAAATAAACTTACCTCGACTGAAATCGCTTGATTTGATAATAAAGGCCCTCAATTTGAAATATTTTGCTACATGGAGTGAATAAAAAAAAAAAAAACTTAATTTCAAGTTTCCAACGAAAAATAATTAAATCTTAAACAATCCAAAAAATAAAATAAAATAAAATAAACTTACAATGTAATCGATTGATTTGATGATGAGAAAGGCTTTTGAGCATGGGCAATTGCTTTAACAATATACCAAAAGGATTCCAGTTGGTTACAAATAGGTTGATAATGTGGAGAGAAGAGGCGGAGACAATTTTTTTTTTCAATTTTATTTAGGATATTTATCTACAATCCAAGATTCTTCCTTCGCAATCCAGATTTCACGTGTTGACTTTTTGAATCAGCCAACGGAAATAGTTTTTTGCCCCAATATTCCACTCACTGGGTCTTGAAATCACAGGGCTCTAATCAGACAGTCCGATTTTTATTTAAGATCGCACAAATCCTAAGAAGTGAATATGATCATGAGCATTGATCAACTGTGATTCTCAAATCACTTCTCAGGCCATGTGCCTTGTGGAAACAAAAAATAATCATTTGATGGTAAGACCATAATCTAAAGATTTATTTTGTTCAATATTGGAGCGAAAAATGATCTCAACAATCTGATCCAAGACAGTCAGTGGTTTAAGCAAGTAAAGGTACCTTAGCTTAAGTGATTTTGGAGGAAAATGCCAGAGAATTGAGGAGTTGTAGTTTTGTAAATTTTATTTTCCCTTACTGACCCTAAATCACTATTAAAAGATATTGGCATGTACTAATTGTAAATGCAATTTCTTGTGTAATAGTTTTTTGAAAAGGTTAATTTTGTCATTTTTTGAAAAATGGGACCAGGAGTTACTCAACCTTCTCCTTTATATATATATATATATATATATATATATATATATATGTGTGTGTGTGTGTGTGTGTGTTAGTGTGTGTGTACTCCTATATTAGGTACGTACTCCAAGATTATAGGGAGCTTCAAGTGGGCACCCAAAATACTATTTTGGTGTCACATATATGAAGCTCTAGAGATCGGACATATAAATTTTAAAAAAAAATATTTTATTTATGTTTTGATAACTTAGGGTTACACAAGGTTATGCTTGGACTAGTCATCAAGGGATATGCTTAGACTAATCCTTAAGAGATGTCCGGGACCCCACCAATTTTTTTTTTTTAATTTAAAATTTTAAAATTAGAAGTTAAATTTTAACTATGATTCAATGGCCCAAATTTGAGCCTCAAACAACACAATGCAAGATGTTGTTTTGATTTTTTTTGAGAAATTATATAAACAATGCAACCTTGCTCTAGGCGGCACTCAAAAAAAGTTTTGAGTGCCATATGGACCTTAGAGTAAGCGTTGGAGTACCTCCTTGAGTACCATATTTAAGCTAGTCTCAAAATTCTCGGACTTCTAAGAATAAAACGCCGCCTATTCCTAAATGAATAAATAA
This sequence comes from Chloranthus sessilifolius, assembly GCA_021018995.1. Lineage (NCBI taxonomy): Eukaryota > Viridiplantae > Streptophyta > Magnoliopsida > Chloranthales > Chloranthaceae > Chloranthus > Chloranthus sessilifolius. Next base: position 124,474,144 of record CM037586.1, read on the forward strand.
ATCATGCTTTAATTTTAATTCTTTTGAAAAATTATATTTTTTGAGAACTCACAAAATCACAATTAAATGGCAAGCTTTTCAGCAAATCGCGACTTAATTTTTTTTTTTTGAAAGTTTTTTTTTTTTTTTTCAGAATTAATTAAAAAAAGCTAAAGAGTGTCTCAGATTGTCCAATAAAAACACTTGAGAGCACCACAAGCATTGATATTTAGAAAACTGGACTTCTCGAATAAAACCAAAATAGGTGCCAGGGCGGACATAAGAAACCTAGAGAAGGGAAAAACCTATGCACAAGGAAACCAGAATGGCGAGGAAAAAACCTCCAATACAGACGAAAGCAAAATAAAAAACAAAATAGAACTACCCCGATTAAAATGGAGCCCACCCCCTTACAAATAAGATAATAGCGAGAGAAGTTGCTCGACCTCAAATCGTTGAAGGCTGAAGAGGGAGGGATTATCTTTGCCATTGGCTATGGCTCAGCTATAAACAGTGAAGATGTTGTCTCTGATTATATTAGGGCACTTTAGAAAAACAATCATGAAAAAAAAACGTTTTAGCCTATTATACAGGCTACAAACGTTTTAGAGGATTAGGCATATGCTGTTTCAGAACTTCAAATTTTCGTGAGATTGCTAAAATTGACACACATGCGACGAATTACATCCATACAAGTTTACTGAAATGCCCTTCTATAAAGGGTAATTTAGAAGCTTAGGTTGAGTTATTTTCCTTCGATTTTCATGCACAACTCCCTTTCCTCTATCGCCCTCCCTCCTCTGTCGCCTGCACTTGTTCATCGCAGCTTGGGGCGAGCAGAGCATCGATTAGCATAGCATTTAGTGAGGGTAGCATAGCCTTTAGCGAGGGCGAGGCGATTAGAACATCGATTAGGGTTTAAGATTCTTCTACGGCTTGGAAGGAGTTTTGAAGCAAGACATCTCTTCTTTTCTTAAGGCAATTTTTACCCTTTTTTAGCAAGAAAAATAATTTTTACTCTTATTACTATTAATATTTCTCTGTTTTATTTTTTATTTTTCATGAAAGTATAAAACCCTTGTGTATCAGTATGAAACCCTTGGATCAGTTTTCTTGTATGACAACGTGTGATAGCAAGTAGCAACACCAACCTTCTTTATTTTTTTTATGTTCTTTTTAGATCAAAGGTACTATTATCTCTCTCTCTCTCTCTCTCGTTTTCAATTTTTTATCTTCTTTATTTTCTTTCTTTTCAGATCAGACGTACTATTGTCTCTCTCTTTCTTCTTGTTTTCAATTTTTTATTTTATTTATTTTCCACAGTAATTTGGAGCTTAGCCACATACTATTTAGGAATGCTTTGTTTCTTTTTATTTAATTTTTTTCTTTAAATTTCACGCATGTAAAGTTCATTGGAGAAAGGAGGAATGATGAACTTAGAAATATTGCATCATAAGATAGTTTTCCTTGTATGAATTCAATTTAGATAATTTAAAGGGAAAATTAGAAAAACAACCATGAAAAAGAAACGTTTTAGCCAATTATACAGGCTGCAAACGTTTTAGAGGATCAGGCATATGTTGTTTTCCGAACTTCAAATTTTTGTGAGATTGCTAAAATTGACACATGTGCGACGAATTAAACCCATACAAGTTGGATCAGTTTTCTTGAAACCCATCAATATCTGCTCTCTTATTTTTTTCTTTTTTCTTTGCTTTTAAGGATTCAAGAAACCCCTCAAATCTGATGGTTTAAAAAAAAATTAGAATATATTTGTAGTCTGCAAAAAGTAATAAGTTTCCTCTCATGTGATAAAAAAAATTAGAAACCCCTCAAATCTGACGGTTTATGGTTTGAAAAAAAAATAGAATATATTTGTAGCCTTGCAAGTTTCCTCTCATGTGATAAATATATAACCCAACTAAACCTTGTTTCAATTCATGACCTTGCTGCATCAATTCACAAACTTGAGTCCTACTCCGGTCATATCCAATCCCAAACAAGTGCACAATCAAATGTCCCATTTGATCATGTAGTTGATCAGGGATGACCTCAATTTTGCCACATCAAATGTCATATGAAAAAATTCAAATGTATTAGATACTTAAATTTATGAATCACAAATTTTGTTACTGGTATGTTCCCAAAGCCATCAAAATTTTGAGGTAGTAGATGTTTTCTAATTCATTTGTTCCTAAAATCACTCATATTTGAACTATAACTTTCATTATTTTACAGAGGAATTTTCTCCCTCGACTACTCGCGCAATTAGGGGTCGACATTTATGATATCGCCAATTGCCCGATACAAGAATATGGAGATATTCTGAAATAAGTCAATGGTTTCGATTGTGGTGTATTTGTGATGAAATATGTCGATCATTCCTCTCGCGGTTTGCCATATAACTTCACTAAGGTACTTCCTATGGAAAAATAGATCCACACTTTTTTTGTACACACTTCCGCAATAGTGTTAATCGTTCCACATGTCTTTAAGATGACATGGATTCGTTTAAGAGGATCATAGCGTCAGAAATCCTATGTAAGAAGGCCTTTCCATAGGTACTTTAAGATTAATAATTATTATTACTTACTAGTTACTTTTGTTGGAGGGGCATTGACACCATTTTTCCATTCAATTGGTTTTTCCTTCAGTTAGGGGTCCTGCATTTTGGTTCTCTTTTTATTTTTTTATTTTTTTCTGTTTCTTATTCCTGTAGATAGGGAAAGAAGTAGAACATTTTATGTGAAATGAATTGGGACTTTTTTGTAACCCCTTTACTTTATGATTGGCAACTTGGAAGAGTCAAGCTCAAAAAGAATTTCTATAAAAAGAAGGCTTTTCTCACGTTTGGACCGCACTTTTCCTTTTCGTTCCCATTTTACTCAAACAACATGACTTTGGAAGCACGGGGCCCTTGTAATTAGAAATCAACGAATAATAAAAAAGTCTGCAGGGATGTTAGACTCCTTATTCTTCTCTTTCTCTCTCTTGCCCCTAATAAAAAAATCCTTATTCTTCTCTCTCTCTTGCCCCTAATAAAAGACTCCTTGTTCTGTCTCTCTCTCTCTCTCTGTCTCTCTCTTTCTCCCTTAATAAAAGACTCCTTGTTCTCTCTCTCTCTCTCTCTCTCTCTCTTTCTCTCCCCCTCGACACCACCTATTCATCGACGCCGTGAACTTTACAAAAAATAGAACTCAGTTCAATCAGTTTTTAGTGCCATGAGCTTTTAAGGGTAGTGTTTAGTGTCCAATCCATATTCGTGAGGAACTACAGGATTCAAATATTCATGGTAAGTTTAGCTCAAAAGATAAATACCTCCATTTTGAAAGGAGTGTGTGCTTGTGATACCCCATTATTCCTTCATTTTAAGGGCATAAAGCTGTCTTGTGGTTATATACGATTCGTTCAATAATAAACAAGGTGTATTGGTTAATCTAACCCCCTTTATTTAGGGATTGGTTGGTTTGTATGCAGTAACCTTATTAATAACTTGTTTTATCCCCTGCTGATGAAAGGAGCTAGGTGGAATAGTGAGTCTTAAATAATTGACTTGGTATCTTGGTTGCACAATGTCTAATCAAGTCAAATTTGAATAAATATAGAAAGGACAACTTAACAAAATATTAACCAAATTTCATTTGTTGAAATAAGGATGGTAATTTTCAATAACCAAAATCTCTAAACACGAGCGCTGAACGACCATCTTTTCAGGATGTTTCATCATTTTCCCGGTTCATAGGGACATTTACAGTATTTCTCCGTCCAGGTGCCCAAACGACACTAGTTTCTGGGCCCTGCTCTTTTATCCAGATGTGACATTTTGATCATTAAAATTCTCCCTCTTCATTTCGGATATTAGAATACATCTTGGTAAAAGATCTAGTAGAAATTTATATATTTCAAGGTGCGTGCACTACACAGACCCATGGAGTTCTAAGAGATGCTACAAGAGTTATAAATTTGTACCAACATTGACTGTCACCTGGTGTTTATACTTGTTGTCATTGGCCATTGATACAGGAGAATTTTCAAAACTTGAGAACTGATTGAAAATACAAGTATTTTAAGGAAGCAATCACCCCTACTAGAGTCAAGCTGCTGTATTAGTTAAAAATGTTCTTTCCCAATTTAAAGGGAAATTGCTCTTTATCTTAATTTCAAGCCACAATCATATGGGCTTAGATCATAAATATATCCCCAAAGTCGGAGCCTTCCCCATAGGATTTTCAAAACCTTTGACAGTTTTATTTAAAGATAGTTTTGATAGATAGGCTGGGCTAGAACTTGTGACCTTAAGGTTGCATATCTTTGAGCAAGGTCTGACCCTAGACCCATCACCCAATGTTTTGATGCAGAGATCTAGTTGGGTCTTAGTTAAATCTTCTTCTCAAGTGAAGAAGTTTGGGTTATTAGCTGATTAATGAGTATAAAAGTGGATTATTTTGGTTGTTAACGTATCATAAGTTTAATCCCATTTGTGGGAAGAATTTTCGATTTAATCCCTAAAGATGGGGTTCTTTTCGATGAGGAGAATGAATCACCCGGTGGTAATGTAGCTAGACTTAGTGTAAGGTACCTGACCCGATTGCCAGAGGGGACACTTGGGTCAATCTCAATCTGCTAACTTTTGTATGTGCGCTGATATTTTTGAGCATCAGTAAAAAGTCAAGTGAATTTAATTTTTTTTCATGCTCATAAATAGCTTGGCAGGTCCTACTGCTTGAACATTTGAACAAAACGAGATTGGCCCGAGTGCCACCACTGGCACTTGGGTGGGGCACCTAATACCAGCTCAATCTAGAACCTCATATTAATGTTTTAAATCAATCTTGTTGTGTGTTTCTGAAGCATAGGAATAGATGAAATTCAGGATGTGGTGCTGGTGATTGATGGAGGCAGTGAGATTGGTCATGTGTGTTTAACTTGGACCTTATTGTCTTCTCCGCATCGTAATTATAAAGGTTAGTCTTAGCTTTTATGGTGAATACTGAAGCATTGGAACTTATTCGAGTTGCTTTTACTGTGAAGAGATAGTTTGCTTGTGTCTTTTCTCTAAATTTGTTGAATTGTTCTTCCAGCAGATAACATGAAAAACTCCATTAAATGTTTTACGTGTTTAGTCAGTTAGGGCCACTTTGGATTCCTTCTAAGGAAATATCAGATTTATAATTTTGATACTGATTTCTGAATTTTATCCAACACAACTTTTTAGGGTTTGGGAGGTGAGGATGGACTCTCCTGTGTTGTTTGTCTTCATAGAATACAACTTTTGCTCATGTTCCTTTAAAAATACATTTATTTCGTTTGATTTTAAGCTCTATGCTTTTATTTTAATTTGAAAAAAAAATCATATTCTTCATACCAAACACCATGTTTTACTTTTTTGTAGTTTTCCTTTTTCAAATTCATGCAAAATTGCAACAGATCTCGATTTTCAGTCAGTCGGTTACACATGCACTCCTACAACACTATAACCAAATGCTCACGTAGAAACAAACTCTTTGATGTTTTGTGCTTATTTGAACTTGATACTTCTGTTTTCACTTTGTTTAAAAGTCTCCCTGCAAGTCTACGAAACCCTGCTCTTGTCCACCAATTTCCTTGTTTTTCATTTTCCTTGGGCCCGATCATCACTCTCTTGTTACTGCCAAAATAGCTTCAAGTGTAAACCGAAGAATCTTATGTTGTTCTTTTGAGTAAACTTTTAAGGGAGTCAAGGGGAGACAATTCTATCTTTATAAGAAATTACTGAAAGGCCATTGGTTTTACGTAAATTTGACAATATTGAACCTTTTAAATTGGACTTGCTACTACTGTTTTGAATAAATTACCAGATTGATGTTACTTCATGCTTGATATTTTTAAGGTATTAACTGGTCAACCACTTGTATGGTCAGTAGAATTTCCAGGTTATGTTAGCAGCATATAGAAGAGCCCATTTGAAACTGGTTTAAGAGGTTATTGGAGCTGCAAATAACAGATTATAGATGTTGCATTATAGAATTTTCTGAGTGACTAAATGTAGATTTAGGATGCATGCATTATTTATTCCCAATCAGGCAACTATTGTATATTGACGGGTACAAGATGGGGTGTGTGGCTTCTACTGTAGATTTAATAGTGTAGAATGTGGTTACTGATCTAAAAAGATAAAAAGTGTAGGGTATTAGGGTAGCATAGATTCACGTTTGGTGTAAAATTTGGTCACTCGTCGGAGAGCTGCTCTTTGCCTCCAAAGAGAAATCTCAAACACAGCCTCAGAAAATCTGAGGACTTCCATGCTCAAAACCCATTGACTGCTCTGAATCGGACTATTTTTTGAAGGTATCTCCACTAAACATTATGATATCTCACTCTATAGATCTCACATTGAAACATTATTTCTGTTGCAAAGATTCACATTGACCCCACATTGAAACATTATCTCCGTACCATTTCCAGTTTTTGTTGCAAAGATTCAATTTTTTAAATGCTATATTTCTCTGCAAAACAACAGTTAGGTAATATGTTCTTTGATATGTATATAGTTTATATTAATTCTTTGCTCCCTTTATTTTTATTTTTTTTGCATGACAAAAGAGGGGTACCATAGCAAAGAGATGATAGCTATTTTATCCGAAGGGTGTACAAGAGATTTTTGTTTGATTATATGGAAGCTTTAACAGGTTTTTTTGGTTGAAGATTGTTTTATTGCAAGTAAATGTGGCACGGGATTGTGAATGGCTCACATCCCCTGAACCAGAGATATAAAACTCGAATTTTAAGTAATATTTCTATTGCCACTTGTTAAATACTGATGACCATGTAGGGAAACTGGAACCTAGAATACAACAAACTTAAGGCTAAGGTTGATGGCTTCAAAAGGAGCCAAAAGTATTGACTACTTGCTAGTACTATTATTTATTTTGTTATCTGAATTCCATTTTAGGCAGCTTTGTTTCATTGTTTACAAGCATCATATGGGAGAAGACCTTGAAAGTCGATATGGACCTTTCAGTGGAATTGAACGATTGGACTTTTTTTTTTTTTTTTTGAAAATAATTTCTGTAGATCCTTCTCTAATATATTATTACTTTAATGGTGTACAATGATACCACACCCCCATAATATGATGTTAGGACCATCGATGTTTAGATTCACAGATCTTTAGATCATGGCACACCAATCAGATGTGAGTGGCACACATGTGAGTATTAAATCAAATCACATGGTGCTCAAACTGTTCAACTTGATTACTTCTTTAAACTTGAGAAAAAAAACATTAAAAAAACCATCCATCAAATGACCACTTCTCTATAGATTATTTTATGAACCGTCTAATCTGTGCACGGTGAAATAGGCAGTAGCTCAAATTTCTTTTTATGGCCAAAATTAAAGTACTCCAATCGGATGGTCCAAATCCTGCAATACATCAACTTTTTGGTTGACACTTGGGGTGATGATGACCAGCCAGTTGTACATATTTGATTCAATAAACATGTCTTGACTTGGCTCTGTGCCCCTGTAAAGTGGGAACAAATAGCAAAATGTTATTTCAGGAGCACACTTGGCTCTGTGTCTGTGCGGTAAGATTTAATAAAGTTTACCAATTCACTACTGACATAGCATAGATTTATAATTTTACAATCTGCATAAAAAATTGACGTCCATTACTGAAGTTGACGCGTGATCTCCGACCCAAAATTTCCTGGAGCAGCGACTGATTGCAAAATCTGAACTGAGTTATATTATGTACACTTGTGCGGAAATTTATAGTGAAGAAAATGGGTATGGTTGACCTAGACCTGACCCAGGTTTAGAGCCAGGGTTTGGACCTGATGGATCAGATTTACAATCCAAAATTCGAAACCCAGTTGGAAACTAGGTCCAATTTTGATTCCACTCCAACCAGACTTGATCTGGACCCAAATCCATTTGGTAGCTAAGTGGTACCTCAATAACTAGTAGCAGGTAGATAATTTATAAAGATAAGGCCAGACATTGTCATGGTTTGGAATACCCATAGTACAAACAGACTTTGGTGCCATATAAATTAGGAATAATTTCAATTTGACAATAATATTTCTTAGCAGCAAAAATAAATTGATGCCCTTTTTCCATATTCCATAACATAGGGAATGGAGACCTTTCATGACAATTAGTTTCATGACAATTTTGAAGCATGTAGCCCTAATTAAATAGCACGACTGCATTTTTTAACCTCCACAAGCATGCATCACTTCGACTCAATTGTAGCCCATAATGCAGGCCTCTTCGCAAATGGCAGAACTGCTACTTCTTGGGAAGTCTCGCCTGCAATGAGATCTCTAGTAACTGCATCCTGTTCAGCTGCCCAGTGTTAGAAAATCAAATGTACGTACTAAATTATTTAATAAATAAATTAAAATTAATATCACTTTTCCTTCCGGGCATTGGAGAAATAATCCTTGATTTCACTCTTGAGCTCCTTCGCACGGGAGCTTTCATCTTCTCTTTACCCTTAGCACCCTCTAACATATCCTACGACATGAAAATATATAATGATAATCTTGAAAGAGAAGGTGAGACTAATTAATTAGCACATGCTATAAACTGGATGCAGTGGGAAGATTTATAAGACAATGGATAGCCATGGAAATTTTCAATTTAAATAGCAAATGATATGGTTCACAAGTGGCTGAACTACCCCTCTGAATTTGAAGTCACTAAGCACTTACTACTCCCACTGAATTTGAAGTCATGATGCACCTTTTAGTCATCAAGCACTTACTCCCACTGAATTTGAAGTCACTAAGCTATGTGCAAATTAGCTTTTAACAGGATTTGGTGGCCAAAAGGCACTTCATAAACAATCATGCTACACTTGACACACCCCATTAACCCTCAAGGGAAAAGTAACCATGGCTCCATCCAATCATAAGATCCATCGTGAAGGATGGAAAAAAAAAAAATACACACAAAAATAAAAATAAAAAAAGAGACGAGTCATCGCATTACCAAAATCTGTAATAAGAAAATAGCCTACAAATGGTAGAAAGAGCTCATTTAGGTTACAACAGAAGAAAAGTACCCAAAAACTTCTCGGAGAGGCAAGGAAATCACGCTCTTCACTGAGTCAGGTCAACAAAATCCAAATTACCAGCAACTTGACTAGGCATGAGAACATTATTCAAAAAATAAAAAAATAAAATTCTGCATGGAGTAAACGATCAGAATTCTACAGTCCTATTATGCCAAACATGCATGTTATATGAAAAATCAAAAGACAGCTCTAGCATGAAGACGACACAATCTAGCATTTCAAGTCTAATATTCATCTCCTGGGTAATTAGTACTTACAAAAGAATTAGAAGCTGTAAACTTTCATTATCAGCCCATTTATCTAAATAATTCAGGTCCTTTCTCCCAGGAATTTTTGCAATGACATCCGGATCACCTGCAAATCGATATACCCAACAATTATAACAAAATGTTCAAGAAGAAGATAACCTGGCTGACAAAAGCGAAAGATGAAAGCCACTTCAATATCAACTGTTTTAGGGACATACCAACTAAAAATAAATCTTAGCTCAACAGTCCACCAATCTAATTCAATGTTATTATATCTGAGGATTTGACCGAGAGGAATATAAGAGTGAGTTGTCACGGGGTAACTTTTTTTCGATGCCCATGCGACGCCTCGCTGCCGCTACAATGAGACCAGCCTAACTCAGATATCAGTTTTCACGAGGCACAACCTAACATGGGCTATCACACTCGTGCAACGTCTCACTGCCGCGCACAGCGAGACCAATTTATCTAACCATTACTCTGATACCACCCGTCTAGAGGATGGGAACTCCCGTTCAAGATTGCCTTCACTCGAGGCCAACCATCTCAACACATTGTGTCTACTCGCGACACGCATGCCACTTTGCCTGCCCAGCTTCACCCTATGCACTGCACTAGTTCCTCGCTTGACAGTGGCATGCACCTCTTCATGCCATATAAGCCAACCATCATGTGTGGTCCACGTGACCAGCACACCTGGAGTAGTATGCAGCTCTTCATGCTATTCCAACCAAGCATCGTGTGTGGTCCACGCGACTAGCACACTTAGAGTAGCATGCAACTCTTCATGCTATCCACATCAAGCATCGTGTGTGGCCCACGTGACCAGCACCCGACCGCTTCAGGCCCTCAGCTAGCTCGCACCACCGTGTCCCACGTAGCCCTAGAGTGCCCCGACGAAGTTACCAACCCATGTACACCGCGACGCGTAGCTCAGGTCCAATGGTAACCTCGCCCCAGGTGACACATGGCATCGCCGCAGCACCACATTGCTGCAGCGACGTTCTAGGCCCACCCCTAACCTAGAAAGTCTATGCGCTCGTCCCGCAACGCAGGGCCCCATGTGTGGGAGAATAGTTCCACAACTCCCTTCCCCCAAGTATGGTCTAAACACCAACTTGGGTCATCCAGCAGGATAACCTCAAACCCCTTGGTTTGACATACCACCATGGCACATGGCCATCTGCCCGTGGCACTCACCTTCAAAGGTAGGTGGTTTGGCATTAATTGTGGCACATGATTCTCTGCCCATGGCATACAGTGCCATCTCCCAAGCCCACATGTCTTGGGAGGTCACGCATCAACGTCACTTGCGACCGCGTCGTGTCTGTGTCTCATCTGCATCGCGACCGCGTCATGTCCGTGTCTCATCTGCATCGCGACCACGTCGCGTGGCCCTCGTGGCCTCATGCCCACATAGCACTTGTGTTGCAACTGCATTGTGACCATGTCGCGTCCGTGCCTCGACCATGTCTCAAGGCCCTCGTGGCCTCGTGGCACCACATGGCGTGCCCTCTCGGCACCGCATCGCTTACCATACAAGCTAGATGTCGCGTGCCCTCTTGACACCACATCACGTGTCCTCTTGACACCGCCTCCCGTACCTCATAGCACTAGGATGTCGCGTGTCCTCTTGACACCACATCGCGTGCCATATCGGCACCATATCATGTGCCTTATGACACTTGGACGTCGCGTGCCCTCTTGGCACCACGTCGTGTGCCCCTACGCGGAGCACCGCATTGCGTGCCTTATGGCACCAGGACGTCACGTGCTCCTACGCGGAGCACCGCATTGCAAGCCCATCACACGTCTAGACACCACGCTAGATCGCAGCTTAGCTCGAGTCACCGTTGCATCATACATAGGGGACGCATGCACGCGTCGTAGGGCCACATGCCTCTGCGCACACGCGCTACACAACTAGCTACTAGGTTCGTCCGCCTACCTGCTAGCCATACGCCTAGCTCCAAGGTCACCATGCCTTCATGCTGGCACCCAGATCAATGAGGTCGTCACATCCTCCTTGACTTAATAAGGTCAACGTCCTCGTTGACGTAATATCTTAGGGGAATGAACCATGCCACATCCACCAATCTGGTTGTGTCAGCGTCCTTACTGACAGTAAGACTCGCATCAGTTCCTCGACTTACGTCTTCACCCCATGCAAAGTCTATACTGAGTCACTTTTCTCATAGTGCCCTCGCGTGCTGCACTTAGCGACCCATGGTAAATCAGCCTATCTTACGCTTGTGTGTGGCACTCGTCACCAACACACATAGTATTTGGACCCTCTGGCCCACGTACTCTACTGAGTCTCACGTCGCATACTCATGCAGACGTGCTTCACCAATATCTAGCCTCGAGGTTTAACACTTCCTCTCTAGATCAATTTGGTCATATCCACGCGATTTCGCACCACGCTATCCATCACTATTCCATGCATTGAGCATTAGTGATTACAGCTCGCTCTAGTACCTCGACACTATGTGTCTTCACCCAAGAGCTCGCCTAGTAAATTTTATCTTCCAAGCATCTTAGTACTTCGATCTATGCAACATGGGCGTGATTTCGTCACATTTTACTCCCCCACTCGATGCATTGACGTCCTCGTCAACTCTTAAACTCCTACGTCAGTTCCTCGACACAATTTTGGTCTTCACCCAAACACAACTTGCATCTGAATCACAGCTACTACACTTCACTATTTTCATCTGATATTCTATGTTAGTACCTTAACCATTTTCTGTATCTTCACCCGACATAGTGTTTTCGCTAACTTGGTCCGGTCTATATTTCACCCAGGTATCTTTATATACCAGTTCCTCATACAACCGTAAGCAACCCGATCGTTAGCATTGCAACTCTCTAGGTTCTCAATAGTCCGTCTTCACCCAGGAGTCTAGTTTTCCTCAGCATTGTCGCACTCAAGTACCTCGACACTATGTGTCTTCACCCAAGAGTTTGACTCGCGTCTAATTTACAAAACTCTAGTACCTCGACGTATGTTTCCAACCATGAGTCTGCTACCCAAGTTGCCTCAGCCTGAAGTATTTTTACAGCTCTAGTACCTCGACACCACGTGTCTTCACCCAAGAGACTGCCGGTGAGCGACCACGCCCAACCCAATGAAGCGCTTTAGTACCTCAACACCTCAGTGTCTTCACCCAAGAGCTTGCCATGAGCACCTTGCTCAATCAATGAAGCTCTCAGCTTCTCACACTATAGTACCTCGACCTCTATCTTCACCCAATAGCGTGACTCGAGTTTCCCCTTACAACCCAACTTATGGTCCTTCACGTATACCAAAGATTTTGACGATCACTTGAGACTTGCTTCCTCTGAAGATACCCATCTGGCTCTCGCATTGGCTTCCTTTGAAGCTACGCTGGATCAGCCGTCCAGCCGTCCGTCTCTCACGGACCATTCCTTGTTGTCACACAACAATGCAATGAGCTTTTGACCACTTTTTCGGCTCAACATAGCTTAATCTAGTTCTCACGGTAACCCACTTAACTATAGCATCGATCTTGGTCCATCGCAACATATTGATCCTTATAATGCCGCATACTAGCGGTCTAGACCTTTATGTCGTACACCAGTGACCAATTCTAAATTCTCAACTTCCTCATAAAGTGAGAAGAGAGCATTCCCCTTGCTCCATGCCATCCATGGCAACGGTGCTCACAACACTAACGTGACCCAACATCTCATGTCGAAACGTCACTCGCGTTCATCCATCTCGGACCAACCCGCGACTTCAATGTGTGGCCCTCATGGCCAACAAGTCGTGAAGTAAGAGTAGAGCATCCTACTTGCTCCTTGCCACTCATGGCAACAGTGCTCTCAGCACCAATGTGACTCAACGTCTCATGTTGGAGGTCACTAGCATTCATCCGTCTTGGACCGACCCGCTAACTAGATGTGTGGCCCTCATGGCCAACAAGTCGTAAATCGTGAATGGAGCATCCTACTTGCTCCTTGCCTTTCATGGCAACGGTGCTCTCAGCACCAACGTGATCCAACGCCTCATGTTGGAGGTCACTAGCGTTCATCCGCCTCGAACCGACCCGCTATCGCAACGTGTGGATCTTATAGTCCACAAGCATCGCGAAATGAGAATAGAGCATCCTACTTGCTCCATGCCAACATGACAACGGTGCTCTCAGCACCTGTGTGACTCAATGTCTCCTGTTGAATGTCACTAGCGTTCATCCTCCTTGAACGGACCTGCTAACTCAACGTGTGGCCCTCATGGCCAACTAGCGTCGAGCACATTTTTGCCACATCATAACCCAACAGTACCATCCCTCTGCGTGTGACTTAACCGCATCTCAATCGCAGACGTGTAACTCAACTGCACACAAGTAACTCTGGTTGCAACAAAATCAGAGCGCACCTCATCGCTCTGGCTTGCCAAAGTAGTCCCAGTCGGAACGATCTGGCTCTGATACCAACTGTCATGGGGTAACTTTTTTTCAACGCTCGTGCGGCGCCTCACTGCCACTACAGCGAGGCCAGCCTAACTCAGATATCAGTTTTCATTAGGCACAACCTGATACGGGCTATCGCACTTGTGCAACGTCTCACTATCGCGCACAACGAGACCAATTTATCTAACCATTACTCTGATACCACCCGTCTAGAGGACGGGAACTCCTGTTCAAGGTTGCCTTCACCGGAGGCCAACCATCTTAATGCATCGTGTCTACTTGCAACACGCATGCCACTTGGCCTGCCCAGCTTCACCCTGTGCATTGCACTAGTTCCTCGCTTGACAGTGGCATGCACCTCTTCATGCCATATAAGCCAACCATCATGTGTGGTCTACGTGACCAGCACACCTGGAGTAGCATGCAACTCTTCATGCTATCCCAACCATGCATCGTGTGTGGTCCACGCGACTAACACACTTGGAGTAGCATGCAACTCTTCATGCTATCCACATCAAGCATTGTGTGTGGCCCACGTGATCAGCACCCGACCGCTTTAGGCCCTCAGCTAGCGCGCACCACTGTGTCCCACGTAGCCCTAGAGTGTCCCGACGAAGTTACCAACCCATGTACACCGCGACGCGTAGCTCAGGTCCAATGGTTACCTCGCCCCAGGTGACACATGACATCGTCGCAGCGCCACATCGCTGCAGTGACGTTCTAGGTCCACCCCTAACCTAGAAAGCCCATGCGCTTGTCCCACAACGCAGGGCCCCATGTGTGGGAGAATAACTCCACAACCCCTTTCCCCAAGTATGGTATAAACACCAACTTGGGTCATCCAGCAGGATAACCTCAAACCCCTTGGTTTGACATACCACCATGGCACACGACCCTCTGCCCGTGGCATACACCTTCAAAGGTAAGTGGTTTGGTTTTAATCGTGGCACACGATTCTCTGCCCATGAAACAGTGCCATCTCCCAAGCCCACATGTCTTGGGAGGTCACGCGTCAACGTCACTTGCGACTGCATCGCGTCTGTGTCACGTCCGCATTGTGACCACGTCGCGAAGCCCTCGTGGCCTCATGCCCACATAACACTTGTGTCGCGACCATGTCTCAAGGCCCTCGTGGCCTCATGTCGTGCGCCCTCGTGGCACCACATGGTGTGCCCTCTTGGCATCGCATTGCTTGCCATACAAGCTAGATGTCGCGTACCCTCTTAACACCACATCGCGTGTCGTATCGGCACTTGGACGTCACGTGCCCTCTTGGCACTATATCGCGTGCCCCTACGCGGAGCACCGCATTGCGTGCCTTATGGCACCAGGACGTCACATGCCTTCTTGGCACCATGTAGCGTGCTCCTACGCGGAGCACCGCATTACAAGCCCATCACGCGTCTTGACACAACGCTAGATTGCAGCTTAGCTCGAGTCACCATTGCATCATACATAAGGGACACATGCACGCGTCGTAGGGCCACGTGCCTCTGTGCACACACGCTACACAACTAGCTACTAGGTCCGCCCGCCTACCTTTTAGCCATAAACATAGCTCCAAGGTCGCCATGCCTTCATGCTGGTGCCCAGATCAATGAGGTCATCACATAGTGGAATTTAGGGTTGAGCAATGAAATGAGGGAATGGGTCGTGAGGAGAGGGTCGTCGGGAATTAAATAGGTTGATGGCGAGTAGGTTGTCACGATTCCTTGATGGGCCATCCGTTGAGTACTGGAGTGGGTTAGCTGCGTGGGTGGCCCAACACAATGGCTGACAATAGTGATTAGTTGACCGCCTAAAATAGGCATGGGTAAAAAGATTCTTTTTCGTAGTGAAATATAAACAAACAATCAACTGATTTCAGAAGATGCAAGAGAAACATTAGTCTTCATTTCTGTACACTATCATGACTAAGGACTTATTAAGAAGGAAAAGAACCAAATCCTCATTTTCCTTATAAGCATTTTATCAAACACTAGACACGCAACTTTAAAATAATATATATATTACTAATAAAACTACAGGAAAAACCTAAAACCAATTACAAAAAGCCAAACCATTAAATTCAATTAGTAGGATGAAACAATTTCCATTTTCATGCCATTCCCAATTTAAACAACTAAAAGCCATAATGCATTTGATAATTAAACTTGTAATAGAAACAGATGAAAATTTGAGAAAGGAGAAGGGAAGAACAGATGATACCTTGGTTTTGGGAGCAAGTAGAGCCATGAGAGCAGAGGCGGCATTACCTGTGTTATTCTCCTCGGTGAAACTAACTGTGGAGTTTATCACAAGAAGAGTTATAATCCCAAAAAAATCTTGCCAATCTGGGGGGTTTCCCTACATTTTTTATTTCCAAATTTTAAAACAGATTATACTTATTACAGCAAAGCAATATATATATATATATATATATATATATAAAATAATGATATGGAAGAGATTTTAGGTGAAACCTCGGATTTTTCTTACTGATTTAGGTTTTTTATTTGAGTTTCTTTTAGCTCCAGTGAACCAGAGACAAGAACCCACCACCATCTAAATTGAAAATAAAACAACTTCTCAGAACATCGTAAAAAAGGAGAGAGAGAACGACATTGAAAGTCCGAATACAAAGAATTAGAGAGGGATAACCCACGCGTTTCGACGCTTACCAAGGAAACGGATATGGCCACTGAGAGATTCTTCAAGCCACTGCTATGGAACGCCTGTCCAGAGCTGGTACGAAACGACAATCCTTTAGTCCCCAATGTTGCTTCTGTCGGCGGTGGAGGGAGCTAGGGCTGCGATTTCAGGAAGAGTAGAAAAGATAGAAGAGAGAAAGAAAAAGAACAGAGGAAGAAGCCCCTGCGATGGGATTTTGCCCTAATTGATTTCGGTCGTTTCGCTTGAAAATGACAAATCAGCCCCCTCTTTTTTGTACGTTCCGCAATTCAATACACCCCACCGGCGCAATTGGCGGGCGGGCGGGAGGAACGACATGAAGAGGCCTCTTCGAACCCCATTCAGAAAATTTCGGTTGATATACATATATTTTCGGTTTAGGATTTAGGATTTCGTGCTAATCTATTGTATTTTAGGAACATGTGACATATGAAAACACAATCAAGGCTATCTGATTTAAAGTTCATGATTTATAGATCCTTAGTGCAAAAGATTAGCACGAAATGTCATGTTCACCATGTGATTAAATATAGTCAAAGGCCGTTATTTGATTCAATGGTTGACAACAATAGATCATATGATAAATATGATCTTTTGCCCCAATCTTATCCACTAAGGATATATATAGATCATGAACTTTAAATCAGACAGCCCGCATTGCGTTTTCACATGTCACATGTCCTTGAAATACAAAGTCTTTCTTTACCCTTGGTGCAATCACTTAAAAGGGGTGTGCAAGTAATGGCTCTCTATTTTCGGTTGAGATTAATTTCGAGCGGGGAGGGGTAGTTCAGTGTCGGTGAAATTGATGTTGGAAATCCGCTTAGGTTTCGCCCTTTGCTTAGAACAACCCTAAGGCTGGGTCATAGAAGCCCCTGCAACATATTAGATGGAAATGGATTGTCCCATGGGTGCGACATTATGTGACGATCAATTATGTGGAAGATCGGGGTCAAAAATTATCTCCAACATCTACTCAGTGTCACGTCGCAAAAGATTCGAACTTATATGACTAGACTAGAGGATTCAGACTTATATGACTACTAAATGTGCTTATGCGTTCTCTGAAAGCGCCCATGAGTCGCTGTAAAAATCATTGATTGCTTCGGATCAGATGATGGAGTTTGTGTTTCACCCAAATCTTCCACAAAACGGATCTTCAGATAACGTTGCACATGTTGTGTGGAAGATCAACCTCTTAAATTTCGATCGAACGCCAAAATGTTAGTACCGCTAATCGGCCCGGATTTAAGAACCTATATCGGATCGATTTCGGACTAGATTTAAACCGAATCCGATGGAGGATGCGAGTCAAGTCGGGGCGGTTTTCATGCTAGGCCGAATCCAAACCGATAACTATCAGTCTCTAGTTTGGCAAACTGAAACCAAACCAATAAGCCCTTCAACCGAACCGAAACCGATCTAAAGGTTGGCCCTAAAGTTTGTCAATCGGATCGTTCACGTTCACTCATGGGCACTACTAAATTAGAACTTAATCTCCTCATGGGTTGTCCCACTCTGCATGAACATGTGACCCATTGATATATCTATCACTACTAAATTAGAACTTTTTAATCTCACACAACTGAAGTGTGGTTTCCTAATGCACTTGTCCCTTCAATTTATAGTCACTCTAAAACATTAAGGCGGCAATACAACAATACAAAAATGTTGATTGAATTTTTATGTCAAGGTTGATCTTTAAAAAATAAAAAGAACACAATCTGCCACTCACAAGATACCGAAAATGCTCCAGAGTAAAACCCTTTGCAACACTTTCACAGAATTATGAAATTCAGATGTAGCATTAATTGTGGCAGAGTATATGGTATATCTGATCAGTATCACAACATTCTCCCATTCGACACTTATAGAATGTCGTACTCAGTGTCACCTCGCAAAGATCTTCGACTGATATGACAAGACTAGAGGATCCACTGAGCAGTGTTCCAAATCTCGAGCAACAGCCTTATGGTCTACCAAGCAATAGATTGTCTAGCAGACGATAAACAATGTCGTACTCATTGTCACCTCACAAAGATCTTCGACTGATATGACGAGACTAGAGGATCCACAAAGTACTGTTCCAAATCTCGAGTGACGGTCCTAGGCTCTAGCAAGCAGTAGATTACCTTCGGTTGTCTAGCAGGCGATAACTAATGTCGTACTGAGTCACCTCTTAAAAAGCATCAATTGATATGATGAGACTAGAGGATCCACTGAGCACTGTTCCAAATCTTCATCAACCATCCTATGCTCGAGATGCAGTATGTCACTATTGATTGTCTAGCAGGCAATAACCAATGTCGTACTGAGAGTCACGTCCAAAGAACATCAACTGATATGACGAGACCAGGGGATCTATCGAGCACTGTTCCAAATGTCGAGTGACAGTCCTATGCTCTATCAGGCAGTAGTTTACCTTCGATTGTCTAGTAGGCAATAACCAATGTTGTACTGAGTGTCACCTTGCAAAGAACATCAATTGATATGAAAAGACTAGAGGATTCACTGAGCATTGTTCCAAATCTCCAGCAATCATCCTATACTCGAGATGCAGTATGTTACTATTGATTCTCTAGCAGTCATTAATCCATGGCGTAGGTTTCTCCATAGTCCTATAAATTGGAGGTCCTCACAGGTTCGACCCTCACTCTTCATCAGCGTATAATACTACTCCATCGATTGCACCTTTGCTTACGGTAAACATCGTTATAGTCGTCTGAATCATTTACATTATTTACTTGTTATTATACGATTGTGGAATTCTCAAATGATTCGCTATTACTCTTTTTTGGTTGTGTAGATGGAGGATTCTAATCGCACCAACATGACAACGATGTTGACAATTTTGGCGGACAAGGGACAATCAATCTATGAGAACCTAGTCCTGAACTGTCTGTCTTTTGGACAAACTGCAGAGAACGTGCAAGCGTTGAGCTACTTGTTCTTCGAAGGGCAAGTGATAATAGAGAAAACCGAGACCGATGAATATATAATTTTTACGCATTTTTTTTAGATTTTAGGCTTCTATATTTAAAAATCCTTCCAAAATTTCCATCACTGTTGGCTGATAAAATTGGCATGGTATAGATCATCGGGACGCCTTTGATGCAGCAACATTGGAGTCCGCGTGAGTGACGCCCTCGACAATGATTTTCACACTCACTAACAAGACCTGAAAGATTAATATTATCACGAAGCATATCCATTGCCTCGAACTCTCTCTCCTTTTATTTAATGAAACTATTCATTTCCACATCGAGTATAATGTACCCTTTTAATGTTGAACAGGAGATGGAAGATAAGGTACCACTAGGAGGCGAACTCATGCCACATCGAGTAGGTGTTGAAGCGGATGAGATAGGCACGAGCTTGCCACCCATCAAGTTCTTTGGTGGGGAAGGACATTTAGGACCCACAGTCCTTCGTTAGCTAGACTGATAGCTGTCGAACCCCTAGTCGTTCTCAAGATAAAGCCATCAGGCAGTAGTTGAATAGCCTTAGTAGGACTGACTGAACTTCAGCATTTAGTCTTGTGCCAACCCTTTGTTTATGTGTTGTTTTATTTAGCAGGTCATACTCACTCTAGTCTATGAAGGTTCTATTAGTGATCCAACTGTTTAGTGGATCCTGGTACTATTTTGATCCAACAGTTTGGTTGAATTGCTATTATAATTTACAGAATTAAAGTTTCGTAGTTCATCCCTACAGTATGTCCAAAAAATCCTTGAATCATATGAGATTTTTTGAATCATATGACACATCACACTCAAACATAAATTACGACTCCACCGTTGGGGATTTATAGCAAATGGAATAAAAAAAGACCGTCTAATAAGTGAGACATAATCTCAAGATCTACTATACGGAAGATCAGGGTGAAAACGATCTCCATCATCTAATTTGAACAAATCAATGGTTTTTTCATTCATTGAGACATGATTGCTTTCAAAGAATGTGTGGGCGCAAATAGAGGTACCCATTTCTCATCTCCAAAAGTAGCTCTTTTCACACATGCATTTAAGTGTTAAGACTATTGACTTTTTTAATCAAATAATGGAAATTATTGTTCGTCCCAATTTTCGACACCATAGATCTTGAGATTGTGGTCCCAAATTTTAAAAAATCATTAATTTTGGCAAAATTTTGTTAAATATCTCAAAATTAATGAAAATTTTGCAATTTTGGAGAAATCACCGAAATTTCGTTAAAAGTTTCGCCCCACCATTGTTTCAGCAAATTTCATAGAATTTCATCGAAATTTGACTCTATGACTTGCGCCCCACGTCACTTAAAGTCTTCAACAAAAGATAAATCTATTAAACATGATTATAGCATACGATTAAACATGGTTCATATTTACTTTTTGAGATGTGCACCACGTGGAAGCAACATCTTATCGTCTAATGATAGGCCCATGATCTCAAGATCGCTTTTGTAAAATATTGGGACAAAAAATGGTCTCCATCATCTAATTTAAAGCCTTCCTTCAAAGTTTTATTATTTTTTTTCCCTCATTTTCCCCAAACTCTTCGAATTTTAAAATTTTAACATTGCCGAACCCCGACCTGGTCACTATGTCTCACTTCCAGATCTTTAAAATGCCTTGTTCATGAAATCCTATGACAAATAGGGTGTACTCTGTTATAAATTAGATTGCAACTGTTTTATTGAATTTTCTGGCAATCCAAACTAACCATCTTACAAACATGATTTTAAATTTGACTTGGTAAAATGGAGAAATTACACCTGATATAAACACCATAAGATGTACTTGTCTTCACTACCATATATGAAATTGGAAATTTAGATGTATAATATTGGCGGGTGGTAAAAGTCCACCTTTGCCAACTGTCTATCAAATTTAAATGTCAATAATGATAAGAGCCATTTTAAAAATTAGCCCTTTCAATATTGACCCCAATCACTGCTAAATATGGTAATTACTATATAGTAGCACCAACTACAACTAGGTATAGAGGCTCCGGTAAACTTAGCGAAATTGGAGCCCACTAAAGGTCTGCCCAAAGGACCATCCAGCAGGAGCCACATTATAAGACACCGCAGTTTGCCCATCACTTGTTGTGACCTTCAATGAGAGGCTTTCGCCATTTAGATAGATATTGCTTTGCCAATGTTGACCCCAATTTCTTGACATCGACTGCCACCCAGTTCTGAACCATTTGATGGAGACAGAATGCACATCACCAGCTCCTCCAATGTTAGTTATAAGGACCAGGTTGAAGTAAGTATGGCCATTAATGGTGAACCTTATGCCTCCTCTCTTCCTGCATGGTACCCTACAAGAAGAGACCCATCAACAGAGAAGGAGCTATCAACACCAAAAGAAAACTGAGATAACAGTTAAAAAAAAAAAAAAAAGCAGAGGAATATCCACAAAAGACTTAGAAAAGGGGGTCAAGAATTAAAAACAGAGGAATTTCCACTACATCAGATTTGATGTATTCTGCCCCATAATCCTGAAGTGTTGCTCATGGCCTTCACCATCCCATAAAAGAACTAAGGCAACAGTCTTATCTTGGACAACCTTAAATAAAAACGCAAGAGTTCTTATCAAAACTAGAAAACCAAAAAACAAACTACCCTTCATCAGCTTCACTTGAAAATATAAAGAAACCGATTCAAGAACAATGTTGAGATAAAAAGTCGTGTAATCTTAAAGTTGGTATCGGGTAAAATAGAAGGGTACATACTAAGCACAATAGTTTGAAATCATAGCTCAAAACCTGCACAAGATAGATTTCCATTCACCTAATCACATGATATAATAACCAGCAACATAACCAGAAAAAGCAGGTTAGAAATAAACCAAAAAACCGCATAAGAAAAATCATACATTTAAGGAAAAAAGTACTAATGATTTTGATTGATTGATCATGCCTACCTAGATCTTAAGGACGGATTTGGGAACCAGTGCAAATCCCCATCCAAGCCAACACTAGGATCTCAGAATCATACAATTAAGCCCATACTACAACTTATCTCACAGCAGTTGAATTCATCACTTTGCACAAAATGGAGCATTGGTGTAACAACAGGACAAGGTAACACACTGTTTTCTCTGCGTACAATGGCATTACATGCCGTCCGATTGTCATCGAATGGTGGTACAACCAAAATCTTTGTAAGCAGCACCATTTTCATTAAATAGTTCTTACAGAAGCTTTTCTCTACAATTTTCATCAAAAAGAGTAAAAAGTCTGTCTAGGCTCTACAGTACAAATACTAGTATAATATAATAATATAATGGCAAAGCAGAAAATAAGATAAACTATCAAATGCTACAATAGCAAGAACAATGAAGACTTACATATAAAAATGCCAGCTCCAGGTGTATGGTGTGGAATGACCACGCTTGATATTTGTATTATCAGTCGAACAAAATTGGTTGAACCAGCTGTTCTAGCTCTGTTCAGATTTTACACCACTCGGTTCGTCTGTTGATCCGGAACCCACATCTGCCGCCTGATGAACAGCACAGAAAATGTTTAAGGGGTATATATTTGTATGAGGACCGGGGATGTGCATTTGAACGCATGGAGGACCAACGCATTCGAACCAGAGGTTGTATCCTACCATCACACGGACTTTGGCTGCTACCATGGCGGTGCTTCCATCATTATAATTTTTAGATGTGTTTTAGTTTGGTTTTCAGGGCTGAAATTAGGAAAGCCATGTGAAAAATAAATAAATTTTGTGCGGTGGGTTCTGGGTTTTAGGGGCTGAAATTCAGAAACCCATGAATATTTATTAGTTCTTAGAGGTGGGTTTCAGGGGGGGAGTGGTCACCTTCTCCAGCAAAAAATGAAGGAAGTGGGAAGGGGAACGAAGGACGAGGGATTTCGGTAGCTTGTGGGGATTTTTCCCTTTTTCTTGCAGGGGCTAAAAAGGTAATTTCAGGTATTTGAGATGTACGTAAAGGCCTCAATGCCGCCGGTATTGAGGCTGCATGGGCGTCTTTCACTAAAAAAAAAAAATCACCGAAATGGTGATATAAATAGTATTGGGGCGTTATCTGGAACTTTTCTCATATATATATATATATATATATATATGGTCTTCTGTATGATTTCTTAACACACACAAGCTTGTATATTTTCCTATTTGCATGCACTATAAAAATTTATTTCATTGCTGATAAATGTAGAGCAGACAGTAGAAAGTATTTTTTCTGACCTATGAATCTTCATTTTCTTTTGTTTTTACTTAATCCACTTTGATTATTTGCCTTATCATTGTCCTGAAGTGGAAGAGGCTGAATCTCAGATTCATCACCATAAATCCTAACAACACTTAATTATCTCGTAACTGGCTGAGCTTTTGCTCTGATGCCCCATCTTATATTCTTCTCTGGTCTTCTCGTTTCTGTTGCATGCTTTTGCATTCATTCTTATTGGACTTCAATTTCATAATAGGTGAGATCTTGATGGATGTATGTTTTATAATACTTCTACCTCTATGATTTAGATTTTAGACTATCCATTTATTATTAGTTAGGAAACCACTACAAATTTCAAGCCTCGACAATACTCAATCCTTGCTTACCAAATTGTACAGGCATCATCAGCTTGTTACGCAGAAAGCTCTTCTACAACTAGTTGACGCTCATCAGGAGTCAAAAGCTTCATCACATCCTGGTTATAAGGAAATATGTTCTCATATGTATCTGAATTGCCCTCTCATTCAAATCTTTTATTTCTTATGTGTTTGCTTTTCATGGCCAATGGTGACCATTCATAAATTCTTCCATTTTTGATGTAGTTATTTTGTGTTATTTATCCTTTCACAATGCTATGACCGACGAGGTTACGGCGATGATGCTACGACGATGGTTTGATGATGAGATTGGTTTTGCTGAAGCCATATCAACCTAAACTTCAGGTTCCGGAAGACCTGGAACTAGAAGGGTTGTGTGACGAAGCATTTGGAGAGCTAATTGGAGAAATCAAGGGTAGTGCGAAAGGGGGTGAAAAGGATGAGGCCTACCCTCTAGCCCCACCAGACAGAAGATCTTGAATCTGGATAATCCCTGGGAACTTTGTGGGAGAAGAATCAAAGAATGTGATGAGAAATCGCAGTCCTCAATACCTTAATTAGTGTTAAGTGGTTAAGAACCCACTTTAAATTTCTGTTCACGTGTCAAACACAGTGACCTGATTATGATATTTTGTCTCATATACCTGGCCTAAATTTTCTGTAGAAACTATTAGAATTCTGCTCCAATAACTTTATAAATTTACTATCTATAAAAAGAAAAAAAAAAACTGCACCTTAAGTCTGTGCTTACTGTGTACAAAAGGTGTCTGTATTCAGCTCTTAATCAAGTGTTACACCAAATCATGAGTTAGGATCAACTCACCCCTTGTGGAGAAGAACCTGATCTTACTAAGCAACCAGCGCACCCAGCCAAAATCAGATCTCAACAGCAGGTGATGGAACAGTAGCAAACACAAATCGAATGAATTCAGGGAAGCCTCAAGACCCTATTTCAGCGAAACTCAGAGAAATTTGTGACTATGCATATGACTAACCAAGAGTAGCTAATCTATATCAAGCATCATGTCATTCCTGTGAAGTTCTATTCATCATGATAAAAAAGTACCATCATGTCATGCCAGAGACAGCTACAGCTCTTAGAGATTTCAAATTCAAACTTGCATCCATGTGGTCTAAGATCCCATGCATGCCATTAGATATGCAAGCATGTGATCTAAGATCCATGCAATAACCCAAATAGGTTCATGATCTTAACTAGCAATCGAACAAATTAATAGATAGGGCAGTCCTCAAACTAGAACTAGTGGGATAATGAGCCCCTTTACACCTTGCAAAGGCGAAAAGGTGCCGCTGTACATATTGCTTTCTTAATAAAATTGACCCCGTATATCCAATATAAAAAACAGAGCTATACCATACATCAAACATGAGCATTGCATTGCCCTCATTAACCTTAACTTTGAGTTCGTATTATTGATGACCATAGAATATATTTTAGTAGTAAAAGACATCAGCAATCAAGAAAACTGGGGTACTAATGTTCCAATCCTCTTCTCCATTACATGGAAAAAGTCAGCCACTTGCTCAAGTACAAGGTAATAACATTATTGACTTGAGAATTACAAGGCTCCGTCAACTTTCGAATGGAAGAATGGTTGGTAGTGGAGTCACTCAATTCGGAGTTGTATAAATTCAGACATGCTTACTAGACCTGCTTGTCTAATCCAGTTTTCATAACTCTGGTCCCCCCGCACATTCAATCAGTAAACAGATTACCTAAGAGTTGATTACAAAAATTACCAGACTTGATTTCTATAACCATGAAAAACAATGATGTGCAACTTTTTATTTAGCTCGAAGATTCACTACAAATTTAAAAGACTTGTACTCATATTATGAGCATCATTTACTAAACATACAAACACAGCCTCCATGGACACTCTTTACTCCTTCGCTTATAGGATTAACTAAATTATCTACCCAAATTCAGTGAAGTTTATATCACTATTCATTGTATGGCAGTTGGCGGCTGTGTATAAAAATTACAAAAGCCTATAACTAATGGACCAACCTCACTACCAAGTTTATAAAGCAGGATAAATTTTTTTTAATTTAAACCACAAATGTATACTTTGGAAATTAAAGAGCAACAAACATGAAGCATCCTATATGAGTGAAGGAAATAATCATTTGGTATACAAAAATGAAAAGGAAAAGAAGAATGATCTCTTTCCATTTAATGAAGGTTAATAATCACCACAAGTACCATGTATGCTGACAAAGGACCTGTTCCAATTAATATGAAAGCTACAATGAAATCTAACTACGAGTGCAGAAAGCATAATGAAACATTACTTGTGACATTATCTACATATGCCTCTTGGAAAGAATGATAACATAAAAAGTGCAACCATTATTTCCCGAGAGTTTTTAGGATTCAACTCTCGTTCCCATCAATTAACCACCACTTTGGTGCTTAAATGATCTTACACCATTAAAGGTGTAAGATGGGCATAATCCATGCTGTCAAAAGTGATCTTACATCATCAAAGGTGTAAGATGTGCAAAATCCATGCTGTCAAAAGTGATAACTCATACATTGAACAGCAAATGGGCCTGGAAATCACACTTTTTGGGAGATGTAAATAACGTTGGCCTAAATTGTAAATAATCAAGTCTATCCTTTTCCATGTGCTTGGTATCCTAAAATTGTGTTCTATGAGGCATTCCATCAAACATAACGTTGGCAAGTTAGATAACCTAAAAATCTAAATTAATCACAACTAAATAAGATAAGGTATGATTTGGAAAATAAATAAAATAAAAAATTGAAAACACTAATACGGTACTTACTAGTAACAATTGTCTTCCACCAATTTTCCCAACTATCACCAACTCGCCACCACCATTTCATAAAGCAAGGCCCTGTTCATGGTTTCTATCGGTCTAATGCCAAGACCTCCTGGCCATTTAACTTTGTCCCAACTAACGAGATATAACTTTTTCCAATCGTTGAGGTCGTCCCAAAGGAAATTGCACTCAAGGTGTTCTATTTCATGGCAAACTTTTAAGAGGCACTTATACATTGAGAGATAGTAAGTGGGTAGGGCACTAAGAACCGGCTGTGTGAGGATCAATCTACCCCATATAACAATTTACTTTTCCAACCAGATAACCTATTATTAATTTTGGTGATGATTGAATCTCATTCCGAGGATTTAAGCTTACCGATGCTCATAGAGATTCTGGGATATTTAAAGGGAAGGTTGGCAACGACCAGGTTGGAGTTGTTGGCACAAGTTTGTAGAATGTCTTCGTCGATATTGATACCATAGATATTTGATTTATCATAATTAACCCATTTGCCGGAAGCTGATTCATATATATTGAGGAGATTGCGAATTTGAGCTATTTGTTGAAAACTTTCATTGCACATTATTAAAGAGTCATTAGCGTATTGTAAAAGGTTGATGAGCACATCGCTTCTTGGAGTTTGAAAACCGTTAATCGTACCACCTCTTTCGGCCTTTTGAAAGATCAAAGTTTGGCCTGCGCTTGCGATGTCGAAGAGATAAGGCCAAAGAGGGCATCCTTGACGTAATCCTCTGGAGGCTTTGAAAATCCAGAGGCCTTGCCATTCACAATTATAGAAAAGTTGGTGCTTTCGAGACAGCCATGAATCCAATTTCTCCATTTGCTATGAAACCCATCTTACTCAACATCCAGAGTAGATAGCCCCAACTTACTCTATCATATAAGCCTTTTCCATGTCGACCTTTATAAGAATGCCCTTCTGTAGTGGTGAGAATGGATGCATTCTTATGCTATTACGACAAGGTCCAATATTTGCTTTCCCTCAATGAAAGCACCTTGGGAGCTGGAAATGATGGTGATGATAATACTATTCAACTTATTAGCTAAAATTTTGAGAAATTTATCGGACCAACCCTGTCAGATGTACCTTTTACTGTAGAGACCCTATAATTTCACCTTTACCCAAATCTATCAGCTGGAAGCCTAGCCGACCCTAAGAATAGCAAAAAGTCCAAATTATCCCTTTTTTTTAACGGACAAAAATATCATCTTCTTCCTCATTTTAATCTGCTATAGCTTCTAAAAATCAGAGGTGACGAAGGTGATGACGCCTTCTCCTCAATTCAATCTATTCCGATCTGTTATTTGTGACATCGCCTTACAAAAGTGTATCTGGATCGATCCAAATAGCAGATCGGAATAGATTGGATTGAGGAGAAGGCGTCGTCACCTTTGTCACCTTTGATTTTTAGAAACTGTAGCAGATTAAAGTGAGAAAGAAAATGATGTTTTTGTGCGTTAAAGAAAGGGGGTAATTTGAACTTTTTGCTGTTCTTAGGGTTTAGCTAAACCAAATTTCGATTAGGTAAAGGTGAAATTATAGGACTCTACAAAGAAAATACATCCGAGGAATCGTCAGGTAAATTTCCCTAAAATTTTAGCTACTACTTTATAGAGACTAGAGACGAGGGCAATGGGTCTGAATTTTTTCATCTCAGAGGCACCTTGCTCCTTAGGAATGAGTACAATAAACGTAGCATTTATGGACTTGTGAATAAATCCATCATCCCAGAATTTATCCAGCATCTTAATCACATCGACCTTGATCAAAGGCCAAAATTTATAAAAGAACCTGAAGGTGTAACCGTCGTGTCCAGGGGCTCTTTCAGCGCTGCATCCTTTGACGGCGTGCCAGATTTCATCTTCACTGAATTTCTCCTCTAGCTGATCCGCATCTGATTGAGAGAGAGATTTAGGAGTGATGCCATGAATTCTGGGTCTGCTGTGGTTGTTCTCTTTAAAGAGATCTTCATAAAATTCAATAGTGATTTGGGCTAGATCATCGGGGTTAGAGAAGGTGGAACCATTATGGTGCAACATGGAAATGGTGTTAATTTTTTTCCTATGATTATTGGTACAAGTGTGGAAGAATTTGGTATTTTTATCGCCGTCTTTAAGCCACCTAATACCAGATTTCTGTTTCCATTCTCTTTCTTTGGTTAGAGAAAAATTTTCATAGTTAGCTTTAGCTTGTTCTCTCTTTAGAATTTCTTGTCTAACCTGCTGATTTCTTCAATGAGCGAATTTTCGGTAGCATTTGACAAGGATTTTTGGTTTTTGTTCCACACGGAAATGAAGCCTTTTAGCTTTTTGAACATGGCGCCAAAAGAGAACCCATCAATTTCTGTCCACCAATATGAAATTTTATCTTCAAAATCATTGTTATACAGCTAGTGGTTATATAACCTAAATGGAGAAGGCCCCCACTTTATACCATTAAGAAGGGAAATGGGGACATTGTTGAATAAGGTTTAATCTCAACGCACAGGTCCATTAGGCTCCTTATTGATGGAAATCGATCGATCAATCTTGAGAAGTCGATCGATTGATCTGAGTATTTAATGTTGGGTTGCTTATGGGCTAAACTCGATAGATCAAGGTGTTAAAGCCGGTCGATCGATTCTGGGCAGATTTAGTTATGTTGTTTTGAATACTTGGCAATTTTAGAAGATTTTATGGGTTAAGTTTCCTAAAGTGTTTTGGAGCCTATTAATAGAAGGTTTCTCTAGGGTTCCTGCATCGCTTTGAGAGTTTTCAAGAGAGAAAACTGTGGTGAATACTTTGAGAGGCAAGGTATTGAAGAATTGTTTGGAGATTGAAGATCCGATTGAAGCCGTTCCTGTGCCGGAATCATTACTATATTCTGGCAGATCTCTTCTCTGTTTTTTGAAGGACTGCGCCCTTATTTTATACAACGCGTTAATTATGGAAGATCGTGTTTGATCTTGATTGAGTTTATACTAGAGAGAAGAGAGTGTGTGCGTTGTAAACGTTCATAAATAGTGCATGTATTCCCATGGACGTAGTCCTAGATTGGCTGAATCACGTAAATCTTTTGTGTTGTGTGTGATTGTTCTTTTGCATCCTCTTATTTTTTCGTATTCATTACGATAAGGGAGTTCGGTAGATGGGTAGAATTTCTAACAAGTGGTATCAGAGAGAGGTTTATAGTATAATGGCGATGAAGGTCTTGAATTCATGATTTGAGGTAGAGAAGTTTTCAGGGAAGAATAATTTCGCTTTGTGGCAAGTCAAGGTCACATATCTCATTGTCCAATAAGGCATTGATAATGCCCTACTTGAAAAGGAGATAAGGAAGAAGGTAGAGACGCCCGATGAAGAGTGGATCTCTATTGATAAGAGAGTCATAAGCATTATCCAATTATGTTTGTCCAATGAAGTTCTGTGCAACGTTCTTCATGAGAAGACGACCATGGATCTGTGGAAGAAGATGAAATATCTCTACATGGCAAAGTCGTTATCCAACAGGCTCTTCATGAAGAAGCAACTCTCCACCCTTCGTATGAAGGCTGGTATGCGTATTCATGACCATTTGAATTGGTTTAATAAAATAGTTAGTGAACTATTGAGCATTGAGGTGCAATTTGAAGAAGATCTAGCACTTCTCTTGCTCACCTCATTGCTTGCATTTTATGAGCACCTT
The DNA here is from genome assembly GCA_021018995.1 of Chloranthus sessilifolius. NCBI lineage: Eukaryota > Viridiplantae > Streptophyta > Magnoliopsida > Chloranthales > Chloranthaceae > Chloranthus > Chloranthus sessilifolius. The sequence continues at coordinate 124,504,597 of CM037586.1, forward strand.
GTTATCACATTAATTTATGATAAAAATACTATTATCGTCGAAAAAGTGACTGCTGCACTTCTTTCCAACGAATTTAGAAAACAGTCCGAATCTAATTCCGAAGGGATTAGTCTCTTGAGCGAAAGGGATTGAAACCATGATCGCAAAAGAGACAACTCCAGAATCAATGAGAGGAAATAATAGGTCCAAATCTAGGAGTGACATTATCTGTTACTTCTGTAGGCAATCTGGACATATTCGCAAATATTGCAAATATAAATTAAATAAAGATAAGGGTGATGAAGGGACTTCGCAACAGGCTAGTGTTGCTAAGTCAGATTCCGGTGAAGACCTATTGCGTGCATTATTAGGCTCTAGTCAGTTTGATGATAGATGGATCCTAAATTCAGGGCATCGTATCACATGTGTCTGTACAGGGATTGGTTTGACCAATACAAGGTATCCAATAGTGGGACAATTTTGATGGGGAATGACAGTATATGTAAAGCAGTGGATATTGGTTCTATCAAAATCAAGATATTTGATGGCAGTGTTCGCATTCTTACTGAGGTTAGGCATGTGTCTGATTTGAAGAAAAATCTGATCTCGTTGGAGGCATTGGATGAGATAGGATATCGAGTTATCCTAGAATCTGGTAAACTAAAGATCGTACGTGGTGCTATAACCTTAATTAAAGGTGAAAAGTTGAGGAATCTGTATACTTTAGTAGACAACACAATCAACGACAGTGGTGTTGCAGCTACAAAAGATTCTAAGTACCTCTCAGATTTTTGGCACAGAAGGTTTAGTCACATGAGTGAACATGGGCGTTCAGAGCTCATAAAAAATAATATAATTTCTGACATTTAAACTTGTAAGCTGAATTTTGTTGAAGATTGTATCTTCAGGAAGCAGAAGAAAGTCAGTTTCTCTATAGGAAATCATACTTCGAAGGGGCTGATTGATTGCATGCATTCAGATGTATGGGGACCCGCTAAAGTCACTTAAGTAGGTGGAGTTAACTACTTTGTGTCATTTATAGATGACTACTCCAGGAAAGTTTGGGTGTATCCGATTAAGAATAAGTCGGATGTATTTCAGAAATTCAGACAGTGGCAGAGTATGGTTGAAAAGTAGACAAACAGAATGGTGAAGATTCTTAAATCAAATAATGCCGATGAATACTCTTCATCAGAGTTCAAGGCTTACTGTGAAAATCAAGGGATTGCTAGGCACTTAGCAGTTCCTGAGAATCCTCAACAAAACGGCGTAGCAGAGAGGATGATCAGAATACTATTAGAGAAAGCACGGTGTATGTTGAATCATTCCCACTTGAGTCATGGGTTTTGGGCAGAGGCAGTGAACACGACATGTTACTTGGTCAACCGATCATCTTCAACGACATTAAACTCAAAAACTGCAGATGAAGTTTGGTATGTAAGACACCAGAAGTACTCTCACTTGAGGGTGTTTAGATGTGTGATTTATGCATTACTTTAGGAAAGTGAACAATCCAAGTTGGATCCAAAATCTAAAAAATGTCTTGATTGGCTATGGTGAAGAAGTCAAGAGTTATTGTTTGTGGATACACAATCTCACAAAGTGATAGTTGAAAGAAATGTTACTTTCAACGAAGATGAGTTTCCGATGAAAAAGGCGGAAGACAAAATTCCGTCATCTAGTGAACCACCGGTATAAGTTGATGTTGAAAGACATGAGCAAGATGAGAAAGATGGCACAATTTCTCAAAAATTGTAGCCCCAGGTATCGGTTTCGGTTCAGACTACCATGAGAAGGTCAGTAAGGACGAAGAAACGTCCTGAAAAGTTTAAAGATATGGTCCCGTTAACACTTGCACTTATCAAAGAGAATGCAGTGAACATGTTGATTAAACCGATTAAATAAAATAAGTTTGGGCATTGCCTTAACTTGATTAATACTTGTCGAAGATGTTGATACCCATTAGGGCGATGGTGCGGTTCTGTATGAAACCTTGGTGGAGATTGTTGAATAACATTTAATCTCAACGCACAGTTCCATCAAGCTGCTCACTGGTGGAAATCGATCGATCGAGCTTGGAAAGTCAATCGATCGATCTGAGTATTTAATGTTGGGCTGCTCACGGACTGAACTCGATCGATGAAGGTTTTAAAGTCGATCAATCGATTCTGGGCAGATTTAATTATGTTGTTTTGAATACTTGGCAATTTTAGAAGATTTTTTGGGTCAAGTTTCCTAAAGTATTTTGGAGACTATTAACAGAAGGTTTCTCTAGGGTTCCTGCATTGCTTTGAGAGTTTTCAAGCAAGAAAACTGTCACTACAAAATATAAGGGTTTTACCGGCGGCTAACAACTGCTGCTAAAGCTAAATCAACCGCCACTAATACTCCCAGTGGCGGTGGCCAAGACCGTAGCTAAAAATGGCGTCGGTAATTCTTTTAGTGTCGGTTTTTGTGTAACCGCTGCTAAAAGTATATTTTTTTAGCGACACTTTTGACCGCCATTATTACATTTTACCGGCAATATTTGACCACCACTAAAGGAGCTTATACGGGTGGGTACTGGCATAATAAATTGTCGGTAATGTAACCTTTTAGAGGTGATTTTATAAAACCGCCACTAAAAGTTTTCTTTTTTTTAAAAAAAAAATAAATTGTTTTAATCGCATATAAAACTGCCTCTAAAAGTTTTTTTATTTTTATTTGTTTTTAAAAATTGGCTCTATTCGCACATACAGAATCTCAAAGGCACCCACACCCAAAAAAAGTGATCATTAAATCACATGTGCACATGAACTAGTTCACGCGCACATGTGATTTAATGGTCACTTTTTTTTCTCCATACACCCTATGGAATAAAAGTTTGATTGCCTGATGGTACAGATATAGTATCAATATTCAATCTATGAACAATTGGAACAAAGAATTATATCCATCATCTTATTCAAAGCAGTCAATGTGCCCTTCAAGATTTGGTAGGTGCTGATAGAGCTAACTCTTTCCTCATTCCCAATAGATGTACCGAACAATAATAAAAATAAAGAAGATTAAATTCTCTAAAAAACTTGGAGCATGAGACATGAGGCATCCAACCCAAACTTCGGGTCAGGTCAAGTGTAGCATCAGGTCGGGTTGGGCATTTCCGTTAGGTAGCCAAAATTTTATCCTGACCTAATTAGCACTACCATCAGTCTCTGGGTCTCTAAAACTAAGACTGTGTTTGGAAACGAGATGGACAAGCTCAAGTCAGCGAGCCACTCGCTCCCCAATAGAGCACATTTTACCCGCTCTAGCAAAACCTTCTCTATCTAATCATCCCCAGAGCCCATAATCTCTCCGCCCCCTCCATGCGGGACTCCAAAAACACGCTCTAGGCTGACAAGGCACTTGAGCGCAGCTAGGAGAGGTCAAACATAGTCATCATACAAAAATAGTAGGATAATAAAAATGGCTTCATTAACAGCATAGAAAAGAGATGAGATGGGTTGGAGAAATTTTCAGCCATTCTAATAGCTAGTACCACTACTATTCATGCAATAAAACTATTGGTAGTAAAAGTAAAGGACAAAATACTAGTTTCAGTAAGGGTCACTGATCCAACACTTTTCAATTTTTTAAAAATAATCAATTAAAGACACTAGCAATAAAATAGATGTTTAAGCAAAATAAGTTATCATAATTCAATGCTAAATAAAATTCTAAAAGAAATAGTTCCAATGCTCTCTCTATACCACAAGTCATCTCTATATACAAAGACCTCCATGTCTCCATAGTTATCTTCTCAATCAATAAATTGTGGTGCAACATTATTGTTTTCACGAATCTGTAAATTAAAAAATATAAAATAGTTAGACTCCGCATTCATGAACCAATTAGTAATAAAATCAGTTATCGATCATTTAATAAACCTAATAAAAATATTAAGTTTGCTGGTTGATAATCATGCATGCACACTTACAACAAGTAATATATTCATAAGATTGGCAATCTCGGCATCTCTCCGTACTGTCTCGGCATCCTTCTCCTTCAATATCTCCTCCATTTCCTTCATCCTTCCTTGAACTTCAGCAAACTCACTAACAGAGGGTCTGTCATGGACAGAAGATGATCCCCACAACCTAGTGGGGATCATGCCCAATCCATATCCTCGGACACGACCGGGTTTCTCTTTTCCAAAAATTTGAGCAATCACATCATTTTTGGCAATCGGATCAAGTGAACCCTCTTGTTCTTTCATGGCATCTTGGATCTTTTACTGTAATCAAATATGTTTCATCTTTTTAATTATTATTAAATGACAAAATAAGTGAAAGATAATAATTTTTTACAATAAAAATTGTTGATGAAAAGGTGTGTAAACTCACTATCACTTGTGCAGCCTCATTATTCACCGGCAAACCATCTTTGCGAGTGTGTCTTAAAAAAAAAATTAGCACGACCAGACTCTTGTTGCGTCAAACTCTTGCATGTCTGTATCAATGAAATAAAAGATTTGGTAACTATAAACACTAAAAAGATAAGGGTACAAAATAAGTAAGCATACTAAAAACTGATATTATTACCTCTTCATATCGTAAGCTTGCAAAGCTCTTTGTCCCAGTTGTATGGGCTAACTTCTAGCATGATCAATTCCTTTTATTTATTTCACTTCTTTTCTATTTCAAATAAACTAATTAATTGATGAGTAACATATTGTGTAAATTTTAATAAAGGACGTCTTTAATCAAACTATAGCTTTACGGCATCAGAATTCCAATAGTGGATAAGGGAGACCCATTGATCCCTTGATACATCTTTAGGGCACTTCTTGTATTGAGCTCATTGGTTGCTTTACTATCATAGTGCTTTCTCTTCAAATTAGCCTTATGATCCTTTCAGTACTTCCCTAGCGATGATAATATGAAAGGTTTGACCTCTTTACCTAACTCAAAATTTTCCTATATCACATTTGAAGCAAATCATTGGTCATATAGATTCACATTTGTCACATTTTAGAACTATAGAAACAATCATAATAGATTAGACAACTATTACCAAAATCCGTCCCCAGCCATGTTCCTTTGCATCGTCATCTATATGATGCCAAGTAGGGCGATCGAGGGGAAATAACTTCCCATCTTTTGCCACTATGCCTATATAACTTCATAGATAATTGTCATTAGTCACTGGTTGACCTTTAACAAATTTTACTTTCAGTTTGTTCTTATTTTGTGACTTCAACATGGAAGCACATGTAGTTCAGCACGTACACCTCTCTTCCCAGTTGATGATTCTGTAGGATCCATTTGGACAATAAAAGTATTAAAGAATAAGACATGTGAGTTAAATAAAAAAAACTTGATATAAAGCATCTGAAATAATATAGATAAGGCATGTGAATTATAGTACATGTCATGCCATAAATTCATAACTAATAAACAAAGAAAATTCAAGGAAAAGCTGTGTAATGAAATTACCAATCGTTGACCGAAATGACAATGTTATAGTATCTTGCTCCTCCTTAGTATTTGGAGATGACAATGTGGCAAGTTATTTGAAATAACTGGAATTCATTTAATGTGAATGAAATTTTAATGCAAATTATAGGATTAACTTTGGAGTGTGAACAAATAAGTTCAAATAATAAATGATTAATTTAAGCAATGCATCAAAACTTAGCACAATCTAAATTTAAATGTTTCAATAGATTTCTTCATAATGACAGTAAAAAAGTTCACATATTCCTTAGCAAATACATAATCAATTTCATCATCCTTATGGATAGTTATTCATTTGAGCATCAAAATCTGATTCTTCGACATCATTGATTGAATATGTTAAATTTGCTTCTTACACATGCGTATGGGCAGGTACATTAACAGTTTCTCCAACAACACCTTCCCTCACCCAATTGCCAATGCCAATATCCTCTTCTTCCGTGTCGTATGATTGTTGGTTGCTATATGGTGAGCTATCCAACAATGAATCGTCATCTTCACTCATGTCATACAAGTCTCTAGGTTTATTTTTTACGACAACATGACAATTCGGTTCGGTTGGATCTTCCACATAGAAAACCTGTTTTGCTTGAGATGCTAACACATAGGGGTTCATGTGACATTTCCTCGCCAGAGAACAACATATGTGTAAAATTCACACAAATGAATCCTAACTCATCAATCTTAATTCTTCTACCTTGTTCTCTTACGTCAAACCAGTCGCATTTGAATAATACAATCTTTAGCCTCTCTGAGTATGTCAACTCGATTATGTCCGTTAAACGGCCATAATAAGTTATCTCTCCTGTTATAGGCCGTTTGTATTTGGAACTTGAATAGCTCATTGAACTTGCAGTGACTGCAACTCCACTATTTTATGTTTTAGCATTCTTCTCCCTCGCAACAGTTCAAAATTTATATCCATTGATGCTGTAGATAGTGAATCTTTTTGCTTGAGTATGTGGACCTTTGGCAAGGACATCAATTCCTTCCGCCAGTGGCTCATTTTCTTCTTGCAATGATAAAACCTATTTGAAAATTTTAACACGGTTAAAATACATCTCAAACTCTTAAATAAGGAGTGTGCTAAAATATAATTAATCGGAACATACATGACCCTTAAACCAATCAACAAATTGTTTGGTTGCGCATTCTATGTCTTTCATGGGGTTGAGCTTTCTAATGATTTCGGTAAAGTATCTGAATATGTTGCCGTTATAAATAGAAATGTTGTGTCAAAAATTACCCTCAATGGAGGGATATATGTAGAAATTTTTTTTATAAAAAATTGAGGTCTTACTCTAGATAACTCGAGACATCTGGATTGTTAAATAACACGTAACGATGTGCCTATGTCTACTCTACATCGTTAAGTAAGAATGGTGTAAATCCCCTACTTACATCGCTGTCAGGATTTCGTGTAGGTCGACTTAACCTTGTTTCAACATTTTGTAAGTACCTCGAGCAAAATGTAAGAAATTCTTCCGCGAGATATCCTTCTCCAATAGACCCCTTTGGATGGGCCCTATTCCGCATATATGATTTCAACGTGGACAAGTATCTACAAGCCAAAATGTATCACTTACATAAGTGAAAGCACAAATGGTTATATAATCAATTATTAAAGAAGATATACTGTAGGACATACCTGTCTATTGGATATATCCATCGATAATAGACAGGTCCACCCAATAGTGGCTCTGATGCCAAGTGAGTTGGCAAATGTTCCATAGTATCAAAAAATACGAGCGAAAAAATCCACTCTAAATGATAAAGAACTGCTATATTGCACTTCTCAAGATGTCTCAAATCCTCAATTTTACAAACTTTAGAGCACAATTCTTGAAAGAAATTACTCCATTTTATCAATGTAGAACTTACATTGTGACAACCCGAATTTCGGCACCCTGAAACTCGGTCCATTGGTACGACCCTCAAGGTCGCACCCCATATGACACATAGAACACCTGGTACATCCACACACATAGCGGAACAAAGCACAATATACCATGAAAAATAGAGACATCATAAGAAACAAATCTCCATTCTATATAATGGGAAACCAAAATACATCTCAAAAGACGGTTCAGATCTCATACCAATCGCATGAATAAAAGAATTGAACCGAACCATTCGTGACGAGCCAAAAGTCACCCAAGGATGGTTCGCCAAAAGAATAAGGTATTCCAAAGTAAATGACTTCTTACAAAACATAGATGGCCGGAGGTACCTTTTGGTGCGCGCTTTTTCTGGGTTCCTCTTGGTTCCCGTTGAGTCAGTGGAGCCAATTTTGTCCAGGTGGACTCTAGCGATGCGGTGTTTGGTATGATAAAAATAAATAAAAAAAGTTTTCTAGGAAGGTTCCTAGTTTGATTGCGATCGCCAGCTGTAGATATTTAATGATTTTGCAACACGTCAATGATCACTTGTGAGCGGGTGTGAGTTACTTCTATCTTTGAATCGTCGTTTAGTTAGTTTAATTTTCCTTTTATTTCCCTTTGTGATTATGGTTCCGGTCAGTTTAGATTTCCCAATTCTATTATTATTATTCTCTGATTATATAGGCTTATTATGAAGAGTTATTTTAATATCCTGATGCGGTCAGGAGTTCAATTAGTATCAAGGTTCTAGTATTACTAAAGTCCAATCAGTTTTAGTCTCCTATCGGTACTAGGAGTGCACATGTATAAGTCCCAATAATATTCTAATTAAAATTAAGCATGCTAATTATAATGGGATTCTAATTAAAGCAACTGTAATGATTCTACTATAATTCTAATAAAAATAAAAAGACTGATTTTCCTATGAGCCCAATTAAAGCAATAAATTTGATTTTCTACTCTAATATTAATAGAAATAAAAAAAAACTGATTTATCTACGACCTTAATTATCGATGAATCAATTATGACAAAATATAACTAATCATGCATAAAATAAGCTTCTTAAAATTCTGATTTGGAACAATCAATTAATTAAACTAAAGGAAAAGGAATTTTAATTTAACAATCTAATAATTATATCAAGGCCTAATGAATACGAGTACTCGATTATATCTAAATAAAATTAACCAAAGCAATTAATTAATCCTAAAAATCCTAAAAAAAAGGGAGTTTGGGCCCGCTATGCTAAGGAGGATTGGTCTTGTTCCCGAGTACCCTCCGTAAGCTCCCTTGGGCAAATTAGGTGGCTGAGATTAAAGAAAAAATTGAGTTTTAGATGATAAAGTAATATTTTTAGATTTTTGGGCTGTTTTTGGGACTATAGAGGTGAATTAAATTAAGAAAATAGGATTAAATAATCTAAGTTAATGATTAGAGGTTTAAAAGGAGTAAACTAGAGAATTAAAACTAAAATCTAAAGTTCTAGGACTGAATTCGAGTCCGAAATCAGGAAATCAGACCGTATGATTAAGGATTGGTTTCGAACTCTCAGAATTAGAACCAGAAATTAATGATAGGACTGTAAATTGTGATTTTAGAGTAGAATTCGGTCTTAAGGGTTCGTGTATTAGACCGTTAAATTAAGGACTGGTTCCAGGCTCTAAAGACTGGAACCAAATATAGAGATTTCAGTCCGAAAGGGTGCTACGGTCTACGTTTGAAAATAAAATTAAGAGTTAATCTAAAGGGGAAATCCTAAGTTTAAAAATAAAACTAAATTCTTACCGAAGGTTGGGATTGTGGAGAGGAATCATCGGAAGTTCGGGAATTTGAATCTCGAAATCATGGGTTGGTTCTCTTCTCCGTTCGTGCTATTCTCGGAACTCTTAATCGCTCAAATTCCAAAAGAAGTCTAAAAAAATCCAGCCTCTTCGTGTTGTGTCGTTTGAAATAAAAAAAATAAGCTTTTATAGGTTTTCCTTCAATTACGCGACTGTTTTCGGGCGTTTAATTGAATTGTGCACCTGGTTTCTAGCGCTTAATCGCTCTGAGTCGGTCACCGACTCAGTGAGCGACCGACTGACTTGCTCAGTGAGTTTCCTAGTCCTACAAATTAGGGCTAATTGCGAGCACATTTTTAGGCGCTCAATCTGATTAAGCGTTTAACCTAAAGCGTTTAATCAAGGAAGCAGAGGGGTCAAGGGTAGTAAGACTAGGTCGGGCGTAGGCCAATTGCGTGCTGGTGATGGAGCGCTCAATCCGATCGGGCGCGTGGATTCAGGCACATAATCGAGTCTCGAATCAGTCTAGGAAAGGAAGTTTGGTCTGAAGGGTGGACTGATCGCGCGCTTGTGGTTATGCACGTGATCGAATTGAGCGCCGAGTTTTAGGCACAAAATTCAGGGCTGTTCGGGTATGGTCTCTAGAATGAAATGCAAGACTATTGTGTCAGTCTGCATTCCGGCTATATACTGCTACTTCAATATATAGTCTCCCTACGCTTGGATCTGAGCCACAGAGCTATTGTTTTAGCCTGTGTTTAGCCATGGGCTCTTGCATGGTCCCACATCGAGGGTTAAAAGGAGTCAATGGTTGATCGAACAAGTTTGTATACTCCGAGAAAGCAAAATGGGGGTGTCTACAGATGCCCCTCTTTGGCGCGCTCTTGCAAAGTAAGAACGCGTCGAAGAATTTGACACCCTTCATTCGAGGTGCTTTCTCATTTCACTTAGGAATTCACAAATGTGAATTGGGGATACTGACATGACATGCTTAGCATTCTTATCTATCAACGCAAGCTTTAATGGAACATTTGGGGGCCCAGTGGTAGCTGTCGAATGACACTTTCCGGATCTGTGGGTGCATGGCGCATCCCGTCGCATGGCGTGACCTAACAGAGGGATATGGCATGATCAAGGTATCGGGGGGCGTCATATAAATGTCCATATGGTCCAGGGACCGGTAATACCAAAAAGAGAGTAATATAATATCAAAGGCTTTAACAAGTCATGTCAGACCAGGCGCGTCATTGCTCAAACCAATGCTCGTCAGGCGTTCCTTTTCCAATAGGCGTTTGTAAGTTCTTAGATTGAATATCTTTGTTGTTCAATTTTCCAGGGGAAGGGACTGGTTTGGGCTGGTATTTGAAGGGAATTTTTGGTGAAGGTGTGCTCAGTCAAATTCTGCTCAGTGGCGCGTGCGCTCGATTCATCTGGAGTCGATCTTTAAATGGGGAATTCTAAGATATCTGAACAAGTGATTCTGCGCAGTGGCGTATGCGCTCGATCCAATTCCGCGCAGTGGGATATGCGCTTGATTGTAAGTTCAGGCGGTCTTCGGAGTCAAGTTTTAGATTTGTTGCATGTGGGTAATGAAGCACTTTTTTTTCTTTTTTTTATATATTATTGTTTTGGGCAGTAGAAAGATTTTCAGAAGCAAGTAGGAGGGTTTTGAGATTTTGAAACTTTAGGGATTTTAACTTAAGATCAATTCTGTGGTAAAACGGCTAAAAGCGTGGCTACCGAGACGTCACCGAACAGATCCACCGGTACGGGATTTGTGGACCCGACCATTTATGCGGTTGTCAAGATGACACTTGGCATGCCGGATACTCCGTCTAACCTTCTTAGCGAATATTGATGATTGTCTCTTATGGGAGGACTATAGTAATTCGAGAGTCGAGAGAGATGGGTTTTGAAAACTTTGTTTTTTGACTTGATCATAGATAACTATATTTATAAACAATATCGAGTAATTGAAAAATGAGTAATACTTACCTGGGGTGATACTTACTTGAATTGTGCGATGGGATCTGTGATATTGCAGCGGGGTGCTGTTGTGATAGGGCTTTGGAGATTTCTTTTCTTTCTTTTTTGGCTTCTTTTTTTTTTGCATGCTACGGCAGTGGTTGGCAGTTGCCGGTTGCCGGTGTGATGTAGCATCTTGGGGAAGGTGATGTCGCGATAGGACAAGTGGTGTTGCGGTGATACCGTGATGGGACTTGGATAGTCTTCGGTAGTATATTCGTGCTGTAGCTTGGCATTAGTGGGATGCGATGGGACATGGGAGGAGTCCCGAGTTTCTTTCTTTTGTTTTTGTCTGCTGTGGTATCTGGTGACCATTTGTATCAAGCAATTTGGGAGGAAGGTTCTTTTCCTAGCAATGGGACACGATCGAGCCTTCTCCTTTTCTTCTTTTTAGCACATCTGGTATTATTTGAGCTTTCTGAGTAGTGGTGTCTGCGATGGGAAGTGGGCGTAGCATAGTCAGCGATGGGACACTGGTAGGATATTCGCGTGATAAGTATGTCTTGTTTATTTCTTTAGCGGATCTTGGGTTATGTAAGGTCACGTTGTGGTTGGTTTAGTTTTTTTTTTGGCGGTGTATATGCATTTTCAGGGGATTTATTTTCGGCTTTTCGTGATGGGCCATGAGGGCGTGGCTACAATTTTGCGATGGGATTGGATATCATGGTGGTATCATGTGTGCGGGCGTGTTATCGGGGTAGGGCGTGCCTAAGTGGCTGCATGATGGGATGAAGGGGTTTTGAATGTGGTATGGTAAAGAATGTGGTCGGGGGTGATGGTGTCATGCGAGGGAGGTATGCTTTCATCTATAATAGGACCGTGGTCAATGTTTTGGCCTGGTTAGGTGATGGGAGAAGAGCGAGCGACTGCCCTCTCTTCGATGTGGATAGCCTATGAGGCTCCGCAATGGGACAAAGGGAATTTTTAGTTGAATCACGGTCAAATTTTGTGTAAAGTCAAGAATTACGTGCCTGTCTGCAGCCGCGGGATTTGATTGCGTGCCTGATTTCAGGTGTGCGATTCAGGGGCTATGGGGATGTTTACGCGTGTGTATATTAGCATGGGATTGGATTAGGTGCCCTAATTCTTGCGCATGATCGACGCTTCACCAGGTCACTGTGCGAGTGACGCTTCGGTATTGCGCGGCTTGTGTGAGCCGTTTAATTGGATTGAGCGGTATTTATCTCGCACAGGATCCGAGCGTCACCTGGTCAGTGTACGGGTGACATTTCATATTGCGCGGTGCGAACATGTCGTTTGATTGGTTTGCGCGGCCTATAGTAGGCTCGGGATCGGAAGGTCACGCCGTCTACGCAGGTGACAGTCTCATTGCGCGCCTGGTTAGTGGCGCGGGTTTTGGATTGAGCGCAGTATTTGTGGCACATGATTGAATTAAGCGCACATGGTTAAGTGCGCGATGGAGGTCGTACTCTATATAAGTGTGGGAGGCTTTATTTGTTTCTCATTCTCTAGTTTAGTCTCAAGTCTTGACCTTTCGGAGTGTTCTGGTGTTATGAGATTCGTGTTTTAGCGATATTGAGCAATCTAATCGTCAAATTGGGATGGGGTTTCTTCCTATATTTGTCATTTTGCGTGATCTTTGCCCTGAGATGATGCTTGGGGTCGGCATTTTCTTGGGAATGGGCGGTATTGGGAATGAGGGCGTTGGTCTTCACATCGTTTCCTTTTAGGGAGCAGTGAAGGCAGTGTTGCAAAGGCAGCGGCGGAGGAGGCGAAGATGACGAAAGAGAAGGTGTTGTAAATGGAGGGATGTATTCCCCCTAAACTATTTTCCGTCTCTTTTGTCATTGGCTCGTTTAAGTTCTCCAAGTCTGGTGGCAACATTTCTGAGGCCTCCGATTGGACGTTCTGCTCCTCGTTTTGGCTCATTATAGTTTTGGTTTTTGTTTTGGGTTGTATGTTAAGTTTTAGGTTTTCGTTTTGGGTTGTAATTCAGGAGGTATGCCTCCGGTGATATTGTAAAACTTTAAATTATGAATAAAAGGAGCATTATTTTTTATTGTTTATTGTGCTCAATTAGTTGGTTTAAATTTTATTAATAGATTAATTGGACTTATCTGATTTGTTTGACATAGTTTTAGGATTTGACCCAGCTTAGTAATATATATATATATTTTGAATTCATCTTGGATTTATTCAGGGTTTTTCCCGAGATTAGTTCACTTTGTTTGGAGGGTTTGTTGGATCATTTTTTTTGGTGGTCTTAAACAAGTTAAATTTTTTCTGTTTTGTTTTGTTTTGTTTTGAGGTTGTTTTTTTGTTTACGATTTTTTTTTCTCTGGTTTGTGATGATACTTGTTAAAAAGTGTGAGTTTTCAGGAGTTCTAGATAGTGGTTGGGTGTTTTAATTCTATTAGTTTATCTAAACTTGAGGGCTTGTATTTTTCAAAGGGGCAAGTGTTGTGCGTCTATTGGTTCATCTTGTTTGTCATAGATTGTGGTTTTTCAAAGGGGTATATGTTTGGTTTTGGATTCAATTAGATTGGAAGGGTTTCAAATGTGTGACACTTGTTAATTTGCAATTTATGGGGCATGGTTTATAAATGTGTGAGTCTAAGGCTTTGGCTTGAATCATTTGTTCTCTTATTTCAAGTTTAAAGATCAATAGTTTTGGGGCATATCTTGTGTTTGTAACTTGGGCATTTTTTTCTTGTTAATGTCTTTTATTCCTCTTTACTTCGTATCCCGGGTATTAGACCCGAAGAATTGTATTTATTAAGTGGATTATGAGAATGGACGGGATTGAGAATGCAAGGTAGTGGTCGAATTTCTGCAATGCTAAGGGAAGAGGTGGAGGAGAAAAAGGTGGTAGAAAGGAAACCCAAGGATAAGGCCGGGTCAGAGTTCTCGTGACCGATGCCTATCTTTCCTCGGTAGGCTCTGCGGGTTCAGTGTTAGTTGCTCCTCCTTTTTAATGTGTCCAAGCAGAGTTTCCAAAGGTGGGTCCTGCAGGTCCTAGGTGGCTTTCTGTAAGCCACTCTTCCTTCTCTGCCTGCTCGGTGTGAGAGAAAGAGGCTATCATGATTAGAATTCGTTCAGGGTGCGTTCCTCCTCCGGGCCTCTCCGAGATCTCTAGTCTGTCAAATAAGTCTGGATTCAGGCATTGCCTGAACGTGTTGACTTTAGCATTCTTATCTTAAGTTGTATATTCAGAGGGTATGCCCTCGGTATATGTTGTAATGATTTTTATTAATCTATGGAGTGATTATATTTTAATTCCATTTGCGGTTATTTATGATTTTTTTTTGGTTTGATTCAATTTATGATTCGTCTTGTTGTGAGCATGATGCTTTTTTTTTTGTTTAATCTGATTCGTTTATTTTAGATTTAGGGCGTGTTAGGGATAATTTTTAGTTTCTGTGTATATGGAGGCGATGTGGGCATTTTATCTTATTCAGGATACGTGAAAGGTGGGGGCATTTTTTTTTGTTGAGGAACATAAAGGAAAGGGCATTTCTGGGTTTTAATTGTTTAATTTAGAGCGTTTTCTTTTCGGTTTTCGAGGCGTCCATTTCCTTAAGTTAGGAGTGTTTTGGGTCGGTCTTATCAAGGGCGTAATTTAGGTTGATAGTGAGTGTAAAAAATGTCTTAATTTCAAGTTCTGGTTTATTGTTCTGGGCATGTAAAATTTTTGGTTTCTTAGAAATTACGCGCCACTATCGAGGCGCTTGAATGAATTGTGCGCTAGGACCTGAACGCGCATTCAAAGGTGCAGGAGGTTATTAAGCGTCACTTTAGTTGCGTTGAAATGAATTATGCGCACGTTTTCTCGCGTAGGATCAGCTGACCCTTGGCATTCGCGCGCCAACGTTTGGGCGCATAATGTGATTGCACGCTTAGTGGGCAATGCGCAACCAAGTGGTCGGTTTATAGTGAGCGAGCGACGATTAGATTACGCGCTCAAGAAAGTGCGTTTGATCTGAATTAAGCACATAGTTTATTGCACGTGATTAGATTGAGCGCCCGTATTCAAGCGCAAGATTCGGGTGAGTTCTATAAGTAGTTGAAACTTTTCATTTTTCGTCGCGTTATCTGTTTTAGTCTTTGATTCTCCAGTTTCCTAGTCTTCTTGTGCTCGGGTTTCATGTTTTCTCCATATCTTGTGATCCGGCCGTCCGCTTTAGACACCGTTTCTTCCATTTTCTTCAATTTTTTGAGCTCTTTGTTCCTGTATGGAGGGTGAGGGCGATGTTGGGCCGGTCACTATTTCTGAGTTGGAGAGGTTCATGATGGGAGATGTGGGTGAGACTTCTGAGGCGCAGACCGATGTTGTCACCATGAAGGAGGATATCAGGGAGACGGTCGTAGAGGAGGTACCCGAGGGTGACCAGATGGTGGTCAGGGAGGAGGTACTTGAGGTTGAGCAGGGCATAGCTGAGGAGGAGGGCGAGAGAGCTCAGGGTGAGCAGGGCGAGCAAGGTGAGCAGCAGGGTGCAGAGGCTCGGGATTGCAAGCATTATCCGCTGGAGGACTTTTTTGCCAGAGGCCGAGTAGGTCCCCATAAGCAAGAATTCCTTCATTTTCTTAGGCATTTAGGTTATGACATAGACTTATTAGGATTTGAAAACCCTTCTAATTTATGTCGAACCTGCGTTGATTATTTATTGTGTGCTCGCTCGTGCATCATGCTCGCATCTAGAGATAGGCCGCGCTTTATGCTTTCACTATTCTCATCACGCTTTGTGTGCTTGTTTTGTAAGTTGTTACAGCATTTGAGACATGTTTTATTTGTTTTCAACTCCTCAATTCGCATTTATCTTTCATCATAAGTATGCGATTAGGGGTCTTATTGTTATTAAGTTATTCTTTTGGTTGTTAGGGTTTCCATAAGGATTTCTCCTCGCATAGTTACCATCTATCGCCCCATGGGGTGAGTCTCATGCTTGGTTAAAATCCGTGTCTTGGCTCTGAGTTTTAGCAAATGAGCTCAAAGGTTTCTTTTTTTGGTTTTGGGACTGATCTAGGTTGAGCCCTTTCAAAGTTGCATCGAGGCCCAATCATGCTGCAATCATAGAAAGGTGGAGCGAGAGGACATCAGCGCCTTCTCTTCCTAGTTGGTATGTTGCATCGCCAACCCGAAGGGACCTGGGTCCGCATCAGACTTTTGATCTTTTGACCACTTTGAGGGGAGGTCAACGCTGCTGTTGATGGAGGGCAGATTTGGAGGTGTGAGGAGATTTTGGGTGTCCCTTTAAAGGTCGAGTGGATCGGGTCGTGTAAAAGATCCAGCTGTCACTTTGGTTCTTCATATTGTTTGTGGAGTGACTTTCTATCCCTCCGAGGCGCCTATTCGAAGGTGAGGCCCCTATGAGGCGCGTGTGTAGTTAGTGGTGGGTCCTGAGCCCGTGACCGAAATTGGGTTACCGTATCGGGTGTTCCGAGCATTTGGATGCAATTTTTGAGTGCGGTGACCATTTTTGAGTTTCGACTAAGGATGCATCACCGAGTTGTTTTTTATGGTTCTCTGGGGATCCGGATCGAGTCCATACCTATGTGTGGGGTGCGCATAACGCTACGGTAATCCCACACGAGCAGTGATTTTTCTAATGGTCCTTTGGTGCCATTGCCATACCTTTTTTTCTTTCGTTTTGCATATGATCATTTTGCTTTTCTTCTCGTCTCGGTTCTCAATGATACAGTTCATGTTTCCAAGAGATTGTATCATGTGTGAGAGAGAGGCGTTTAGCATGTGGTCTATTAATCTTCAAATCGAGAGGCTCTTCGAGGATATGCATGCAAAATATATATCGGCTCATGGCTTTTAGCTTGGCTTTGTTTGTTTTTGGGGATTCTTAGAGCTTTTGTTAAAGTGGTTTATTTATTCATTTTGATAGGTGATCCTGGAGGTCTCATTACGACATGAGAGTGAGATGCGGGTGAGGCAAAGATCGAGTCTATGTCGGGCCGCTTGTTGACAGGACATATTGATTCATTGTTTTAAGAGGGTGGGAGGATCCCCACCTCTTGAGCAAAGCATCGTAGCTTGGGGCATGCGCTTGTGGATAATAATCCTTCCAAGTAGGTTAGCCACAGAGTGGGCGTAAGAGTGGATGACCAACCTTCCAAGCTAAAATGTACTTGAGCTGAAAGCAGTAGCCACAATAATTAGCCGATTTTAGAGTTGGGGGACCAAAATACTGGGTGGTCATGAAGGATATTTAGGTGGATGTACGGAGTATAGGAGGTGGTTCAACATACAGTGGTGGGTGGCACCTTTTCACAAGGCATCCTATTCATGGCGAAAGCTGCTCTTTTCATGGGACTGGCAAGTGGAATCGTGGAGTCCACTCGCTTGTGATTATGGGGAGAGGTTGGCTAACATTGGAGGAGTGGAAACATCCTCACTTCGCTGAGTGTGGGAGGTATTGGATGCTCTAGGCGAGATGGAGCAATGGGGCATGCCTCATCCTTGCCCTGTCCCATCGCCTATGAGCAAGGAGATGTTGCACTTTGACTCGACTTTGGTTGTTAGGGCTGTAAAAAGCAAATGAGGGATGAGTTAGCTCAAGCTAAGTGGAGACCCAAAAGCTCCCGGGTTTTGAGTTGTTTATTGGTTTCATTTGTTCGTATTATATTTACTTATTTTCGGTGATGTTTTTTTTTTTATATGGTTGTTTTATTTTATTATGTGATACAGTCGAGAGAGCCCCAGGTGTACCTTCGCTACAAAGGCTTGTTGACGGGTCAGGCTCATCAGATAGTCAAAGAAGCCATCGCCAGACGCGTGCTGACGCCAGCCTCGACTTCCTTCGAGATTGATGATTGGGTGAGTATTTTGGGACCGTATGGATTAATTAACTATTGATGGTCTGGAGGATCCATCAAAGCATACAGCGTTGGAATGTTAGTTACATTTGAAAAGGTAGAGCTCTACCCGCCAGCAGGCTTCTCGCCAGCATTTGATCCTTTCTTAGGGCCTCCTACTCTGGAGGGATCCAGTGATGGCTCATCTTCCTGGAATCTTGAGCTGGAGCATTGGGTAAGTTCCTCTCACTCTTTCAGGGGCTACTTACTGTCTATTATGGCGTTTGCTATGTTATTGTTGTGTTTTCACAGTTTAGTAACATCGTGTTGGTGTCTGTATAAGTAAGGTTGTCGAGGTCCTCTGAACGAGGGAGGCAACCATCGCCTTTATGCCTGCAGAGAGTTAGTATAATTTCTCTAATTTTATTTTATTCTATTTAGGTTGTTTCGTTCTATTTATTTCTAACATATTTTGTGTTGGCTTGTTTGTTTTTTTCGTGCAGGTTGTTCCGGATTCTGCTCCTTAGGCTCCCCCTCAGGGGTCTGTTCCTATTCCTAGTTGGGTATATTTTAGTTGATGTATTTATAGTTTACTAGTCATCGTAGATTTATCTGATGTATTTGTTTATTTTCGTTGCAGCCGCCTACGTTCGCTATTCCTTCCGTGCCGCCTGCTGATCCCATGACTGTCGTGACGGTCGAGCGCCTTCTGAGGGAGAGGGTGGATCTGGTATGGTCTTTTCTTATTCAAAGTTTTTTTTTGTTCATATATGTATATGTTATCTCTCTCTGACTTGAGATGGTTATGCAGGTTTGTCAGCTTGAGGAGGCGCGGCTATAAGCAGCGCGAGCACACGCCACTCCGGAGGCGAGACGGGTCCTTGGGGAGATGCAGAGTCGTGAGGATCTGGTGATCGAGATGATGGCCACGCAGAAGACTCATGCCGAGGCATTGGAGGCGGTGTGTCGGACGACGCAAGCAGAGATGCAGGTGACCCTGGATCGGATGTAGTATCGTCTGGCGAGGGAGCGAGGGACGTGTAGATCTGCTAGTCTGCTCGACGGGTTAGAGTCGAGGGCTACGGAGTCTTCGGCCGGGCAGTCTCGTCACACATTACGCGATCGTGTTAGGAGTGATTCTCGAGAGGGTTCCGTCACTCGTGGGTATCCAGGTGGGTATCCTCCTCATTCTTGATCGAGGTGGACTGTCAGTCATGCGAGTGAGGGGGGCTCTGTAGTGGTTGTACTGTCTAGAGGTTCCACCGACTCCAAGCATCAGGATTGTATTTTCAGAGGACCAGTCTACGAACCTTTGAGCCGATGATACTGGGGACAGTGGTGCTCGACCGTCCCAGCGACAGCGTAGGGAGTAGGTGTGTGCGGCATGTGTATGTTTTGTCCATTACGAGTGCACATTGTATATATAGGGGAGATGCCCCTAGTGATGATTGTAAAGAAAACAGGAAAGAAAATTTTGACATATATATATTGAGATTTTGGGCTTAGGTGTACCTGATCAGCACCTTTTCTTTTGGTTGCCTCTTACGTCTACTTTTTCTTTTGTTTTTGGTGCAGTCAATCATCATCGGGACTTAGACGCTTCCCAAACTGGCCCGATGGTGGTTGAAGGTCGCTTGGTATCTGCACATGTAAAGGTAACGCTATCAGTAATTTTTGTTCTCCCCCTTGCTAGTTGTCAAGGGAGAAATATCTCAGACCGGGGTTTGGTAACAATGGTAGATATATGCTCTTTTTCTTCTTCTTTTCTTCTTTTTTTTTCTTCTCTTTTTTTTTTTTTTTCTTTTTTTTTTTTAAAGTAATGCAACAAGGAAAGCAAATAACTAACGTAGTAATAAAAATAAAAAATAAAAATTCCCCAGTGTAGGAGCGTGGTAGAATTGGCAGTATAGTGTCTTCGGCGACTTTTTTTTTTTTTTTTTCATAGTAGCTTCGACATTCTTCATCTTTTGGTGGGCGAGTCGGTGATTCTGATATGATTCTTATTCTGATCCCAAATAAAAATGCCCCAGCGTGTAGACGCAATGGAGCTCTTCCTAGCTTTAGATGAGCACTGTGGGTCTATGTGAGGTCATGGGTATTTGGTGAGTTAGTTTTGAAGAGAACGTTTATCAATACTGTCATTGAACTGGGAAAGGTCTCTTTGGTTAGGGCTGTTGCATACGGGGTCTATCTCAGGGTGGTGGTCATCCTATCCTATAGTTATTAGGAGAAAGTATGGTAGGTATAATAGGTGATTGCATCAGTTATCATTCATCAGTTTTCGATTTAATTCCTTGGAATATCCTATGAGGCTTCCAAATTATCGTCTAAAACATAAAAAAAAGTAGAAAAGGGATAAGGCTCAATGATGTGGGGAGTAGTTTGTACCTAACGCTTCGCAAAAGAGGTGAGTAACAGTCTTCTTCTCTGGGGAATGCGGGGTGCCATGATTGAGCTCTCCGTCATGCTTCGATACCATCAAAATCTCACATTCTATGGTTAGCAGGAGTTTGTCCTCCTCCCTCCACCTTACGACGACATCTAGTAGTATAGGGATATCAGGGGTGCCCTCGCAGCTTGCTTATACACTTCTAGTAAAGTTATCAGAGATGTCCTCACGGCTTATTTATGCCTCCCTGAACTCATTGACTTGTTTATTCGTCGTAATGCTCTCGCTCAATTTTGATGTGTAGATATATTTTGAAAGTATCCTGCTAGCGCAAGAATAATGAGTTTTGATTGAACCTCATATCTTCATTTTTTTGCTCTAACATCTCCTCCAATGGCAGGGGAAAGGGGAATGAGGATTAGGTGTTACTTATTCTTTTGAAAGAGGTTAGGTAGGTCACTAGTCCTTTGGTCAGATTGCCTGAATAAGAAGGCGGGCGATAAATGGGAGGTCTCAAGGATATTCTGAGGATTGAAGGCGTACGACCAATGAATGGGTCGTGACGACTACGGGGGTGATAACTATAAGTATTTAACCACGAGACGTGATGATCACAGGGCTAAGGGTAGTATTTTCTAAGGTACATGGCGTTCCAAGGGCTAGAGAGTTCTTCCCCATCTTGGTTCGTTAGTTTGTATGCATTTCTAGGGTAGGCGGCTGTTATGACGTAAGGGCCTTCCCAGTTGGTTTCGATTTTCCTTTCAAATGGGCATGATTAGAGGACATGATTTTCTTTAAGACTAATTCTCCAATATTGAAGGTACGTTCAAGGACTTTCTTATCGTAAGCCCTAGCCACTCTCCTCTGATATACTTGAGCGTGATCAGCTGCCCTTAGACGTGTTTCATCGAGCTGCTGTAGCTGTTTGAATAGGGCAATTCTCCTCTCATCTAAGGATAGCTTATCACCGAGTTGGATGCATAAGGATGGTACTTGTATCTCATATGGTAGGATGACCTCCACCTCGTAGGTAAGGAGGTAGGGAGTTTGGCCAGTAGCCGTACGAATAGAAGTCCAATAGGCTCAGAGTGCTTTTGGTAGTCGTTTAGGCCAATCGGCTCCATTGCTCATTTCTACTGTGCGTTTAAGAATACGAATCAACATTTTGTTTGTGGCTTCTACTTGTCTATTTCCTTGAGGGTAGAACTTCTTCGATGCCGTACTTCTTGCATAACTTCTTCATCTTCTCTGTAATGAATTGCGATCGGTTGTCTGTGACAAACATCCTGGGTACTCCAAACCTGGTGATGATATTTTGAACAATAAACCTTACGAGTGTGGAAGCAGTGATTCTAACATAGGATTCAACTTCTACCCATTTGGTGTAGTATTCAGTTGCCATAAGTATAAACACGTGCTTGTGAGTGTTCCCAACTGTGTCTGTAAAAGGTCCGATGACATCGAAGGCCCACATCGAAAACGGCCATGGTGAGGTTATAATGTTTAATGCAACTGATGGAGCTTTGATGAGTGCCGCGTGTTCTTGGCATCGTTTGCAGGATTGGATGTAGAGGTGGCAATCTCTTATGATTATCGACCAGAAGTAGCCTTATCGCATAATTTGACTGGCGAGTCTCTGTCTATCTGTGTGGGCGCCGCAGGCGTTGGCATGTGCTTCTCGGATGATGTATTGTCCTTTGGTGGTCATGACGCATTGTAGCAACACTCCTTTTGTGAAGGATTCTTTATATAATATTTCACCAAATATGCAGAATCTGGCACATCGATTCCTTAGTCTTTCGTTTGATCTTCGTGGCGTAGGGAGGGACATGCTGATGTTTGAGAAAGTTTCAAATGTCGAAGTATCAGGGCTGTCCGTCGTCGGTCGGTGATCTTTCAAATCTGAACATAGCGACTTCGATTTTTGACTTGACGTGCTTTTCCAAAGTGATTATTTCATTTGATGTCGTGCTAGTGGGAATGATCGGTAATTCTCTCTTGACGGTCCATGCTACCTCGTGGGCGGGTACCATTAATTTTTCTATGAAGAAGGTTTTGGTACTTTGTCCAGAGGGTAATTGAATGACCGAGGCTAATGTAGCTAGAGAGTCTGCAAGTTTATTTTCTAATCTAGGGATGTGCGTAAAAGAAATTCTTTCAAATTTGTTTACTAAATATTAAGCGGTTTCTAAATATGCCATTAGTCTCCTTTCTTTAGTTTTCCATTCTCCTATGACTTGTGAGATTACTAGCTTGGAATTACCGATCGTTTTTAACTGTTTAATACCTAATTGCAATGCTGCTCGTAGCCCAACTATAAAGGCTTCGTATTCTGCAACGTTATTAGTGACAGAAAAATCAAATTGGAAAGCTTTAGGTATGACAACTCCTTCCGGGCTCACGAGGACTATCCCGATGCCTTTTCCTTTGTGATTTAGAGCGCCGTCAAAATAGAGGGTCCATGAAGTCTTATCGGGCTCTTCGTTATGGATCGTAAGTAGGTCATCATCAGGGAAGTTTGCGTGTATAGGTTCATCCCTCGGGAGTGAGAGATTTGCGAGGTAATCGACGATTGCCTGTCCGTCTGTGTGACGTAGGTAATATCGAATTTTTGTAACAGCGTATGCCAGCGAGCGATCTTTCCTGATGTTGCGTGCTTTTCGAATACATACTTCAGAGGGTCCATTCGGGCTAGTACTAGTATCTTATGTGCTCCGAAGTAGTGTCGCAATTTGGTTGAAGCCCATACCAAGGTGAGGCAGGTCTTTTCCATGGGAGTGTATTTTCGTTCGTATTCGACCATCGTCCTACTAAGGTAGTAGATAGCCCTCTCTCTCTTACTGTCTTCTTCATATTGTCCCAGGATTACTCCCATTGCTTTGTCATTTGCTGAGAGGTAAAGGATTAGGGGTCATCCAGGAATTAGGGGCGATAGTATTGGCGGGTTAAGGAGGTACTTTTTGATATTGTCGAAGGCTTGCTGGCATTGGTCGTCCCATTTGTACTCAGTTCCTCCTTTAAGTAGTCTGTAGAAAGGATCACATCTGTCTGAATGTTGGGAGATGAATTTCCTGATGAATTGTAATGTTCCTATCAGGCCTTGTAATTCTTTGATATTACTAGGAGGTGGCATCTCAAGGATAGCTCTAACCTTTGCAGGGTCAACTCCGATCCCTCGCTTACTAACTATAAAATCGAGTAATTTTCCAGAAGTGACTCCGAAGACACATTTCCTTGGGTTCATTTTTAGTTGATATTTCTTAGCTCTTTGTAACACCAGTCGGAGTGCTTCAACATGTCTTGCCCGTGTTTAAGACTTCACTAGTATTTCATCGACGTAGACTTCTATGCATTTATGCATCATGTCGTGAAAAATGGCCATCATGGCGCGCTGATGCGTAGCTCTTGCGTTCTTGAGCCCAAAAGGCATGACGATGTAGCAATAAGTGCCCCATGGCATAATGAAAGAAGTCTTCTCTTGGTCAGACTCTGCTAATTTTATCTGATTATATCCTGAGAAACCGTCCATAAAGGATAGCATCTCATGTCTAGCAGTGTTGTCGACTAGAGTGTCAATATGTGAAAGCGGGAAGTCATCTTTTGGGCATGCCTGGTTAAGGTTTTGAAAGTTAATGCAAACCCGTACTTTGCCATCTTTCTTGGCGACAGGTACTATGCTGGCAACCCATTTGGGATAGAGAACGACTCAGATGAATTTGGCTTTATGTAACTTGTCGACTTCCTCTTTGACTTGAAGGGCTGATTGTGGGTGCATCCTATGGAGTTTCTGCTTTACGGGTTTCACATCGGGTTCCAAGACAAGATGATGTTCTACTAAACTGGGGTCCAAACCAGGCATATCCTCATAGGACCATGCAAAGGAGTCAAGGTGCTCTTGTAGGACTTGCGCAATTTGTTGACGTTCTTTAGAGTTGAGTGTTGCACTAATTAGTAATTTCTTACGTTTCTCGTCAGTGCCAAAGTTAATTTCTTATGTCGGTTCCACGGCAGCTTGAGTTTGCTGGTCAAAACGTTTGATAACCCATTGAATGTCCTGCGCCTCCCCGGTGACTGGTGTTCCTTCTTCATCCTCGGTAAGTTCATATACTGCAAAGTTGCTACACTGGGGATTCGATTTTACGAGAGGTGGCCCTTCATCGGTGCAATTTATGACTGAGAGATCTTTGGTAAGATGAAGGTCGAGGCTATTGATTCTCCTCTTAAAGTCATGAAGTATCTCGTTGGGTATGATCACTGGCTTGTTTTTAGCCGGGATACTTTACGTCCTAGTACGGGAGATGGGATAGTAATCTCAGGAGAAAAGTCTCCTTGTTGATCGGACAATGAATTTGAGACGAAGGGTTGCTTTTCTTTTTCGAGGTTTTCTGATTTTTTTGGATTTTATATATTTAAATTTTTAGGATTTTCTACTTTTTCTATTTTTTTATTATTTTTGATAGTAAATATGGTACAAGGTCGGTCGCCTTAAGGGGCGTCGAGAGAGTTTCTTCCTCTAATTGAGGGAGCGAGACGGCCGCTGGAGCCGTTCAAGCGATTCTTTAGGAAATGCGGACTTGTTCTAAATTTGGCATTTTTTTTGGAGTCCTTAGCTAATGAGATTTTTTAGATAAGTGATGCGGGTGACAGGGGTATCGTAGTTTCGATTTTCTCTATCACATTGATTACCGCTTCCTCAAAGAAGCTCTAGAGATCGTAATCAATTGAACTATCATCCTCGAAGGTATGGTATGGTTGCTCTTCCTGCCAAGGGGGGTCTCCTGAAGGATCCCTAGGGGAAGCGAGATCTTTCTCTTGATCTTCATAATACTTCGGGATGAGCGAACATGCTCGACAACGAGGCTGGTAATGGTAAGAAATGCAGGGGGATTCCCAAGGGCATTCCCATCCTTCCAACTTAGAATCAATGATACCATCAAATTCTCTCTCTTGATCTGATAAGGCTTGAAGTCCTAGGTTGGCTTGCTCTACTAATTCGAGTGCGGGGAGGTCTATCCAGTAGTTCTCATCATCACTTGGTGGAGGTCGCCACTCTTCCTTGAGAAATTTTCAAAATATTTGGAGTTGCGGTGCATCAGGGGATGAAGGAGTGTCTAGTTCAAACTCTTCTTCAAGCTCTAAGAGTGGGATGTGGGTGTTTCCTCCCGGGTCAACCAACTGACTGTCGAAATTCTCTTCTTGCGCCGATAGTGAAGTCGGTAAGTTATTGCTAGTTGCGTTTATGGTTACGGGGTCGGAGTCATTTACTCTTGCCGTCGCAGAATGGGGGATCCAATTAGCGAATTGCTCTAATATGTGAGTGCATGCTTTGCAACGGGGTTGATATGGGTGAAAGATACAAGGTGAGTCCCACGGGCATTCCCATCCTCCGAGGCCAAGACAGAGGTTGATGCTATATGAGTTAGACTCTATTCGTGAGGCATCATCTTCTTCCCATGTTGTGTATAAATGCTCTTCATCTTCTCGCAAGGCAGCTATGTGAAAGTCCTCGCCATCAGTGGATTCCCAATCTTTAATTGGTTAGTCGGGTTCGGGAGGTTCGTCCTTCTTCTCTCCGATGGGCTCTTTGAGATCAAACAAGGGTTTGACTCCTTCAAGTGGTTTATCAATGTCGTCTTTTAGGTTCGTCAAATCGTTGAATGCTTTAGCCATTCGTTTGATCTTCACTTCTTAGGATTTAGTGAAGGATACCTCTTTTTGTTTAGGTACATTAGCTATCTCAGTGGTCCCGTAGACGAAGTGATTATATAGAGACTATTTCGGTGAGGTAGGGAACAAGTCAGCTAGCGAGCTGTCTGATTGATAACCTAGCCCTATGTGTTTGTGTATTTTCGTCGGGACGACAGGTCCTACACGACTTTGCTTATTCTTACTGAGTCTAGTTTGAGGAATATATCCAAGTTGGTACATGAGGTCCCATCATTTCGTTGCAGTGGGGTTGATGTCATAAACCTTGGCGAGGTCTGGACCGACCTCTCTCCTCATCAATTCTTGTCGACGTGTCGAGGGGAGAACTAGGACGGGAAGGGGGACGGACTTTTGCGACGGTTGTCTCATAAGGGATTTGGGTCTTTTGAATGTGGCCCGTGTTTAATACGAAATCATGGGCTGTCGGAATGCTTGCTGCGTAATCGGTGTCCATTTCCTGGAGAGGTGTATCAGCGTCTATACGGACGATGGAGTCCTCATGTGGGAATTTAACCCATTGATGATATGTGGACGCGACGGTCTTCATCGACTCTAGCCATTCCTTCCTAAGATAAGATTTTATGTACTAGTGGAGTCAGAAACATGGAAGGTAACGTCTTTCGTCACAGGTCCGAGGCAAACCTGGAGTATAATAGTCCCTTTAACAAAACGACGTGAGCCGTCATAAGCTATGAGTGATAAGGCAGAGGGCCTGACGTCTTGTTCTGTGTATTCGAACGTCTTTAACATTATGAGCAGGCAAATATTAAGTCCTGCTCCTGTATCAACCAATGCATGAGGTACATAGAATCCTCTGATTATGACCGTGAGATATATGGGAGTTGCGCTTCCACGAAGTGACTCCTTAGGCATGTTTGCATTGGTGAACGTGAGTGTCGGAGGTTGTGCCATGACCGAGGCAATTTGGTGAAGCTCATCTAGGGTCGTGTCCTCATCTACTTGTGTGTCCTCAAGTGTCCTTATCAACAGTCGGTGATGATCAGGCGATTTCTTGACGAGCTCCAATATGGATATCTGAGCTGGGATCTTTTAAAGATGCCGTAGGAGGAAGTACTCTTGCCCTGGCTCGAGTGTGGTTTCTTTGCCCGGCCGATGGGCTTTGGGTGCAAGTGGTTGAAGCGATTGAGGTGCGAGAATTGGTGGAAATATGATGTGAGGTGGGGGCGGCAAGTTAGCCTCTCTTTTTCTTGCGTTCCCGTCTGGTTGTGGTGCATTTGCAAAATCCCTATTTCGAGAGAAAGGAGGAGGTGGGTAATTAGTTCCGGATTTGAAAATCGGGCAAGTCAGTTGTTGACTGAACTTGGTGTGGCTCGATGCGGACGTATTTGCGAAGCGAGTAAAGTTAGAGGTCGAAGCGTGGGCCTACACGGCGCCGTTCCAAGGTGGGAGGTACTGCGTGTAATCCTCCTCTTCTAAGAAAGCAGAGACTAGGGTCTCGTGTGGGTCGAAAAGTTCTTCTCGCTTAGCTTCTTCTAGGTTTAGTGAATACTCAGCTTTGGTTTCATTTTCTAGGTTTGGAAACTTCCGAGTGACACTTTGTACCCATGCGGCAACTTGGGCTGTGGTTTGGAGAGTGATCTCCAAACTCGGATTCAGAATCCGACGAAGGGAGTGGTGACGGCATCGGTTCAGAATTTGAAGGGGTTGAAGGTTTTGGCGGGGAATTATAGAGGAATGGTCTTCTGGCCCTAAAAGAATGGACCCGTATTTGAGTGAATTTTGGATAAGGAGGCGGGTTCGGCAGGGTAATGCGAGTGATCAAAGTCAGAGATGTGGGGGTAAAAAGACTCTCATAGGGGTAGTAGGAACATTGGAGGGTTGGATGCGAGTGATTAAAGTAGAGGGTTGACTAGAGAGATCCACAGTAGTGACCTAGGCCGGTGTCCCTTGGTTGTGGTTAGGCATGAGGTTGTTTATGATCCCTAAGTTTTGTTGGGGTTGATTATCATTAGAGTTCGGATTCCTAAGCGCTTCCCAATCAATTTGATTATGATCGTTCATGTCAAAGATTACGTCTCGGAGGACCCAACAGTCCTCTAAGCTGTGTCCCGCATATCGATGGAATGCATAATACTTGTTATAGTCTAGATTCGCAAGCCATGGTTGAGGTTTTTCTGGTGGGAATCGAAGGAGGTTCTGAGTGTTAAGAAATAAGAAGATGTTAGGGATCGTATCAGGCAAAGGGGGATAATGTTCCCGCCTCGGTTGGTAGGGGCCTTTAGTTGGATTAAAGTTCTGCGGTGGGGGTACGCTATTATAACTCGGCGCGTAGGCCATCGATTCTGCGTCGCATTTTGGTTCTAATAAGTGTTAGGGTACTGGTTTCTATTTTGGTATTGACCTTGACCCTGGTTTTGGCCTTGGTTCTGGTTTGCATATCTGGATTGATTAGTGCCCTGATTCTGGTTGGTATACCATTGTTGGTTCTGATTTTGTCCAAAGTTTTGTGGTTGGAAATTTGAGTTATTAGAATTTTGTCCTTGGTTGACAACGGTGTTAGCTTGCTCAGTTCCTAAGGCTTTCTTTTTATTTTTCGACTTAGATTGCTAGAGGAGCCTATTTTGGATGTAACGATAGATAGGGCAAGGTCTTTGCCTTTCATGTGTCGCGCTAGTCGGGATGCCCGGGAGTGAAGTGTCGTGAAGTCAGGGCAATGGCTAATGACAAGCGCTCTCTTTAACGGTTCACTAGTATTGTCGATGATTATGTCGACCGAGTCCTTCTCTTTCATTGAAGTGCCGGTCCTCGCAACAAGCTTTCTCCATCGGGCGACGAAGTCAACAAATTCTTTATCAGGTCCCTGCTTTGCGGCCATCAGATCGTTGAGACTGACCGTCTCTTAGATCAAGTGTTTATATTGGTTTAAGAACTGACCGACTAATTCGTCGAAGGTTTCGATCTTATAAAGCGGGAGTCCCGCAAACCAGTCAAGAGCTTCTCCCTCTAATGAACGTTGGAAGTAGTGAATGAGAAGTCCTTGGTTGTCGCGTATGGGTCGACAATCATTGTAAAAGAGTGCCAAGTGATGATTCGGATTTCCCGTGCCATTGTATTTAGTGAATTTCGGCGGTTTGAATCTTACAGGGAAGTTAAATTCGACATCCCGACAAAATTTATCAAACCCGAATGAATGACCAGGGCGCTCTCTCTTGGCCATGTAGTCATCACGCATTTTAGGGAGATCTTCGATCTTAATGGTGTTGTCATTTGGAGCAAGCCGCAAGCCAGCCCTATCCAGTGCATCATCGTTAAAGAATGTGAGAGCATGCTGCCTCGGTGGTGAGATGCGGGTTGACACCATGCTCGGAGTAGGCAGTGGCCTCTCCTGTCATTCTTGCTCTTCTAAATTTTGTTATCCCCTAGTTTCATATGTAGCAGCCAATCCTCGAAGCAATTCTTCAGAGTCATCACCCCCTCTTTGTATTCTTTGGATGCCAAGTTCTATGATTTGTTGAGTGGTGAGGTTTTGTCCAGTGCTACTATTTCTATCGTTATGGTTATTACTGGCGTGCGGTGTAGATAAGGGATTCTCTTGTTCACCAGCCATATTAACCTCAGGTTGTCGTGGGCTAAAAGTATAAGGTGGTTCTTTCTCGTATGCGGGGTTGACATGAAGTCCCCACAAAGGTGGGTCTCCTAAACTCACTCTACGTATGCCAGACATCTCAAGTCTTTGACGAAGACTCATATGTCGAAGGAAAAGGAATCTAGATGACACGATGGGAAGGAAAATAAGGGAGTAAAATAAAACTAACTATCTAAGAAAAGTTTGCAAAAGGGTCCCATCGTGATCGCCAGTCTATTGGTGCGCGCTTTTTCTGGGTTCCTCTCAGTTCCCGTTGAGTCAGTGGCACCAATTCTGTCGAGGTGGACTCTAGCGATGCGGTGTTTGGTATGATAAAAATAAATAAATAAAGGGGGTTTTCTAGGAAGGTTCATAGTTTGATTGTGATCCCTAGCTGCAGATATTTAACGACGCTACAACACGTCAGTGATCACGTTGTGAACTGGGTGTGGGTTTCTTTTACACTGAATCATCCACCTGCGAACGTCAGCAGCAGTGCTTCTCTTTGTAGATTAGTTAGTTTAAATTTCCTTTTATTTCCCTTTGTGATTATGGTTCCGGTTAGTTTAGATTTCCCAATTCTATTATTATTATTCTCTGATTGTATAGGCTTATTATGATGAGTTATTTTAATGTCCTGATGCGATCAGGAGTTCAATTAGTATCAAGGTTCTAGCATTACTAAAGTCCAATCAGTTTCAGTCTCCTATCGGTACTAGGAGTGCACATATATCAGTCACAATAATATTCTAATTAAAATTAAGCATGCTAATTATACTGGGATTCTAATTAAAGCAACTGTTATGATTCTACTATAATTCTAATAAAAATAAAAAGACTGATTTTCCTATGAGCCTAATTAAAGCAATAATTTGATTTTCTACTCTAATATTAATGGAAATAAAAAAAAACTGATTTATCTACGACCTTAATTATCGATGAATCAATTATGGCAAAATATAACTAATCATGCATAAAATAAGCTTCTTAAAATTCTGATTTGGAACAATCAATTAATTAAACTAAAGGAAAAGGAAGTTTAATTTAACAATCTAATAATTATATCAAGGCCTAATTAATACGAGTACTCGATTATATCTAAATAAAACTAACCAAAGCAATTAATTAATTCTAAAAATCCTAAAAAAAAAGGAGGTTGGGCCTGCTATGCTAAGGAGGATTGGCCTCGTTCTCGAGTACCCTCCGTAAGCTTCCTTGGGCAAATTGGGTGGCTGAGATTAAAGAGAAAATTGAGTTTTGAATGATAAAGTAATATTTTTAGATTTTTAGGCTGTTTTTGGGACTATAGAGGTGAATTAAATTAAGAAAATAGGATTAAATAATCTAAGTTAATGATTAGAGGTTTAAAGGGATTAAACTAGAGAATTAAAACTAAAATCTAAAGTTTTGGGACTGAATTCGGGTCTAAAATCAGATCGTATGATTAAGGACTGATTTCGAACACTCAGAGTTAGAACTAGAAATTAATGATAGGACTGTAAATTGTGATATTAAAGTAGAATTCGGTCTTAGGGGTTGGTGTATCGGACCGTTAAATTAAGGACTGGTTCTAGGCTCTGAAGATTGGAACCAAATATAGAGATTTCAGTCTGAAAAGGGTGCTACAGTCTAAGACTGAAAATAAAATTAAGAGTTAATCTAAAGGGGATATCCTGAGTTTAAAAATAAAACTAAATTCTTACCGAAGATTGGGGCTGTGGAGAGGAATCATCAAAAGTTCGGGAATTTGAATCTCGAAATCATGGGTTGGTTCTCTTCTCCGTTCATGCTATTCTCAGAATTCTTAGTCGCTCGAATTCCAAAAAAAGTCCAAACAAAACCAGCCTCTTCGTGTTGTGTCGTTCGAAATAAAAAAATAAGCTTTTATAGGTTTTCCTTCAATTATGCGCCTATTTTTGGGCGTTTAATTGAATTGCGCGCCTGATTTTTGGCGCTTAATCGCTTTGAGTCGGTCACCGACTTAGTGAGCGACCGGCTGACTTGCTTAGCGAGTTTCCTAGTCCTAACAAATTAGGGCTAATTGCGCGCTGGTGATGGAGCGCTTAATTCGATTGCACGCATGGATTCAGGCACGTAATCGAGTCTCGAATTGATCTAGGAAAGGAAGTTTGGTCTGAAGGGTGGACTGATTGCACGCTTGTGGTTATGCGCGTGATCGAATTACGCGCCAGGTTTCAGGCGCGGAATTCGGGGCTGTCCGAGTATGGTCTTTAGAATGAAATGCAAGACTATTGTGTCAGTCTGCATTCCGGCTATATACTATTACTTCAGTATATAGTCTCCCTACACTGGGATTTGAGTCACAGAGCTATTGTTTCAGCCTGTGTTCAGTCATGTGCTATTGCATGGTCCCACATCGAGGGTTAAAAGGGGTCAATGGTTGACCGAACAAGTTTGTATACTCTGAGAAGGCAAAATGGGGGTGTCTACAGTACCAAGCCTTACAATTAATCTCACAAAAATACAAAGTGGCACAACAAATCTACTAGAAGAACTCCTCTGGAGGTTGCTCGGTCTCTTCCTCGAGAACGTACTCGAAATCCTCTAAATCTAGATCCTCGGTACCCTCAGAGATCTCCGAACCTGTGACGTATAGTCGAAGGGTGAGCTACATCATAGCTTAGTAAGGAAAAATAATAGCATGCATATTCTTTTAACATTACACGTATCTTTCATGACATATCTTAATGCATAGGAATGACAATTTAAAAGTATTTGCATTATCTCAAAACGAATATCGGATGCATAGTTTCAAACACATTGATTATGGTTTCTAAAATACACTTAGAACTAACACACTTAAATTAATTATTTAAATAGTTCCTCGAGCATGTATAGCATCGAGCCCCCAATGGAATACCCACCATCGTCGTTCACATGAACCATTGCACAATGCCCAAGTCCCTTTGCATTAGGTGACTTGTGCCAAACAAAGTATTTCCACTGTTGGAAATCAAGGAACGAATATCTCGCCGTATCGGAACACAATTTGTATCGGATATCCCACCGTACCGGTCACGGATATCTCGCCATGTCGGTTGGGTATTCACAATTAAACCTTAAATCAAATGTGCAAAGTTTGCATAAAGTTTATCACTGTGAGTTTTTGCTAATCATAATAGTTTGAAGTTCTCACATATTCCACACACATACTTACATCATTCTTGATGTCACACACATAATTATTCGAAATCACGCACATAATGCACACACACAGAGTTCTTCTATTAGTGATCACTTTTGCTAGTTTCATATGTTCAAAACCTATGAATGAATCATGCAATTTTAAAAGCAAAAGTCGAGAAACACACATATTTATATCTCATCACTACAGACATGCTGGTTGAAATCAAATACGCATGCTAAAGAGTTTTCCCCACCTCAAATGAAGTCACACAAAAGGTTCAACCAGTTTTATCTCTCATGAGTCTCCACACACATCCACGCTTCAATCCTATAATCAAAATGTCCAAACATCCCGTAAGAATGCTTAAAAGACTCTAAGGTATACATTTCTAAAGGATTCAAAGCAAAAGAACACATATAAATACCATGTTCCTCGCGCGAGCGAGTGAGCTCTGAAGCTTGGGCGCGCGAGCACAAAACTAGTCATTTCTCACCCGACCGACCTAACTTTCAGTTATCTACGGAGTGTCACACGAGGCCTCGCACGAGCGAGCCATATTTCACTTAAGTCCTCGCGTGAGTGAGACACAAAGTCCTCACAGACTTAAGTCCACGAGAGGCTCCTAAGCCTTCTCTCCGATTCTCGCGCGAGCGAGCTCTGAAGCTTGTGCGCTCAAGGACCAAAGATATCTAGATCTGAGTTTTCTCTTCAACTCGATCTTCACTAATTCTCAACCATATTCCACATACATCATAATAAACAATAAATGACCCATTATAAATATAATGAGCATTGATTTCATACCTTAAACCCGATGATCCCTCCGTAGATCGGAGTGCCCTCTCTTGAAGAAACAAAAGGGTTTCAAAACCCAAATCTGCTCACGCCTTCAAGCTGAGCTTCCCGATCACCACGAAGTCATCAAAATCGTGTTGCTCAAGTCCCCAAATACACTTGCACAACTTTTCTTACAACCTCTCAGATCTAATCATATGGATTTCAACAAATCCCCTCTATTTCTTCTTAAAACCCTCTTTCTCCTTTCTCTCTCTCTCTCTCTCTTTAGCTCTCAACAATTCAAGCAAGTGAACAACTCACGTGTGAGAGTTCTCCCCCTCTATTCTAGCACTGCGTATGTTTACATGTCAACCACTAACATCTAAGATAGATGTTACCTTATCTACTAACTACCTATGGTGTTAAACACATACACACCAAGGTATGAAATTGTGCATGGGTTTTGTGAATCACATACACCAAGTCCTGTACACACGTGACTTAAATGGTTTATGAAAATTAGGGTTATTACATACATTCTTTGGCAATGTCTTTCGAATAGCTAATGGCAGAAATTGTTGCAGTATGATATGTGAATCATGACTTTTAAGTCCAGATATCTTTCGCTCACTTATATTAATACGCCTTGCAATGTTTGATGAGTAACCATTGGGAATTTTCAAATTCTTCAATACACTACAAAATATCTCTTTCTCATTTTTGTCCATGGAGTAACATGCAAATGGTAGATATGCAAGTTTTCTATCTGCATGCCATTGTGAATGAAGCTCATGTACCAAGTCAAGACGTGTCGTTATACCATCCTTTATTTTTCCTTCAATATTCAGCAAAGTACAGAAAATATTATCACAAATATTTTTCTCGATGTGCATCACATCTAAATTATGTCTAAGTAAATTATGCACCTAATACGATAGCTCAAAAAATATACTCTTCTTTTTCTAATTATATGGCGTGTTCACATTCTCTATGCATCTTGATCTTTTTCCCTTAGGTTGCTTCCCAAAAATATGCTTACTGTTCGGTAATTGATTTAACACACTTGATCCACACAATGGAATGGGAGCTGATTTGAACTCTATAGTACCATCAAAAGAATGCTTTTGTTTTCGAAATCTATGATCTGGAGGTAGGAATCGGCGATGACCCATGTAACAATTTTTCCTGCTATTAGATAGGTATTGGCTACACGTGTCCTTATGACATGAAGGACACGCCAATTTCCCTTTCGTGCTCCAACCCGACAACATTGCATACCCAGGGAAGTCACTTATGGTCCAAAGCAAGGCTGAATGCAATTGAAATCTCTCATTCTTCGAGGCATCGTAGGTATCTAACCCAAATTCCCATAATTCTTTCAATTCTTCGATTAGAGGTTTCAAGTATACGTCAATGTCATTTCTAGGGCCAACAGGACCAGGTATAATCAATGACAGTATCAAATTTGGTTATTTCATGCACAACCATGGTGGCAAGTTGTATGGAACTAATACCACTGGTCATGTGCTATGTGCGATACTCATTGTTCGGAATGGGTTGAAGCCGTCACTCGCTAATCCAAGTCTAACATTGCGAGGGTCTGATGCAAATTCTGAGTTCATGAGATCAAAATATTTCCATGTCTGAGAATCTGCAGGGACGTAAAACCCCATCTTTAGTGCGACCTTCATCATGCCATCTCATATCTGATGCTATTTTTGATGACATGTATAATCTTTGTAAGCGCGATTTTAAAGGAAAGCGTCGTAGAATCTTTGTCGGACTCTTCCTTTTATTTCCATTTGAATGATCATCTATCGACTTCCATCGAGAAGTCCCACAAATGCCGCATGATTGTTTGTCTGTACATTCTTTCCAATATAGCATGCAATCGTTTGGACATGCATCAATCTTGTTGTAATTCAGTCCCAAGTCTGAAATAATCTTCTTTGTTTGTAAAAAAGTATCCGGCAACGTCGATCCCTCGGGCAATACCTCCCTCAACAAATCAAGCAACAGAGTTAAGGACTTGTTACTCCATCCACTGATGCATTTGATATGCCATAGTCTAACAATGAATGATAATTTTGTGTGTTTTTTCCAACCTAAGTAAAGATCTTGCTCGACATCATGTGCCAATTTGTAAAATTTGACAGTACTAGCGTTAGGAAAATCAGTTGTTCCTTGATTAAAATAGTCTGAAACTTCTTCAAGGTTTTGAATTCCAAATGCATCGTGCACCAGTGTCCTCATAGCATTACCCTCATTGTCTTCATCAGGTACATGGTCTATCATATTATCCTCTGTAGAACTTGGTTAAGGTAATTCCTCTCCATGGAAAGACCATATCTGATAATTTTGATCAATTCCATTGATTATCATATGATTGTATGTTGTCTCCCTATCTAGGTATCGTGCATTATAGCATTTAATACATGGACACTTGAACAGCCAGTTAAAAGTTGCTCCACGGGCTACTGCTTGCTCAAGGAATCCTTCCACTCCTTCACGATATTCTTTGGAAACCCTATTTCATCCATGAAAAAAAAAAATATATATATATATATATATATATATATATATTA
The DNA here is from genome assembly GCA_021018995.1 of Chloranthus sessilifolius. Lineage (NCBI taxonomy): Eukaryota > Viridiplantae > Streptophyta > Magnoliopsida > Chloranthales > Chloranthaceae > Chloranthus > Chloranthus sessilifolius. Next base: position 124,540,696 of record CM037586.1, read on the forward strand.
CCTATCTATTAAAAGCATTAATATAAAATTGCTCATACTTCCAGTTATTTAAACCTTAAAGAATAGGTGTACCTAATCTTTCGCATCCATCTCTTATCCATTGTGTGATATATTATTTCAACAAGCTCCAACTTCTTTGTTGAATATCCTGACTACCTCAAACAATGTTCCAAGTTGATTTTAATACAAATAGACGTGACAAAATAGACTAACAATAAAGAAAACTCTTGCAACCAGCCAAGTGAATAATATTGTGACTCAAAAAAATTGATGATGTTAAGTACCAAAATTTTCTAACTATATCGTAGGGAGGCAACGGGGTGTGCCAAATTACTTAGTCGAGTGTTCATCACGCAAATATCCTCAAGTCTGAAAATTGTTGTGGTAGAAGGAAATGGTATGCATATTTCTTTGTCAAAAGTATGCAGTGTTAGGTTTTATCTTAAATCATTGCATAAGCCCAAAATGTATTTATCTTAGTATGGCAACTATTACTGCCAAGTGGTTAATTCTATGGTGTATAAGTCTCCATATGTACTTATTTTATGAAAAGGCTTCGCATTTTGGGGATCTGTGTAATGTGAAAATACCATCTTAATCGTTTGGTTTAAAGGTCATGATCTAAGGATCTTTCATGCAAAAGATTAGCATGAAACACGATCATTATCATCTGATTCCATGTAGTCAATTGTTGAATCGGACGATGGCCTATGACTACATAAACTCATTTGATAGAGATCATACTTCGTGCCAATTTTTTTTGTTAAAGATCTTTAAGACATGACCTTCAAATCATACGCCTTAGATGATGTTTCCATATGGCACAGGTCCCCAAAATGCAAAGTATCTCTATTTGTGGTGTGCACGAAGAAAAAATTGGGCATCATTAAATAAAAGCGCAACACAATTGGACATCATTAAATAAAAGCGCAACACAATTGGACATCATTAAGTGAGTGCTTTCATTAAATAGGTGGGCACAAATAGAGGCTACAAGAATAAAATGAGCAAAAGTAAAAACTTAAGTTCTCTTCATCAGTTATCATAAGAGCTTACTCTTCAGATCCTTGGTGATGTTCACTTGTTTTGATTTTGCATCTTCTCCCTTAGCGGCAAAAGATATATAGTCTTTCTCAAAAGCTTACTTTTCAAATCCTTGGCCATGTTCAGCCGGACTGATTTTTCATTCCACTAGCCAATTTATGTTTTTTCATACCTACGCTGTCTAAAAAAATAGATAATTGGGAATCATATAGAGAAAACCAAAAGTAAAAACAAAAATTAAAGCAAAGGTCAACAAATTTGATTAGGAACCAAACTGAGAAATCTACTTGATAATGAGAAGATAGCCTTTGTATCAAACTTCTCACATCTTTTCAATCCAAAACCACTCTGGTCTACGAGAAGAGGACATGCAACAATATGCTAAAAATAATTTAACCCACAATATCTAAATGTGAGTCAATATAGCTAGAACCAAAAATATCCAACTATCATACTATTTATTAGAAGTACTTGATTTCTATCAACTGGTTTGATAAAGTCATGTAGACAGATGAGTAGAATATACAAAAAAATTAGAAACAACTGAATGGAGCGCATTTCATTAGTTTTGGAACTTACGGATATAGGGTTGGATTGTTACTCTATTTTATGTTCCTCCTGTCTCTATTGCTCATCTTTTCGCCTCCACAAGCAGACTCAAGTGTAACGAGGCTCCCCACATAAGTATGTTGGTTTGGTTTTCAAGATCCCTAACCCTCTGACTTTCGACATTGTAAGTAACTAACTTCCCTTGCTAGGATAGAATAAAAGGTTCACCATTTGGGTGTACCCTCTGACTTTCGACATTGTAAGTAACCAACTTCCCTTGCTAGGATAGAATAAAAGGTTCACCATTTGGGTGTATTCCTAAAGGCTTGGAATATTCGGTCACAGTGACATAAGAAATCTGATAACGAAATCTTTACTCTAAGACTCATTCAATACATTCTCTAGAAAAAAGATTTATAGAAAGACACCTGTCACTCACCTCCAAATTCATAATATGTTCATCAATATTTGTCAAGTGAAGAGCCCCATTCACAAACATGTCTGGCCTTAACCAGTAAAGCCAATAAGGTGTAGTGCCCTTCTCCAATATCCAGTGCCAAGCATATATATATGGATACATACACGGGTAATTTTATCGCTTTAGATTCTTTAGTTTTTGAGATAAATCAAAATCTCATAATTACAACACCTAGAGAAATGGTTCAGGTGGTGAATGGAGGCAATACTAAGTACGCCCATGTAATAGGATTAAAGAGATACCCTTGAATAGGGTAAACAGAGGAAGGTTGGTAGAAACGAATCAATCCGTTACAAGAACCAATCATCCTCAAAGAGTGAAGTCTGAACACAAAACATACATGTCTTTGTATGTTTATAATAATCACTAAAAACTCCTTAAATATAGTCCATATTTAGCCATTGCAAAATAAAGCATCCCACAACTTGTTTTTTCTTTGGTAAACAATTAGAGAATGCATTAAAGGTATTACATAAAGATGATGCTAAAGGCCTAGAGACACAGCAAAATATCCCACAGCTTGATTACTAGACTTTTTTAATGAGAATAAAGCAATTCATCAAAGCAAAGAAAAAAATAAAGGATACAAACATGCGGCACAGGGAGAAGCTAGACTGAAAGCCATATTCATCCTAACAGTTTCTATTATTACCTAAATAAGAATTTTCCAAAAGCTAATTTAACATTGATCTCCGCAAATAAAAACCCAAAATTAAGATCCGTCCCACACCTTCCCACACCTTTAAAGCAACAAGCAACTCCAACCTTGTTCACACATTAAACTACAAAATTCCGATACACCATCATCTCCCTTGCCTTAAATCCCATCATTTTGGGATCAGCTTACACAGAATTACATATACAACTCACCAATAGAGAATTTCTATACATGATTCTTATACAAACAACCCATCAATTTTAACATGCCAATTTTTATACACTTAATCACTTGCTAAAATTGTTGATTGCTTTGAATCAGATGACAAAGATTATATTTTGTATAGATCTTGAGATCATGGACCTACCATTAGCCGATCAAATATTGATTCCATGTCACACTTATCCCAATAGTGAATGTGATTGCAAAGTACCATCAAACGTGATTCACCTTCACTTTTTGGGACATGTGCCACATGGAAGATCAACATCTAACAATTTGAAGGTAGGCACTTGATCTCAAGATCTGTTGGGTAGAAGATTGGGAAGAGAAATGATTTCCATTGTCTAATTCAAAGCTGCATAAGCTGGTGTGGTAGTAACACCAGCCATAACTAAAAGTAAAATTATAGGGAACTTGAAGACAAATTCAGAATATGATTTGAAACACCACCACATCGTTGTTTGCACTGTTCGATCCAATGCCACTTTTTAAGGGTCAGGGAAAATAAAAAAAACATTGGCCTAGACCTGGCCCATTAGCACCTTATTTTTTTTTTTTTTAGGAGACCATAGACAATCTGGATGTGCCTTATATATCGAAGAGACTAGATAGTATGTATGACAGTTGAGGAGCAAGACTTGGGCCTATTCATAAGCTCAAGCCCTAATCTTTCAAAAATAATGAAATAATTACCATGACTTCTTAGCAAGGATAAAAAAATCGGATTTCGTTTTGGTTTCGGTGGGGACTGAAACATAAATTTTGAACCGAAATTTCAAATTTCGGCTGAAATCTTTCCCACAGTACATGAACTACCCGAAATTTTGAGGTTTTGTTTTGGTTTCGGTGGGGACTGAAACCGATCGGCCGAAATCTGAAGAATTCGGCCAAAATTTTGAACCATGCTTCCTAGAATAACTTCATCTCCTCTCATATGTTTCTGAAAAGCTTTTGGGATTAGCTACAATAAAAAATAAAAAAAAGTAAAATAAATGCCTTTTTAAATTGTTTAAAGAGTACTAAATTTTTTTTGGCATTGGGTACTTTTACTGAGACTGTAAATTTGTATTACATATAAGACCAAGCTCGGTAATGGAGCTTTGATTTGGTACAAAATGAAAGAACAACATCTAATCACTTCAAACTTTGATGCATTTATTCCACGAATGTGCCCACTTAGTAGAATGTAAAATTTAAACTCATTGAAACAAAAAGCTAATCGCCAACTTAGTGACCAAGATGAACAAAAAAATATATATATTAATAACAATAAAAATAAAAATAAATGAAATCAAAGACCAATAGGTGCTCCCAGAACAATGAAAAAGTGAACAAGAGAAAAGAAGGTGATACAAACCAACCAAATCCCTACCTAAAAACCATCAAATCCCTATATTTAAAACCCATCAAATCCCTAAAAAGAAAATCATCAAATGGCTAAAATCAAAACCCAATAGATCCCTAGATTTAAAATCCAAAATATCCCTAAAATACATAGCCCAAGTAAATTCCCTAAAATAAAACCCTCAAATACCCAACCATAATAGTGAACAGATCAATCAACACATTAAAAATATAAATACATGTTGCATACCTTCTTCTTCTATTCTTCTTTCTTGAACAATGGAAGCTTGAACAAGAATGCGAGCAGAGATCACAGGATGTAGAAGGAGATCGTCCAAAATCTTGCAAATGGCCAGAGGGATAGAGAGAGGAGAGTATGCGATATACCGCAATCTCTAAAATAAATATGATAGAAAAATAACGTGGGCAAGTTTAGAGTATAACTTCTCGCGCCAGAAGTTTGGCGCACTATTTTTATAGATGCGTAGTGACGCATAGTTTGAAGTCGTGCGTAAAGATTATGTTTAGCCACATGTATAAGTAGGGCGCCACTAAAACCCTTAAATTTTGTAGTGTGTGGTGAATATTTTGAGAGGCAAGGTATTGAAGAATTGCTTGGGGATTGAAGTTCCTATTGAAGACGTTCTAGTGCCGGAATCGTTACTATATTCCGACAGATCTCTTCTCTGTTCTTTGAAGAACTGCATCCTTGTTTTATACAAAGTGTTAGCTGTGAAAGATCGTGCTGATCTTGATTGAGTTTACACTAGAAAGAAGAAAGTGTGTGCATTGTAAACGTTCATAAATAGTGCATACACTCTCATGGACGTAGCCCTAGATTGGGTGAACCATTTAAATCTTTTGTGTTGAGTGTGATTGTTCTTTTGCATCCTTTTATGTTTTTTGCATTCATCGCGATAAGGGAGTTCGATAGAATGGATAAAATTCCTAACAGACCTGATCCAAAGCAACTTTGGTAATAGCTTTGCAATCGGCGATGGAATATTGAGTATCAAATTTTCCGTTGATGAGGAACCGATCTAGGCGACAAAGAGTTGGGATGATTCTGCCATTTGTCCAAGTGAACTGCGATGGGAGCGTCAATAAGTTGCGCTGAATTGATAAAAGTTGAAATTTCTCATTGAGGGAGAAATGCGATTGCGACCTCTCCGAATGATGAGATATAACATTGACGTCTCCATAGATGACCCATGGACTGCCATGGAAGATTTTCCATGGGTAAAGGTCCTCCCATAGCTCTATGTCCGAGCCCCTAGAGCATGGTCCGTAGACTGCCGTGAATAAAAATGGAGAATTGTTTATTTTATCAACGACAAGTAAAGATATATTGAACAAGCCGATCCACTAACCTTTTTCTTCATAAATGCTATTATTCCACAAAAAGAGAATGCCTCCTTTCATGCCTCTAACATTTTTATGACCAGCTCTAATCCGAGCTAGGAGAAACAAAAGGCATATATAAGTTTTTTTTTTTTTTTTTTTTTTAATTTTTTATAAGAATTTCTTTTCCAGATTTTCGCTCAAACTTTCCGAATTTTCTTCTTGCCAACTTATTCCCGAACCACGATTTGGTGAATCGAGCATGTTTGGGAAAATCAGCTACACGCCCCGTGTACGTAATACAGATTATTTGTTTAGTCGACCGTCCAACGTGTTTGGGAACACCAGCTACACGCCCCGTGTACCTAATAGGTTATGACAGTTGGGTCGTTAAATACATTGCACCTCCAAAGTGAATTCTTAGACACCAAAGAATCTTGGACCAAACCTCTCTCTCTCTCTCTCTCTCTCTCTCTCTCTCCCAATTCCCAATTGCCTAAAGAAATCTCTTCTTGTGCCCCTCTCCCTCCCTGGCAAGTGCTCTCAATGAGTGGAGAAGACAAGAGCCAGTTAAAACCCGAGAAACGCCCAATGATGGGAGAAGATGAGGACCATATGTTGAAGAAATCCCTTTCTTTGAATCCTCTCGAACGAACCCCAGACCATCCTCCTTATGCTGAGGTACTAACTCTCTCTCTCTCTACTTGTTGCTTCTTCTCCTTCTTTACCCATTTAATTACTCACTGGTTCTTGTTTCTTGGCAGATGATTCACACAGCGATCATAGCTCTCAACGAAGAAGGCGGTTCGACCAAGTCCGACATTAACAACTTCATAGTTGCCAACTACCCAGATCTTCCCTTTGGCCACAATAACCTTTTCCATTACCATCTTGGAAAGCTTGTCGGATTGGGGGAATTCGCCGTGTCGGTAAAAGGCCGTTACATTATTCCGGACAGCAAAAAATCGTATCAGTCAGGGCTGCGCAATAGAGGGCTGAAGCACAGGGCTGCATTGGGCCGTGCGGCCCGTGTGGCCCTTGCCCTACCCCTTCCACAGACAAAGCACAATTACCCACTTCCAGGGATTCCAATCCAAGAAAAGCCCAAGCCCCCGTTGTTCTTGGGTAGTCCTCCAACAACGGGTTCTGCTACTGGGTCATCACGAAAGCCCAAGTCGAAGGATCCAGTTCCTGAGCCTTCTGATTTGTTGGACTTTGACATTCCCAAGGCCAAGGGTGCTGCCAGGAGACGTAGGCCACAGAAAAAGCCCAAGCCCACGGTTCAAGAAAGTGATGATTTGGTGGCTTTTGACATGCCCACTGGTGCTGCTGCGACACGTGAACAACCTCCAGAGCCCAAGTCGATGGTCCATGAAGGTTCCGATTTCGTGGGGTGCGACAAGCCCACAAGTTCTGTTAGAACACATGGGCGAGATCCAGAGCCCAAGCCCAAGGTTAATGAAGAAGGTGCTGAAAAGGTGCCCATTGATGCTGGTGCGCCTTCAGTTGTGCCAACGGTTCCTAAATTTGGTGATCATTCAACAACTCCTAAGCCCAGACCGAAAATTACGATCAAGTTTGACGGAAGGACACTTTACTGATGACTTAAAAAGAAGATCCTACGTCGCTGAATTGAAGTTTTCAGGGTTTTGTTAATGTGTGTGAAATATGAAACTTATGGAAATGTATGCAAGTTTTGTTGTTTGTAGTGAGACAATTCTAACCATCCAATATCAGTTTCTTGCTTTTGACATGCTAACATAGAAAATCATTGAGTTCCTTGAATCGGGCGATCGAGATAGTTTTTGGTCCCAATATGAGATCATGGTGTACCTAACAGATGGTCACATATTGATTACTCGTGACACAACCTCAAAAATGACCGTCTAATAGGTACGCCCATGATCACAATCACTTTTGGGGATGTGTGCAATGTGGAATCAATATCTGACCGTGTGATAGGTGCACTATGATCTCAAGATCTATTGTGTAGGAGATATGGGACGAAAAATAATCTCTATCATTTGATTCAACATAGTCAACGGTTTTTTCCTGTGAAAGAGCGGGTGCTCTTCATAGGAAAAATGGGTGTAAATAACCCCTCCCTTATTATTATTGTTTGATATGGGACGAAAAACGATCTCCATCATTTGATTCAAAGTAATAAACGATTTTTCGTGTGAAAGAGGGTGTTTTTGTGTGAAAGAGGGTGTGCTCTTCACAGAAAAACGGGTATGATATTGTTTGATATAAATGTTACACGACTTACATAACATAAGATGGAAATTGATCAAAGTCCGTCTTGTCAAACCCTAAAATGACGAATGAACCCTCCCCCCTTCCCCCTTAAAAATAGAGTTAGTCTACAATGGGTGTCCATCTATCTATCTATCTATATATATATAGGAAAGCAAAGCAGGCATTGCATGACCTAGACACTCTGCGAAGAAAAGAAGAGCGAAACCAGTTTGGTTGCGAAGAAGAGATCGGCGATTTGGAGAAGGCGATTCCAAGAGAAATCCCTTTTTTGGAGCCTCCTTGGAGCTTCCTCGCATTCTACCCTATCGATTTTGTTGGAATACAAACCCAAGTAAAGTGAGTCTCAGGTTACACAACTTAAAAAGGTGTTTTGGGACATACTTCAAGTAATTTTTCAAGTTTCAATGAGACCTTTCATCTGTAAAAAAGTCTTGTCATTTCTCAAGAGAAAGATTTATTTTACTCATTTCGTAGGTGTCTTTTCAACTTTTTATGTAACTTTTTCATATTTGAAAGTGTCTTACTTTTTCAATATACTTTTATCTTTATATATATTTGTGTAACCCGGTAGCATGATAAGTTGAAACTTTTAAATGAAAAGCAAGTTTAATGTGTTAGTAGCTAGCATGCAAGTTGTTTTAGTATAAGGAAATTCTTTGTAGTACAGTAGCACAAGTTGTTCTAGTTATCTCCTTCAAACTGGTATCATAGTCTTGTTCGATTAAAGAAGATGACGAATATGATTTAGCCCTAAATTTCAATTTTTACGAAAGAAATCTATGATAATTGGAGCATCCAAATGAAAGTCTTAATAGAATAGCAAGATGTGTGGGACATCGTCGATAATCGCTATAATGAATCGGAATCACCACAAGCGAAAGCGACACTTACGGAAACTAAAAAAGATGCATTAAAAGAGATTCGAAAGAAGGATAAGAAAGCGCTTTTCTTAATCTATCAAGGAGTTGAGACATCAATTTTAAAAAAATATCAAATGCCACATCGTCTAAGCAAGCTTGGGAGATCGTGCAAAATTCATTCAAAGGAGTTGATAAAGCAAAAAATGTCCATCTTCAAGCTCTTCGAGCCGAGTTTGAATCAATTCGTATGAACAAAAGTGAGTCAATTTCAGAATATTTCTCTCGCATATTAGTTATCGTTAACAAAATGAAGAGATATGGTGAAAGCATAGAGGATATGCGGGTAATAGAAAATTTTTTAAGATCATTGATACAACAATTTGAACACGTTGTGATGGTGATTGAAGAAGCGAAAAATTTGTCAACTCTTACAATTGATGAACTTGAAGCCCATGAACAAAGAATGAAACAAAACTCTAACGAAGAGGTAAAGTAAGCTTTATAAAGCAAATTGGTTCTTAAAGAAGATAAAAAGAACTTCAAAAGACGTGACAGAGGATCTCGAGGCAGAGGTTTTACTCGTGGTGGCCGTGATAATTACCTTAATAAAAAAGGACGTAGTGATCATGGTGGTTTTTCAAATGAACGATGATGAGACCAAAGATGAAGATGTCATAGAGATCTTTCCAATTCATCATACAAGTCAAGGTATGATAAATCACTATAGTAATGAATGTAGAAGTAAATCTACAAATGATGTTGATGAACAAGTTAATCTCTCTGAAAAAAAGATTGAAGAAGTAACTACTGTATTACTTGCATATAAGAGAGATGAATCAAGAAATCAAACCACTTTGTTTCTTGATTCTGGGGCAAACAATCATTTGTGTTGTAAAAACGAAATGTTTATCGAGTTACCTGAGTCGATAAAAGGTGATGTGACGTTTGACAACTCATCTAAAACTCCAGTAAAAGGAAAGAGAAAAATTATGATTCAATTAAAAAATGGTGATTATCAATATATATCCGATATTTATTATGTTCCTACTATGCGTAACAATATTTTGAGTTTGGGACAACACCTACAAAAGGGTTATATCATACACATGAAGAACTGCACTCTTGTTATTAAAACTTGCAATAATGATGTCATTACAAATGTGGAGATATCAAAGAATAGACTTTTAATTTTAAATATAAAGAATGATACAATTAAATGCTTCAACTTTATTGTGAAAGACAACTCTTAATTATAACATTTGCGCTATGGGCATCTTGATTTTAGCGGGCTAGAATTGTTATCTCAAACTAATATGTTGGAAGGTTTATCTAAAATTGAACATCCAAAATAATTATGTGAAGGATGTATTTTGGATAAACAACATAAATTGAGTTTCTCGGTGGGAGAATCAAGAAGAGCTTTTGAACCTCTTCAACTTATTCACTTTGATGTTTCGATTTCAATGGATGTTACATCAAAAGGAGAAAATATGTATTTTCTCACTTTTATCGATGATTTCAGGAGAAAGACTTGGGTATATTTTCTCAAACAAAAATCAGATGCGTTGGAGACTTTCAATCAATTTAAGTCAATGGTGAAAAAATAGAGTGGTTACTTTATTAAAACTATAAGATCTGATAAAAGTGGTGAATACACCTCATGTGTGTTTTAAGATTTCTGTAAGTCAAATAGAATCAAACATCAGTTGACGGCTATAGACACTCCTCAACAAAATGACATTACAGAAATGAAGAATCGCACCATCCTTCACATTGCAAGGAGTATGCTAAAAGGAAAGAACATGCCTAAGGAGTTTTGGATAGATGCAATTGCTTGTGTTGTCTATTTGCTAGAAGCCTATCAAATGTGTCAAGTTTATGACACCTCAAGAAGCATGAAGTGGCTATAAACTTGGACTTAGGCACCTCAAAGTGTTTGGGTGCATTGTATATGCACATATTTCAAGTTAAAGAAGAACGAAGCTTGCTGACAAGGGAGAAAAATACATCTTCCTTGGATACGATGAACTTACAAAGGGTTATAAATTATTCAATTGTGTAATCGAGAAGATCATTATTTCTAGAGATGTTATCTTTGATGAAGAAGTATCTTGAATGTGGAACAAATGTGAAGAACAAAGTAAAGGAAAAAGTCAAGTTGATGAAAAAGTTGTTAAAGAGAATGATAAGGAGAATAAAACTACTCCTTAAACTCCTTATTCAACATCATCATTTCCATTGGCCGATATCGCGTCATCAAGTAGTCAATCAATGGCATCGATAAAAATAAGAAGTCTTCATGATATCTACGATCAAATAGAGGTCGTCGATTTCACTCTATTTTACCTTCTCGTGGATTGTGATCTGTTGTACTTTGAAGAAATTATTATTGATTGATGATGGAAAAATGTTATGGATGAAGAAATCAAAGCAATAAAAAAATATATATATAGACACTTACCACTCTACCAAAAGGACAAAAGGCGATAAGAGTGAAATAAGTCTACAAGACAAAAAAGAATCAAGAAGGTGAAGTTGAAAGATACAAAGCGAGGCTATTCGTCAAAGGCTACAAACAGTGCCAAGGCATTGATTATCAAGAAGTGTTTGCACTAGTTGCAAGATTTGATACTATAAGGCTCCTTATAGCCTTAGCTCCCAAAATGGTTGGAGTATTTTTCAAATGGCCGTAAAGTTGGCATTTTTGAATGACTATCTTCAAGAAGAAGTCTACATAGAGCAACCAGAAGGTTACATAAAAAAGGGTCAAGAGGCATGTGTGTACTCATTAAAGAAAATATTGTATGGGCTAAAACAAGCCCCAAGAGCATGGAACACTCACATAGAAGAATTCTTTCAAAAAAATGGGTTCATAAAATGTCCATACAAGCATGTCTTATACACCAAAACAAAGGTGTTGGGGATATATTGATCATTTGCTTATATGTTGATGACATAATCTTCACAAGAACCAATCTCCATATGATACGAGATTTTAAAAAATCCACGATCAATTTGAAATGACCGATATTAGAAATATGTCATTTTTCCTTGAGATTGCGGTAAAGTAAATAGAGGGAGAAATTTTTATCTCACAAGAAAAGTATGCAAAAGAAATTCTTGAAAAATTCAAAATGAACAATTGCAATTTGGCAAGCACACCTATGGAAGCAGGTTTGAAACTCCAAAAGGAAGAACAACACGATTCGGTGGATCCTACAAGCTTCAAAAGTTTGGTTGGAAGTCTTAGATATTTAATAGTCACTCGACCCGACATTTCTCACAGTGTTGGAATAATCAGCAGATTCATGGAAGCACCAAAACACAGTCACTTCATGGCAGCTAAAAGGGTTTTGCGATACATCCAGGGTACAATTGATCATGGTTTATTTTATAAGCCTACTAATGATTTTGATCTTGTAGGATTCACAAATTGTGACTATGGCAGAGTTCCTGATGACAGAAAAAATACGTTAGGATATGTTTTCAATATTGGTTCAACTACAGTCTCGTGGTTATTAAAAAAGAAAAATATTGTTCCTCTCTCATCATGTGAAGTTGAATATATAGCTGCTACAACATGTGTCTGTCAAACTATCTGGTTGAAGAATATATTAAAGGAATTACATCACTTTAAAAATCAACCAGTAACGATCTATGTTGATAATAGATCAGTCATTTCTTTAGCAAAGAATCATGTGTCTCACAGTCGAAGCAAGCATATTGACACAAAGTATCATTTTATCCGAGATCAAGGGAAGAAGAATGAAGTCAAGCTCATCTATTGCCAGTCCGAAGAATAAGTGGAAGACTCAAACATTTCAAGGATTGAAGACTTTACTTGGAATAACTTCGAAACTTGAGTTTGAGAGGGAGTGTTTCAAATACAAACCCATGTAAAGTGGGTCTCCAGTTGCACACTTGAAAATTTGTTTTGGGATATGCTTCAAGTAATTTTTCAATTTTCAAGGAAACCTTTCATCTATCAAGTAAGTCTTATCATTTCTCAAGTGAGAAATATTTATTTTAGTCATTTCCTAGAAGTCATATCCTAGGTGTCTTTTCAACTTTCTATGTACCTTTTCATATTTCAAAGTTTTTTTTACTTTTTCAATATACTTTCATCTTTATATATAGGGAAATTTACCTGATCGACCCTATCAGATACACATTTTTCGTCAGAGACCCTATATTTTCACCTTTACCCAAATCGACCAGCTCCAAGCCTAGCCAGTTCTAACTACCATAAAAAGTCTTAAATACCCCTTCTTACACTTTTTATGGTTCTACATAGTTTAAAATTTAAAAATTTGCACTTTTTTATAGAGTGCCTTTAAATCCACCACCGAATCTTTGAGTTCACCCACGTTGAAATCCCTTGACTACTTTGAATCCGACGATGCAAATCATTTTTCATCCCAATCTTTCATATGATGCATCTTGAGATCTTGCTCTTACCATCTACCATTAATGTTTCATTTCACATGGTATCCATTCTAAAAAAATGATCTTAACATCGTGTGGAACTCATTAAACTGAAATAAGGTCACTTTTTGGGATGTTTACCACACGAAATAAAAAATTTATCGCTTGATGGCACGCTTATGATCTCAAGATCCATTATGTGAAAGATTGGAATGAAAAAAGATCTGGACCATCGGATTCAAATCAGTCAATGTGTGTCAACGTGGGTGAATGAAGGCCATAATATAAAGATCAATGGCACCAAAGATTAACATAAAAAAATGGTGATACCGCCTGTTAAAAGATAAAAAAAAAAATCACCTGTTTACACAGTCGATACCAACTATTTAAAGAATCGGGATCGACAGTTTAAAGAGTCGTTATCGACTATTTTTAAACCAAAAAAAATTTTAATAATCGATAATGAATTTTTTTTTTTTAAATAAAAAAATAAAAAATAGTCGATAACGACTCTTTAAACTGTCGATCCCGATTCTTTAAATAGTCGGTATCGACTGTGTAAACAGGGGAATTTTTTTTTTTTTCTTTTAACAGGCAGTATCACCATTTTTTCGTGTTAATCTTTGACATCATCGATCATTATATTATGGCCTCCATTCACCCACGTTGACACCCATTGATTGATTTGAATCTGATGGTCCAGATCGTTTTTCATTCCAATCTTTCACATAATGGATCTTGAGATCATAGGTGTAATAACCCTGGTTTTTGGGAATAGTGTAGGTCATGTACGACGTGCACTGAGCTTGTGTGTTAGTGGGTCACAAGGGAACCACACTTGCTTTATACACTTTTAGTGTATGTGTTGTAGATAGGAGTTAAGTGGATGTGAGACATGTTGTATTGGTGTGTGTGTGTGTAATACACTAGCCTCTCACAAGCTTGAGAAAAGGGGGAGGAGTCCCATACGGGTATCCCTTTGCTTGAGTAGAAAGAGAGGGTGAAATAGAGAGTAAGAAGAAAGAGGGTTTGAGTTGTAGAGAAATTTAGAGATAGAGATTTTCTAACGATCCAAAGATAAGATCTACCTTATAGATGTTAGGTTTATGAGATGAGGAGGGTGTAGTGAAACCCTTGAGGAAGATCTAAGGGTTTTGAGCTTGGGATTAATCTAGGAAGGAGTTGGAGAAAAGGGTTTTTGAAACCCTCTTTTGTTGAGAAAATCATGGACCAAATTCAAGGGAGATCTATTGTTTAAGGTATGTATTTAGTTAATAATGAGCATTAAATGATGTATTTATGATGGGTTTGATTATGTATTAAATGTGGTTTTAAATAAGGGAAGATTAGAGTTCTCGAGAAGCTCGAGTTGTAAATATAGTCGTTCCTCGCGCGAGCGGTTATAATAGCTCGCTCACACGAGGGGGAGACAAAATAGTGAGAAAATAAGTTCTGTGCTTGCTCGCGCGAGACAATTTTATAAAGGGAATATCGCTCGAGCGAGGGCTCGCATAAGCTTCAGGTGACCTCGATTATAATCGTTTGAGCTAGGGTCAATGCTCGCTCGCGCAAGGACAAGTGGTCGCACACGCGATGTATAACATAGATTTTTGTGTTATTTTAATTAGTTCTTTGGAGTTATGATTTTCTAGATCCTTGTAAACTTTTCTAAGAATATTTTGATACATGTAATGTAGGTTTAGCGTATGGTTGTTACGCTTGACCCCTTTTGTGATATTGATGTGTTTGGGTGATGGCTTTGCTTTGAGGTAGGGAATACTCTGAACATGTACCCTTGATTACGAAGTCATGTATGTAGTGATGTGTATATGTGTGTGTTAAGAGCATAGTTAATTGCTTATTAATCGAAACTGAGCCTAAGTATGTGAATTAAAGATGTGTGTGCGTGTGTGTACACTAAGTAACAAACCAGTAAGCATATAAGTGCATGACATCCCAGGGATGTATATGAGATGTGGGCATCTAGGGGATGCATATGAGTATGTGACATCCCAGGGATGTATAGACAAATGAGAAACTATGTGAATGAGCCTTGAACAAACTTTAAATATTATAATTAGCACAATTACACGGTGATAAACTATATGTATTTTTGTACAACGGATTTGAGGTTCGTAGAATACTCCACCGACGCAGCGGTATACCCGTGACTGACTCGGCAGAATATTCATGACCGGTACGGCGGCTACTCCATACACCAGTAAGATATCCCAGGGATGTATATGAGTTGTGTGCTCCGTCGCCTATGAGGAAGGGACTTAGGTTATGTTACATTGAAATATAGTTCAATTGGACGACGATGGTGGGTATTCCATCGGGGCTCGATGCTATATTGCTCGAGGATTATTTAAGTTATTTGATTTAAGCTTCAAGACAGATCTTCTGGCCTATGAGAACAAGATTGAAAACAAGTTAACATATGTAGAATAACAGAAGCATTCAGTTCATGCTTTTAGTGACTTAAACTGCTTTCCAACTGTCTTTTATTTATAAATCATATTTCGTAATGTCATGGAATATATGTGAGTAAGATAGACTTATATGTTCATTCAGTTGATTCCCTATTGAGCTATGACGCAGCTCACTCCTTCAACTATACGTCACAGGTCTAGTGTTAGCTACTGCTACTGCTTTGGGAGACGCTGACCTGGAGGATTCTGATTATATGCCTGGGGAGGAGTCGGAGCCCCCTCCTGAGGATTTCTTTTAGAGGACCCTCTGCGTACTTTGATTATTTTGTGAGAGAGATTATACGACTTGGTATGTCCAGCCTTGATTTGAGACAAAATGTAAAATTTGTAAGATATTCTTGTGGTGAACCATCTGGGTGACTGTTGTTCGTCATCGATGGTTCGGGTTGGTTCTTTTGCTCATGCAGGGGCATGAGATCAGAACTATCTTTTGGGTTACGTGTTTTTGGCTTATAATATAGAACTGGAGATTTTGCTCAGTATAAACTCTATAGTGCATGTTTTACTTTATAGTTGTGTGGATACCAAATGTTCCGTCCAGGTATATGGGGCACGACCTCGAGGGTCGTGCTGATGGCACGGGTTTCGGGGTGTCGAAATTCATGCTGTCACAGTTGGTATCAAAGTTCTTTCCTTTAGAATTTCTGACAAGTCTTGATTTTGTCAGAGCATAAGACTTTCTGCTAATGAAACTGTAGTTTTATGTTGCATAGCGTTATGTCTTCTAGAGGGAGAGGTCGACCCAGAGGCGGTCATGAGAGAAACTAATGAAGCAGAAACGGTTTCGTCTCGGCTTCAAATAGAGTGCCGTTGGGGAATAGGGATGCCCTAAGAGGCAGTAGTCAGGGGAATAGAGACCAAGATGGGAATCAAGATAGTGATCAGAGAAAACAAGAAAGGGTTAGAGAAAGAAACGAAGAAAGAGAAGAGTGTCAGAGGATGATGCACACCATGGACAGCAAGCGACATTATTGGCTACACATAATGCCAATGACCAACATCAACCACCACCTACGCCTCCAGTGGGTACTACACAGCCATTGCTCTCAGCATTTATAGAGTTTCGGAGGATGCGTCCACCGAGTTTTTCAGGGCAAGCAGAGCCAATGGACGCAGAGAATTGGCTAAGTGAGATGGAGAAGGTGTTCAGTGTGCTTACGTGCACTAAGGATGAAAGTGTCTGTTGGGCAGCATATATGTTAGATGGGGAGGCAAGCCCATGGTGGAAGTCCGTGTCGAGGACTAGAGCTCAGGAAACCCTAGGATTGCCATGGACATGGGAGGAATTTGTGGGTAAATTTAATAAAAAGTACTTCCCTAAGGTAGTGCGCAATCAAATGGAAGTGAAATTTTTTTAGCTTGAGCAGGGAAAGATGTCAGTAAGGGAATATGGAGTAGAGTTTATGAGGCTCGCTCGCTTTTCCCCGGATTACGTGGTTACCGACTTGATGAAGGCTACGAGGCTTCAACGCGGCTTGAGGTCGGATATCAGAGGGAGAGTGGCAGCCTTTGAGTTGAAAACCTATGGAGAGGTTATGAGTAAAGCACTTGTGATTGAAGAAGATAATGAAGATCGGTATCGGAGGAGAGACCAACAAGGAAGGGGAAGGATGGAGCAGAGTAAAGTGGGAAACTACGAGCCGATGAACAAAAAGTCGCGATTCGTAGTACCCATTCAGAGGCAACAGTTTCATACGAGTTTTGTTAGACCGACGTAGACAAACTATCCTAGACTACCTATGCTTGTGTCTGGGAGGCTAATCAGATATAAGAACCCTGTTACAACAGTTGAGACTTGTGCCAAGTGTGGCAGGTCTCACAAAATGACAGATTATAGGCGGGGTACTCGGGGTTGTAACAAGTGTGGAAAGATAGGCCACATGATCCAAGATTTCCCTAAGATGAATAAGGAGAGAATGACTTCTGCTTCCATATCGAGGCCGATATAATCAAAGAAGCTGGTCGTACAAGGAAGAGCCTATGCGGTTACTGCCCAGGAAGCACTGAATGTCAATGACATTATCCAAGGTGAGATTTTCTTTTAAAATTAAGAGTTCAATTACTTAAAGTTTTTAGATAGAGAAGGTGCATCCATATAGGTAGTGTAGACTCATTCCTGTATATAAATTTTTTATGTATAAGTATGCGGTATATATATATGTATGATATAGGTACCTTACAATTATACGGAAAGGGAAGTGACTTAGCCTATGAAGCTAGAGTGTTGATAGAGCCAGAGACATTAGATAGAGTGTTGATAGAGCCCATTCATTTACTACTCCTTTATTTGCAAAGAAGATGAAGGTCAATCCAGAGACGTTGGATTTCGTCTTGGCTGTATCTATTCCGACTGGGGAATCGGTCGATACGGATCTAGTTTGTAAGTCGGTAGTAGTGGCCATCAGAGATGGGGACGTCTATGAACTGGTAGCAAATATAATCTTGTTGGAGATGCAAGTATTCGACGTAATCCTTGGCATGGACTGGCTATCAACTCATTATGCAACGGTCGATTGTAAGAATAAAGTTGTTATCTTTAGACCGAACGCGAGGAGATCATTCTGATTTCGAGGAATGAGATCGACGTTTATGCCACTTGTGTCCGTAGTCAGGGCTGAGCGTTTGATCAGAAAGGGATGCAGTGGTTACTTAGCATTTTTGAAGGAAGATGAGTAAGGAAAGAACATCATTTCAGAGATTGCGATTGCGCGTGAATTTGAGGATGTCTTTCCAGAGGAATTGCCAGGGTTACCTCCAGATAGAGAGGTGGAATTCGCGATCGACTTAGCACTTGAAACGGAGCCTGTCTCCAAAGCACTAGACCGAATGGCTCCTGCTGAGTTGAAGGAATTGAAAGAGTAGTTACAAGAGCTCTTAGATAAGGGGTTTGTAAGACCGGGCGTGTCTCCTTGGGGAGTACCGATCTTATTTGTAAAGAAGAAAGATGGGTCGATGCGACTATACATCGACTACCGTCAGCTAAACAAACTAACCATCAAGAATCGATATCCCTTGCCTAGGATCGACGATCTATTTGATGAGCTGTAAGGAGTAAGATATTTCTCCAAGATTGATTTGAGATCTGGATACCATCAGCTGAGAGTCAAGGCAGAGGACATCCAGAAGACAGCATTCAGGACGCGGTACGGACACTATGAATTTTTAGTAATACTGTTTGGTTTGATAAATACTCCGGCGTCGTTTATGAACTTGATGAATCAGGTCTTTAAACCGCACCTGGACACGTGCATCATAGTGTTTGTCGACGACATTCTGATAATTCGAAGTCAAAGAAGGAACATCTGAGAATTGCTCTATAAACTCTACATGAACACCAATTGTATGCCAAGCTAAGTGCGAGTTTTGGTTGAATAAAGTTAACTTTTTGGGACATGTTGTCTCAAAGGATGGTATCACGGTAGATCCGGCAAAGATCGAAGCAGTGGTACAATGGGAACAACCAAAGACGGTGATAGATATCTGTAGTTTCCTAGGTCTAGCTAGATACTATCAACGTTTTATGGAGGGATTTTCGAAAATATCGGGACCACTTACAAAACTCACAAGGAAGGATGCGAGATTTGAGTGGAATGAAGCATGCGAAAAGAGTTTTCAAGAACTCAAGAAGAGACTCACTTCAGCTCCAGTACTAGCAATTCCATCAGGCAGTAGAGGGTTTGCGGTATATAGTGATGCTTCACATAGTGGTTTAGGCTGCGTGCTCAACCAGCATAAGAAAGTGATTGCTTATGGGTCGAGGCAGCTGAAAGATCACGAGAAGAATTACCCGACACATGACCTGGAAGTAGCAGCAGTCATATTTGCATTGAAAATTTAGAGACATTATCTGTACGATGAGACCTTTGAGATCTTCACTGACCATAAGAGCCTTAGGTACCTATTTACACAGAAGGAATTAAATATGAGGCAGCGCAGATGGATAAAGTTTTTCAAGGACTATGATTACTTCATACAATATCACCCAGGCAAGGCTAATGTCGTAACAGATGCCTTGAGTCGTAAGGGTTTGGCTCAGTTAGCTAATCTTATCATGGGGATGCATAGATGAAAGTTGTTTGAAGATCTTTCCTTGTATGATGCAAATATCGAGGTGCAAGCTTCAGGGGCTTTCTTGGCCAACATCACAGTGAGACCGACGATCTTTGAACATATTCACGAACTATAGATGAAAGACTCGAAGTTAACCAAGATTCGGCAAGATATGATTGAGGGCACCAAGCCGGAGCTCTCAGTAAAGGAAGATGGTTCCTTGTTATTCAGAGGACGCCTTTGCATGCCTGTTAATGCCGATCTGCGACAGATTTTAGACGAGGCTCACAAATTGAGATATGCGATCCACCCTGATAGCACTAAAATGTATCAGGACTTGAGGAAAAATTACTGGTGGAGAGGTCTGAAGCAAGATGTAGCCAAGTATGTGTCAAGGTGTTTGACATGTCCGCAGGTAAAAGTAGACCATAGACACCCTGCTGGATTGTTGTAACGTCTACCTATACCAGAGTGGAAGTGGGAATCAATCTCAATAGACTTTATTGTAGGGTTACCGCATACAGCAAAGAGACACAATGCTATTTGGGTAATCATTGATCGACTGGCCAAGTCAACTCACTTCTTACCCTACAACACGATATACACAGTAGGAAGCCTCGTAGAGTTGTATATGAAGGAGATTGTACGTTTGCACGGGATTCCCAGCAGCATCGTTTTTTATTGTGACCCATTATATACTTCAAAATTTTGGAAGAAGGTATGGGTACGCGATTGGACTTTAGTTTGGCGTTCCATCCACAGACCGATGGGCAAACAGAGCAGGTAAATCAGGTGATAAAAGACATGCTCAGAGCGTGTATGCTTGAATTATAAGGATCATGGGATCAACATCTACCATTGATCGAATTTGCATATAACAACAGCTTTCAAGTGAGCATTGGAATGACACCTTACGAAGCTCTCTATGGAAGGCGATGTAGATCGCCTATCAATTGGAAAGAAACCGATGAAAAGTTTGTATTAGGACCAGAATTACTTGAAGATAACACCATCATTATTCGTATGATAAGGGAGCGACTTAAATCAGCTCAGAGCAGACAGAAGAGTTATGTCGATATCAAGAGAACGAGCGTGGACTATGCCATTGGCGATCATGTGTTCGTAAAAGTATCGCCCATGAAAGGCATCATGAGATTTGGGAAGAGGGGAAAATTGAGTCCCCGCTACCTTGGACCCTTTGAGGTTTTGGGTCGAGTCGGCGAGGTCGCCTATCGCATTGGATTACCTTCGTTGTTTGACCGGGTACATTACGTGTTTCATGTATTCATGCTCTGAAAGTATGTAAATGACCCTACGCATGTCTTGGGAGATCAACTGATCGAGATGCATGAAGATATGACTATGATAGAGGAAGCAACTCAAATCTTAGATTGAAAAGAACAAATTCTACGCACTAAGAGTATTCATTTAGTGTTTGTCAAGTGGGGGAATCACCTAGCCGAAGAAGAAACTTGAGAATGTGAAGCGGATGTGAGAGAACAATATCTAAAGTTGTTTGAGGAAAGCTAGATCGCATGGCTTTGTTTTGAGTTGTAAGAAGGAATTTGGGTATGAAATTGTAAGAAATGATGCTAACTAAATCAACGCTTAATTTTTGTGAAAGAGCGTCAATTATGGTTTGTGAATTGCATAACTAGAGGAGTCTTATTTTATTTTATTTTATAAAGAAAACTTTTATACTACACAAAATGTGATGGCAATGCCACAAAAATGTGAAAGTAGACCAGAAATTGAGCCAGAAGATGTTTCTGTGCTCGCTCGCGCGAGAACTTAAGCTTGCTCGCATGATCCTTATACAAATCGAGCGCCTAAATTTTTTTGTGTTCGCACACGTGAGGACTTAAATCGCTCACGCAAGGACCTGAATATATATAGGGGCGTCCACTATTTTCGCCCATTTCCTCCGCTCGAACGAAGGTTTTGGAGAGCTAGGGTTTGGAGTTCGCACCCAAAGGCTTCAACATGTCCATTTTCAACTCGTTTTTCACAAATTCGAATCGATAGAAGTGCTTAAAAAGGTTATTTCTACCCTTATTCATCTTTATTTTTGTTGATTTGGTTTAAAAAACCTTGTGATGGCTTCTACAAGCCCTAACCCTCAACCTAGAAAGAAGATAGTGATTCGGCCATCGTCTTCTCGTAGTAAGGCACCACAAGCACCACCTCCACCCCCTCAATCATCTACACCGACCCAACCCAATGATTGGTGGGGGGCCAAAATTTTTGAGTCCGAGTAGGAAATACATGAAAGTTTTTTGTGGGATCCTACGTCCACAAAATGAACTTCGGAGTACCTCGGCACTAATGGGTTGAAATCGTTGTTGGCACCGTATCCGAGGCTTGTTAAACTATTTTATGAGATCCTTCAAACTAATACCGACAAAACCACTCTCGTCGTTGAGGTAGATGGAAGGGCGTTTGTTTTTGGTGATAGCGACATTTTCATCACCATGAACTGCCCTCACACGTTCATCCAAGGTCAGCTTTCTCAACCCCCTTTCGCCCAAGAAGTGAACTTTCAGACTATGTCGCTGACATTACTGGTGGCAGTATTGCATCGGGACAATCTATCACTAGGTCCCAGTTGCCACCACATATGTGGCCTTTAGACATTATTTTTAAGAAAAATTTGTACCCGATCGGCCACAACCAGGAGCGTCGTGTGTCATTTTTGAGGGCTTTGCACTCCGCCTTTCACAACAGGTGGTTTAGCGCCCCTAGGGTGGCTGTGAAGGGCATTGTGCATGCATATAAAAGGAATGTGAAGGGTGCCGTCCCTCCATCCATAAATTGCCTTCCCTACTCCCGCCTGATTTCAAGACTCTTTGACTTATGCAATGGCAAAGAGGGTTTTGAGATTAGAGTGGATGAGCCCGTACTAATAGACAACATCATCCCATTCATCGCCCAAGATTTAACTAGGAACTTGAAGAGCCTACAAAATAGTCAAAAGATGAAGAGGGATAGTCAGGTCGCATGGTAGGCGGCTCAACTACCACCACCACCCAGCCCAACTGCTCCATCCATTTCGTCTTCACATCCCTTCCCTACCACCAACGGCAACATGATATGTGATATCCTTCTACATGGGAGGGACATTAGATTGTACCAGAGGTTTCAGGAGGCACTTCTTATAGATCTTATGACCCACACATTTCCACAGACATACCGCGAGCGTGTTTCGGGGTTTCAGGGTGCCATTTTCGGTGCATCTAGTTCAGGTGCTGCTACTAGGGAGACGGCCGAGGAGGGGGCTGTCGAGGAGGAGGACGACGATGACTCTGGTTCCGGCTCTAGGGGAGAGGATGATGACGAGGAATACGAACTGGGTGACGACTAGGTCACCATCAGAGAGTTATATTCTTGTTTGAAACTGTAAATGTAATGTCTATAAAAGAAATTTTTTTATGAAAATGTGGGGATGGAGATCATTCAAACTATGGTGACACAGTTGTCTAGTTTGACAGTTCTATGTGTATGCACTTTTAATTTTTATCTAAATGGCTGAACTTTAATGTTTTAGTGGTGATTCTATTTCGAATTATGTCATTGTCATTATGAGAATGGTGTATGGTTGTTGCGATATGAATGGTGTGTCATTGAAGACATGATTTAGTTAAGAATGACGTAATGTGTATGGAAATAGTTTCTTTGGACTGAATCAAATTGTCCTGCAGGTATGTGTGATTGTGTGTAGTGTTTATCATCCAGGTACTCATAGTAGACTGCTTTTGGATTCAATGCAATCCTTTATGAAAGTTTTTTTTTTGGCAGGTAGTACTCACACGAGAAAATGGATATTCTCTATGTGTGATTGTTAGGTTGGTTAGGAATAGGTACTCTATTGTTTGTTATGGTGACATGTACATTGTGTTTTGCTTTAATGCAGGTTTGATTGTGGGTGACTTATGACCAAATGCTTGACTGGACTCAATAGGTAACCTATTGGATACCAAATGGTTTCTTTTCATGATTACCGTTGTTATCAGGGTGTGAATACCTCCTTGTTGTCTGTGTATAGTTTAGTTTGGTGTTGTATCGTGTCAATTTTCGAGAACAAAAATTTTATAAGGTGGGGTGAATGTAATAACCATGGTTTTTGGGAACAGTGTAGGTCATGTACGACGGGCACTGTGCTTGTGTGTTAGTGGGTCACAAGGGAACCACACTTGCTTTATACACGTTTAGTGTAAGTGTTGTACATAGGAGTTAAGTGGATGTGAGACATGTTGTATTGGTGTGTGTGTGTGTAACGCACTAGCCTCTCACAAGTTTGAGAAAAGGGGGAGGAGTCCCATACGGGTATCCCTTTGCTTGAGTAGAGAGAGGGTGAAATAGAGAGTAAGAAGAAAGAGGGTTTGAGTTGTAGAGAAATTTAGAGATAGGAATTTTTTAACGATCCAAAGATAAGATCTACCTTATGGATGTTAGGTTTATGAGATGAGGAGGGTGCAGTGAAACCCTTGAGGAAGATCTAAGGGTTTTGAGCTTGGGATTGATCTAGGAAGAAGTTAGAGAAAAGGGTTTTTGAAACCCTCTTTTGTTGAGAAGATCATGGACCAAATCCAAGGGAGATCTATTGTTTAAGGTATGTATTTAGTTAATAATGAGCATTAAATGATGTATTTATGATGGGCTTGATTGTGTATTAAATGTGGTTTTAAATAGGGTAAGATTAGAGTTCTCGAGAAGCTCGAGCTGTAGATGTAGTCGTTCCTCGCGCGAGCAGTTATAATAGCTCGCTCGCGCGAGGGGGAAACAAAATAGTGAGAAAATAAGTTTTGTGCTTGCTCGCGTGAGATAGTTTTGTAAAGGAAAGATTGCTCGAGTAAGGGCTCATGTAAGCTTCAGGTGACCTCGATTATAATCGCTCGAGCGAGAGTCAATGCTCGCTCGCACGAGGACAAGTGGTCGCTTGCGCGAGGTATAGCATAGATGTTTGTGTTATTTTAATTAGTTCTTTGGAGTTATGATTTTCTAGATCCTTGTGAACTTTTCTAAGAATATTTTGATACATGTAATGTAGGTTTAGCGTGTGGTTGTTACGCTTCACTCCTTTTGTGATATTGATGTGTTTGGGTGATGGCTTTGCTTTGAGGTAGGGAATACTCTGATCATGTACCATTGATTACGAATCATGTATATAGTGATGTGATGTGTACATATGTGTGTTAAGAGCATAGTTAATTACTTATTAATCGAAACTGGGCCTAAGTATGTGAATTAAAGATGTGTGTGTGTGCGTGTGTGTACACTAAGTAACAAACCAGTAAGCGTCTAAGTGCATGACATCCCAGGGATGTATATGAGATGTGGGCATCTAGGTGATGCATATGAGTATGTGACATCCCAGGGATGTATAGACAAATGAGATACTATGTGAATGAGTCTTGAACAAACTTTGAATATTATAATTAGCACAATTACACGGTGATAAACTATATATAATTTTGCACAATGGATTTGAGGTTCGTAGAATATCCCATCGACGCGATGGTATACCTATGACTGACTCGGTAGAATATCTGTGACAGGTATGGCGGCCAATCGGTACAGCAATAAGACATCCCAGGGATGTATATGAGTTGTGTGCCCCGTCGCCTATGAGGAAGGGACTTGGGTTATGTTATATTGAAATATAGTTCAATTGGACAATGATGGTGGGTATTCCATCGGGGCTCGATGCTATATTGCTCGAGGATTATTTAAGTTATTTGATTTAAGCTTCAAGACAGATCTTCTAGCCTATGAGAACAAGATTGAAAACAAGTTAACATATGTAGAGTAACAGATGCCTTCAGTTCATGATTTTAGTGACTTAAACTGCTTTCCAACTATCTTTTATTTATAAATCATGTTTCGTAATGTCATAGAATATATGTGAGTAAGATAGATTTATATGTTCAGTCAGTTGATTTCCTATTGAGCTATGATGTAGCCCACTCCTTCGACTATACGTCACAGGCCCAATGTTAGCTGCTGCTACTGCTTCAAGAGACATTGATCTGGAGGATTCTGATTATGTGCCTGGGGAGGAGTCGGAGCTCCCTCTTGAGGATTTCTTCTAGAGGACCCTCTGCGTACTTTGATTATTTTGTGAGAGAGATTGTACGACTTGGTATGTCTAGCCTTGATTTAAGACAAAATGTAAAATTTATAAGACATTCTTTTGGCGAACCATCTGGGTGACTGTTGTTCGTCATCGATGGTTCGGGTTGGTTCTTTTGCTCATGCAGGGGCATGAGATTAGAACTTTCTTTTAGACTACGTATTTTTGGCTTATAATATAGAACTAGTGATTTTGCTTAGTATTAACTCTATAGTGCATGTTTTACTTTATACTTGTGTGGACATACCAAATGTTCCGTGTAGGTATATGGGGCACGACCTCGAGGGTCGTGTCGATGGCATGGGTTTCGGGGTGCCGAAATTCTGGCTGTCACAATAGGTGTGCCATCAAGCGATAAG
Source organism: Chloranthus sessilifolius (assembly GCA_021018995.1). Lineage (NCBI taxonomy): Eukaryota > Viridiplantae > Streptophyta > Magnoliopsida > Chloranthales > Chloranthaceae > Chloranthus > Chloranthus sessilifolius. The sequence continues at coordinate 124,566,907 of CM037586.1, forward strand.
TTTTTGATTTCCTGTGATAAACATCTCAAAAAGTGACCTTATTTCAGTTTGATGAGTTCCACACGATGTTAAAGTCACATTTTTAGAATGGATACAATGTGAAATGAAACACTATCGATAGATGATAAGAGCAAGATCTCATGATGCATCATATGAAAGATTGGGATGAAAAATGATCTGCATCGTCGGATTCAAAGAAGTCAATGGATTTCAACGTGGGTGAACTCAAAGATTCGGTGGGTGGATTTAAAGGTACTCTATAAAAAAAGTGCAAATTTTTAAAATTTTAAACTATGTAGAACCATAAAAAGTATAAGAAGGGGTATTTAAGACTTTTTGTGGTAGTTGGAACTGGCTAGGCTTGGAGCTTGTCGGTTTGGGTAAAGGTAAAAATATAGGGTCTCTGATGGAAAAGGTGTATCTGACAGGGTCGATCTGGTAAATTTCCCTTATATATATATTGGTGTAATCAGGTAGCATGATAAGTTGAAACTTTTAAATAAAAAGCAAGTTTAATGTGTTAGTTGCTAGCAAACTATTTTAGTATAAGGAAATCCTTTGTAGTGCAGCTTCATAAGTTGTTCTATTTATCTCCTTCAGATTTTACCCTCATTGGAGCCTATCAAAACCCAGCAGTGCCATCCCTCTGTGTGCAACTCAATCGCATCTCAATCGTAGATGTGCAACTCAACTGCATACAAGTAACTCTGGTTGTCACAAAATCAGAGCGCATTGCATCACTTTGGCTCACCAATGTAGTCCCAATTGGAACGATCTGGCTCGGATACCAAGGCATTACTTCCGTTAGAAAGTGAAGGCATTGGTTGCGCTTGTTAGGACACTAAAAACATGCATGAAGGTAACGAATTGGGTCGCAAATCGGGTTGCAAGAGGTGACTTGAGTCACGCTATGGATGAAGACAGAGGTCGAGGTGCTATAGCGTGTGAAGCGTGGAGCTTCATCGATTGAGAAAGGTGCTCACGGCAGGCTCTTGGGTGAAAACACCGAGGTGTTGAGGTACTAGAGCACTGTAGGACAGTTGAAGGCTTATGGTGGTGATCAAGTCTAAAGGTCCGGGAAAATTGGGTTCCATCGGTTGCTGCAGTCAAAAGACTTGGACAGCGTTGCGAGCTACAGTAGTGAGAAGCATGGTGCTTCGTTGGAATGAGGGCGGTCGCTTGTTGGCAATGTCTTGGGTGAAAACACATTAGTGTTACCCACATCAATTTTACCCTATCAACTATGGGAAATATAGTTGGTCGTGCAATCTTGTGGAACCCTATTGTTGCAACGAATCAAAGGCATAAAAAAAAAAAAATTCGCTGTGGCAAACCCTATCACTGTGTGGAACCAGTGATAGGAATCATAGCCGATATTTCACCCATCCTAATTATCTCGATAAAAAAAATTCAAGAAAGAAAGCAAAGAAGAGGAGTACCCATGCTCGTCTGAGTAGAAATATATATAAAATTTTGGAGTTTTTGTTTTCAAATATTTTGCACATTTTTTTAACTTTAATGGTAAGGACAAAAACTTTAGAAGCCTAAACACATTTAGATCAAGGGAGATAATAGTTGAAATTTAAACATTTTTTAAAATCTTACACATTTTTTTTTTACTAATTTTTATGTGGTTTGAGATTTTTTTGTGTACACTCAAGACAATATTTGTTAGAGTACTTCATGGTGTCAGAGCCTAGTGGGAGGATCCTTGTTGCTATCTTTTGCTTCATTTTTGAGAGTTTAGAGAGAGGGGACATGGGAGATACAGTAAAAAAATTAACTTTTGTTAATTATAGTTGGAGTTCGTTTGCTGCAGTTGAGACATTTTTTTTTTGGGGAGCCATTAGTTGCACAAGCTTTTCAAGTGATTGCACCGAATTTAAAAGAAAAACTTCTAATTTTGTCAACCTCTACTATGTTAAAACACCGGCTAAGCCGTTTGATTTGAAGGACATAATTTAAAGATTCCAATGCAAAAGATTAGAACAAAATATAATTTTTATCATTTGATTAAATAGAGTCAAAGGCTATTAAATAATTTAACAGTTGACTACAATAGATCACATGACAAGTATCATATTTTGCTATGAGTAGGAAACAGTGACCAATCGTTCTGTCTGCTATGAGTCTGCAGATGGACTACTGTTGTGACAGCCCGGATTTCGGCACCCCGAAACTCGTGCCATCAGCACGATCATCTTAACCGCGCCCCTTTGCTAAGCACGGAACACTGGTATATCAAGCATGCAATAGAATAATAAACGAAATTTCAGAATTTAAATCTATACTAAGCAACTCCCCAAAAGACAGTTCTACCCTCATGCCTCTGCATGAATGGAGAACCGATCCGAACCATCGATGATAGCAATCATCACGGATGGTTCGTCCCAAAAGAATAATCCTAACTCCTTATATACATGGTTTAAACAAAATCAAAGCTTGACATACCAAGTCGTACAAAACTCTCTCAAAAAGCCCTCAAAGTGCTGTGAGTCCTCTAGAAGAAGTCCTCGGAGGTGGCTCCAACTCACAGGGTCAGCGTCTCCTGCAGCCTCGGTAGCTGCTAGTAGTGGACCTGCGACGTATAGTCTATAGGGTGAGCTACATCCTAGCTCAATAGGGAACAAACACGGTTGAACATATAAATTATAACTCACATATATTCCATGATATGCCATGCATGATGTGTCTATGCAGTTATTGATGAAAACAGTTAAAAAGCATTTCATTTTACTGTTCATTACTTATGTTTTCATTTATTCATGAATGATGCTGAAAAGGCCTAAAGCAAAACTTAAACTTTCAACTTAAGTAATCCCCGAGCAATATAGCATCGAGCCCCGATGAGATACCCTTCATCCTCATCTATATAGACACTTTTAACGTATTCCCTGGGAATACAATATATAGTACCCAAGCCCCTTTCCCCTGGGGATTGGTGGCGGGGTTTCACTTGTCTCAATTCAACACCCCTGGGGTGTGCTTACTACGTACGGATAAGCCTCCGCACTGGCCTACGGTTTCGCCGCCGTATCGGTCCCGGATATCCTGCAGTGTCAGTTGTGGATATCCCGCCACGTCGGTGGGGTAACCTATCAAACCTCAAATAACAAAAATGTCGGTGCCTTACATATAGTTATTCACTGTGTAAGTGTGCTATCTTATATCAGTTAGGCCCTATCAAACATGATTCAATCTTGGATACATCCCTGGGATGTATCCATTCACTTGCATCACACCTGATGCTCTTATCTCTTCACTTCATCATCCCCTGGGGATGGCTCATTATAATTCCTCTTATGGATGTCACACACACACACTTTTTCACAATTCTTAAGCAATAAAACATTTGAATTTAATTTCTATATCACTACATACATGCTCTTGTAAAATAAGGTACATGTTCAAGGTGTTCCCTACCTCAAGTCTTCGTTTGCTCAACGCATCAAGGTCTCACGTGGCTCCTTGTGCACTAGTTCACGCGTACCACCTATGGTACCACATAACAGGTGAAACACATCACAAAGGATGAAATAAAGAAGGTCCGAGACCCTCCAAGAATCTTAAAGTCAAACTCAAAAGTCAACATTATTTATCTCAGTCGATTAATCGAACTCCAAAATCGATTAATCGAATCTGATTCGATTAATCGATTTCCAAAATCGATTAATCGAAAGTCAACATCGATTAATCGATTCTCAAATCGATTAATCGAGATTCTCATTCGATTAATCGAATCCTAATTCGATTAATTGAAAATCTCTGTTCAGCCAAGTCGATTCTCAATTCGAGTAATCGAGTTCCTAAAATCGATTAATCGAAAATTGAAATCGATTAATCGAAATCCCATTTCGATTAGTCGATTTTCTACAAGTCACCACCTCCAGCCCCTGGGGTCTACTGGAGGTTCCCAGTCAATTAATCGATACCCAAATCGATTAATCGAAATCCAAAGTCGATTAATCGAAGTCGGGGTCCTCTGACTTTTCAACTTCCTGGCCAATTTTGAGCTGTTCTTCCCAATCTTTTTCCACACTTTTTCCTCTATTTCTCTTAACCATTATCCTATGATTTAAACCATTTTCAACTACAATTTAGCCTCTACGATCTATGCATTTTATTCACAAAAATTTACCTTGAATAAATCTCAAATTGATTTCAAATCAAGTGGTTGGAAGGCTAGGGTTCCAGCTTTGCTTCTAGCGGATCCCTCGCGTCGAATCCGACGTTTATTGCTCGAATCTCCCTTCCTCAACTAGCATTTACTCCTTGTATTAATCACTCTCTTTACTCCTCTCCCTCTCTTCTTTACTTTTCTCTCAACAACCAAAACTCTTGATTTTAGGGCTATTAAACCCTTTTATCTCTTTCCTCTCTTGTGTGTTGAGCACATACACCGCGATAGGTGTATGCGACTTCACATTTACAACACACACCACATAGACATTCAACCCATCACATCTCAATCGCTCATCATACTCAATGCTAACTATCGAACTCCTAATTGGTCAAACCTATGATCGATCGGGCACGGATCCCGAGGTCATAGTTTAGCGTGATTTTTTGGGCTATTACATCCTCCCCACCTTGGGAATTTTCGTCCTCGAAAATAACCCAAGGCATGGCTATCTGGGTCTCTCTCCCCCCCCACACTCTCAGGTGAGGTGGTCCAGTTGACTCAGACGTATTTAGGTATTCATAATTACAAGCATGGAATTCAAATTTTTGACGAAATAAAACAATTAACACAAAAATTTGGATTTCTATTAATATCAGAAAGTTTTACAAGGCGCCAATAAGTTGGCATACAAAAATATACATGTATAATCCTCCTAACTGATACAAAATAAAGGTATGTCCCGTCAGTCTGGTGGTGTGTAGCTACTGTGGCTGGTGGTGGCCTTTGGTGGGGTGGTGGTGGCTGCGTCTCGGTCGTGGCGGAGGTAGATGTGGAAGGAGCCCGTCTGCGGTGGTGAGATGGAAGACGGTCCTCCTCTGTGGAAGGCATGGCGTCCGTCCTCCTCCTCCTGGGCGAGGTAGCGGCGGTAGTCGGTAGGATAGATGTGGCAGAGGGTGTGAAAGAGGAGGAAGTCCATCCTCCGGTTCATCCTTTCGTTGTTGGCCTCCATACGGACCAACAGCTCCTCGATGGTCGGCCCAGGATGATGTGTGGCCTTGGCCGTGTAGGATGAGGTGGGTGTCGCGGGCGCGGAGTGGGTAGGTGGCGTCGGTGAGGCTGCGGTATGAGAGGGAGCCCTCTCCATGGATGGCTCAGCGGGGATGGGGTGTGCCCCACCCACGGGTGGGTCCTGTTGAGGTGGTGGGGGTGGTGGCGGTGCTACTGCTGCTGCTGCTGCTGGAGCGGGACCCGGAGCCGGCAGGGTCCGTTTTAGTAGGTTATAGCTACGGGCCCATGAAGACCGAGAGAATGTCTTCACGCAGTCCGTAGCCCTCATCTCGTGAGGAGAGACGGTGTAGGAGGGATCGTCGGAGTAGCACTCCAACATGCTCGATATCAGGCGAGCGTAGGGCATCTTCTCCTTGGGCCGCAGGTTGCCCTTCATCAGCTTGCCCTTTATGTATCTCATCCCCTCAAGGATGAGCATGGTGGCGTCAAACCATCGGCCACAGAAGGCCGAGTAAAGTGCCTGTTACACTTTCTCCATGCGCTCGGTGTCGTGGCGCATAGGGTAGAGATTGCACTTGACCACCGAGTCAAGCATCTACATATAGTGGGGAAGGTCAACCCTCTTGATGGAGGATCCCGACCCCTTTTTCCCGTTGGCCATACGGGTCATGACCTCCTCAAAGGGTGGGAAGAGGGTAGTCTCGGGGGTGAAATCGAGGTAGCACTCGAGCACCTCATGTATGTGGCGACGAGTGATCGTGTAGTCGCGACCCTCAATAGTGGTCTTGATCACGTCGTCGGTAGGGCCGTCTACGAGCCCTTGGTAAAATAATCTCACCAATCTAGGGTAGTAAGAACCCCGGATTGGTTTGAGAAGGTTGCCGAGGCCGGCGTTATTGAGGTAGTTTCGAGCCCATTGGGTCTCGCCCGGCACATCGGGATCGGTGAATAGGGTAGGGTCGATAATGTACTCGACCTCAAAGGTCTTTGCTGCCCACCATTCATTTGGTTGCACCACGTTAGTGGGTGGTGGGGGCATTGGGGTCGATTCGCGGGAAGACTCGCGCGAGGATGCGCTCGTCGAACCGGAGGTGGTCTCCGATGCCGACGGTGATGGAGTCCTCACCGGCGATGGGGTAGGTGGTGGTGGCGCGGCGTTCTTACGCCTAACCGGCAACTTAGAGGTTGCCTTCTTCGAAGACAACCGGGTTTTGGGCGGCATTTTTAGGGAAAAATAGGGTTTAGCTTAGTTCAAATCGAAGGAAAAAGCGAAGTTAGGGTTTTACCGCGGGTTTTGGATGCGAACGTGGAAGCGAATCGACGAAAATCCCAACCCTAGAGCGCCGGATGGTCGGAGAAGAAGAAGAAGATGAAGCGCCCAAAATCCCGAGCAAAAATGATTTCGAATGGGAAATGAAATCCCCAATTTTTTTTATATATAGGCCTCGGCTCGATTAATCGAAATCCAGAATCGATTAATCGAGATTCAAAACTAGGTTAAGCCGCGCAAAATCGATTAATCGATTTCCCAAATCGATCAATCGAAAGTTAAATTCAATTAATCGAAAGAAATTTTGATTAATCGAAATCGTATCTGTTTAAAATTTTAAGTTTTTGAGTTCACTGGCGCGAGCCAGTCGATTAATCGAAATCCATTTCGATTAATCAAAATTTCAAAATCGATTAATCGAATTTCACTTCGATTAATCGAAATCGTGCAGTAACTTCTAAATTTCCAGAATCCCCTAAGTATTCGATTAATCGACATTCATTTTGATTAATCGAAATTTCAAAATCGATTAATCGAAATTCACTTCGATTAATCGAAATTGTCTATCTGACTTCAATTTCTTCCAAGTCCCTCAGTAAATCGATTAATCGAGGTCCAGTTCGATTAATCGAAATCCAAAATCGATTAATCGACACTGCTTCGATTAATCGAAATTTCATTAATTTACTCTCAATTCTTCTAACATTTCCAGTTTGCTCGATTAATCGAACTTGCAGTTCGATTAATCGAATTCCCAAAATCGATTAATCGATCCCAAATCGATTAATCGAAATTATAACTCAATCAATCGAAATTGCATTCTATTTACCTTCTAACTCTCACTTCCATTTCCAGTCACTGGCACATGCCAGTCGACTAATCGAACAAAATCGATTAATCGAAATTCCAAATTGATTAATCGATTTGAAATTCGACTAATCGGTTTTGTCCAATTTCAGCAGATTTTTCAAGTTCTTTAGTTCTTTGATTATTTTTGACAATTAATGACATCCAGTGGTTCGTAGATCCATAAAATTGCACACACTTGATCATGCACATACAAATTTGTTCGTTATATCATACTTTGATCACAACTTCCGTTGAATTACAAGTATCGTGGAGATTTCACAAACATGTTTGTGGTTTATATTGAATTCTCACGTCGTTGGAAACAAGGCTGGATGTTGTTCTTTCACATCGGCCTCTCGTTCCCAAGTAGCCTCTTCTTTTGGATGATTTTTCCACCGAACAAGCACTAAGGGAATCACTTTAGTGCGCAGTACTTGTTCCTTTCGATCAAAGATTTCCACTGGTTCTTTTATCATGCTCATGTCCTCACACATCTCTATAGGTTGCTTTCCTAATACATGGGACAGATCATTCACGTACTTTCTGAGCATCGATATATGGAACACGTTATGTACTCGATCAAATAGCGGTGGTAAACCAATGCGATATGCAACTTCACCCACGCGTCCCAAAATTTCAAATGGTCCAACATAACGTGGACTTAACTTCCCTCTCTTACCAAATCTCATTACACCTTTCATAGGTGACACTTTCACAAACACGTGCTCACCCACTTTATAGTCGACACTAGTCCGCTTCATGTCGGCGTAACTTTTCTGTCTACTCTGTGCTGTCTTCAACCTTTCTCTGATAATTCGAACGACGGTGGCATTGTCTTCAAGTAGTTTTGGCCCTAACACAAATTTCTCACCTGTTTCCTCCCAATTGAGGGGTGACTTGCATCGTCGTCCATACAGAGCTTCATACGGTGCCATGCCAATGCTCGTTTGGAAACTGTTGTATCACGAACTCGAGCATCGGTAGATACTCATCGGTATCCTTGCATATCAAGCATGCATGCTCTGAGCATGTCTTCTATTACTTGGTTCACTCGCTCTGTCTGTCCATCAGTTTGAGGATGGAAAGCTGAACTAAAGTCTAGTCGTGTTCCCATTCCTTCTTGAAATTTCTTCCAAAACTTGGATGTATATAGTGGATCACGATCTGAAACTATGCTGCTTGGAATCCCATGTAATCTTACAATCTCCTTCATGTATAAGTCTGCCAGTCTTCCTGCTGTATACGTAGTATTGTATGGCAAAAAGTGCGCTGATTTGGTCAATCGGTCTACGACGACCCAAATGGCATTGTGTCTCTTGGCAGTACGGGGTAATCCAACAATGAAGTCCATTGAGATTGATTCCCACTTCCATTCTGGGATTGGTAAAGGTTGCAATAGTCCAGCAGGATGTCTATGATCAACCTTCACTTGCTGACAAGTCAAACACCGTGACACGTACTCGGCCACGTCTTGTTTCAGTCCTCTCCACCAGTAGTTCTTTTTCAAATCTTGGTACATTTTGGTGCTACCAGGGTGGATAGCATAATTTGACTTATGGGCCTCATCAAGAATCGTTCGTCTTAGATCGGCATTGTCCGGAATGCATAGACGGCCCTTAAACAATAAAGAACCATCTTCTTTAGAGAAGGACGATGCCTTCCTTCACGTCTTGATGAATCTTTGTCAATGAATCATTCATCCAGATCGTGGATATGCTCAAATATCAACGGCTTCTTGATATGTTAGCCAAAAAGGATCCGGTGTCCTTTGACTCAATGTTCGCATCATAGAATGCCAGGTCTTCCAATAATTTCCATCGGTGCATACCCAAAATCAAACAAGCTAACTGAGCTGAACCTTTCCGACTCAAAGCATCGGCTACTACATTCGCCTTGCCTGGATGGTATTGTATGGAGCAATCGTAATCCTTGAGGAATTCCATCCACCTGTGTTGTCTCATGTTGAGCTCTTTCTGTGTAAAGAGATATCGGAGGCTCTTATGATCGATGAAAATCTCAAAAGTCTCACCATACAAGTAATGTCTCCAAATCTTCAGCGCAAAAATGACTGCTGCTAGTTCCAAGTCATGAGTCGGATAATTTTTCTCGTGTACTTTCAGCTGTCTTGATCCATAGGCTATCACCTTCTTGTGTTGGTTGAGTACACAACCAAGGGCGTCATGTATCTGGCGTATCCTCCATCACTGAAGGAATCGCTAACACTGGAGCCGAAGTGAGTCTCGTTTTGAGTTCTTGAAAACTGTTCTCGCATGCCTCACTCCACTCAAACCTTGAATCCTTTCGTGTCAGCTTTGTGAGAGGTCCCGATATCTTTGAAAACCCCTCGACGAAACGTCGATAATAGCTTGCTAAGCCCAGAAAACTTCGGACATCGGTCATTGTCTTTGGTTGCTCCCATTTAACTACTGATTCTATCTTTGCTGGATCTACAGTGACACCATGCTTTGAGACAACATGTCCCAAAAAGCTAAACTCTTCCAACCAAAATTCACACTTGCTGAGTTTGGCGTACAATTGGTGTTCACGTAGCGTCTGTAGAGCAATCCCCAAATGTTCTTCCTATTCCGTCTTGGATTTGGAGTATATCAGTATATCATCAACAAACACTACGACGCAGGAGTCCAAGTGTGGTTTAAACACTCGGTTCATCAGATCCATAAATGACGCCGGAGCATTCGTCAATCCAAACGGCATCACAAGGAATTCATAGTGTCCATCTGGTGTAGGAAATTTGTCTTACGAATGTCCTCTTTGACTCGCAGAATCGATGATACCCAGATCTCAGGTCGATCTTGGAAAAATACCTTGCTCCTTGCAGTTGGTCGAATAGATCGTCAATTCTAGGCAAAGGGTAGCGATTTTTCACGGTGAGTTTATTCAATTGTCGATAGTCAATGCATAGCCGCATTGACCCATCCTTCTTCTTGACAAACAAGACCGGTGCTCCCCATGGAGACACGCTCGGTCTAACAAACCCCTTGTCCATAAGTTCCTGTAGTTGTTCCTTCAATTCCTTTAACTCAGCAGGAGCCATTCTATAAGGTGCTTTCGAAATAGGCTCCGTTCCTGGTGCTAAGTCAATGGCGAATTCTACATCTCTTTCTGGAGGTAATCCAGGCAATTCCTCTGAAAACACGTCGGCGAAGTCTCGCACAACTGCTATCTCAGAAATGACGTTCTTTTCTTCCTTGTCCTCCTTTAAGAAAGCCAAGTATCCACTGCAACCCTTTCTGATCATTTTCTCAGCCTTTACTGCTGAGATCAGTGGCACAGATGACGACCTCACTCCTTGAAACCGAAATGATCGTCTTGTGTTGGGTCTGAAAATGACTACTTTGTTCTTGCAATCGACGGTTGCACAATGTTGCGCCAACCAGTCCATGCCAAGGATCACATCAAATCCTTGCATGTCTAACAGTATCAACTTTGCTTCTAGTTCATGTACCTCTAAGTCTCGAACTGCTACAATGATGGATTTGCAAGCTAACTCCATGTCTACTAACTCTCCAGTCGGAATAGACACAGATAGGACGAAATCCAACGTCTCTGGAACAATCTTCATCTTCTTGGCGAAACGTGGAGTGACGAATGAGTGGGTAGACCCTGGGTCTATCAACACTCGAGCGTCATATCCACCAAAGCATCCTTTTTCATATATGTTTAAAGTACCTATAGTATACATACATACATACAATAATTTACACATCAATTTACACTCTTAATTCACATATAGCTTTTTGTATAAAAAAAAAAATCTATACAATTTCTAATGCATGCTCCTTCTCTATCTAAAATTTTAATGAAATGAAAATTTTCTTTAATTTTAACGAGTCTCACCTTGGATGACGTCATGCACGTTCCCTGCTTCCTGAGCAGTGACTGCATAGGCTCTCCCCTGAACGATCGTCTTCCTTGCTTGAATGGGTCGTGGCGCTGCAACTGAAGCCGTCTTTCTTTTATCCGCCTCGGGGTAATCCTTGATCAAGTGGCCCACCTTGCCACATCGGAAACAACCCTTAGTTCCCAATCTACAATCCACTGTCCTATGAGGCTTGCCACACTTTGCGCAAGTCTCCCGAGGTGCGAAAGAAACAGTACGAGAACCCTGTGTGATAGTGGTGCCAGTAGACATGGCAGGGCTCTCATAGCGTAAAGGTCTCCCCGATGCAATTAATGGAAACCTCTGTTGGTGTTGTTGTTGCGCCGGTCTTCCGAAACCCCCTTGGAACTGTGGTCTCTGAGTTTGGGCCACGAACCTCGGCTTTTTGTTCACCGGTTCGTAGTGCCCCGATCTTCCTTGTTCATTTCCTCCCCTCTGTTGCTCTCTCTGTTTATATCTATTTGTATTTTCTTCTTCTAAACCAACATCTTACTCATGACCTCTTCATAGGTCCTCAGCTGAAATGGAGCTACGCCTCCCCTAACCTCAGGCTTCAAACCTTGCTGAAACCTCTTGGATTTCATCACTTCGGTAGCGACGTAGAAACTCTACCCCATATTCTCTCACTGTCATCCTCCCTTGTACTAACTGTAGGAATTGTATCTCTAATTGGTTCCTCACCACTTCCGAAAAATACTGTTTGTTGAACTCCTCAGCAAACTCCTCCCAAGTCCAAGGCAACTCTGGGGTCTCCTGAGCCCGAGTCCGTATCACGGACTTCCACCAAGGCCCAGCCTCCCCATCCAACATATAAGCTGCCCATCTCACACTTTCATCTTCCGTGCACGTTAGCACGCTAAAGACTTTCTCCATCTCCATCAGCCAGTTTTCAGCGGCCATTGTGTCTGCCTGCCCAGAAAATAAAGGAGGTCTCATTCTCCTAAATTCTGTAAAAGATGAGGGCAGAACAGCGCAGTCCTACAGTGGTGTGGTGGTGTTTCATTCTCTTGATGCATGGGCTGCAAAGGATGCGGCTTGTTGTGCCATGGCAGCTGCCATAGTCTCCATAGTGTGCATCATCCTTTGTCGCTCTTCTCTGTCTTCTTGTCTTTCTCTCACTCTCTCTTATTCTCTTAGATCTTGATCCTGATGATCTCAATCCTCTTCATTAAGCTGTCTACTACTACTGCCCCCTGGGGCCTCAGTACCCCCTAAAGGCACTCTATTAGTAGGAGAGATGTAATCATCTCCACTACGTAGACTCCTCTGTTGGCCTCCCCTTGATCGGCCTCTTCCTCTAGATGACATTTGCGGCTGCATTTGAAACTAAAGTTTCGTTAGCAGAAGCCCCTATGTTCTGACGAAAGAACCATTGTCAGAATTGCTAAAAGAAAATGGCTTTGATACCAAGCTGATGACCCGGATTTTGACACCCGAAACCGATGCCATCACGATCATCTTGACCGTGCCCCTTTGCTAAGCACGGAACACTGGTATATCAAGCATGCAATAGAATAATAAACGAAATTTCGGAATTTAAATCTATACTAAGCAACTCCCCAAAAGACAGTTCTACCCTCATGCCTCTGCATGAATGGAAAACCGATCTGAACTATCGATGATAGCAATCATCACGGATGGTTCGTCCCAAAAGAATAATCCCAACTCCTTATATACATGGTTTAAACAAAATCAAAGCTTGACATACCAAGCCGTACAAAACTCTCTCAAAAAGCCCTCAAAGTGGCACAACGGAGTCCTCTAGAAGAAGTCCTCAGGAGGTGGCTCCAACTCTTCGTCGGCCGCAAGGTCCGACTCACCGGGGTCAGCGTCTCCTGAAGCCTCGGCAGCTGCTAGTAGTGGACCTGCGACGTATAGTCTATAGGGTGAGCTACATCCTAGCTCAATAGGGAACAAACACGGTTGAACATATAAATTATAACTCACATATATTCCATGATATGCCATGCATGATGTGTCTATGCAGTTATTGATGAAAACAGTTAAAAAGCATTTCATTTTACTGTTCATTACTTATGTTTTCATTTATTCATGAATGATGCTGAAAAGGCCTAAAGCAAAACTTAAACTTTCAACTTAAGTAATCCCCGAGCAATATAGCATCGAGCCCCGATGAGATACCCTTCATCGTCATCTATATAGACACTTTTAACGTATTCCCTGGGAATACAATATATAGTACCCAAGCCCCTTTCCCCTGGGGATTGGTGGCGGGGTTTCACTTGTCTCAATTCAACACCCCTGGGGTGTGCTTACTACGTACGGATAAGCCTCACTTGGCGCCTACGGTTTCGCCGTGTCGGTCCGGATATCTGCCCGTGTTTCGTGGATATCCCGCCACGTCGGTGGGGTAACCTATCAAACCTCAAATAACAAAAATATCGGTGCCTTACATATAGTTATTCACCGTGTAAGTGTGCTATCTTATATCAGTTAGGCCCTATCAAACATGATTCAATCTTGGATACATCCCTGGGATGTATCCATTCACTTGCATCACACCTGATGCTCATATCTCTTCACTTCATCATCCCCTGGGGATGGCTCATTATAATTCCTCTTATGGATGTCACACACACTTTTTCACAATTCTTAAGCAATAAAACATTTGAATTTAATTTCTATATCACTACATACATGCTCTTATAAAATAAGGTACATGTTCAAGGTGTTCCCTACCTCAAGTCTTCGTTTGCTCAACGCATCAAGGTCTCACGTGGCTCCTTGTGCACTAGTTCACGCGTACCACCTATGGTACCACATAACAGGTGAAACACATCACAAAGGATGAAATAAAGAAGGTTCGAGACCCTCCAAGAATCTTAAAGTCAAACTCAAAAGTCAACATTATTTATCTCAGTCGATTAATCGAACTCCAAAATCGATTAATCGAATCTGATTCGATTAATCGATTTCCAAAATCGATTAATCGAAAGTCAATATCGATTAATCGATTCTCAAATCGATTAATCGAGATTCTCATTCGATTAATCGATTTCCAAAATCGATTAATCGAAAGTCAATATCGATTAATCGATTCTCAAATCGATTAATCGAGATTCTCATTCGATTAATCGAATCCTAATTCGATTAATCGAAAATCTCTGTTCAGCCAAGTCGATTCTCAATTCGAGTAATCGAGTTCCTAAAATCGATTAATCGATCCCAAATCGATTAATCAAAAATTGAAATCGATTAATTGAAATCCCATTTCGATTAGTCGATTTTCTACAAGTCACCACCTCCAGCCCCTGGGGTCTACTGGAGGTTCCCAGTCGATTAATCGATACCCAAATCGATTAATCGAAATCCAAAGTCGATTAATCGAACTCCAATTCGATTAATCGAAGTCGGGGTCCTCTGACTTTTCAACTTCCTGGCCAATTTCGATTAATCGAAACCTAATTTCGATTAATCGAAATTGTCAGATTCAGCCCATTTCGAGCTGTTCTTCCCAATCTTTTTCCACACTTTTTCCTCTATTTCTCTTAACCATTATCCTATGATTTAAACCATTTTCAACTACAATTTAGCCTCTACGATCTATGCATTTTATTCACAAAAATTTACCTTGAATAAATCTCAAATTGATTTCAAATCAAGTGGTTGGAAGGCTAGGGTTCCAGCTTTGCTTCTGGCGGATCCCTCGCGTCGAATCCGACGTTTATTGCTCGAATCTCCCTTCCTCAACTAGCATTTACTCCTTGTATTAATCACTCTCTTTACTCCTCTCCCTCTCTTCTTTACTTTTCTCTCAACAACCAAAACTCTTGATTTTAGGGCTATTAAACCCTTTTATCTCTTTCCTCTCTTGTGTGTTGAGCACATACACCGCGATAGGTGTATGCGACTTCACATTTACAACACACACCACATAGACATTCAACCCATCACATCTCAATCGCTCATCACACTCAATGCTAACTATCGAACTCCTAATTGGTCAAACCTGTGACCGATCGGGCACGGATCCCAAGGTCATAGTTTAGCGTGATTTTTCGGGCTATTACAACTGTTCATCGTCTTCTCTGATTCACACGTTACTATTTATTGACTTTTTTACATGATTCTCATATTACTATTCATTGACTTTTCTTAATTCTTGATATGATAAATAGGAGGATCTGACTATTATTACTAGGTGTATTCTAGTGTTAATAGTCGCGTAGGATTGTGAGGCGAGTTAGCAGTGAGTGCGTTGATGGCAAGGTTCTTACGCAAATCATTGACGGACATAGATTTAGAAAACACTTTTTGGTAGTAATTGTTAGATCCCACTATTTGTTTATTTTTAAGAATTTAGGAAAGAAGATGACTAGTAGTTTTTGAGAAGAATTTAGAAAAGAAGATGACTAGTAGTTTTTGAGTATTATGGGAAGAAGGTGAATAGTAGTTATTATGTAGATGAATAGTAATTTGGGTCACTATTCATTATAGTATTACTATTCCAACTTCACTATTTACATATGAAATTACACTCCTATCGGTACCTACACCAACTCTTTTCACTCTTTTCATTTTTCGATTTTAAATCAAATTTAAAAAAAAAAAAAAAAAATTCCTTTTCAAATTTTTGTAAATGTCTTTATTTGGTTTTAGTTTTCAAAATAAAAAATTAATTAAAAATTCTGAATTAGTCCAATAGGCTAATACAAAAGAACAATTAGATCGATGGACAATTCCTCCCATCAACCCTAAAATATTGTATAAACAAGGATGGACTAATTGGTCTACTGGCATGCCTATCAAAACTTCTGAGCAAACTCTCAGTGTTGGCGAAGACCAAGAAGGTCTCCAGCTCTTATCCAATGAAGATCTAATAACAAATCTTAAAACTTTTTAACTACCTCCATCTTGCCTGTATTCAGGTAGCTTTCAAACCTCTTACCCTTTTGGGAAACAATAATAGTATTATGACCACCTTACGAGATGCAAGATGCCTTGATTGGTATTCTTCTCTCATGGCAGCTGTTGAAATCAGTCTTTATCATTGTCCTATTTACTTTAATGTTTTCCCCAATTTAACCTTATCCTTAACAGATAAAAATCTGTTATCAGCCTGTACTCTTAATTTACAAACTCAAGGGTACAATTTTATGCTTGGATCAGAGACCATTGCTCTGATTTATCGTCTTCATTACAAAGTAATGACTTCCTTGGCTCCTCGAGTCAATTACCATAGTCCTCCTAGCCAAACGGTTTTAATTGAAACCAATTTAACCACCTCTAAAATTGCTACCCCCTCTTTGATTTCATGGAAAAATATTAATTTTCCAAAATCATGGACGATTACTCAAGTAGTACCTTCTAAACCAATCCTTAATAAGGATATTGAACAAATCGTTCAACAAGATAATGGTGATGCTATTTTACATTTTGATAAATATACATCCCCTCAATATCGTACTAGAAGATCTTATTCTGATTCGAGTTCTCGAGATCCTTATAAAATTTATATACCTTCGACTTCTCGATCTTCCTTTTCAGAAGTAGCTTCATCAGCTATTCCTGAAATTAATCTTGAAGGCATCTATGTTTCTAACCAACAAATACCTCATGGGATATGTACCCAACAACATAGGGAATCTCCTACTGCTAGTGAGATGAATTTCTTATTTACAAATAATTTATCATGAATATTACCGATTTTGTAATAAATAGGCAAGAAATTAATGCTAAATTTTATCAAGACCAATATAAGTCTTTTCACGATTGGTATTTCAAAAAAAATTCTAATAAAAAATTACAAGAATTCAAGGAAAGATTCTATCAACAAATTATTCCTTTTGTAAAATGGTTTAAAGCAACCCAATATCCTGAAATGACTCAGGTAGAAATAAGAATTCATCTCCTTGCTGACTTTCAACAAGTTTGGCACAAGTTGGAAAATCAAACTATTCCTTTAGTTCATCCTCCTGAAGAACCATCAAAATCTTCAGATCAAGAAATCATCTTGGCTCGCGCTCCAACTAGTCAAGATACTAGTTATCAGCCTGGGGATAATCATCAAAAGGAATTTATTCAAATATTAAATTCAAGAATACAAGAATTATCTTCCAAAACAAAGAAAAACCAAACACCTTTACAGATAAATATTTTATCAAAAAATACTAAAGCTAAATCTTATCCCTCTAGCTTTTACAAACAACAAAAATCCTCTACGATTAATCAATCTTCATCTTTGTCCAAGATGACAAAGAAATCCAAATCAATATCCCAAGAGCATATTCAATGCTTTAAATGTTCCAAATATGAGCATTATGCCAATAGGTGTAAAATGAAGAAAAAATCATACCAAATTTTTGACAAAAATTCAAGACTTATTAAGTCACAATCTCAAAATAATCCAAGGTCTAATCCTAGACCATCAAATATCAATGATCTAAAATGTGAGATCAATTCAATAAAATCGGAATTAAGTAAACCTAAGAAATCTCTTATTACTCCAATTCTTAATTACATCCATGCTTTGAGTCAAGTTACAACTCAACAATGGTATATTCAAATCACTCTGGTGATTAATCAAGAATTCACTATCAAAGATGTTGTTGCTCTTATTGACAGTGATGCTGATTTAAATTGTATCTAAGAAGGATTAGTTCCTACCCAATACTTTGATAAAACCACTCAAATTTTCAATAATGTTAGTGGTAATAAAATGCAAATTAAATATAAACTAAATTATGTCTCTATTTACAACAATGGAATTTGAATTCCATCCAATTTTATTCTTATCAAGGATTTAACCCAAATTGTTATTCTTGGTACTCCCTTTCTTACTTCCATTCTACCCATAACAAAAGTAGATAATGAAGGGATATCTGCCCAATATAATGAACATCCTCTGATGTTCCAATTCATCACTCCACCTCAAACCAAGGTTATCAATTCCATGGAATCTAATTATTTTTCAGAGAAAAATAATTGACCTTCTTACAACAAGAAGTCAGGTTTTTATCTCTCGAAAAATAATTAGAATCTCCTTCAATCCAATTCAAGATTTCTCAACTTCTGAAATCTTACCACACTGACATTTGCAGTGAGATTCCCAATGCCTTTTGGGATCGAAAGAAACATATTGTTTCTCTCCCTTATAATACTGATTTTAATGAAAAATATATTCCTACGAAAGCAAGACCTAGTCAAATGAAGCTTGCTTATTTGGAATTATGTAAAATTGAAATTGCCAGTTTATTGCACAAACAACTGATTCGTCCAAGTCACTCCCCATGGAGTTGCTGACTTTATCCATCATCTTGCTCATGCTGTAGAATTATTACATTCAAAACTGAAAAAGAATCCATCCCCTTGGACGAATGATCATACTAAGGTTGTGAGACAAATAAAGTCACTAGTCAAACAAATTCCTTGTCTCTCTTTGGCCAACCCTCTTTGGTCCAAAATTGTTGAGACAGATGCCTCCAATATTGGATATGGAGGAATCTTGAAACAAATAAATCCTTCCAAGCAGAAAAAAGAATTAATTAGATGTACTTCTGGCGTTTGGAAAAATGCCCAAACAAATTATTCAACCATTAAACAAGAAGTGTTATCTATTGTAAAGAGTATTCATAAATTTCAAGATGATTTACTCAATCAATCATTTTTATTCAGAATAGATTTTAGTGCAGCAAAATCAGTTTTGCAAAAAGATGTTAAAAATTTGATTTCGAAATAAATATTTACCAGATGGCAAGCTAAATTATCTTCTTTTGATTTCCAAATTGAATATATCAAAGGAGAGACAAACTCTCTCCCTAACTTTCTAACCCGTGAGTTTTTGCAGGGAAAGTCATAATGGCAGCATCCTCATAAGGAGAAATAGGTAGAGGAAGAGGACGGGGCAATATCCCTATACCACAATCAAGAAAAATTACAGATGATTATCAGCTATAGACAATTATCCAAAATAATCGATTTCGACCCCAAAAAGGGAAAGACACTCTTAATAACGCTAACCAAGCGAATGCAAAGGCTAACCAAGCCGCCAATGAATTAAAAGACTCCAATTATATCCAAAAAGATATTATATCTAATATTATAGTATTAGAACCAGAAGATAAACAATGGATATCTGATCCATGGGAAATTAAAAGAAGGTATCTTGACATACATGGCTACCCTGCTCTTGAGGGATAAATCAGAATTATTGCTGAAGCCATTCTTACCTCAACAGGGTCTATAACCTTTATACACCATATAGACAACCAATGACCAAATAGCCCAATTACCTACAACAAAGCTATCATTCATAAAATCCTTAAACCTTCACCTTGGGATTTTGATCTCAACAAAGCTAGAAAATTGAGTTCAGGTCATTCCTTCAATTACTGGGATTATATCCAAGCCTTTACCAATGTTTTCTTCTATATGAACCCAAAACAAAAACATTCCTGGTTCATTAAAACTTGTCCTACCATCCTTCAAGCAGGCTATCCAAATTGGTTCTTTCAATGGTGGCTACATTTTGGTCCAACTCCTCAAATTCTTCCCAAATCAGTTCTCTCTATATATAAACAGTATGAAGAGAGTCATCCCAAGTTCAAATCCAAATCTATTCATTCCAATGAAGTCTCTTTTCATTTTTTTACCGAATGTGGTATTCCTTGGATTTATATGTGGAATCTTCAAGTATCCACAGATACTCATATTCCTATTCTTCTTCGCACTCATTGGGTCCGTTGGTGGGAAAATTTTTCCGATCTTGATTCAAAATTAGCAGAAATTTCTTCTATTCTTGCTCAATATGCTCAAACAGCACAATCTGAGGTCCCTTTATCTTCCTTGGCCTCAAATCCCTTTGAAATCTTCAAAGAAATGATCAGAAAGCAACATCCTGAGCTAACTGAAGCTCAAATCAATCAAAAGTGCCTTGTCTCTATGAAGGTTCATTTTCTTCAATCCTTTGATCCAGCAGCAGCACAGTTAGATGATGACTCTATGACTTCTTCTGAGAACTCATTCAATGTCTTAGCTGGTGAATCTCAACCAGACAGCCCCGATCCATCAGTAGGGGAATATTAGGAGAATATCATCCATAAGGTAAAGGACAAAAAGAAATAAAACCTAACAATTGCCATTGTCCTGCTCCATCATTTGTTGCCTAACAACTGGTATCAATTATCAGAGTCGATGACGCAAGCAATGAAGTCACCGCGCAATACATTCTACAGTTCTATCAAATTGCCCTCAATAATTCACTTTTGACGCAAGCCCTGATGTCATACAGCAATTACTTTGGGATGAAGCGACTGCAACCAATATATTCAATACACGTATCCCTCCACTCACGGACTTCAACCAATTTCAAATCCGCAATTGTGTATAAATGCGATAGCTTGGGACCTGTCCAAGCACCGAGAAATTTTTTTCTCTTTTCTTTCTTTAGTCTCCTTCTCTTCTTTGTTTAAAGTTTCCTTTCTCTTTTTCTTTTGTTTAAGTGTTTATTTAAGTGTTTAGTGTGTAAGGTGGAGCAATCCCGGTAAGATTTCTCCTTTGTTCATTTCTTAGTGTAAGTTATATGTTTGTTTAAATAAGATTGTGAATATTTTATCTTCTTAGTTTAGTAGTTTAGTTGGATTGGCTATTAGTTTATATGCACTAACCTTCATGTGAAACGTTCTTTTAATTCCGTAACCTCTCTTCCCCAACTCTGTAATTGGTATCAGAGTTGGGGGAAGAGAGGTTACGGAATTAAAAGAACAGTAGTCCATCCACAGACTCATAGCAGATTGAGAAGAATTAAGAGAACGTTGCACATGAAGGTTAGTACATATAAACTAATAACCAATCCAACTAAACTACTAAACTAAGAAGATAAAATATTCACAATCTTAATTAAACAAACATATAACTTACACTAAGAAATAAACAAAGGAGAAATCTTACCGAGATTGCTCCACCTTACACACTAAAAGCTTAAACAAAAGAAAAAGAGAAAGGGAACTTTAAACAAAGAAGAGAAGGAGAGACTAAAGAAAGAAAAGAGAAAATTTTCTCTCGGTGCTTGAACAGGTCCTAAGCTACCTCATTTATACACAATTGCGGACTTGAAAATGGTTGAAGTCCGTAAGTGGAGGGACACGTGTGCTAAATATATTAGTTGCAGTCGTTTTGTCCCAAGTAATTGCTGTATGATATCAGTGCTTGCATCATATGGAAATTATTGTTGGATGACGTCAGGGCTTCCATCATAAGGGAATTATTGAGGACAACTGGATAGGACTGTGAAGGTATTGCGCAGTGACTTCATTGCTTGCATCATCGACTTTGATAATTGATGTCAGTGATTAGCATTATTTGATTGTCGCAGATAAGGTTATGGCTTGTGTGGTCCATTATGATTCCAATCTATTATTGAGATTGTGATAGTAGATAGAATCTTCTGATACAGGACTATCCTGATTAGGGGTGCCTTGTAGCAACTCTTCTTCTCTAATGGTAGCCTCGATTTCCAGTGATTCTGGTAGATGGAGATGGATACAACTCACCATCTGATTGAGTAAATTGTTTACTTCTATTTCTTGCTGTGGAGTAACCATATACTCTATGGGAAGATTGGTGAGAAAGAGACGCCTTCCATCAGTAATTTTGAAAGTATATGGAGTTTTTGATATATCTCTTGCTTCTTTTGAGAAGTACATAAGGGATTGAATCCAGTATAACTTGGGAGAAATGTCTTTAATACTTGATGCGGTTGACGGGATTGTCATCTGGACATGAGAATGTTCATGTTGTTTCGTCTTCTTGAGAACCCATATCTGATATGGTTGAAAAAATGTTCCTTTTGATCTCCAGCCAATAGTACTAGTAATCCAGAAGGTAAAATGAACATGAGGAGAAAGAGATTTGATTGTATGAATGACCATCGATTTGATCATACGAGGAAAATTTGGAAGAATATGAGTTGGAAAAATTAATTGATTAATCAAACCCCAATCAAGGCAAGCGGCTAGATTTTGAGAAGGGAAAAAATAGGAACAAAGGGAGAGTTTGGGTAAATGATAGCCCTGACTATGATTGACATAACGATGATGTTGCAACAAAATTTGTTTAATTGTGATTGCATGATCCTCAATTTGGGAATAGATATCTTGAGCAATTTCAAGTGGAAGGATATTCTTGATTTTCTTAAATAAACAAATTCTTTTGAGACGTTGGAGAATTGGATATGGAAAATAAGACTCAAGAAGTTCAATGAGTGAAATAGTAAAAATGAGTGATCTTTTCAATAGTAAAAATCTCGTCTTCCCAATTAAATTCATTTAAGAGGGAAATAAGACCATCATATAATTTTTTAATTTTAGTCTCTTGAGTTCTGATTTTGTTATTTAAAGAACTCATATGATATCGGAGTTTTTTTCGATTATTCATTACATGGTTTTTCCATATGGCATTCACATCTTGGTGAATGGTAGCAGATATGCCAGGATTATAGAAATCAGGTATATTTTGCATTCTATATATTTTTGCATTGGTATGTGGGGTGATTCTCCCAACACTAATTTTTTCCAGCTGTTGGGTGGTCTGACCAATACTGGTTTTTTCTAGTTTTTGAGTGGTCTGGTATATTTCCAAGGCCTGTCTTGCTTCTCAAATTGAATCATGCATTTCATAGTATGCATTAGGAAAATTAAAGATTTGGCTATGACAAGCTTGCCATGAGACCTAAATGCCTGGTTGGAATCCTCTTAAGACAACATAAGCCTTTCGATGGATAGAAGTAATATCTTCTCTTATAGGGTATTTTTCAAGATACATCTTGTTGGATCTGCTGCTGCTACCCATAATCTGTATTCACAGAAAGATTTGTTAGTAGGTCTTTGTTTAGACCAAATGGGTTTGGGAAATCTTCTTGGCTTGTGCGGGAAAATTCCTGCAAAAGTAAACCTATTAGTTTATGAAATAATAAAATAGAAGTGGAGTTATAATAGTAAAAAGATAAAAGGGAAATTTACTTAAAATATTGAGTAAGTGGATAATTATGGATGGAGAGATTTAAAATATTGTGTAATTTGATACTTGTGGGTAGAGTGAGTGGGTAGGGGGGCCCCAAAATTACACAAGGGGGATTTTGGAGGGGCAAATAAAGGCACCCATCGAAGGAGGAGTGAAAAATTCAAATGTTAATGGGATATTATGATACTGGGTATGAATACCAGTATGATCTATCTGGAAATATGATAGGAGTGTATTAATGAAAGGTAAACCAAGTATAACCAATTGGGTATCATTGGTGAGAATCATAAATGTGGTAGGAATAGAAATTCCATGATGGTAGATGGAAAGATCGACTTTGTTTTTAATGGTCATATGATGACCACTAGCATTGATGAGACTATGATGAGTCTTAACCAAGTATTGAGGAGGAATGAAACCTTCTTGAATACAATTCATGTCTGCACCACTATCAACTAGTGCAATGACATATTTAAAGATTAAATCATAATGAATGATTAAAGTGATTTTAATATACCATTTCTTAGATGGTGGATGACTTATAGGTTGTAAATAATTGTCTTGAATTGCTAAGTTATCCACAGATTGGTGGTTAGCAAGGCTAGCTGTTCCTAGCTTTTGGGTTCTTGTTTTGAGTGTAGAAATTTCTTGACTCATTTGTTGTTTGAATTGGTTAAATTCATTATTATTAATGTCACTCAAGTCGATTGAATAATTCTTTGATTGAGTAAGGATTTTCAATTATTAAATCCTTTTTATTTTCTTTTTTAGTCATAGATATACAGGCTTCAATTAATTTGGATTTCATGATAAGATCTTCAGTTTTATCAACTAAATTTAATAAAGATGGTTGACTGTCACTAAGGACATTGATACTGAGATTATTCATAGCAGCAAATGCCTGCCAAGTGTCATTGGGTGTATTAATAGGTTGACAATTACAACCTAAATGATGGTCTTCCTCAGAGGAAGAAGTTGAAGTAAGACTATTTGTCTCATCATTCTCAGATGCATCTGTATGAGAAGGAATATCATCAATTAAGAGTTTGGATAGGGTTAATTTTAAACCTTCATCATTTATTTTATTTAATTTTTGTTGGAGAGTACATTGATTGGCATAATGGCCAAATCTATGACACTTATAACACTTGATTTCTTTTTTAGAATTATTTGATTATTTTTCTCGAAATTGTCGAGAAGAAGGATGATTATTTCCTTTAGAAAATTGTTTTTTCTTTCTAAAAGATTTATAGTTTGGTAAAGATTCTTTCAATTTTCTTTCTTTCCTTTTTGGAGGAAAATTAATTTTTGTATCATAGGCAAATTGGTCACAAAATTCTCCTAGTTCCTTGCGACCAGTAAGTTATTGTTATTTTAATTGTTGGTGTAATTTAAGATCATTACACAAAGTAAGGCCTTCACGGATGATGACACTTATTAATTGACCATAAGTATATTGATTATAATCAATACTTTGGTCTTCAGGATTGCTGATTTTGTTTCTGACCTTTTTAGCAAATAAGCTGGAGAGGCCATCAATGAATTTGGCTTTCCAATATTTATTGTTAGCATCGGTTCATTGCATGACCTTAGTCAGAAAGACATCCTTGTACCATCTAAATTGTGTTAAGAATGGACAACGTAAATTTTGAAGAAGTTCTCTTCTTCGTTCTCGTTGATGTTTCCAAGAACCAATAAAATGTAATATTATACTTTGGGTTAAAGTATACACAGAATCTTCATAGGTCTCAAGTTGACCAGTATTTTCATTCTTTACTTGTTTGGTTGAGTTAAGAATTTTATCTCTTTGATATTGGGTAAGAAAATTATCCCACCATCCTTTAAGGATACCGGAAAAACAAGCAATAATAAATCGAGCAATTTGGTGATCAGTATTATTACTTTATTTGAGAATAGTGTTGCACATAAACATTTTATGCACTATTTCGAAAATTGCATATTCAGATTTACCATCAATATTCCATTCGTAATTGGATCTATGATCGTAAGAATTTTGGATAGTCATATAATCTTCTTCATAAAGAAGATCCTGTGGAGTCGGTCTATGATAATAATATTTGGAATAAATATTCCATCTATTTTGAGATGGTCTAGAATATTGAATCTTATTGAATTCCATATCATTTTGTAACGATTCAAAATTAGTTTGAAGGTTGTCTATATGAATATGATTTTCATCATCAGTTAAGATATTTATTTGTAAAGGAATTTTCTTATCTTTTAAAGATAAATTGTGTAACTGATAGGTTAATTTATCAATAAATTCATCCTGTTTGATTTGTTGTAATTTGGAAGATAGATTTATTCCTGTGACTTCTAAAGGTAGTTTCATATTGGATTGTTCCAAATGAAGAATATGAGGTTCTTTAGGAAAAGAAATCATTTCTTCAATTCTGTTTAATTGTTGACTAATTGTTTGAAGATTAATATTGGTAAAATTGTTTTGTTTATATAGGTTGGATAAATATGATTTTGTAGGATGGGATGGTGATTCCACTGGACGAATTAAAGCAATAGCTTCAATGGTTATCGATGAATGAGGTTGAGTAAGTTTTAAGGCTTCAGCAGGAGGGTGAACAGATTGAATGATTGTTCCATCCATCTTTTGCCACGCCTTTTGCACATCTGTAAGGAGATGTATTCTCCTTTCTTCTTGATTCATTTCCATGTATTGGGTTGCTTTGAACCATTTTACAAAATGAATGATTTGATAGGATGACTTTATATATTGATAGAATTTTTCTTTAAATCCTTGTAACTTTTCATTGGAAAATTTTTGGAAATACCAATCACGAAATGGTTTATATTGTTCTTACTGAAATTCAGCATTTATTTCTGCACGATTAATTACAAATTCTTTTGGTTTTGCCATGATATCTGTTTTTAATAATAGTTTAAGACCTTGGAGAATTTGCTCAGTGATTTTAATGGACAGGTTAGTGGACCCATTAGCCAATTTGAAGATTTTAGGATTGATAGGAGGAATTGTCTATCTATCTAATTGATCATTAGTCCATTGGACTAATTCCGGATTTGATTTTTTATTTTGAAAACAAAATAAAGACATTTACAGATATTTAAAAGTTTGTTTTTTTTTTTTTTGTTTTTTTGTTTTTTAATTTAAAAACTGAAAAAATAAAAAGAGTGAAAAGAGTTGGTATAGGTACCAATAGGAGTGTAATTTCATATGTGAATAGTGAAGTCGGAATAGTAATACTATAGTGAATAGTGACCCGAACTACTATTCATTTGCATAGTAACTACTATTCATCTTCTTCTCACAATACTCAAAAACTATCAGTCATCTTCTTTTCTAAATTCTTCTAAAAAACTACTAGTCATCTTCTTTCCTAAATTCTTAAAAACAAACAAATAGTGGGATCTGATAATTACTACCAAAAGTGTTTTCCAAATCTGTGTCCGTCAACGATTTATGAAAGAACATCGTCATTAGCGCACTCACTGCTAACTCGCCTCACAATTCTACGCGACTATTAACGCTAGAAAACACCTAGTAATAACAGTCAAATCCTCTTATTTATCATATTAAGAATTAAGAAAAGTCAATTAACAGTAATATGAAAATCATGTTAAAAAGTTAATAAATAGTAACGTGAGAATCAGAGAAGACGATGAACAGAAGTCCATCGACAGACTCATAGCAGACATAACTACTAGTCATTGTTTCCTACTCTTCTGATATTTCTTATTTCCCATATGAAATTACCACGAGTTTAGCCGGACATAACTCTGATACTAATTACAGAGTTGGGGGAAGAGAGGTTACGGAATTAAGAGAACGTTGCACAACCTTCTCTGATTCTTTTGTTTAAGTTGGGGGTAAGGAACGATCCTTTAGAAGCCTAAACACATTTAGATCAAGGGAGATAACAATAGAAATTTAAACATTTTTTAAAAATCTTACACATTTTTTTTTCACTAATTTTTATGTGGTTTGAGATTTTTTTGTGTACACTCAAGACAATATTTGCTGGAGTACTATATGGTGTCAGAGCCTAGTGGGAGGATCTTTGTTGCTATCTTTTGGCTTCAGTTTTGAGAGTTTTGAGAGTTTTGAGCGAGGGGACATGGGAGATACACTAAAAAAATTAACTTTTGTTAATTATAGTCGGAGTTCGTTTGCTGCAGTTGAGACAATATTTTTTTGGGAGTCATTAGTTGCACAAGCTTTTCAAGTGATTGCATCGAATTTAAAAGAAAGACGTCTAATTTTGTCAACCTCTACTATATTAAAACACCAGCTAAGCCATTTGATTTGAAGGACATAATTTAAAGATTCCAATACAAAAAATTACAACAAAATATAATTTTTATCATTTAATTAAATAGAGTCAAAGGCTATTAAATAATTTAATAGTTGACTATAATAGATCACATGAGAAGTATCATATTTTGCTCAAATTTTATGTACTAGAGATCTATTGGTCATGAACTTTAAATTAAACGGCTCATATTACATTAGTGCATATCACATGTTCCTTAAATACCAAGTCAATTTTTAAATTCGGTGCAATCACTTGAAAAATGTGTGCAAGTAAAGGCTCCTTTTTTTTGTAATAACTTTGAAAGTTGCAAACGTGGCAACAAATGACGCTTGGTCAAAAGTTTTTCTTCTCTCACAGTTGAGACTTACGAGACAAGAAAAAGTTAAAAAGTAATTTTGTTAATTATAGTTAACATGGGACGCCTGGTCAGAAGTTTAAGGTTTAAAAGTTGCAAACGTGGCACCAAATGACGCCTTGGCCGTAGGTTCCGGCCTCATATAAATTGGCATTTTACATATTTCACCATTTAAACTATTTTTGAGGAGGACAACTAGAACGACGACCTTTCAAACAGATTAGCCCATAACGGTCCGCTTGTAATCACGTGGCTAACATGTTTGATAACTCTATATAAGTCAAAAAATGAAGTTAGCCTTCAGTTATAGGATCGATAATAGTTAGAGAAAAGTATCAAAAAAACGCTCCAAATTAACTTTTATCACCATTTTGGTGCCTTTTCTTTTTTATTACTGAAAGGTGCCCATGCACCCTCAAAATGGACAACATTTAAGCTTTATGAAAAGGATAAATTATATTTCAGCTCCTTCGTTCAAAAAATCCCAGAAGCTATGCATCCCCAAAGCCCTAAAAAATACCCATCTAACAAAACTCATGAAGTCACAATCTCTCACCATGAAACTTGTTTTTCCAATTTAACAATCACCCAAGAGGCTAATCTTCAGAGACACTAAATCCGAATCGGTCTCCAAATCTCCACACGTCGTTCAAGGATCAGACATTAAACCACTCTCTACCGTAACCGAAGAAGACGGGCACCTTGAAATCGGGTGATGCCGTAATGGTTCTCGGGCGGTACAGGCGACGAGTCGGCCCCAAAGGAGCCGGAAAAACCGATGGAAAAACTTCACCCGACCGCGGAGAGTCCATTTGACGTTGACGTGGACCAATCTCCGACAGACTTATGTCATTTTCCGGTGGCTTGAAACGCCCTTGTAGCCATTAAAATGCAGAGAGGTCTGGTTTATTCTTTCTCATTTTTTGGGTTCCACCATCTTTTTTCTCTCTTTTCTATCTGTTTGGTGGCTAGTAAGGGGATAAAATAATAAGGGTAAAATAGTAAATGAACTTAAGATTGGTGCGTGGGTTTATTTGGCCGGCGGGTTGTTCAGGAACGCAGGGGCACTATATTGGTAAAAAAAATAGTTCAGGTCTTTTTAGTGATAAAATAAGGCACAAGCCTCTTTTTGGTCCAAAGCCTTAATACTTATCTCTATACAAACTTTATAAAAAAAATAAAATAATAAACAGCTCCTTACATGCATAACTTTTATAGGGCTGTAGGCTGCGTATGATATAGATCTCTACTAGTCCTTGTCATAGCAGAGTTCACCTGTTTTAGCGGGTACCCATTCTCCTTGATAACTCCTTGCATAGCAAGATTTTATGCAAGATTTACCTATTTAGTAATTCTACCCTCCTCTCTACTCACTCTTTGCCATAGTAAATTTTATTTGCCCTGGTAGGAAGTTAGTAGAGAGCAGAGAGGCTACCTGATTTAGCAGGTACCCCTTCTCCTTGATAACTCCTTGCATAGAAAGATTTTATGCAAGATTTACCTGTTCAGTAGTTCTACCCTCCTCTCTACTCACTCTTTGTCATAGTAAATTTTATTTTCCCTGGTAGGGAGGTAGTAGAGAGTAGAAAGGTTATTGCTAGAGTACGTAAATCCTCCTTTATAGGGAGTTAGAAAAGAGAATGAGAACCAACTAAAACAGGTGAACTCTGTTGTGGCAGGGGCTAGCACAGAGTTATACCATACGCAGCCTTAATATTCGACATAAAACAAAAATAGAGATTCTACATAAATTCACAATTTACATACCCTGCGGGACATCCTGTTGTCGCAGAAGGGACACTCTAACACTCGATCCCATGACTTGTTGGTAACAAACTAAAGTCCTCTACTAACTGCGCAAACCCCTGGGGTAACAACATGAGATCTCATCTTCATTAGAATATCCACCATAGTATCCAAGTGAAAAAATCATTGCCATAATCGAGAATAATGTACTTCTAGTTTTTGAGGAAGTCTTAGAAACCTATAAAAGTATAATATGTAAGTTATTAAAATAATGAATGAAATGAGAAGGCAAAAATGTAAGATCCTAAAAGAACCGTGTTATTGCATTTGCTATTAACACTAAAAGTAAAAATATTATGTTTATTTGACTAGGGAAAGAACCATGTTATTGCATTTGAGTAATGAAGATATACTTTAAATATAACATTGTTTATAACCGTGTTGTAGTGAAAATCTAAGTTACTAACGCTCTTACATGATTGAAGGTGCACGACTAAAGTTAATGAGGTGCGAATTTTTTTTCAATCCACAACAAATAAATCATATGCTTCTTTTAAATATGTGAAAAGGCTCCCTTTTAAGAGTTTTGGTTGGTGAAAATAGAGATCCACTTCCATGTATTATGTGTTTCATGATTTTCACTTTTTATAGGATGATTTGTAGTCAAGATTCTCTTATTTCCAAGGATTGCAGATATAGTTGAACTCGAAATCCAGTTCAACCTGATTGGACCTGAGCATTGTCGACCGAGCACCGTGATTGGTGCTTAAATCCCACTAATCTAACCCAAAATAAAAGGAGAGCTGCCATATGCATGCCACTTTTCCCTTTCCGCATGTCATTTGTATCCACACACCAAGGTTTGATACCTGGACACAAACTAATGAAAAAAATAATGATAACAAATTTTCCTTTAGGGCTTGCTTGGCACTTACATTACAAATGCAATTTTTTTTTTACATTCCAAATTTTCAAGGGTTGCAAAATTGGATTTTATAGGTGTTTGGCATGAATATATTTGCTGCAAATAAAGTTCTACCATCCAGAAGAAGACAATACACTCTCTCTCAATTTAACCATGGAGCTGCAAATTGTTAGTGTTACAACTCTAAATTCGACCGCACAACTGTACCCGATAAAGATGCACTTTTTATTTTTCTCATCAAACTTTCGTCTCTTTTCATCTGATACATGGGAAAATGCAACACCTCCAAATACTCTGAATATGAAACATCAGGTTTCTGATCACTTCATGCTTCTTGAGATGTGAGATCTCGAACAAATTTAGTAGGACTTTTGTTCAAAATATATACAGAATATGAAATGGCTTCTACCCAAAACACTTTAGGCAAAGATTTAGCTTTCAACATGCTTCTGGCCATTTCCACAGTCATCCTATTCATCCTTTCTGCTATCCTGTTCTGCTGAGGTGAAATGTGACAGCCCGGATTTCGGCACCCCGAATCCCGTGCCATCAGCACGGCCCTCGAGACTGTGCCCCATAAACCTGCACGGAACATTGGTATAACCAAGCAACAAAGTAAAGTATATGAACTGAATCAAACATGCATTAATGATATATTGTTCTAAAATAAAAGCTCGAAAGACAGTTCTCATTCCATGCAAACGCATGGACAGAAGAACCGACCCGAACCATTGGTGTAAAACAAGCTCACCCTAGATGGTTTGTCGAAAGAATTCTACCATTGTATAATTACATTTCCCAAAAAAAAAAGGGCTTGACATACCACACCGTACAGTACTCTCTCAAAAAGAATTAAACAAAGTATGCAGGGGTCCTCTAGAAGAAGTCCTCAGGAGGGGGCTCCCAATCCTCCCCAGGCACGTAATCCGAATCTCCCCGATCTACGTCTTCCG
This sequence comes from Chloranthus sessilifolius, assembly GCA_021018995.1. Taxonomy (NCBI): domain Eukaryota; kingdom Viridiplantae; phylum Streptophyta; class Magnoliopsida; order Chloranthales; family Chloranthaceae; genus Chloranthus; species Chloranthus sessilifolius. Next base: position 124,598,323 of record CM037586.1, read on the forward strand.
AAGCCTCAGCAGCCGTAAGCACGGGACCTGCGATGTATAGTCTAAAGGGGTGAGTTACATCCTAGCTCAATAGAGAAACAACAGAATGAACATATAAGTCAAGCTCTCACATATATTCCATGATATTTAACAGCATGATATATCAATGAATTTACTACAAAAGAAACAGTTTACATGACTGAAAGATGCATTGGATGTCACTAATTACTTTACACATTTCATTTGTTCTCAATTTGCTTGTATTAGACAAAGATTCGGTCGAAACACTTAAATCGTAACTTAAGCATTCCCCGATTTACTATAGAATCGAGTTCTTAGTGGAATACCCTCCATCGTCGTCTAATCAGACAATTTTCGTATCCTTTCTCATACATATAATACTACCCAAGTCCCTTTCTCATAGGCGACGGGGTTTCAAGTCTCATACATACATCCCTGGGATGCGTTACTGGTGTACGGATTGGCTGCTGTACCTGTCATAGATATTCTGCCGAGTCAGTCGTGGGTATCCCACTACGTCGGTGGGGTATTCTATTCAAACCTTAAATATCAATGTGCACTACATATAGTTATTCACCGTGTGACTGTCCTAATTTTAGTATATTGGGCCTTATCATTTCTCTTTCTCCTTGCTGACAGGTTTCACATACATCCCTGGGATGCAACTGGCTCAACGCATCACATAGATGCACATTATCACATTCACATCCCCTGGGGACGTCACATATTCGTTTAGTATTTAAACGCACACACACACACACACACCTTTTTGGAATCACATTATAGATGCATAAGTACTCATTTCTATATCACTACATACATGCTTTTGAAAATTAAATACATATTCAAGGCGTTCCCTACCTTAATGCATCGCCATCATTAAAACATATCCTCATCCCCTAGAGAATCAAGCGCATCAAATACATGCCAAACCTACATTGCATGTGCCAAAGATACCCTTAGAAAAGTCCCTAAGAATCTTGGGAACCATAGCTCTCAAAACTATAAAAAAATGAAATAAAAATCTATGTAGTACCTCGCGCGAGCGAGCACTATTCATCGCTCGAGCGAGTACTATTCATCGTTCGAGCGAGCACTTGACCTTGCTTGAGTGGTTAAAATGAAGTACCATCCCCTCACGCGAACGAGCACTATTCATCGCTCGAGCGATGAAAACGAGGCACCTGAAGTTCACGCGAGCCCTCGCTCGAGCGAACTTCCCATTCACAAAGGGTCTCGCTCGAGCGAGCCCAGAACATAGTTTTCACTTATATAATTTGTCCTTCCTCGTGCGAGCGAGCTATTTTAACCACTCGCGTGAGGAGCGATCATAGTAAATGCTCGATCATTTCGAGAACTCACCTCCTACCTCATTTAATACCCTAATAAATGCGATAATGAATCTACCAACGATTTATACCTTATTTAAAGTACATAGAACCTTAAACATACCTTAGAGCGATGGGATCTCTTCTAGATTTGATCCAAGATCATGCATACAAAAGAGGGTTTCAAAACCCTTCTTCCAAATCCTTTCTTGATCCTCTACAAGCTCAAAACTAAGGGATCTTCTTGACCCTAATCGCCACACCTTCCTCATCTCATGTATTTGCAATTTAAAAGGTGGATCTCACCTTTTCCTCAAAGAAATTCCTTATTTCTAGTTTTCCTTTAACAAAATCCCTTTCTTCTTTCTCTCTACCTCATTTCTCTCTTAACCCTAAAGAATGATGTGTGAGAGACTCTCCCCCCCTTTTCTCTAATTGCTTTAACTAGTGTGCTAACCATATACATTCATTTTTGTGTTTTGCATCCACCTAGTTTACATACTAAACATATACACTTAAGGTGTACATAGGAATTGTGGTTCCCTTGTGAACCACAAATACACAAGTGCGGTGTGCATCGTGCGTGACCTACATTGTTCTAAAAAATCGGGGTTATTACATTCACCCCACCTTATAAAATTTTCGTCATCGCAAATTGACAAAAGACCATACAAAACAAAACTAACACAAGCAACAAGGGGTATCCGAACAGGCTACCCATTTTGTCCAATCATCTAATTAAGCATCTGGACATAAGTGCTTCATAATCACACCTGCATTACGGCAAAACATAATCTATCTCCCCTCATAACAATTAATAAAATACCTATTCCAAGTCAACCTAAAAATATAACAACAATATAACACCCATTCGAATTCAACGTGAAATATAACAACCATTATACAACTATTGGTACAACAATATAACTCCCCTTCTAAGTCAATCTGAAATCACATGTATGGAGTTTTTTTTTTCATTTTCTCGAGTGAGTACAACCTGCCATGGGACATTCTAAACATATTGCATTGAATCCAATAGTAGTCAAGCATGACTACACACATTGACGAGCACCTGCATAAGACTACACACGACCACACAACCTGCAATTGATTTCTATTCACCTTAGGTCATACACCATTACTATGTCTCCAACAAACCGTAATCAGAAAACGTTAAGTTTGTATAAATTAGAGCAAAAGGAAAAGTATATAGATGTAACCATCACTATGTCAACTAACAAAATTGTGACACTCATGTCATCACAGTTTGAAAGATCGCTATCACGATATTTACCTCAAAACATTAAAAATATTACATTACTATTTCCAAAAAGAATTTAAATGATGAATGATGACCTACTCGTCGCCCAGCTCGTACTCATCATCCTCCTCCTCCTCCTCGTCATCATCATCATCGTCACCAACCTCCTCCGCGGTAGTCGCACCAGCTGTAGTCACCCTAGTAGCAGGACTCGAGCTAGACGCACCAAAGATGGCACCCCGTACAGTGTCGATGTGCTCCTGGTATGTCTGTGGGAATGCATAGCCCATGAGTTCTATGAGGAGTGCCTCTTGGAACCTCTGGTGTGAGTGGATCTCCCTCCCCTGGAGAAGGATATCCTGTAGCATGCTACTGTCAGTGGTAGGGAAAGGCTGTGAAGGCGAAGTGGAGGGAGCAGATGGTCCGATCGGTGGTGGTTGTACCACTTGCCGTGCGACCTGACGATCCCGCTTCCTGTTTAGGCTATTTTGGACGCTCTTCAAGTTTCTACTTAGGTCTTGGGCCATGAATGGTACTATGTTATCGGTTAGGACGACCTCGTCTACCCTCATCTGGAAGCCTTCTTTCCCATTGAGTAAGTCAAATAGTCGGGAAATGAGACGGGCGTAAGGTAGGCAATTGATGGGTGGTGGAACAGCACCCCTCACATTCTGTCTAAAGGCATGTATAATGCCCTTCAAAGCTACTCTAGGGGCGCTAAACCATTTGTTGTGGAAAGTGGAGTGTAACGCCCTCAAAAATGAGTCATGATGTTCCTGGTCGTGGCCTGTCGGGTATAGATTTTTCTTGAAAATGATATCTAAAGGCCACATATGTGGCGACAACTGGGACCGAGTGATAGATTGTCCCAAAGTTGTGGTGCCGCCAGTGATGTCAGTGACAATCATTTGGAAAGGGATTTCTTGGGCAAAAGGGGGCTGTGAATTTGGTTCTTGGGTGTAGGAGTGAGGGCAATTCATGGTGATGGAAATGTCAGCCGTGCCAAACTGAAACGACCTTCCGTTAATCTCAAAGACGAGAATGTCTTCGTCGCTCGTGCTTTTAAGGGTTTGATAAAATAATTTAACGAGGCGCGGATAGTATCGAGCTCCGAATGCGCTAATAATTGTCTCAAACGGTTGTGTGTGAGGAAATCCGAAGTCCATTTTGTGGACGTAGGATCCCGAAAACAAGTGTGATGGATTTCCCACTCAGTTTCAAAAATTTTGGCCCCCGACCAATCATCTGGTTGGGCCGGTGCATGTGTTTGAGGTGGTGGTGGTGGTGGTGGTTGTGGAGTTTTGTCGCGAGAAGATGACGATCGAATCGCAATCTTCTTCCTAAGTTGAGTGTTAGGGCTTGTAGAAGCCATGAGGTCTCTAAAAAGCAAAATCAACGAAAATAAGGTAGGTTCGTGGTAGAAATCACCTTTTGAAGCCTTTTTAATAGATCGGATATTTCGAATCCAGCTCGAAATCGGAAGGTGAAGAAGCTTCAAAACCAAAATCCTAAACCCTCGCACCCCCCATCTCTCCTCGAGTGAAGAAATGGGCACACAATGATCACCCCTCTATTTATACCCCCGACCTCGCTCGAGCGACAATAAGTCCTTGCTCGAGAGAGTCCAGAACTAATTGGCGCCTGGTTTATATAAGGCTCCCACGAGCGATCTTAAATCATCGCTCGAGCGAGCCCAGAAACATTTTTCTGACTCATTTTGTCCTGTATTTCCCCCCCCCCTCCCCCCCCATGTTGCTTCTAACCTCTAGTCTCTTCCTAACACAGAATTTCCTGTTCAAGGCATTTGTATTTTATGAATTTAATGATCAATCTATCAAGATTGAAATGTACTATGCCCAAAATTTGACAGAACTCATCCATTCATTTCAAAACAGAAATTTATACATACACGTGTCAAAATATTATATATTACAACCATTGTAGGGCACTAACTAGTGTCCTCAAATAAGCTAGGGTACTATTATCTAACGTCCGCCTCACGCTCCCACGTTGCTTCTTCGGCCGGATGATTCTTCCATCGAACAAGCACTAGTGGAATCACTTTTGTGCGTAACACTTGCTCTCTCCTATCCAATATCTCAGCTGGTTCCTTGATCATGCTCATATCGTCGTGCATCTCCAAGGGTTGACCTCCCAAAATATGGGAAGGGTCATTCACATACTTTATGAGCATAGAGACGTGGAAGACATTGTGTATCCTATCGAATCATGGTGGTAATCCAACACGATACGCAACCTCGCCTACTCGACCCAAAACCTCAAAGGGTCCAAGATAATAGGGACTCAGCTTCCCTCTCTTTTCAAATCTTATGACGCCTTTCATAGGCGATACCTTCACAAACACATGTTCACTCACCTTGTAGTCCACACTTGTCCTCTTGATATTGGCGTAGCTTTTCTGTCTATTCTGAGCTGACCTAAGTCTTTCTCTGATCATACGGACAACGATGGTGTTATCTTCAAGTAACTTTGGTCCCAAAAAAAACTTTTCACCGATTTCTTTCTAATTAATAGGCGATCTACATCATCTCTCATAAAGAGCTTCATACGGTTCCATGCCAATGCTCACTTAGAAATTGTTGTTGTATGCAAATTCAGTCAACGATAGGTGTTGATCCCATGACCCTTGCATTTCAAGCATACACACTCTGAGCATGTCTTCTATGACCTGGTTTACCCGCTCTATTTGCCCATCGGTTTATGGGTAGAATGCTGAACTAAAGTCCAATCGCGTTCTCATACCTTCTTAAAACTTCTTCCAGAACTTTGAAGTGTATAACGAATCACGATAAGAAACAATGCTGCTTGGAATCCCGTGTAAGCGCACGATCTCCTTCATATACAACTCCGAGAGTCTTCCTGTCGTGTGCATTGTGTTGTAAGGCAAGAAGTGTGCTAACTTGGTCAATCGGTCTACGACTATCCAAATAGTGTTGTATCTCTTCATTGTATGCGGTAGTCCAACGATGAAGTTCATAGAGATTGATTCCCATTTCCACTCTGGTATGGGCAGAGGTTGTAATAATCCAGCAGGATGTCTATGATCGACCTTCACCTGTTGACATGTCAAACACTGTGATACGTACTTAGCCACATCTTGCTTCAAACCTCTCCACCAGTAATTCTTTCTCAAATTATGATACATTTTAGTGCTACCAGGGTGAGTCGCATATTTTGACTTGTGAGCCTCATCAAGTATCATTTGCCGCAAATCGGCATCATCCGGAATACAAAGATTTCCCTTGAATAATAAGGAACCATCTTTTTTCATTGAGAACTCTGGTTTGATGATTTCAATCATGTCTTGGAGAATCTTGGTCAACTCTGGGTCTTTCATCTATAACTCGTGAACATGCTCAAAAATCATCAGTCTCACTGATATGTTAGCTAAGAAAGCTCCTGTAGTTTACACATCGATATTTGCATCATACAATGACAGATCTTCAAACAATTTTCATCTGTGCATTCCCATGATCAAACTAGCCAACTGAGTTGAACCCTTCCGACTCAAGCCATCGGCTACTACATTAGCCTTGCCTGAATGATACTGTATGAAGCAATCAGTCTTTGAGAAACTCCATCCATCTGTGCTGCCTCATATTCAATTCTTTCTGTGTAAACAGGTATCTAAGGCTTTTATGGTCGGTGAAGATCTCAAAAGTCTCACCGTACAAATAATGTTGCCAGATCTTCAACGCAAAAATGATTGATGCTAGTTCTAGGTAATGTGTCGGATAATTCTTCTCATATTCTTTCAGCTAACTCGACTCGTAAGCTATCACCTTCTTGTGTTGGTTGAGCATGCATCCCAAACCATTATGCGAAGCATCACTATATATCGCGAACCCTCCACTGCCTAAAGGAATCGCTAGCACTAGAGTTGAAGTGAGTCTCTTCTTGAGTTTTTGAAAACTCTTTTTGCACGCTTCACTCTACTCGAATCTCGCATCCTTCCATGTAAGTCTCGCAAGAGGTCCCGATATTTTAGAAAATCTCTCAACAAAACGTCGATAGTAGCTAGCTAGACCAAGAAAACTACGAACATCTGTTACTGTCTTTGGTTGTTCCCAATTCACCACTGCTTCAATCTTAGCCAGATCTACAGTGACACCCTCCTTTGAGACGACATGTCCCAAAAAGCTAACTTCTTCCAACCAAAACTCGTACTTACTGAGCTTGGCATATAGTTGGTGTTCATGTAAGGTTTATAGAGCAACTCTCAAGTGTTCTTCATGCTCCTTTGATTTGGAATAGATCAGAATATCGTCAACGAATACCATGACGCAGATATGTAAGGTATATCGTCAACAAAACACGGAGACGCACTCGGTCTTACAAACCCCCTTATCGATGAGCTCTTGCAACTACTCCTTCAGCTCTTTCAACTCAGCAGGAGCCATCCTGTATGGTGCTTTTGAAACAGGCTTCGTTCCAGGAGCTAAGTCGATAGCGAACTCCACTTCTCTATCTGGAGGTAATCCTGGTAATTCCTCAGGAAACAAATCCTCAAATTCACGCCCAACTACTATCTCTGAGATAATATTCTTTCCTTCCTTATCCTCTTTCAGGAATGCCAAATAACCACTGCACCCCTTTCTGATCAAGCGCTCGACCTTGATTGCAGGGATAAGTGGCATATGCGTCGATCTCTCTCCTCGAAATCGGAACGATCTTCTTGTGTTAGGTTTGAAGATGACAACCTTATTCTTGCAATCGACCGTCACACTATGTTGTGACAACCAGTCCATGCCAAGGACCACGTCGAATCCTTGCATGTCCAACACAATTAATTTTGCTGGTAATTCATAATCATCCCTATCATGAATACCCACTATTACTGACTTACAAACTAATTCTGTGTTAACTAATTCTCTAGTTGGAATGGGCACTGCTAGAACAAAATCTAATGTCTCCGGGACAATCTTCATTTTCTTCGCAAACCGCAGAGTGACAAAGGAGTGGGTAGACCCTGGGTCTATCAATACTCTAGCTTCACACGCTACAAACCTTCCCTTTCCATAGACTTGTAATGTACCTATAACATACATATATACATATATAGCGCACATTTACTTAGTAAATTTAACGTACAAGAACGAGTCTACACTATTTTTTTATTTGAATGCACCTTCTCTATCTAAAATTCTAAGAAATTGAAATTCTTTATTTAAAAGGAATCTCACCTTAGATAACGTTATGTATATTCCCTGCTTTCTGGGCAGTGGCTGCGTAGGCTCTTCCTTGCACGACCGGCTTCCTTGCTTGTATAGGTCGTGGCATTGAAGCAGAAGATATCCTCTCTTTGTTCACCTCAGGACAATCTCGAATTATGTGGCCCACTTTTCCACATTTATAGCAACCCCGAGTTCCTTGCCTGCAATCTGTCGTCTTGTGAGACTTGCCACACTTGGCACAAGTCTCCCTAGGAGTGGAAGAATTAGCACGTGAGAAACCCTGTGTAACTGTCGCTCCAGTGGTGGTAAAAGGGTTTTCATATCTGATTGGTTTCCTTGATGCAAGCACAGGTGACCTCTGATAGTTTGTCTATTGCGCCGGTCTAACATAGCTGGTTTGGAATGGTTGCCTCTGAGTATGTGCTACAAATCTCGGCTTTTTGTTCACCGGCTCGTAGTTCCCATCTGCATTCTGATCTGTTCTCCCTCTCCCTTGCTGATCTCTCCTCCTATATTTATCGTCGTTGTCTTCCTCGATGATCAAGGCTTTGCTCATGACCTCTCCATAGGTCTTTAACTCAAAAGCCGCCACTCCACCAAGAATATCCGACATTAAGCCGCGCTGAAGCCTCTTTGCCTTCATCAAGTCGGTAGCCACGTAGTCTGGAGCAAAACGAGTAAGTCTCATAAACTCAACTCCATACTCCCTTACCGACATCCTTCCCTGTACCAGTTGAAGAAATTTCACTTCCATCTGACCGCGTACTATTTCAAGGAAGTTCTATTTGTTGAATTCTTCTACGAACTCCCCCCATGTCCATGGCAATCCTGGGGTCTCTTGAGCCCTAGTCCTAGAAACGGACTTCCACCATGGGCCTACCTCCCCATCAAGCATATAAGCTGCCCATCGGGCACTCTCATCTTCCGTGCATGTGAGCACGCTAAATACCTTCTCCATCTCGCTTAGCCAATTTTTAGCATCCATTGGCTCTGCTTGCCCTGAAAAGCTAGGAGGACGCATCCTCCTAAACTCTATAAATGCAGAGGGCACTTGCTGTGTTGGAACTACTGGAGGTGTAGGTGGCTGATGCTGGTTACTGGCGTTCTGAGTTGCCAAAAATGCCGCTTGTTGAGCCATGGAATTTGCCATGGTCTTCATAGTGTGCATCATTCACTGACGCTCCTCTCTTTCTTCATTTCATTCTCTTTCTCTTTCTTGTTCTCTCTGATTTCCCTCTTGGTGATTTCTCTCTTGGTTTTCTTCTTGACCTTAGTTCTCTTGACCACTGCCTCCTGGGGCGCTACTATTCCCCAAAGGTACCCTATTCGAAGCTGAGACATAACCGTCTCTGCTCCTTAAGTTTCTATCATGGCCTCCCCTAGACCTTCCTCTTCCTCTAGACAACATAACGCTCTACACATGAAACCACAGTCTCATTAGCAGAAGGTCCTATGATCTGACAACATCAACACTTTTCATAAATTCTAAAAGAAAACGACTTTGATACCAACTGTGATAGCCCAGATTTTGGCACTCCGAATCCCGTGCCATCAGCACGACCCTCGAGACCGTGCCCCATAAACTAGCACGGAACATTGGTATAACAAAGCAACAACTAACCAAAGTAAAGTATATGAACTGAATCAAACATGCATTAATGATATATTGTTTTAAAATAAAAGCTCAAAAGACAGTTGTCATTCCATGCAAATGCATGGATAGAAGAACCAACCCGAACCATCGGTGTAAAACAAGCTCACCCTAGAGGGTTCGTCGAAAGAATTCTACTATTGTATAATTATATTTCCCCAAAAAAGAGGGCTTGACATACCAAGTCGTACAGTACTCTCTCAAAAAAAATCAAATAAAGTACGCAGGGTCCTCTAGAAGAAGTCCTTAGGAGGGGGCTCCAAATCCTCTCCAGGCACGTAATCTGAATCTCCCGGATCTACATTTTTCGAAGCCTCAGCAGCCGCAAGCACAGGACCTGTGACGTATAGTCTAAAGGGGTGAGTTATATCTTAGCTCAATAGGGAAACAACAGAATGAACATATAAGTCAAACTCTCACATATATTCCATAATATTTAATAGCATGATATATCAATGAATTTACTAGAAAAGAAATAGTTTACATAACTGAAAGATGCATTGGATGTCACTAATTACTTTACACATTTCATTTGTTCTCAACTTGCTTGTATTAGACAAAGATTCAGTCGAAACACTTAAATCGTAACTTAAATATTCCCCGATTTACTATAGAATCAGACGCCCGATGGAATACCCTCCATCATCGTCTAATCAGACAATTTTTGTATCCTTTCTCAGACATATATTACTACCCAGGTCCTTTTTCATAGGCGACAGGGTTTCAAGTCTCATACATACGTCCCTGAGATGCATAACTGGTGTACGGATTGACCGGCATACCGGTCACGGATATTCTACCGAGTCAGTCGTGAGTATCCCACCACATCGGTAGGGTATTCTATTTAAACCTTAAATATCAATGTGTACTATATATAGTTATTCACCGTGTGACTGTACTAATTTGAGTATATTAGGCCTTATCATTTCTCTTTCTCCTTGCTAATAGGTTTCACATACATCCCTGGGATGCAACTGGCTCAACGCATCACATAGATGCACATTATCACATTCACATCCCCTGGGGACATCACATATTCGTTTAGTATTTAAACGAACACACACACACACACCTTTTTGAAATCACATTGTAGATGCATAAGTACTTATTTCTATATCACTACATACATGCTTTTGAAAATTAAATATATGTTCAAGGCTTTCCCTACCTCAATGCATCGCCATCATTAAAACACATCCTCATCCCCTAGAGAATGAAGCACATCAAACACATGCCAAACCTATATTGCATGTACCAAAGATACCCTTAGAAAAGTCCCTAAGAATCTTGGAAACCATAGCTCTCAAAACTATAAAAAAATGAAATAAAAATCTATGAAGTACCTCGCGCAAGCGAGCACTATTCATCGCTCGAGTGAGTACTATTCATCGCTCGAGCAAGCACTTGACCTTGCTTGAGCGGTTTAAACGAAGTACCATCCCCTCACGCAAATGAGCACTATTCATCACTCGAGTGAATACTATTCATCGCTCGAGCGATTAAAACGAGGCACCTGAAGTTCACACAAGCCCTCAATCGAGAAAACTTCCCATTCACAAAGGGTCTCGCTCGAGCGAGCCCAGAGAATGAAGCACATCAAACACATGCCAAACCTACATTGCATGTGCCAAAGATACCCTTAGAAAAGTCCCTAAGAATCTTGGAAACCATAGCTCCCAAAACTATAAAAAAATGAAATAAAAATCTATGTAGTACCTCGCACGAGTGAGCACTATTCATTGCTCGAGTGAGTACTATTCATCGCTTGAGCAAGCACTTGACCTCGCTTGAGCGGTTTAAATGAAGTACCATCCCCTCGCGCAAATGAGCACTATTTATCGCTTGAGTGAACACTATTCATCGCTCGAGCGGTTAAAACGAGGCACCTGAAGTTCATGCAAGCCCTCAATCGAGCGAACTTCCCATTCACAAAGGGTCTCGCTTGAGCGAGCCCAGAACATAGTTTTCACTTATATAATTTGTCCTTCCTCGTGCAAGCGAGCTATTTTAACCGCCTGCGCGATGAGCGATCACAGTAAATGCTCGATCATTTCGAGAACTCACCTCCTACCTCATTTAATACCCTAGTAAATGCCATAATGAATCTACAAATGATTTCTACCTTATTTAAAGTACATAGAACCTTAAACATACCTTAGATCAATGGGATCTCTTCTAGATTTGATCCAAGATCATGCATACAAAAGAGGGTTTCAAAACCCTTCTTCCAAACCCTTTCTTGATCCTCTACAAGCTCAAAACTAAGGGATCTTCTTGACCCTAATCACCACACCTTCCTCATCTCATGTAATTGCAATCTAAAAGGTTGATCTCACCTTTTCGTCAAAGAAATTCCTTATTTCTAGTTTTCCTTTAACAAAACCCCTTTCTTCTTTCTCTCTACCTCATTTCTCTCTTAACCCTAAAGAATGACGTGTGAGAGACTCTCCCCCCTTTTCTCTAATTGCTTTAACTAGTGTGCTAACCATATACATTAATTTTTGTGTTTTGCATCCACATAGTTTACATACTAAACATATACACTTAAGGTGTACATAGGAATTGTGGCTCCCTTGTGAACCACAAACACACAAGTGCGGTGTGCATTGTGCGTGACCTACAGTATTCCCAAAAACCGGGGTTATTATAGAATAATTGATAGTCAACTGATGTTTGATTCCGTGATGTCGACCGAGTTCAGAGAACTGATTTGAGGTGTACTCACCTCCCTATTAGTCCATAGGATTTTTACATATAACCCACTTTGCTTTTTCACAAAAGCCTTAAATTCTTTAAAGACTTCGAAAGCCTCTGATTGTTGCTTCAAAAAATAAATCCATATCTTTTGAGTTAAATCATCAATGACGGTAATAAAATATTTGTTCCCTCCATGAGACGGAACTCTGCGGGCCCACAAATATCGGAGCGAACATTCTGCAATGGCTTCTTTGCTTTCCATGATTTCCCAACTAGAAATGGGTCTTTGTGTTGCTTGCCCAACAAGCAACCTTCACACAAGTTATCCGCCGACTCGATGTATGCATGGAAACCCAGTAACCATCTTCTTCGTATGGAGAAATTTTAGACCATTAAAATTAAGGTACCCATAACGGAGATGCCACAACCAATTTGTATCCTTCACCTTTGAAGTAAAACATCGCAGAACTTTATTTTGGATTGACAAAGGAAACATACGATTTTTGTTTATATGAACCTTTGTAATCGGTATATTCTTTTTATCTATAATGGTGCAGACCCCGTTCTGGATATGAAATTTATGTCCCTTTTCTGAAAGTTGTCCCATGCTTAACAAATTCCAGTGAAGACCGGGAACATAGAAGACATTAGAAATAAATTGACTAGACTCATCTTTGCATCGTATCGAAATCATTCCTTTCCCCATCACCAAAATTTTGGATCTATCTCCAAGATTCACTTCGCCACGAACATATTCATCCAATCGAGAGAAGAGATCCTTCTTCTCGTACATGTGATTACTACACCCAATATCTAAATACCAGGTACTCGTCTTCTCTTCCGTATCGATTTTGCAAGCTAACAATAGTTGCTAGGGTTCTTCATCATATGCATAATTCACACGCTCAGAAGTCTGATCAAGCAATTTGACTATGCACGTAAATTTGTAGTGAGCATATTTTTTACACCGAACGCACTAAATCTGCGATTTATCGAACTTTTTGTTTTCACCACCTGGATATTCATTTATTTTATGGAAATCACCTTTGTCTCCTTGATTTGAGGAATAAAATCGGCCACCACTTCCTCGATCTCTGAAACCTCGACTGTGGCATGACTCTGAAGAGCCTGCTATGAGGAAATATAACTCTTCTGATTCATCTGATTGTCATGAGAGCTTAGAGATCCCATCGATTGTCATGGTCAATAGATCATTTCCTTCTTCGATCGTCGCAACCATGCACTCATATCGGGCATTTAAAGCTCGCATGATTTTTTTCATAATATGCAAATCATCGAGCTTTTCTCCATTCACATGTAACTGGTTTGCTACGACAAGAACTTGTAAAAAATAATCCGACACCGTTTCAGAATTATTCATATGAAGAGTCTCGAACTCACGCCTCAAAGTCTGCAATCTAACATGCATAACATTCGCATCACCTTTGTAGGAAATTTCTAAAATCTCCCACGCCGTTTTTGTCGTCGAAATTAGTTCAAAAACTACTTCGTCTATGGCCTAAGAAATAAAAAATAAATTCTTGCGATTCTCCTTTAATGCATCCTTCTGAACCAGAGATAGAGCAGCGTCTCCAACTTGATCGACGGGTTCAACATACCCTTTTGGGTGCACATCTCTTTTCGTTAAATAAACAAAATGGGTACAGTGACAGCTCGAATTTCCTAACCCCAAAATCTGGACCGTCAGATCGCCGATAATGACGATCCCCAAACGAAACACTTGTACATCCACACACATAGTGGAATTCAAAGCAAATATCTTTGACCAAGCAGATAGGGTCATCATATATGGTAAAAGAAATCTCCAGTTCTATATACTTGAATGGAGAACAAAATAATGGTTCTATCCTTATGTGAAACATAAGCCAAATAGAATCACGATAAACCACTAGTGATGGCCGATCATCACGTAAACAGTGGTTCCCAAAATATGTGTATCATTACATAAACCAATATTCTATTACAAAAAGAAAGGTTGGAAGTACCAAGCCTTAGTCTCACACACTCAAACTGTTCAATTACCCCTAAGGGAAGTACTCCTTAGGTGGAGGCTTCGATTCTTCCTCAGGAATGTAATCAGTGTCCTCGTCACGCTCTAGCTCCTCAGTAACTAGGTCAACTCTTGTGCCTGTGACGTATAGTCAAGGGGTGAGCTAACAATTTAAGCTCAATATGAGGGACATCAATAACATTTATATCTTATTTCAAAGCATAGATTCTATGACATATTTCCGAAACAAATTTCACATAAAACTGATTTTTCAAAGTGCTTGAATTGAAACAAATACAAAATTTCAAAGACAAGTTCAGAATTTCTTAGTTTCTAACTTGTTGCTTAGTTTCTTATAACATGCTTGCTCATATTTCAAAGTTGACTTAAAACCTTAACTTAAATAAATTCTCAAGATAAATATAGCATTAAATGCTACACATAAACCGATGGAAATCCCTGAACCATCGTCATTCAATTAAACCATTTTTAGAATGCACAAGCCCCTACGCTAGCAGAAAAACCTGTGTGGTTAAGGTTTACCGTTGGTCGGTATAAATGTACGAATATCCCGCCATACCGGTACACGATGGGGACTCGTTTCACGTGAACCTTAAATCATTGTACAATTTCTAACATATATTTTATCACCGTGTATAGTGCTTAATTCATAGCTAGTTTTGAAATTCACACACACATTCTTATCACAATTTTTGAAGTTCGGACACACAAATTTTCATCACATTTTTAATCAAATTACATTTTCTAAAACTACGTATAAAGCTCATTTCAAATTTATCACGACTGTCTTATCACATCACACTATCTATACAAATCACATCAAATATAATGTTATTGAATTTCCCCTACCTTAGGTTTAAGTTCATGCGGAATGCTTCACCATTCAACCAAGCTCAAACACGATTTCCTCGCACTTCTTCTAAATCCTAAAGGTCCATAATACATATATCAAATACTGGTAAATAGTACAAACAAGTCTGCATGGTCCAGAAAGAAGCACAACTGAAACAGGCCAAAATAGGGGACCAAGCTCGAGCTAGGTTCAGGCTGGCTCGAGCTTGCTCCTGTGGCACATACAACCCAGCTCGAGCTGGCTTTTCCAGAGCCAAAATAAGCCTAATATCGAGCTCGAGCTCGTGCTTCAGGTGGGACCTAGCTCAAGCTAGCTTTTCAGGTTCTGAAATTTCAGGACTAGCTCGAGCTAGCTTTTCAGGTTTCAAAAATTTCAGGCACGTTCCTTGTTCTTTTCCCTAATCTCAACCCCCATTTTCATGCACATATTTAATAAAAATAAATCATTAATTTAAACTATTAGTGGTCTACGAGATCTCACCTTTCAAGCTTGTGAACCTAACACGCCCAAAGAGTGATTACCGGAAACGACGACGCTCTCACCACACACATCCCATGGGTTTGAAACCCGTCTTCTCGCAAGCACTAATGGAGGTGTACTTGAAGATTTCACCCTCTGAGCTTATACGACGACTACGTATTCAAGCATGAAGGCGATCTTAAGCAGTTACAAATCGAAGATTTCAAAAGAGGGTTTTAGAAAGAGGAAATCGGAGCAATTTGTGCAGAAAATCAACCACGCCTTTGATCCGAGGAGGCCACGTGAAGAAGACTCCTTCTCTCAAGCACTCATTCTTTCTCTCTATTTTTCTCATGCAAAAAATGCAAATAACCTTTGTGGCCCACGTGAGAAGTCAAGCCCATATATATATGACCTTGGTTTGCTTCCTTGTGATGCACACACATCACTTTGTGTGTTTTAGTTCTTATCCAATAGCTTATGCTTGGTGTGAAGCTTGCACACCAACTTGTGTGTACTAACTCAATCCAATTAAGCTTGGCTTTAGTGCTAAGCGTGTACACTTAAGCCAAGTGTTAACCATCATTCATAATGTTTTGTTTCGATGTGAAGCGCACACACACAATTTGGGTATTTGCCACTTCTTCAAAAGTTCTAGTTGAGGCCCAAAGTCGGCCCAAATAGTTGGCCCAATTAGTCGACTCTAATCAACCGGCCCAACTAGTTTTAATGTTTATAATACCTTATTAATATTCTATCTTAAAATTTTTTGTCTCTAGGTTACACACGTGCACAGCAGGTCGTACTAGGCATCAACACTTAGCCTGTGTGCAATGGCCCAAATTGAAACACGAATTTTGGGGACATCACATCCTCCCCTCCTTAAGAAATTTTCGTCTTCGAAAATTCGCACGGGTCATTTGGTCACGAATACACAGTACCAAGCTATAGAACATGGCTTGGCTATAATATTGAGTGTGCACCAAAATGGTCACACAAAACCTGTCACATTAATGTACAGAAATTCAC
The DNA here is from genome assembly GCA_021018995.1 of Chloranthus sessilifolius. Taxonomy (NCBI): domain Eukaryota; kingdom Viridiplantae; phylum Streptophyta; class Magnoliopsida; order Chloranthales; family Chloranthaceae; genus Chloranthus; species Chloranthus sessilifolius. The sequence continues at coordinate 124,614,828 of CM037586.1, forward strand.
GAACTCGTAACAAGATATCTACAACTAAGTGCGACATTTTGATAACGATTTACCAAATCATTCAAAAATTATAGGTTCAACATGAGATATCCACAACTAAACCTAGCATTTATTTAAGACCTTTGATGTCAAATTAGGACGATATCAAAATTTGTACATGCGCATCCTTTAAGGCAGTCATAAATCATCGATCACAACTATACATTACAAAAGTGAGTGTGGCATACCACACTTGTACATCATGACATCTTATAACTCATACATATTACTGTCAATATCATTATCACTCAAAGAGTTGAGGATATGCATTGCTTATATCCAACTCTCTTTCCCAGGTGGCCTCCTCTGGTGAGTGGTTCAGCCACCTGATGAGTACTAGTGGAACTCGCTTGGTACGTAGTACTTGCTCTTTTCGGCCGAGTGTCTGCACTGATTCCTCTTTAATGGTCAGATCCTCTTGAATCTCGATTGGTTGGTAATCCAAGACATGAGTTGGATCCTTCACGTATTTTCTTAGCATTGATACGTGAAACACATTGTGCATGCTTGAGAGTTGCGGCGGTAGGGCAATCCAGTACACAACTTCTCCAACTCGACCCAAAACCTCGAATGGTCATATGTAATGTGGACTTAACTTTTCACGTTTCCCGAAGTGCATTACACCCTTTGTAGGTAAAATTTTTATGAACACTTTATCACCGGTATGAAAATCAATACTCGTTCTTTTCAGATCGGTGTAGCTTTTCTATCTACTCTGTGCAACCTTCAACCTTTCACGAATCACACGTATCACTTCGGTACTCTCAATGATTTTCGGACCCAAAATGAATTTCTCTCCGATTTCATCCCAGATAATTGGAGATCGACATCTTCTTCCATGTAGTGCTTCGTAAGGGGGCATACCGATACTCGCCTAGTAGTTATTATTGTATACGAATTCGATCAGGGGTAGATGGTGATCCCATGATCCCTAAAAATCAAGCATACAAGCTCATAGCATGTCCTCTACAATCTGGTTCACCCTTTCCATTTGTCCATCTGTTTATGAGTGAAATGCAGAGCTAAAGTCTAATCTTGTACCCATTCCCTCTTGGAATTTTTGCCAAAATTATAATGTATACAACGGATCGTGATCTGAAATAATGCTCACAGAGATACCATGCAATCGAACGATCTCCTTAAGGCACACCTCTGCAAGCCTACTCACTGTATATTTGGTGTTGTAAGGCAAGAAATGGGTTGACTTGGTTAGCCTATCGATGACTACCCATATGGCATTGTGGCCCTTCATCGTTCTTGGTAGTCCCAAAATAAAATCCATGAAAATGGATTCCCATTTCCATTTCGGTATCGGTAGAGGTTGCAATAAACTTGATGGATGTCGGTGATCCACCTTTACTTGCTAACACACCAAGCACTTTGAGACGTACTCGGCGACATCCTTCTTCTAACCTCTCCACCAAAAAGTTTTCTTCAGATCTTGGTACATCTTGGTACCCCCTGATAAATAGCATACTTTGACTTGTTGGTTTCTTTTAGGATGTTATGCCGAAGATCGGCATCGATCGGTATACATAGACGCCCTTTAAACAGTAACGATCCATCCTCTTAGATGAAGAAATCTGGTCTAGTACCATCTATCACTCCCTGCCTGATCTTCACAAGTTCTTCATCTTTCATCTGAAGTTCGTAGATATGATCGAAGATTTTCGATCGTATAGTGATATTTGCCACTAAGGCTCCTAAGTCTCTCACCTCAATCTTTGTGTCATATAAGGAAATATTCTCCAATAGTTTCCATCTACAAATTCCCATGATGAGACTTGATAATTGAGTCGAATTCTTACTACTCAAAGCATTTGCGACTACATTCGCCTTGCTAGGGTGATATAGAATGGAGCAATCATAATCCTTGAGAAACTCGATCAATCTTCGTTGCCTCATATTCAGATCCTTCTGAGTAAACAAGTACTTGAAGCTCTTATGATCGGTGAATATCTCAAAGGTTTCCCCATACAGGTAATGCCTCCATATCTTCAATGCAAAAATTACTGCTGTAAGTTTAAGATCATGCGTCGAGTAATTCTATTCATGATCCTTGAGCTGTCTCGAACCATAAGCTATAATATTCTGATTCTGGTTAAGGACATAGCCTAACCCACTATTTGATGCGTCGCTAAACACAATAAAACCTTCACTGCCTGATGGAATGGCAAGCACTGGTGCAGAGGTAAGTCTCTTCTTAAGTTCTTGGAAGCTCTTCTCACACAACGCGGTCCAGTCAAACCTCACATTCTTTATCATGAGTTGTGTGAGTGGTCCTGATATCTTGGAAAAACCCTCTACAAATCTTCTATAGTAGCCAACCAAACCCAGAAAACTTTATACTTCAGTTACTGTCCTCGGCTGTTCCCATTGTACAATGGCCTCAATCGTTGCTGGATTGACTGTAATACCTACTTTAGAGATAACATGTCCCAAGAAGCTCACTTATTCTAACCAAAACTCGCACTTATCGAGCTTTACATAGAGCTGGTGTTCTCGTAATGTCTGTAGAGCGATCTATAGATGTTGTTCATTTCTTCCTTTCACTTCGAGTAGATAAGAATATCATCTACAAATAAGACCACACACGTGTCGAGATGTAGTTTGAACACCCTGTTCATGAGATTCATGAATAAAACTGGTGTGTTAGTCAAACCGAAAGACATCACCAGGAACTCGTAATACCCATATCTGGTTTAGAACGTCGTCTTCTGAATGTCCTCGGCTTTCACTTTCAATTGGTGGTAGCCGGATCTCAAATCAATCTTGGAAAAGAACCTTGCTCATTATAATCAATCCTTAGAAGAGAATATCGGTTATTGATCATCAACTTATTCAACTGACAATATTTGATGCACAGTCTCATCGACCTGTCCTTCTTCTTGACAAATACGATCGGAGTGCCCCAAAGAGAAACACTTGGTCTTATGAACCCTTTGTCTAAGAGTTCCTGCAATTGCTCTTCAATTCTTTCAATTCAGCTGGAGCCATCCTATAAGGTGCCTTAGATACTGGCTCCATACCTGAGGCTAAGTCAACTGTAAACTCCACTTCTCGATCTGGTAGTAATCCTGGTAGCTCTTCAGGAAACACATCTGAAAACTCACATGCAACTGGAATATCAACAATGTTGTTCTTCTCTTCCCGTTGCTCTTGCAAAAATGTGAAATATCCACTGCATCCTTTCCTCATCAGTCGTTCATTCGTATCGCAGAAATAAACGGTACTACGTTAACCTTGACACCACAAAATCTGAACGACTTCCCTTTCGGAGGGCAGAAAGTAACTACGTTTCGTGGGCAATCGATGCTTGCATCGTAAGCAGATAGCCAATCTATGCCAAGGATCAAATTGAATCCTTGCACAGTATTAGATCTGTCGTCGTCTTGTGACCCGCAACAGAAATGATGATCGATCGACAAAACATATCTGTGCTCACAGCACTTCCCGTAGGAATAGACACAACAAAAAAAAAATCTAATAGTTCAGGAATGACGCTTAATTTGGTCACGAGCTGTGGAGTTACAAAAGAGTGTGTAGAACCTGGGTCTATTAATACCAGCACTTTATGATAACAAATATCGCTACGATGATATAGATGTAGCGTACCTACATGTTAACATACAACCTGATTTAGAGTGTAAAAGAGTGTGCGGTGGTATTGATGAATTTCAATTTATTTGCAACAACTATGATGGCATTTACTTAAAGAACTAAAGAAAGAATTTATAATCCACTTAAATTATACCTTGGATGACGTCGTTGGATGTCTGGGCATCCATGGCAGTGACGACATACACACGGCCCTGTACGGTAGGTCACGTAGATCGTGTAGGCCTTTGTGCCGCAGTTGATGTCGTTCCTTCCTTCCTTAATTCAGGACAATCTCTTATCATGTGCCCTATTTTTCCACACTTAAAGCATCCTCCTGAATTCCATCTACAATCTGCAGTCTTATGTGATTTCCCACAACGAGCACATGTCTCTACCGGAGTAGACGACACTGCTCTTGAAAATCCTTGCGTAACAAATGCCCCAGTTGTCATAGTAGGGCCTGGTTGATGATAAGACCTTGTAGGTGGAGGCAAAGGTGGCTTCGAATAACTCATCTGGTTTGGTTACATTGGTGCCGGTACTGCAAACCTCGACCTCTTATTTGTCGATTCATAGCTATTTGACCGTGCTTAATTCACCTTTCCTCTATTCTGTTGGTCCCTTCTCTTATACATATCCTCTATGTCTTCTTCAGCAACTAAGGCCTTGCTCATCACTTCCCCATATGTTTCTAACTGAAACATCGAGACCCTATTGCGAATCTTCAGCCTTAAGCCGCGTTGGAATTTCCTAGCCTTCATTGAATCTGAGGCCACATGTTCTAGTGCAAACCTTGAAAGTCTTGTAAATTTTGTTTCATACTCTCGCACGGACATCCGACCTTGTTCCAAATTAATAAATTTCACTTCCAACTGATTCCTTACTACTTTGGGAAAGTATTCCTCATTGAATGCCTCAATGAACTCTTCCCAAGTCCACAACACATTGGGATTATCTTGTTCCCTTGTCCTCGACACTGATTTCCATCATGGGTCGGCCTCCTCATCTAACTTGAAGGCAGCCCACCTAACTTTCTCATCATCCATGCAAGGAAGCGCGCTAAAAATCTTCTCCATCTCAATGAGCCACTTTTCTGCCTCAAGAGGATCGACTTGTCCTGAGAAACTTGGAGGGCACATCCTCTTAAACTCTATGAATGCTGATGGTTGAGGCTAATGATTATTGGCATTGTTTGCAGCCATCAACTCAGTTTGTTGTGCCATTGCATTGGCCATAGTCTCCATGGCTTGTGCCATTCTCTCCCTTTCATCTCTTCCATGGTTTCCTTCTTCTAGAGGATCCCTCTCATCAATTGGAATCCTATTTGAACCAGTGGGAATTCCTTCACCACTCCTCGGTCTGCCTCTACCTCTAGTGGACATACTGATCTGTTAATCATGAAATAAAAGTTTCATCAACAGACGGTCCTTATACTCTGATAAAATCTTAAACCCCTAGTCCAAGTCTTGATCTTTTCAGAAATCTCTAAAGCCATAAGCTCTGATACCAACTGTGACACATGGCGTCACAATTGGCCCGCTCTGACATGGTACACTGAATCTAGTATCATATCTCTGATACCAACTGAGACATCCCAAATTTTCTAACCTCAAAATCTGGACCGTCAAATCACCGATAATGACGATCCCCAAATGGAACACTTAGTACATCCACACACATAACAGAATTCAAAGCAGATATCTCTGACTAAGAAGATAGAGTCATCATATATGACAAAAAAAATATCTAGTTCTATGTACATGAATGAAGAAAAAAAATAATGGTTTTGTCCTTACGAGAAACATAAGCCAGATAGAACCAAGATGAACCACTGGTGATGGCCGACCATCACCTAAATAGTGGTTCCCAAAATACGTGCATCATTACATAAACCAATATTCTATTACAAAAAGAAAGGTTGGATGTACCAAACCTAAGTCCCACACACTCAAACTGTTCAATTACCCTAGAGGGAAGTACTCCTCAGGTGGAGGATCCGATTCTTCCTCAAGAATATAATCAGAGTCCTCGTCACGCTCTAGCTCCTCAGTACCTAAGTCAACTCTTGTGCCTGTGACGTATAGTCGAGGGGAAAGCTAACAGTCTAAGCTTAATAGGGTGGACATCAACAACATTTATATCTTATTTCAAAACATAGATTCCATAACATATTTTTGAAACAAATTTCACATAAAACTGAATTTTCAAAGTGCTTGAATCGAAACAAATACAAAATTTCAAAGACAAGTTCGAAATTTCTTAGTTTCTAACTTGTTGCTCATTTTCTTATAACATGCTTGCTCATATTTCAAAGTTAACTTAAAATCATAACTTAAATAAACTCTCAAGCAAAATATAGTATTAAGAGTCACACATATATTGATGGGAATCCCCGAACCATCGTCATTCAATTGAACCATTTTTGGAATGCACAGCCCCTACGCTAGGAGGGAAACTTGTTTGGATAAGGTTTGCCATTGGCCGATATAAATGTACAGGTATCCCGCCGTACCGGTATACGATGGGGACTCATTTCACGTGAACCTTAAATCATTGTATAATTTCTAACATATAGTTTATCACCGTATAGAGTGCTTAATCAGTAGCTAGTTTCGGAATTCATACACACACATTCTTATCACAATTTTTGAAGTTCGGACACACACATTTTCATCACATTTTTAATTGAATTACATTTTCTAAAATTGCATACAAAGCTCATTTCAAATTTATCACAACTGTCTTATCACATCATACTATCTATACAATTCGCATAAAATATAATGTTATTGAATTTCCCCTACTTATGTTTAAGGTCATGCGAAATGCTTCACCATTCAACCAAGCTCAAACACAATTTCCTCGCACTTCTTCTAAATCCTAAAGGTCCATAATACATGTATCAAATACTGGTAAATAGTACAAACAAGTCTGCATGGTCTCGGAAGAAGCATAGCTGAAACATGCCAAAATAGGGGACTGATCAGTCATAGAATATATCAATTTACCACCCTTAACTTAGTGCTGCTAGGACTTAGTTTACTACTAACAAGCTACTGATGTGAAGATATTAAGGAAAATTAGTAAAAGAGAGCCAAAGTATTAATCTTCGCCAAAATGAACTCAAAAAGCAGTAAGAATAACGATTGAGCGTAAAAGGTGATTCGCTATATGCTGAAAACTAGAAAATCATAAAAGATGATTGAACGCTGTTACTAAAGAAGAGAAGAAGACATCGTAATTTATTATTCTTCAAAAGAATAATCATGAGAGCAAAAGAAGAGAAAATCGTAATTTACGATTTTCCAGAGAAAGAGAACAATCGTGATTTACGATTGTATGAATAGGAGCTTCTCTTAGCTGCTGACCACGTGAAGATCTACACCGCCATGAACCGAATTAGAAGAACTCCTTGAATTAGAAGTTTGGTGAATCACGGATCTGAAAAGATTGATGAAGATAAGCTCTTAGAAGATCTCGATTGCTGAAAATAAAGAGAAAGTTCAGAAGCACATCAACCATTCAAAGCAAGGAAGAATAAAATTAGGAATTAGAGTTATATTAGGATACTTTTATTTTAGTAATTTCTTTTATTAGAATTAGAAGTCTTTGTAAATTGACTCCTTATGATCTATAAATTAGAGAGCCTGGTGTAGGAATAAGGCATCGAAGGAATTCTCAGTATCAATTGACGCCTGAGGTTGGATTTTCTTCCGATCAAATTTAGAGTAGATTTTTATTGCTTTGTAGATTAGATATCTAAGGTTTCTCAAGAGCAACTGACGACTGCGATTGGGAGTTGAAGATTAGTGTAGATATCTGTAGTTTCCTAGAAGTAATTGACGACTGCAGCTGAGGGGTGAAAGATATGAATTTTATTGCTTTCTAGTTTAGTTTTTTTTTGCATTATTTATTGCTTTGTAAACATCTTCAAGTTTTAATTTGAATTAACGACTCAGGTTGGAATTTGCAGATTTGTGTAATTATTTTACTTTTCCATCTTCAGTTTTCTAGAGTTTGATTGACACCCAAAATTTAGGAAATTGTTGATTAGATTAAATCTGTGTTAAAGGATTTTAGTTTTTGATTAACGCCCAATTTCTAGAAGACTGCAATATGGTGTAACTACATTTTAACTTTGTAAACATCCGAGACTTGAAGGATTGTGATTAACGACCATAATCTGGACAGAGGGCGATTTAGGATTTATTTTCTACAAAAATTAGTTTAAGTAAAACCATTCTTTTATTCGTCTTTCTCCAGTAGTTTAGGATCTTAAAGATAAATAGAAGTTTTTGAAATACGAAATATAAATAACTACATAATAAGTTAATCAGTTTCTCGTGGGAACGATCCTATACTAGCTCTACAATTTTCATTGTACGCTTGCAATAGGTTAAGACTTGAGTTTAATTTGAATACATAGAATATACCGACCAAATTTTTAGTGCCACTGTCGAGGAAGCGGCTTAACTTTAGTTATTTATTTATATTCATATTTTTATTTTAAAAACTAATATTTATCTTTCCTTTTTTTATATTTCTTTATATTTTTATTTTCTTTGATCACTTCTTAAGCTTTTGCGGGTTTATTCGGAGTAATGATTAGGATTCAACACTTCTGCCGGCCACAGAAACTAGAAGCTCAGATTTGTCTCTCTCCCTCCTTGCTAAAAAAACAAAAAATAATTGTTCTAACCAAACTGTCTTGTTATTTATGACAAACAACGGTTAGAATATGACTAAAATCATGGGGGAGTATTATGCATTGACACCACTTACAACTCCCTCATGTATTTGAATGCCTCATATTGTCGATAATGAGACTTTCGAAATCATGCCCAATGTACTCCAAATACTTCGTATCTTTCACGGGCTGATGGATGAAGATCCCTATTTGCATCTAAATAAATTCGTAGAAATATGTAGTATCATTAGAATATAAAATTTGCCAGATACATGCATTCGTTTGAGACTGTTTTCATATTCTCTTAGAGACGAGACAAAGCAATGGATACACTCTTTATCCCAAAATTCGATTGCTAATTGGGAGGAATTGAAACAAGAATTTCCTGTAAAGTACTTCCCAATATGTCAAAAAATCGCATCCGGTACTTGATCTTAACGTTTCAACAATTCCCAGATGAATCTCTTTGGGAAAGTTGGAATCGTCTCAATGATCTTTTGCATAAGTGTCCTCACCATGAGGTCACAAGAGGGCAATTAATGCTCACTTTCTACGAAGGACTTGACGATACAACCCGACATATGGTTGATGTTGCCTGTGGTGGTATGTTCCATACATTGACTGCAGAGGATGCTTGGGAACTCTTTGAGACCCTTAGCAGAGAATCAGTGCAACAACAAGTATCGGGTGAGATTGATTCGGAGACCGTAAGGAATATACCCCCTAAGCAAGGAGGAATATATAAATTAAAGTCGATGATGAACCATCATTCCAAGGTTGAAACTTTGGAAAACAAGAATACAACCTCTGGTGGGTATAAAATCTTACCCAACATCTCAAAGAGAGAAGCTTGTGGTCCTAACCCATAGCCCAATTCAGATGGCTCCTCAGCATTCAGCTGCCCCTTTTTGCACCACAGAAGCTCAAACCAAAGACCACACTGATGCGGAAGAAGCCTTGTTGCAGATAGCCGAAGGTTGGCTGCAACATGGCAGAGTACAAACCCAGTTACTTAATGCTCTCCAACAATCCATTGCACAATTAGGAACTTAAGTTGAGAGATTAACTAACTTATCTATAGAGAGAGAAAGTAGTTATTCTTCCCCATGGACAGTTGGCACCCCAAGAGGATGTATTTCTACGGGAGGCACATCAACTTCCTTTCATCTTACTGAAATCCTCATGGACCCGTCGAGCTACCGACTCATCCTTAGCACATTCATGTAACATATGTATAATATTACTTTTCAGAGAATACCATAAGATTTACAGTGTATTAAAACACATACAATCTTAGGGACCCCTCTGTCGAATTATAACCACCCACCCGTGAACGTATGGATTTTACGATCACTCGTGATTGTTATTAGTTGAATCGTAGTGAGTACGATTCAACAGGTGAAGAGTCTTCTCAAGATGGAGCACTGCTCGCTAGGATTGAAAAATGACAATTCTAGGGAACAAACAATTCCAACGTTCTATCTCATCAGTTACGTTGGAATTCAGGCCCATTTAAAATCATAGAGGAAACGAACAAGCTTCGCATTCAATACTGCCACTCGCCAACTACCCAAGCATCAATACCTACACCTCGATATTTAATGTGAAGTGACGGTTCAAAGCCCTTCCCTTCCCTATAAAGCCAGACCTTCACCACGCAGATAACCATCGCTTTCGTCTTCCATTTTCCACTACCATCATGACGAAAGAGCATGATCAGAGCAACTTCAATAAAGAACTTGACCAAATTCTTGAAATACATAGGGCCGAGCTCCTGGCTGCACAATAGAAAGTAGAAAATTTAAAGTGCTAGTGACCCATATCCGATGCTGAATCGCCCATAGAAACTACCCTTTACCCTAAACCTAACCCAAATCTGAAACCCCATTCTAAGAGCCCATTTTTCCCCACTTCCTAACCATTCTACCATTACATCCCATTGTGAATGCGAGTTCCTTTATGGTGATGGTGGGTTGAGCCGTCCCTCACCACTCATCTCCATTGCTCATGCATCCCCCTGCCTGCATTACATTCTCTTCGTAAAATCTTCGCAGGGGAGCAGTATAGGTGAAGGGTGATATAGAGATGTGTTCACTTCCCACTCTTCAAAGGACTTCCACAGTGGAATTGCATTTCTTCCACGGAAGGAATGTAAGGTGCCCTTTTTGTGGGAGGATGGAGATGTGTCCACTTCCATCTCCTCAACTTCTTCACTCAACTGCACTAAGGGTACAGTTGATGAATCAGGGAGATAAAGAAGGGCACAGAGGAGTGTTCGGCAGCTCTTGGAGTAGCTACCCTACAAAAGAGGATACTCCTTTGGTAGGAAGAAATGAGAGACTCTGATAAAAAGTAGTCAAAAGTCGACGACCAATCTTTATCGAAAATAAATTCTTCTCTCGGATGTTGTTGTCGGTGTCGTAGTTAGGGTGTGTCCAGATTTTTCCTAAGATTATTTTTATTGTAATTAGTTTTCTTCTCAAATTTCTGTAAATCTTTCGTTAATATATAGAAATCTTTTTTTTAGTATTGTTTCTAATCATGGTGCAAAATTTTTGTTTATGCCGGAAGCAATATCTCCCAAGTTTGGGGGATTGATGTTGATTAACAATACATATCATAGACTCGGTTTGTAATACAAAATTGTGAGTGTCCCCCGTTTTTGCACAATGAGGACAATGTCCTATTTAAGTTTTTTTTTTTTCGGGGGGGGGGGGGGGGGGGATACACAATCGTTGTATATATTAGTTTAAATTTTGAGTAGTTTTCGTTTAATTTAGTTTTTTTTATAGAATTTATTTTTAGTTTTGTAAATATTAGGAATAGTTAACCATTATATGTGTAGACACCTAAATTTGGCCCAAGGCCCGATCGACCCATACGTCGAGAACGGCACACTCCCAAGCTTTCGAAAGCACTTTCCAAACCCTTAGAACTTAATATAACCTTTAGAATCATTCTCAAACCCTTAGAAAGTCTAAAATGGACCCATAGAACCCGTTTCAAACTAATCAAAATAGCTGATGAAAAGATGAGTGTCAAAGTTTTCACAGATAGTTTACCAACCTAAGGCCTATACCATTGGAAAGTAGATATTCTCAGCTTTCCAACGAGCTAAAAATCGCCTAATTTGGAGTTGTACATAAAAGGTTATGGCAATTTGAAAAACAAAGATTTGTGCAGGAAATTGTAAAATCGGGCCCTAACTTCTCAAAACTCAAAAAACTCATTTTTTTTAAATATTTGATTTGAAAATTGGGGGTTTGATTTGTGGACCATCCCAAAGCTTGGGGTTTGTTTGTATAGGACCCATATACCCTTCCCAACCTTAGGTATCACCCTTTTGCCAATTAAGTTATCACCCCACCATTAAAACCCAACTTTCTCTTCTCCAAGCTCTTAAAAACCCCAAAAATCTTAGATCTAGGATTACCTAATTTCTAAAGACTTTTGAAATCCAAGAGAAGAAAATCTACATAAATCTCCTCCCGTTTCCAAGTAAAAACTCATCCAAACCTTAGAACTTTAGTTCTTCCCTTACCATTGCTGTTCCATCTCCATCATGCCAAAGCTTTAGAATCATGGTCAACTATCTCACACCATCATCTCAAACCCTCTAGTTCTCAAGTCCTAGCTAGTTAAAAAACTCATCTCTAACCCATTTGCTATGGGAAGTTCACCGATGTCGCATTCACGCGAAGATCTGACCACGGTGCTACAAGGGCCTGAGAGCTCCGGCTCTCCCCTATATTCATCTACCTTCTTTATTTGATTTTCCTCTATCCTAGGATTTGGGCCGTTACGTCGTCAAAATTTTGGTATTTGCGGAGAGTCGAATAGGATTGGTGTGCCTTCGGGCAAGAGGAAGTGCCACTCTTTTTTATATTTATTTTTTGCTATAGTAGAGACCGCTTACGAGTGGGTCAATCGGGTGCCTTTCACCTTCCTGATTGATAACCGAAGCACCTACCCAAGAGCCTTTGACGTAGACCGGATCGGAGTCAAATCGAACACTTCAGTGCACACGATCTTGATTTTGGGTATCCAGGGGACACCAAAATCTCCGGATGGCGACTCCATTTTTTTTTTGAGCGATTTGTCGCGATGGATAGATGAAATCTACGGTTGCATAATATGCAAAGTATGATAGAAAATTTTACAAATCCAATAACTTTACAGTCCATCATAGTAGTAGTTCAACAATCAAAATAGAACAGGTACAATTCATGTTTTAGCACTTTTGAGCACTGTATCAGATGAATGTTTAAAACTATACGATCGATCTGAACTGCAAAATTTAGATTATAGTTTCAAAATTATAAAACCAGTGAGATTTTGCGCTAATATTTCCTCTTTATTCTGACAAAGAGACTGTTTTTATTCAATCGTAAATTTCTTTGAACTTCTTTACTACAAAAAAAATCTCATATTGCTGAAAAATAGAATCAAAACATTTTGTGATTATAATGATTTGTTCACTTTAGAACTATCTGTTAAATATATCAAAACAATAAGACATCCATACTAGTAAATCGTAAAGATGATTAAAGGGGAACTTTTATTTAGTCAAAGCCAAAAAAGTAAAAATCCCAGAAAAATTTATCCTTTGAACCCGTATTAGAAGCCAAAACCGAATTTCTTTGTACCAAAATTTTATAAATCTTTAACCATATATACTGCCTAAAGCTTTCAACTTTTAACCCTTACAATTTCAGAGAGTTTAGAATATAAAAGAAGGGAAGAAGAGGGGGTGAAAGGAGTATGAGCAAAACAGATAAAAAGAATACTAAAAAAAAGGGTACAACTGAGAAGAAATAGAAAAATCGTAAAATACTATTCCATACAAAAGAAGAAAAATGGGAAAAGGAAAGAAATCGTAAAAACACGATTCTAAAGCATCCAAAAGGATAGAAAAAGAAGAAAAATCATAAAATACGATTCTGAAGATTCTGAAGAAGGACTGGGACTTACAAAAGAAAAATAGGAAGAAGATATTCAACTTTTTTGGATACTTACTGAAGTAGAACAAAAAAAGAAAAGAAGAAGATAGAGAAGAAAAGCTAAACTCTCATAAAAACTTCAAATCCTTCTACCTATCTTTGAAACCTTTTCACAAAAGCCCCATTATAAGTCGAAGGAAAGCCCTTTTTCATTTACAATTTGCAAAAGCATGAGTCTAGTAGAGATATATGCAACAGATACTATGAATGAACAATGAATAATATGAACAGAATTGATTATCCATTCTATGAGATTCATTTTTAATCGATTGTCCTTAGAATTTATCATATATATCATATTGTGAGAACCCAAAAATTTCGATATCCTTTTGAGAGTATGCCAAAAGGTGAGAGTTTGAATAAAAATATTTTCTAAATCTGCAGTTTAGAAAAATATATGATGAATAAACTTTTCATTGATATGCACATACTCCACGCTTTACTAAAATTAAAATTGTTGGAGTTCTGATCAAGGGCAATTTCTATGATGGAAAGTAAGGATAAAAGGATTTGTACATTTAGAAAATTATACCAACCATATAATGATTGACTTAACCAGTGTACAAAAATTAGTTTAGATTTTACTTTTGATCGTTTTGTTTTGCTTTTGAAAAATAGAAAAATCCAAAAATATTTTGAAGTTTGTAGGTAATTTCATAGGAAACCTGTGACAGCCCGAATTTCCTCGCCTGAAAATCCGTGCCATCAGGATCATACTCTGGATGATCCCATGACAAATAATAATGTCTACTCATATAGCGAAAATCAAAGCAGACACTGTCCAGCGGTGGTAGATCGAGTCATTATATAAGGTTTTAAATGAAAGAAGCAATAAATAACTCATGTATGTATGTATGTATATCAAAGAATATACATTCTCAAAAAGGAACCAGGAAGAATCACTGGTGATGGACATCCATCACCCAAAATAATGGTTCCTGATAATGGTTCCTATAGAATGTATAATCATACAATAAAAGTAATAGCATATATAACACTAAGTACAGACAATGGCCACCAGGCACACAATAATCCAGAGTATCATACAAAAATATCAAAAATACAAGACTCAAGTACCCAAGCTACGGATAAAACTCGTCCGCCTAGATGTTAGTCTCCTCGTCCTCAGCCTCAGCCTCCCGATCAGGCTGATAGTCAGGGTCGCTCTCAGTGCCCAGTGCTCTAGCCTCAGAACTATAAATGTTATAAAAAATAGGGTGAGCTACATCTAAGGTCAATAGAAGAATCCCAACTAAAATTGTACTGAAAACGTAAGACATGATTTGCAAGTGGTATCTCAAAGCAAGAAATCAAATCAGAATATGCAGAAAGGGTAAATCAGATGATATGTACTGAGTTTTCAAACAAGAACAGATGCTATGCATATATGTAATCTGTGACTTAAATTTTGTATATTTCTAACTTAAGAAACTCCCGTGAATAAATAGTATGGAGTAATCAGGTGTATACCGATATGAAACCCCAACCAATCGTTGTTTATATGAACAATTTCAGAGTGCAACAATGCCTCATCTATAGAGTGCAATTGTACTGAGGGATTATCAAAGCAGATGCACGATTATGCCAGGGCAAGGATATACCGCCGAGTCGGTGGGGATCATCTGGATTAAATCCTTAAATCACATACACAAATATAACCTTGAAAATCAGATAGCAGAAATCAGGAACAGGTTTCAAAACACAGAAATCAGAAAATAGGAATCAGAGATAACAGAGATTTATTGATATGCAACACGCTTTTTAAAACAGAAATCAGGATACAGATATGAAGGAATCATGAAATCATAGTCAGATACATTTTAGGTTGGATTTCCCCTACCTCAGGTCAGACCTCTTTCTAAGTAAATCCAAAGCTTTTCAAAGCATCATAGTCTGATCCTAAACCATAAACATAGCACACTAAGTGTCAGAATATCAACTAGCACAGTGTCCAGTAGTGTTTATTTCACAAAACCAAAGTAGGCAGAAAACAGAGATGATTGATCGATCAATGCCCTTGCTTGATCGATTAATACATCACCTTGATCGATCAATGACCTCATTGATCGATCAACCCCTCAAATAACTCATAAGTGACACAGGGGATTTGATCGATCAACACCCTTGTTTGATCGATCAATCCACAACTTTGATCGATCAAAACCTCATTTGATCGATCAATGCCTGCCTTTAATTCATAAAACACATATGAAATTTGATCGATCAATCTTCCTTATTGATCGATCAATCCATAAATTTGATCGATCAATCTTCCA
The DNA here is from genome assembly GCA_021018995.1 of Chloranthus sessilifolius. Classification (NCBI taxonomy): domain Eukaryota; kingdom Viridiplantae; phylum Streptophyta; class Magnoliopsida; order Chloranthales; family Chloranthaceae; genus Chloranthus; species Chloranthus sessilifolius. Next base: position 124,630,430 of record CM037586.1, read on the forward strand.
TTGATCGATTAATACAGAAATACTCAAATTTCCATCTTCCTGTTCTCACACCTTTCTTATACAATTTGATTGATCAATGTCCAAATTAATCGATCAATCTTTCTCTTTGACCGATCAATGCCCTCATTGATTGATCATTTTAGTCTTTGATTGATCACTTCACTGTGATCGATCAATTTCCCATATTGATCGATCAATGCCCATCGGGCATTAAACTTCCAGAAAACACTCCATTGTTCCCATTAATTCCTTATACAAATTGATCGATCAATTCTTATTCCTGATCGATCAATCTCAGTATTGATCGATCAATTCACTGCCTTGATCGATCAATGATGACAGTTCTCTGTCATTAATGGCGGTCACTTGCTTTTGACCCATTTTGACCTTGATCCTTTATGATCCCTACCCACAGTTATACCTAACCTTTTTACACATTTATGGTGTTTGAATCTTAACTATTTAAATTTAAAAACTCACCTATTTGAAGTCCCTTTCGGAGTCTCGGCAAAGCGATCCAAAGAGGGTTTCAGATCCTCAATTTGGGGATTTGGAGCCCTCACGACTCAAAACAGCAAATCTGTGGCTCCACTTCTACACGTAGCAACAGCACACTACCTTGCAGAGTAAACACGACGTACCGATGTCGATTTCGTACTCCAAACTGTCACGACCCGAAATTCTACCCCATCCCAAGGGCCTAGAATTCTGAGTTATGACCCGCACATATCTCGGATATGTTAAGCGGACATACACCTAATCAGAGTTCTCACGCATATCTAGTTTCACAAAATCCGTGAAAGCCAACATACCATGGTGGAATATAAAGTAATCATAAATGCTGAATAAATCTGATAAAATACGATAGAATACTATAAATCCACAAATAACATGTAAGTCAAATCGGAGACAAATTCGATAAAATGAAAGCATAGAGTCAATGATAATAATATAAGGCAAAGTCCAATACCGAGTCTACAAAATCAGTATCCGGCGCTCGGATCAAAATCAACACTGTAGTCCTCCTGATAACCGGCAACATCACCCTCCAAAGGCCCCTGATAATCAACGTCCACTGGGTCGACGTTCTCAGCACCAATTGAATCAGAGAAACCCACGTCCACACCGTCGGTATAGTCACCTGCAGGTGTTAATTTATTGTGGGATGAGTTTACTCAGTCACGTAAACTCAGTGGATACACCATCAATCCACCCCATACTACTCAGGTGCATTGTGGATGCATCAAGTGAGTGATAAACATAATATCTCAAAGAAATCAGAACAGAATAACAAGATTAAGTGCATATCATAAGCTTATATCCTAATTATTCATGCAAGACCATGATCTAGACATTAATATTCTAACATACCTTACCATACCTCATATCATATCATATCTCATATCATACCATATTTTATTATTCTCGCACATACGTCTGTACATCGCATGAGTGTAACTAACATACTCATAAAATCCTAAACAACCTGTGCCAAAGTCGCTGCTCGAGCTACCATGTGAGGGTCAGCATAGTATCATACCACCATATCATAACACCATCTATATCATATCATATCATACACCCCATCCAGTCACAAGGGCGACTGATGACTCATAACTCATAATGTCTCTCAGAGACATCCATCTTGACTGAAAGACGTTGTTGCCCTTATAGTGGCTACACAAGGAACAATACGTACAGAGACTTAAGTTCTTTATCTTTTGCTGGCCTACACAACGATGTCTTATTATCGTACTCGTATCATAACTTATCTTATCTCATACTTATATCTTATCATACTCTTATATTTAATCCTAGGACAAACTATAGTGAGGCAACTTTCCTAATTCACGTTTCCCAAGAAAAGGTTCCGTAGTAACTTGGATGTACTTCATGTAATAGTCTATACTACCATAGAGGTGTTGCATCCGTACATGGACGCCAATATTATGAGTTTCACGTGACCGTAGAAGAAACCTCACCATAACTAATGCCTATGGTCGAACCTCATAACTTAACTCATAATTTATACTATCATATTTGAACTCGGGGTGATCGGGTCGCCGTATATACCACCGTATACGAGGTTACACTGAATTCACACTCACCCGACTCGTCATGGGTCCCATTCCACCATAACTTGTTAGGCATGTGAGTACGGTGTATTTCTCGCTTCGATACCATCTCAGTGAATCACCACGCCCAAGCGTAGGCATGATCTAATACACTCATGTACCCATGATCTAACATATCTTTAACTCGTATGAATTGATTAAGTTGTAACTACAAAAGTATCACACATACAGAACAGTTTACACCTAGATTTTGATTATGTTTATATTTATATTTATTTACATACCACACCAATATAATTATAGAATAGGGTTATAAGTATGATTTCGATAATCGTAAAGGTCAGAGTTCGATTTCATAAACGCATCGAAGTTTTAACACTTTGTGTTATCGAAGTGGTCGCGTTGAAGTGATAAAATGATATATATATATATATATAGTATACTATAATTAAATGCTTAAATAAAAAGGGGCGGTCCAATTTAAAGTGGAGTGCATCACGACCATCTATCGAAACATCAATAACTTAGAGTGCATTAAGTTTTGGTCGAGCAAGTAGAGTTATAGGAGAAAATAATATTTATAATATTGTTTGATGTCTGTTCGGACATAGATCAATCGATTGAAAAGTGTAACCCAATCGATTGGATTTAAATAAGTGCACTTAATCAGTTCGATTTAAGATCAATCGATTGAAAAGTGTAACTCAATCGATTGAATTTAGGTAAGTGTACACAGTCAGTTCAATTCGAAGTCAATCGATTGAGAAGTGGAGCTCAATTGATTAAAGAATAAATAAGTGTACATAGTCGGTTCAATTCAGAGTCAATCGATTGAGGAATAAATAAGTGTACATAGTCGGTTCAATTCAGAGTCAATCGATTGAGAAGTGGAGCTCAATCGATTGAGGAATAATTTAAAATAAGGCTTTGAGTTCTTAGCAAATAAACGAACTAATAATATAATAATTCAATTACTATTCCAATTGCACATTCACTACCCACAACCTCAATCGATTGATTATATCAATCGATTGAAATATCACAACATTCGAATAAAATAAAAGGGTAGTGAGTGTTAGGAGTATTATAATAATCTATTACATGAAACTATTATTATAATTACTCGTTTATTACTAAACAACCTCAATCGATTGAATATATAAAATCAATCGATTGAGACATCCTTTCATTAAAGATGTCAAAAGCAGCTAAAGTACCTTTGCTTATTAAGAACCAATTGCTCAAATCAATCGATTGAATTGCGTGAATCAATTGATTGAATTAAACCAACATTCTCTGCTCGGTTTTGAAGTTGATCGATTGAAAAGTGTTTCAATCGATTAACTGTCGCAGATTCGAAACAAAATAGGGTTCCAAAATAAAACCCAAAATACATCCGAAAAATTCATAAAAATAATATAAAATAAGGATTAATTATTATTTTAATCCGAAAGCGATTTTATAATAAAATAAATCTAGATTCATTTTAAATAGCCCATCGATACGTGATCGAACGTATCCTACCCGATGGGATCTGCGAAGGATGAGATTGATGGATGGGTGCCCACCTCTTGAAGCGTGATCGGCGAATCGATGGTGGTTAGGGCGATAGAGATCGACGTCCATACGATGGTCCGTCCACGATTACGCCACCTGCTTCCTCCACGATCTAACGGCAGAAAAATACCACGGTGTTCTTTGTGGAAGAATACACAAGAAATTCAAAAGAGGTTTGGGTGTTTTTAGAAAATAGTGGCCAGAGAAGAAGATGGAGTGACGGCTAGAGTTTTTAAGAAGAATTCTCGTAATAATGATTTAGGATTCTCCGTAACTTTCTTATTTATAATATATGAATATTAATTTGGTGCTAAGCGGTCGCACCAAATAAGGGTGTATAGGCTTTTACTTCAAAGTTTAAAATAAAGGTTTAAAACTCATGTAATAAGGTTTGATCCTTAGACCTCTTATCTATAACTAAAGTCTTTCAACCACTAGGCCACCACACAACTTCTATCAAATAGAGACGATTTTAAATATAAAATATTTTGGAAAACCAAAATGCGTATTTTCTCAACTAGGGTAGGTTCCGGTGTGGAGCACTAACACCATGTTTGGTGCAAAACAAATCTAACACCATAAATTCAATTTAAAATTTTTAGGGTCGTTACACTAACTCAACAAATCTCACCCTAGGTTTCTTCTAACTATGGTTTCTCAATCTAACTACTCAAAAATGACAACCTAGCTACAGATTTTCTGGAAAACAAGAAGGAGAAGATGAAAGGTAATCATTCCAACCCTTCTTCATTCTCTTATAAGCTAAGAAACAAAAATATCTTTGATATTTTTGTTTCCCTTAACTTAAGCTCCGGTGTGGAGCACCTACATGGTTTCTACGGCGTATGACGCCCCATCAATGTCCTACAAGACTCAGAGAAGTCACACATGACTTCACCTACATGTGGATTAATATTATTTCTAATAATGTTAATTCAAAATTTTTAAATTTATCTCGATTTTCGTATTGGGCACACTTATCGAAGCAGTCAGTTTCTTATTCAGAATTTTAGGGTCGTTACAAAACCTTCAGGAGATTATAACTCCTCCACTAGGGATCACCTAGGGGTTTAAAGGCTTATTGCATCAGCTAAATGCAATCGTGCTCCTTATGAAAGTGACATTTAAATTCATAATTTAGAATATTTTATGTTTCCTTATTTGCTAGGGACTAGCAAAACTTAAGTTTGGAGGTGTGATCAATCACAGAATATACCAATTTACCACCCTTAACTCAGTATTATTAGGACTTAGTTTACTACTCATAAGCTACTGATGTGCAGATATTAAGGAAAATCAGTAAAAGAGAGCCAAAGTGTTAATCTTCGTCAAAATGAACTCAAAAAGTAGTAAGAATGACGATTGAGCGTAAAAGGTGATTCGCTATATGCTGAAAGCTAAAAAATCATAAAAGACGATTGAGCATTGTTACTAAAGAAAAGAATAAGAAATCGTAATTTACGATTCTTCAAAAGAATAGTCATGAGAGCAAAAGAAGAAAAAATCGTGATTTACGATTTTTCAGAGAAAGAAAACAATCGTGATTTACGATTGTATGAATAGGAGTTTCAAGTGAAGATCTACACCAACATGAACCGAATTAGAAGAACTCCTTGAATTAGAAGTTTGGTGAATCATGGATCTGAGAAGATTGATGAAGATAAGCTCTTAGAAGATCTCGATTATTGAAAATAAAGTAAAAGTCCAGAGGCACATCAACCATTCAAAGCAAGGAAGAGTAAAATTAGGAATTAGAGTTATATTAGGATACTTTTATTTTAGTAATTTCTTTTATTAGAATTAGAAAACTTTGTAAACTGACTCCTTATGATCTATAAATAAGAGAGCCTGGTATAGGAATAAGGCATCGAAGGAATTTTCAGCATCAATTGACGCCTGAGATTGGGTTTTCTTCTGATCAAATTTAGAGTAAATTTTTATTGCTTTGTAGATTAGGTACCCAAGGTTTCTCAGGAGCAATTAACGACTGCGATTGAGAGCTAAAGTTTAGTGTAGATATCTATAGTTTCTCAGAAGCAATTGATAACTGCAGCTAAGGGGTGAAAGATATAAAATTTATTGCTTTCTAATTTAGATTTTATTTGCTTTATTTACTATTTTGTAAACATCGTCAAGTTTTAATTTGAATTGACAACTCAGGTTGGAATCTATAGATTAGTGTAACTGTTTTACTTTTTCATCTTCAGTTTTTTAGAGTTTGATTGATGCCCAAATTTTAGGAAATTGTTAATTAGATTAAATCTGTGTTAAATGATTTTAGTTTTTGTTTGACGCCCAAATTTTAAAAGACTGCAGTACGGTGTAATTGCATTTTAATTTTGTAAACATCCGAAACTTGAAGGATTGTGATTGACGACCATAATCTAGACAGAGGAGGATTTAGGATATATTTTCTGCAAAAATTAGTTTAAGTAAAACCATTCTTTTATTCATCTTTCTCCAGTAGTTTAGGAACTTAAAGATAAATAAAAGTTTTTGAAATAAGAAATATAAATAATTACATAATAAGTTAATCACTTCCTCGTGGGAACGATCCTATACTAGCTCTACAATTTTCATAATAGGTTAAGACTTGAGTTTAATTTGAATACATAGAATAAGCCGACCGGGGACCAAACTCAAGCTAGGTTCAGGCTGGCTCGAGCTTGCTCCTGTGGCACATACAACCCAACTCGAGCTGGCTTTTCAGGGCCAAAATAAGCCTAAAATCGAGCTCGAGCTGGTGCTTCATGTGGGACCTAGCTCGAGCTGGCTCAAAGTGAGCTCGAGCGAGGTTTTGAAATTTCAGGCCTAGCTCGAGCTAGTTTTTCAGGTTCTGAAATTTCAGGCCTAGCTCAAGCTAGCTTTTCAGGTTTCAAAAATTTCAAGCACGTTCCTTGTTCTTTTCCCTAATCTCAACTCCCATTTTCATGCACATATTTCATGAAAATAAATAATTAATTTAAAGTATTAGTGGTCTACGAGATCTTTCAAGCTTGTGAACCTAACGCGCCCAAAGAGCGATTACTCAAAACAACGACGCTCATGCCACACGCATCTCATGGGGAGTTTGAAACCCGTCTTCTCGCGAGCACTAATGGAGGTGTACTTGAAGATTTTACCCTCCGAACTTATATGATGACTACGTATTCAAGCGTGAAGGCAATCTTAAGCGGTTACGAATCGAAGATTTCAAAAGAGGGTTTTAGAAAGAGGAAATCCATCGCTCATCTCGATTAACAACCACACGTACGATAGGTAATACTCGAAGAAGCGGACCAATTTGTGCGGAAAATAACCACGCAAATAATCTGGGGAGGCCACGTGAAGAAGGCTCCTTATCTCAAGCACTCATTCTTTCTCCCTCTATTTTTCTCATGAAAAAAAAATGCAAATAGCCTTTGTGGCTCATGTGAGAAGTCAAGCCCATATATATATATATATATATAACCTTGGTTTGCTTCCTTGTGAAGCACACACACCACTTTGTGTGTTTTAGTTATTATCCAAGAACTTATGCTTGGTGTGAAGTTTGCACACCAACTTGTGTGTACTAACTCAATTCAATTAACCTTAGCTTTGGTGCTAAGTGTGTAAACTTAAGCCAAATGTTAATCATCATTCGTAATGCTTTGTTTCGGTGTGAAGCATACGCACACAATTTAGGTATTTGCCACTTTTTCAAAAATTCTAGTTGAGGCCCAAAGTCAGCCCAATTAGTCGACTCTAATCAACCGGCCCAACTAGTTTTAATTCTTATAATATCTTATTAATATTCTATCTTAAAAAAAATTTCTCTAGGTTACACACGTGCACAGTGGGTCGTACCAGGCATGCACACTTAGCCTATGTGCAATGGTCCAAATTGAAACACGGGTTTTGGGGACCTCACAGGTACCTTTATTCACGCCTACCAGTTAATTGGTACGCGCTTAAACTGAAAATCGTTGATCGCCTTGAAACAAACGGTGGTGATCATCATCGTGCCATCAGACGATCAAATTTTTTGATTCCATGTGGCACATATCTAAAAAACTAACCGTAAAATCACATAGCACACATCACGCTTAAATGTTAGTTTGGGGTTACCTTTTGGGACCCATGCCACATGAACTAAAAAACTTTATCATCTGATTGCACCTCATAGTCTCAAGATCCATTGTGTGGAAGGTCGGAATGAAAAGTGATCACTAGCATCTGATTCAATATGATCAACCCTTTTCAGTGCAGACGCATATGATAGGAGAGTGGCTAGTACCATCTGTTATTGAATGTGCGGGTTCAATACCTAACCTTTGCCTTTTATTGGATGTGCGGGCCTCTGCTCAAGCCCAAGACCCACGAAAGCACCTCTACGGCATTGGTTCTCGAAGGCTCCCTGAAACGGATGGGTGCTTCCAGGAAACGTTCGCGTCCGCAAAAGCCCAAGAGAGGTAGGCCCCCTCTACAGCCCAACTCTGGGCCCATGGTTCTTGAACCTCTTGATATTTTGGCATTTGATGATCATCCCATCGGTGCAGACAAGAGAGATAGGTCACCTCTAGATCCCAAGTCCAAGCCCACGGTTCATGAAAGTGCTGATTTGGCAGCATTTAACAGGCCCACTAGTGCTCCCAAGAGACATGGGCAACCTCCAAAGCCGAAGCCCAAACCGAAGCCCATGGTTTCTGACACTGCTAATTTGGTGGCATTCGACAAACCCACCGCTGCTGCTGGGATAACCCCAAGTCCAAGCCCATGCTTTTGGAAGCTGCTCATCTGTTGCCATTTGTTCTTCCCATCGGTGCAGTCAAGAGTGGTACGGGACCTCTAGGTCCCAAGTCTAAGTCCAAGCCCACCGTTCATGGTAGTGCTGATTTGACAGCGTCTGATTGCCTCAGTGGTGTTGCATCTTTATTCTGATACTCTCTTTTTCAACTGTTTTACAGGTCATATTGTTACCCATCAATACCGTTCAATCATCCACCTCTTTATAAGACGTGAACCAGTGATTTCAGATAAATACTCTCATAACCCCTTTCTTCTTCTTATCATGAGCATCGTCCCTCTTCATTTGTAACTGTGGACAATGTCTTCTGATGTGAATCTTTTTGTGATACTTGTAACATTTTACTATCTTTTTGTTTTTATATTTAGATCTAGACTTTGATTTACCCTTCCGAATTTATGGTCCTCTGCTCTTCCCCTAGCCAATAAGTCATCTGCTTGTGTATCACTATCCGAACATTTCTTCCTCATGTCGTTACAAAGCAGTGCCACTATGACCGACTCCAGTTCAATAGTATCCTTCCTATAGAGTAGCGTAGTAACCAGGTGCTCATAGGAATCGGAGAGGGAAGATAAAAATAATAGTGTTTTGTCTTTATCCTTGACCTCTTCTCCAACAATTAGTAATTCAGATATTATTCTATTGATTTCATTAAGATATTTGTTGAGAGAAGTACCTGCATTTATGTGCAACTTATACAGTTGCTTATTGAGATATACGACTCGTCAGAGATTTCGTCATGTAGAAACTCTCCAATTTGGCACACAGCGAGACCACCAAATTCTCCCGCATCACATTGTACGTAATCTCCTTCACTAGACATAGCCGAATTGTACTACATGCCTGAAGTTCAAATTCTTTCCATTCACCATCGGACATATTCGTCGGCTTACCCGAAAGCTCTTTCAATGCCTTGTGCAGTGAATCAAGATATCCTGAGATTATACCTGCCACAAGCCGAAAGTAATCTTCTCGACATATTGGCTTTTGAAACTTTTGCGATCTTCGATGGCATCTCAGATCATAGAACATAAATCTTACTCTGATGCCAATTTGTTGCGTGGAAGCTCACAAATTAATCAATGATCTCACGATGAACGATCAAATAAGAACGCAAAACAGAAGAAAAATCAACCACAAACACATAATAGAGAATATTTATGTGGTTCGGCAAGATGCCTACGTCCACGGGTAGCGATAATCCATTATATTGATGATCACAAAAGAATACAAGAACACTCAAGCCTCACCAAAGCTCTCCTAAAAACCCTTAGATAGGTTTTCCTAAGCTTTTCAATGATATATCTCTCTCATAAAACTTCTATTTTCGTCAATGAGTTTTACCTATATATAGAAGTCCCGAATCCTACTTCTAACCTAAGAGAAACTGCTTAAAAATGGATTCGATTTAAGTCGGCACGTAACTTAACGTCGTGGGTCGCTCAAGCGAGAACTAACTCGCTCTTGCGACTTACACTTGCAAGATTTACCTTTGAAATGTGCCCATGTCGCTCGAGCGAGGTCTAAAATCGCTCGAGCGACTTACACCTGTAAGATTTACCTTTAAAATATGCCCTGGTCGTTCAAGCGAGGTCCAAAATCGCTCGAGCAACTTTAACCCGACCTTGAAGAGTGCACAATTCGCTCGATCGGGTTTGAAAATCACTTGAGCGATTTTCCAAGTTAGAGCCCATATAACACATTTGTCACACGATTTTGATTGAGATGCATGCCATGCATGCATGGCTTGTCGTGCATATCCGACACCTACAATTTGGTGCCTAAATTCAACGCCTGAATTCAACCATGCGATGTGACATGAAAATCTTGTTTGAGCATAATATGAGCCATGTGATGGTTTGGTCATTTTTGTATTGGAATGTGTGCCACATGTAATAAAAAACTAGTTGTCTGATGTTCCGTCCAAAATCTCAAAATCCATTGAATGGAAGATTGGGGCATAAAAATAATATCTATCGTCTGATTGTGAGATTGTTTAATGATGATATGTGATGAAATAAATAAAAATATATGTTTATCCTATTATATTTTGATATTATTATTACTATATGTGCATGATGGATCGTAGATAAGATCTAGAGGCTTAGGTGTATGTTTGTGCATGCATGTATGTCTTTGATCGAATTTTTGTTATAAGGCTTTATTCTATTATTGTTTCATCACACTTTAAACTTTGTATATGCATTGATGCATATTGATGCATAGGATTTAAGATGAGTTGATGAAACCTCGGAAACTAGACTTATCAGTTTTAGGTCTTTTTATAGGTGGTTTAAGAAGACCACTAAAAGATCATCAAGGCATTGCAACCAAAGTAGATTCGTAGTAGTGGCGAGCGTACTGCTGTTGAATCCATGAGCGGACAAGAGACAACTCGGTGAACTGAAACATCTTTGTAGCCAATGGAAATAAAAAAACAGTTGAATCTCATACCAATGGCAAGTAAAATGACATCAACGTAAATCACAAAAACGTTGTTCTCGAGAGCAATAAAGCATCGTAATGATCAGAGTGACCCAGACTCTGATGTGTTAGTATGGCTTTAATACAAGAAAATATAGGGCAATCACCGGCCTCTAGAGATCGAGAAAAATGTTAAAATTGAAGATTATATTAAAGAATTGGGTCGTCACTCAGAAAGTTAAAAGTACACTATAAAAAATAAGATCATTAACGGTAGCCATAAAATGCCGCTATTAACATAAAAAACTACCCTTGCCGCTAATAGTCTTAAAAGCTTTTAATAGTTTTTTTGTTAATAGTAACAATTTTTTGTAAAATTGCTGCTAATAATCTTATTTTTTGTAGTGGTATAACTAACTAAAAAAATTATGTCTTGTTTGGCAATCTTTTTCGAAAAAATACTTTGATAATAAAAGAAAAATATTGGATAAAAAACACATTTCACCCAAGGACTTAATCATGTCTAATTGAAAATAGTGTACGTTAAGCCGAAAAGATGCGCATGATGCTTTTCAACCAATACTATTCTTAACATGTGTGGTAGACGTTTTTGAAAAGCAACTTTAGGAAAACAATATGCGACACAACTCTTTATAGTACATGAAAAGTGTTTTTCTGTAAAGGGTTGCCAAACAAGGCCTTAAACATTGTTTATTTGTTTTAGGTGGGTGTACTCTCTTATTTAAGGGTGCAAAATTCACTAACATCTTTATATGATGTGTGCGGTTGGCGACAAAAGTTTTAATCAGTACAATATCGTGGAACCGTTGATTTAAGATTTTGGTACACTCTCACATTATTTAGACCGCAGAAGTGAAAAAGTCTCCCTTCAACTTCCATGGATGGTGATGAGGCACAAAGTGCGAGGAAACAAAAGGCCCACTTTGTCTTGCACACCTCCTTTGAAAGGAGTCATTATGACTCGGGTACCTTTATTTCAATCCAAAATTCTTCCTTCGCAACCTAGTTTTATGTGTTGACTGCTTTAATGTCATGGATCTATCATTAGACCATCAAATTTTGATTCCACCTGACATGTATCTCGTGGCATAAATATATCAAACATGGTTCCTGAATCATTTTTTAACATGTGTAGAATGCGGATTCAAAATATGATTGATCATTGGTCAATGCTCTAAAAAATGATTTTCATATTCAAAGCAACCAACTTTTAAGTCCCAGTACAGAAGGAGACTCTTAATTTTCCATTAAAATTCAATTGGGTTCCTAATATCACGCTTACCAGACTCAAACAATATGAAAATTTTGAAAGAGTCAAAGTGGGCTTGTGGCTCCAATGTCTAGCAGAAATGGTTAGCTGCATGCAACCTAGAAAATACAAGCTTTTAACTAAAAAGGATTAGAAATTTAGAATCACTCATGTTCAAATTAAAGCAATATCATAATTTCAAAAAGGTAACATGATAGTAATACATAAAGTTTGATTCATATATACTCATTATGCCATATGGATATAAATATGGCATATGAAATGTTAATAGCAGTAGAAAATATTATTGAAATTAACAACCTGAAGCAATTATTAATGCAAGAGATTTAAATGAACCTTTTACAATGTGTCTGATGCAAAACAAGTTTCTAGCTGCATTTGGCTTAGCTCCTAGAATGATGGACAGCTCCTAAAGAGTGATTTTGTGTGGTGGCCTCTTTCATAGTGTTCTTTACCGAAGATGATGTTTGGTAGTTGTCTTTCCAGAGCAGTTTGAGAGCTAGTGCTATAGGAGTTATTGTTTGGTAAAATAATTTTTACATATAAGATTTTAACTTAATGACTAAAATGTCCTTAAGCAATTTAAAATACTCGTATAATTTATACTTTTAAATAATGATTTATATTAGTGTTTTTAGCAAATACCCCCCTGAATTATGCTGATATTATAAAAAAACCACCCAAAATATCGCTATTTTGGTGTTTATAAAACACCATCTACACGTGATCACAAGTTGGCGCCTTGCACTTACAAAATAGAGTATCTTTAAATCCACCCACCAAATCTTTGAGTTCACCCACGATGAAAAACATTGACTGCATTGAATCAGACGATGGAGATCGTGTATTGTCCCAACCTTTCACACGATGGATCTTGAGATCATGGTGGCACCATCAAACGGTTGATTGCATTGAATCGGACGATAGAGATCGTGTATCGTCCCAACCTTTCACACGATGGATCTTGAGATCATGGTGGCTCCATCAAATGGTTGACTACATTAAATCGGACGATGGAGATCGTTTATCATCCCAACGTTTCACACGATGTATCTCGAGATCATGATGGCACCATCAGACGGTTGATTGCGTTGAATCGAACGATGGAGATCGTTTATCATCCCAACCTTTGACACGATGGATCTTGAGATCATGGTGGCACCATCAGGCAGTTGGTTTTTTATTTCATGTGGTGCACACCCAAAAAAGTTACCTTAAAATTAATTTTAACTGTGTACGTGATATTAAGGTCACTTTTTTGAGATGTGTGCCACGAAAAATCACTGACCGTCTGATGGTACACCTATGATTCGGTGGGTGGATTTAAAGGTACTCTACAAAACATTACATGCAGCGCCCCTGCACTTACAAAATATTACCGTTACACCATATGATACCATCTAAACCATTCAATACTGCAATCAGACGTTCCCATTTTTCGCAAATTAGATTTGACTTGCGAACTCTCATTTGGTATTTTTGCCAATATATGGTTACAAACCTGTGAATTCTCAAATTAAGGAAATATATTTTTATTACTTCGGGTTGGATTTTCTATCATGCATTAGGTCATGTCAGACTTTCGGGTCCAGTCAACCCAACCCAATCCGATATTTTTAGTTATATACAAAATCAAAGAAAATAAGATGTATGTCCGATCAATTCATATTTTTGTGTTGGGTCGGACATGAACCTTGAAGACCATTTTAGTGTCTTAGTGGAAAACACATGATATTTTAGTTTAAAGAATAAAGATCACGTGTTTCCCACAATACAAGCACAAAAATCCTACCCAGATGGGTCAACCAAACACGCCTATATTCAATAGCTAGAACAGTTTGCATAAATAAAACAAAAATTATTTACCGAAAAATAAAAAGAACAAAAGCCCAAAATCTATATGGACTGCAAATATAACACTGCAGAATTATCTCGATCTCGAGAAAAGGAAGGTAGCATGGCTTCATTTAAACCATCCTAAAGTGTTTAATCTGAATTTTGTCAAACACGCACAACTCGTGAAATTTTATAATACTTAATTTGCAGCACGTCCACCTCAACTAACTAAAATAGCATCAACTATTGAATCACGAACCATCTCCATCTCCCTCCGACCATGAGGCGTGCCCTCATATTCAATAGGGTCATCTGATTCTATTGGGCCCTCTTCAAAATATCCGTCGACACCATATTTCTCAGTCTTTATCGGTTATGCTTTCTTGCCTGATGAAATTATAAATTGTCATACATGCGACCACAATAAATCGTTGTGTCTCTAACGAATATGGTGCCATTTTTTCTAAAATATGTCATTTCTTCTTTAAACTTCCGAAACAACGCTCAATCACGTTTCACAAAGATGAATGGGCGTGATTGAATAATTCTTTACGCCCTCTTAGTCGCTGACCATTCTAAAAGGATGGAAGATGGTAACGAGTCTTACGAAATAGTGCTAGGAAACCTGTCGTATTAGCATAACCACCATCCACGATATAGTATTTACCTGAAAAAAGAAATTATTTAATTTCAAGCATTCAAAATATATGAAAACTTTCAATGACTCATACACACCTTGAGAAGCATGAGGAAAATTTATCTTTGATGTATTAACAGCCTCATTGAGTATATGAGAATCATTAGTTGCGCCCTCCCACCCAACATAAACAAATGTGAATTTCATGTCAAATGAACATGCAACCATCACATTCTGGGTTAACCCTTTTCGGGTACTTCTATAGGGGATCTGTTGCCTTGCTGGAATGTGAGAACTAATATGTGTACCATCAATTGCTCTTATACAACTCTTTTTATTTGAACCAAAAATAAATTATTAGCCTGATTTATTTGATAATAATTTCGTAGCAAAAATATTAATTTAGTGATTTCATAGTAAATATCAAACTAGTGCTTACCTTGAAGAATGACCAATATTTGGGATTCATACGAATATGACCAGAGACTGATTCAAATGACGGCGGAACGATAATAGACATTGACAAATATATGAATGCCTGCAACACATTGTGAAAATGACGGGAGACAGTTTCAGGAGAGTGTTGGAAGCGTTCAGCGATCATCGTATTACGTTCATTATGACTAAGCGTCACCAGGAACATAGCTAATTGCTCTTCAACACATACATATCTTGTATCTCGTAATAATTCTCTATTCCTCAAAGTGTCACACAACCTCCTAAATACATGCTTCTCCATTCGAAATTGCTCATAACATACAATAGGATGTGTGTTAAGTATGTGCATAATCCAATCCATACCTTTAAAGTCACAATCTCTCTCAGGTTGTTTTGCGATATAACGATTAAAGTATATTACGGTTGCCTGCACACCAGTAAGAGCTAGGAGATTGAACTCATCGTCAAATTGTGCATTGTTATATTCTTCATCAGAACATTCCCCATGTGTACTTCTATTTTCGTCATCAGACTACATATTCTACATAAACCAACAAATATTTTGAAGATTTGTAAAAAAAATATCCAATTGTAATTAAATAGCTATAGGTACTTGACAATTACATAACAATCATGATTATTACACCACAACCATAAAAGTGCATACTAACTACAACCATAAAATGCATGTATCTACGAAGCAACCACAATCATAAAAAGTGCATACTAATAATCACAATCATTATAAACTGTAAAAAAAAAGTATAGAAGTGTATACTAACGATTAAACTCATTATAGACTATATGAAAGTATAATAAAAGTGCATACTAACAACCACAAATATTAAAATTCATAAAAACAACCACAAACATAGAAGTATATGTATCTAAGAAACAACTATGGAAGTGAAGAAAATCATCAAGTCATGAGAGTTTAGTGTGTGCCTAAGCCACTTGCTCGATCCATCCGATGTTGCAACCATACTCGGTGAGCTTCTGGATCTCGGAGACTAACGAAAATCTCTCGAAATTCTTTCTTCTCAAACATATCAACAACAAACAGGTATAAGCTGTGCAGCCTAGGAATGTCAGTCATCTGATCTAGTAGGTTGATACACTCTTGAATGCTAGTGCCTTGAGCATGTCGTGTTTCTAGTCTCAACAGTTTCACATATACGATTGATTTGATTGTCTAGTCTAGTAGCACCCGATAATTTTTTACGTTGCGATGTAGGTTCTTGTACTACTGATCTTCGTCGTGAACCAGAAATATGTCTGTTATATCTCATCTCTTCTCTCTCGGCCCTAATAAGATCAATTTCATCAACCTCTTCAATATCAGCTTCTAATGGTGTTTGGGCTGCTCGGTGATCATCACGGTCATTATCGTCCTCAATGTTCATAGAAGAGGATGTTTCAACTCTTGATGTTGTGTTTAGCCCCTCATTAGTTATCGACCCTTGAGAAGGTACCCAACCCAATCCACCAGTCACATGTGTCCCACCATATATGATGTTCAATTCTTCGGCATATTCAAGTCCCTAGCTCGTATTGCCAATCTTTATCGTTAAGGTATTAATTCATCCCCACAAAATGAAAATAAATTATAATACAAGTAAAAAATAATAGTGGATTGTATAATACCTTTAACCATTCATCCCACTATGCTTCATTAGCAACAACTGTATTCTTAGTGGAATCTCACCCCAAACCCGTATTCGCCCTTAGTTTATTCCATCTTAGCAATTTATCTTTAGTTTTATCCCAATGATTTTTCAATTGCTGTCTGTCGTACTCCATCCCAGTTCTCTTAGAAAATTCATTGACCATTATCTCATACGCTGCCTTATCAATACAAGTGTCTGGCCTTTTTCCATTTTTGACAAGCTCGAGACATATGTCTATGAATATTTTATGAGCATAAGGCGGCCAATGAGCTTTTGTTTTAGTCTTACACTTGGCTTTTCTTCCTTTCATTATACTGCCATAAAAATATAATCCCATCAAAATGTATAAGTGATACATAATAGATGATGCTAATGATTAATTTCACCAAGTGACACTACATAGAGTGGAGCTTCCACAACTATATTTAAAGACCCATGCATCTAGATGAGAACAAGATATGTTGATTAATCATGGCACATAATCTTTTTTCTTTGTTTTTGTGAGAGCGATATTATATATATATTTTTAGCAGGAGCTCATATTCTTCTAAAGTTTGTAACAGTGTGACCTGTGAAAATTCAATATATAAAACAATGGTAATAGTGTTACGTATGCTGTTAGCTGTATTGTGTAGTCTTTTGATGGAGTGCTCCCAAAAGGTGGTGGCAGAAATATTGAACAATTCTAGATGCAGCTGCTTTATTGGAGGCTAATTACAGCCATCATGAAAAAGAAGGGATATGTGGGGAGGGAGGAAGAGGTTGAAGACAAGGCCAAGAAGGAAATTTTTGGAAAGAGAACATGGGGAATCAGTTTCAGCACTTCAAAGGCCCTGCCCACCTAGTGACTTCCACTATGAGGTTCGCGATGACACAAGCTTACCTAAGAGACCTCCTCATTTCACCACCTGTGGGCATCCCTATTCCACCACCCTCACAGCCTTCTTCTACATACACCCGACCTCCATTCCAAACTACAGATTTTGGGTTAGCAGCCACTCTGCAGTCCATGAAGGCAGAGCTATTAGTAGGCCAGAGCAGGGTGGATTCCAAGGGAGATGCCATTTTGGAAGGACAAGTAGCTATGGAATTGTGGATTAATTTTTTTATGATATATCACTACAAGAAAATATGTCTAGAGTTTTTAACACTTCCTATTGCTGTGGAAATTAGTCTCCTTAAGACTGTTGGTGACAGCTGAACGAGACTACTTAGTCTCTCCTTTTGCTGCTGCCTTTTTTAGGTTTATGTTGATGCTGCGAATATTCAATCTTTTAGATTGAATAAGGGTGCTGATCGAATGGTCTAGACTCTCACTGCTATTTTCCAATGTCTTTCAGACAGATGCTGCTATCTCCCAGATGTTCATGACTAGAGCAAATTTCTGATCGCAAAATCTGTTTGAAGAAAGTAATTGTGGTTGTTTTCGATTGAATCTGAAAATCCATAGTAGTGATGGTTCAGGTCATGTACTGCCGTGATGTAATCGTGTTTTTAAACAGTTTTTGTGGCGGGAATGTTGCTTTTACTCCCCTAATCTTGATATATACTGCTGCTATTAATTTGCCTACGCATGTTCTATAATCTATAAGAGTTGAGGTCTGCAATCTACGTTAAAAATATCAGAGCTGCATTAATCGGGCTCCTATCAATGCTAGATGGCTCCCAGTTATATATATATATATATATATATATATATATATATATATATATATATATATATATATATGCGTGTGTGTGCGTGTGGGTGTTAGGTAAGTTAGGATTGAAACTGTGACCTCAAGATTCCATGATTGTGCACCTTTCAGTTGACCCCTACTATATATACATTGTTCTTTCATAAAAAACTAGTTTCGTTGGCCTAGTGTTACCTAGTTCTAAACTTTTATTGTGGATTCTTGAGAAAATCTTGACTCATTAAAATTTTGTAGAATGAAATACAAGAAGCTCCACTTGTGTTTTGGCTAAGAACATCCAACTTGTTTAAGCAAGCTGGACCTGATCTATCCAACTATTTGTATAAGTTTTTTTTTTTATCGGTACTATTTCAATAAATTTTTTCAAATCACCAATTGACATCTACCATTATCACAATTTATAATTTAAAAAAGAGAGGAAACACAAGCTTCAAATCTCTTTTTTTTTTGAGGATGTTATTTAATTAAAAAGCCAAGGAATAAAAATACAGAAGTGGAGAAAAAATAAAGATTTTTTGTTTTGAGGATTTAATTTTATTAGAAAGCTAAGGAATAAGAATACAGAAGTGCAGAGAAAATACAGGAATAAAGTGAGGAAATAACACAAGCTTCAAATTCAATCCTCTTTTTTTTAGGACTATAGTTTTATTAAAAAATTAAGGAATAAAAATAAAAAATACGGGGAGTGCAACGAAATTAAAGGAATAAAGATACAAATGTCCAACAAATCCATTCCAGTGGAAGTACTAGAGAACTCACAATTGAAGGCCTACGACCTCCAAAAAGTTAATAAGTCCTCCAATCCACTACGTGAAAAAGCCAAAAAAATCATTGCCTTAAACAATGATTTTTTTAAAAAATCACTGTCAAACTGTCTTTGACAGTGATTTTTTTTTTAAAAATCACTGCCCTAAACAGTTGTAAAAAAAGGAGTTATTTTTTTTTTACCACTGTACTAGATAGTGGTTTATGAAGTTCATAAACCACTGTCTTGTATAGTAGTAAAAAAAAACCACTCCTTTTTTACAACTGTTTAGGACAGTGATTTTTTTATGCAAATTTAAAAAAAAAAAAAAAATTACGTCGACAATTTTTTATGCAAATTTTTTTAAAATAATATTTTTTTAATGCTTTTTGTA
Organism: Chloranthus sessilifolius; assembly: GCA_021018995.1. Classification (NCBI taxonomy): domain Eukaryota; kingdom Viridiplantae; phylum Streptophyta; class Magnoliopsida; order Chloranthales; family Chloranthaceae; genus Chloranthus; species Chloranthus sessilifolius. The sequence continues at coordinate 124,649,959 of CM037586.1, forward strand.
ATATTTTAAATATTTTTTTTTAATGCTTTAAAAAAAATTATATAAAGAAAAAAAGCTATTAATCTCATATTTAAACGCATCCATTCAACTCAAATGCAAATCATTCAATGCCATTAATAAATAAAATAGATGTCCAATTCTTTTATTCAAACAAAATATTGCATCTCAACTTATGATCCAACCTTTCAAATCAACCAAATATTTTAAACTTTACATGCTCAATCCTTTTATTCAAATAAAAAAAAAAGAAAAAAAAAAAGAGAGTTAACAATCTAAGGACCCCATGACCTAGTTTCATAATTAAAAAAAAAAAAGTGTTTCGCCTCTCCTGCCAAGTATTCCCGTCCCCTAGTGATCCGTTTGAGGTGAGCTTCAAATCGAAAAACTTCGCCTGAAATCAAAAGGAGAACGTAATTAAATATTTATGATATTAAGTAATTAAATTGAGATATTGATGACTTCTCACTACAAAAAAAGGGACCTCTGATTAGATTGATTAGGAGGAACAAAGCCTTCATGATTAGGTGGTCTGAAATGAATAAGATTTTAAGGAGAGTTTCAGCTGAGAAAATCACAGTTTGCTGATACAATATTGGTGTGTTAAGTCCTTAGTTCTGATGTTGGTATCCACCTATCTGACCTATTTGCTGTCAGGAGGTATTTCTGGGCTACCATTTTTGTGCTGCTCTTGTGTGTCAACTTACTATTTATTTTTCTGACAATTGGGTCAGTTGGTAGGTCTGCTAACCTGCTTAGGCCTTATCTATTATGTACTTATCTCCTTTCGATTAATAAATTTTAATTTATCAATTAGTAATAATACTACTAATACATAATAATAAAAAAAACCTACACGAATTGCCAAATTGTAATCATTTAAACCCCTATAAAATCAAAGCAAGACATCTTGTGCAGGGAAAAAAAGTTAAGCAAGTAAGAAACATACACAATGGCAGAGACTGCACGACAATAATGCTCCCACATGCTCCGAAATCTGGGTTGACCTCCAAGATCCCACAACTTTATTGTAACATTTCCTTTAGTTACCTTACGCATATTGAATCCAACCTGTATAACACATTACATGCAAAAGCAATGCATCTTACCATTAAACATCATAATAGCTTGCAATCCTAACATTTCACAGAAAGATATAAGACATTCTACAACTAGGATGCCATTTGATTTACGGGTATCCAATAAGACCAAATTTGCATTCCTTTGGCATGACAAGATTACTCACAGTGGGAATCATATCTTCACTATATCCACCAATCTACAAAGGAGATCCAAAAACCAGTGTCTTAGCATGTTTCATAAAGAATATAGCTGCTAATTTGAAGATATAATGAGTTTTTACTTACTGCAACGACATTCACAAGTGAAGTTTTTCCGGCATTCTGAAGCCCTATCAAAGAGAGCTCCATTTCTTGTTTGAAGAAGAGGCTGAAATTGAGAGGAAAAAGCAAGTCATTCCATTTACTGATAAAAATCAGTTTCATGCCACAGGCTGAAATTACAGCAGCATGATATAGAAAATAATGGAAATTTTTTGTAAAGTTCATTTATATTATATATGTCTCTTTGTCTTTGGTTTGAGCCTAAAAATTGTGGCTTTTTTAAGCTTATTATAAAACCTTCTACTGATTGTGTATTACACACGAAATATAAATTTTAAAAAGCTTCCACTAATTTTGGATGGTATGGGTTGAAACATGCGTGGCTCTCGTGAAACTTAGATCGGCAATTTAACATTCTATTTCTTCAGAAAATTCATATTCTCAAATCAAAATCCAGTCTTTCCTATAAACTGATAAAATAAATATCAAGAATCAACAGAGCACGACCATCCCTATGACTATAATTTCTACGTATTACACTCTATCCACAACAATGATTTTTAATTTTTGACACTAAATTGAGTTATATATTTTCTTTATTAGAATTCACAAATCCGTGATAACTACTTTGTAAGCGCTTAACATTAGAGACTCATACCTCGTAGGGATCTCTCATAACTTCAACCCACCACCTATGGACATCAAAAGGGCTAGCGCCAAGGAATCGCTAAAGTCCATACATGTCATCAATCCTACGCTGTATAGGGGTTCCTGTGATGCACCAACGATATTGAGCACGTAATCGCATTGCCATTTCTGTCAGGTTTCCACCATTTGAGCTTCATCTAAACAAACACGCCACCAGATTATTCTTGTAAGCAGAGTTGGAACAACTGGATACCTACATGAATTGGTCATTCTTAAAGTGAACATTCGTCTAGCAATTTTTTAGATATCTCACTTCTAAGAACTACAAAATCTGCAAAAGGGCCTAAAAACAATTTCAAACTCAAGAAAGGTCCACAATGTGCTAACATATGTGTGTGTGTGTGACAATGCGCCATAAATTCAATAACAATAGTACCATAATTCATGAATCGATGACAAAAACCAACTACGGATTTGGCATCTGCATAAATCTAGAACTCTTTGGGTAAATGTTGGCACTGAAATAACAAGCAGATACCATCAAGAAGCAAAAATTGCTAACTACAAACAAAAAAGGAAATAATGGATAAAAAGAATGGTCATTAAAATATTAAATAGAAATAAAAAATAAATGCATCTATCATCATGTGTAAGGATGAAAATGGTGTGGATTTTAGCCAAATAATTCATATCTACGCTCCATAATGATGTTGATAACCTACCCCAAGCCTCTCTTGTTGATTTGATGAGATGCAAACTCTATAAAAATGTGATACCATCACTTTATTGCAATATAGGTTCGAACTTTTAACTCGATCCATTTAGAATTTACTGCACTTTAGTGGTCAAAATATTGCTTTGCAGTAGGACTAGAAGAAATGTCATTACCAGTAGATACTAAAACTCTTATAGCCATAATATTTTAATATGAGAAAAGATTTGCTTGTTTTTAGCAACATAAAAAATTGATTACTAGATTTAAAACGCTTTTATAAATGTGTACAAATTTTGCCTAAATAATTACTACCTCGGGCTAATTCTACATCAAAGCAATCAGAAATGTCAAATGCTATCCAAGGAAATTGACTTTATAAAATAGTTGGATATGAAATATTTGCAAGTCATATAAAAATCATCTTGATATCCTACTTAGAGTGTAGAAATGAAATATTTTGGACCATTCTGAGAAAATCATGCTATTGATAAATTTGCAGAAGGCATATAAGTACTGTTTAATATGGCCTGAATCTAAACTTGCTAATTTCCGTTCTCGGTATAAGCATCAATATATATACCTTGTCAATTTTGAACAATAATGAAAGAATATTTGGTCAATCTCCCCAATAATGTGTGGTGGATGGGATCGTTGAAGTTATGTTATTTATTTACTTATTTTCTGTTTTTCTTCTCTTGGACATCTTTTATCACTTCAAGACCATCGCTATATGGAGCAGCTATAGACATGTCCCCAAATCTCAAGCTAATATAATAGAAATCTGGACTCCCAGGCCCATATATAATTCAGTATCACAAATATTTGAGGGGGCAATCGAAGGGGTGAATTGAGTTGAAATTGGGCCTGCTGCATCTTACCTTCCCAAAGTCAATCCAAACGTGAGCCGGGTCCTAATCTTGGCACCAGACTGTGCCGATATCAAGACGAATCATCTAGGGTATCGGCGATACAAACTTTGTATCAGCATAACAATAGAAAAAGGTGAGGCTAAATGCTTGTATTTATGAATTTTTTTTATAAAATTAACGAAAATATAATATCCCCATCTAATACTAAATACATATTGCCTTCGTTTTCGGACCAGATTTCGAACTCTAGTCAAGACAGACTAGGACGTGAAGACAGACTAGGACGTGCTACTATGAATTCCACAATTTTCCCATTACATATATATATATATATATATATAAGAGAGGCTCAGAGAATAGTGTTCATAAAAGATACTGTTAAAAGTTAAAGGAAATAGTTCCTAGGCAGTTTAAACTCAGTGATATGAATAAAATCACTTATCTTAACTGATTTTATTGTTCATATGGTTGTCTAGAATTATCCATCTACCATAATCATAACCATATTGCAAAAGTGGGAGATTGGGAATAAGTCGAAAAGGGAAAAGATCAGAAAAAATATCACCAAAAATTGGCAAAGTTGGGAAAATTTTGACAAAATTTTGGAAATAACAAGGGAAAATAACAAGGGATGCTTGAGGATCGAGAGATGATCGGCTGAGAAGATCATCTGAAGCATTGATCGACAAGAGCCCTTCTAAATGAAATAGGTATCTGAACTATAGGCCCGATGGATTGCAAGTGATATCATCACGTGATGAGAGGATTAGTTATTAAACCACTATTTTAACTTAGAAAACTACTGTTTTAGAGAGTGGAATATTACACCACTATTTTAAGCAGTGGTTTATTTTATACTGGTAGAGTGGTTTTTCCCTCATTTTGACGTAGTGAAATAAATTGTATCGGTATCGGCCGATACCAATACGTATTGGTTGGCCAAAAAGCCAATATTTGATACCTTGATCTATCTTGCTCAAACCAATCAAAATAGAGTTAAGGTTAGAACACTTACCTAACTTAAGGGAACCGACTCTCCTGACCGTGATTCAAACACCAAGATAGTGTTTAAATGATCATACACCATCAATAATTTAAGATCGATGTTGGGTAATCCACACCGTCAAAGTGATATACCATAAGTAGATGGGAAATAGGCCAAAAAATTATACTATTTTAGGAGGTGTGAACCATCTGATCTATAGACTCTAATGGTAGCAGTTGATTTTAGTTTTAACGGCTAACATTAAAGTTTTCCAATCAGATTATTCACATTTACCTAGGAGCATAATTCTTTGACTAAAGCGTGCTCTAATGATGGATTGCAAGTTGGACAGTTTAGATTGAGCTCTCAAATGTGCGCCATATGGCATAATAAAAAATCACACTTTAATGGTGTGAAATTAAAAGCATATGTTTAATGTTGTAAGATCATTTAAACACCATTGTGGTTGTTAAATGTCGATTATCCCAACGTAAAGTTGCCACGTTTTAGTTTTACTGTAAATTGCTTTGCATATGCATACTTCCAAAAAACGAAAAAAGTGGGAAAAGAAATCGAGAAAAAAAAAGGTAAAAAAGACAAATAAAAAAAACCCTCAATCCGATCTTTATTATTGAATTTATCGAGAAAAAATTGTGAAAAAAATATGTTTAAAATACAAAAATCGTGTTTTTTCAATTAATTAAATTTTTTTGAAAAATAAACTAATGACAGGTTGAAAAATAAACTAATTTTCTCCTTTCATAATCAGGAATCAGATAAAGAAAGTTGTATACTTATGGAAACTCAGACTCAAATTAACTGGTTATTATCGGCACCATTTCTCTTTATGGAATCGGGTAGTTTTACTGATATGCAATCTCTTGAGATTACAGACAAAAAGCAGCCTCCTAAATATCAAATGCAAGTTCAGCTGAAAAAGAGCCAAAGGTGGAAACAATCAAATTACCTAAGACTGATGCGAAATTTAAATTATAACAAGGAATCCAGTGCCATATAAATATCATCGGCAAAATCAAGGAGAATTTCAGTGTAAGAAAGCTGTAATGCTCAAGAAAAAACTGCATCACTACTGGATTCGTTCAAGGAAGTCCTGCAGAAATTTGGAAAGAAGTCCTACAGAAACTTGGGACGATGGCTTTGAATCAACTAGACATGCCATAAAATTAAACCTACTGGGCTATGGATGAAAAATTGCTTAAAGGCCACATGGATTCCAAGTTCCAACAGACAATCTTTTGAAGGTATTGTAAGGATCCCTCTTACAGTCAGCATCATCTAGGGGCTGTTAGAATATTAAACACAGAATCATTTAGGTGTTCACTAATTAGCATGCTATAGTCCATGATGTACATAACCTAACTAATGTAAATCATAGAAAATTACTTCCTCACGGCGCCGTGAATATATAAGATCTATCACACGAGTGATGATGTGTGAAAGAATAATTGGACTTTATTGAGTAAAAAATAATAATAATTGTGCTTTGTCAATTAAAATTTATGGGTGATATGGTAAAAAAAACAAAAGAAAAATAGACATCAGTCATCAAATAACAGATGACAGAAATTGAACATGTGAAAATGTTCATCAAATAACAGATGACAGAAATTGAACATGTGAAAATGTTTATTCACAAAAACAATTAAATCTGCATACCTCCTTATCGCCACCCTGCTTACCAAACAGGCCCTTTTTTCGTTTGTATTTTGTATCAGCAACCTGAAATTCAAAGGAAAGGGAGGGAATACTTGAGGGCTGAAAAGTGCTTCATTAAAAAGGTTAAACTTGCCCCACAAACAAGGAACATGGACTACAAAGCTAACTTATTAAAACAGTTAAAATATTAAAGAAAAGAAGTTTGATTGATGCTTTCAGCAAAGGGGAATAAGACTCGCAGGACAGGATATACCTTCTCAAGAATGCCAAACACAATTTTACAGAACCGCATCATCTACAACAAAGCTTAGAAAATCACTCATATGAACAGCAAAGCAGGATCCAATGTAAATAAACAGAATATTAGTTAATAAGGCAATGCATAATTATAAATCAAATGCAGGATCTATACATTCAACATCAGCATTTGAAGCCTCTGAAGTAAGCTGCTCTACTATACGAGGTACAACATCTGCTCTGGTAACCCCTCCAACAGCATCAATGTCAGCAAGAGCATCCCAGTTTGGTGTGGGAATCCCACCAGCTGGAGTTAAACCTTGAGCACCAGTATCAGATAAAATTCTGGGCAAGTAATAATAAACATAGCGCAAGACACTCCTATCCTCACATTGCTGATGAAGCTACAAAAGAAGGAAAAAGTGTCAATCCACCTGCCCGTATAGGATTATATACTAGTACATCATAGCCATTAGATTATTCATGCAGGAAAAGAAAATAAAAAATAAAAAATCAAGCTGCCAAAACAATATAAGTTGTAGGTCAGATCCAAGCCTCCTGACCTAGTAAAACATTTCCAGACAACTGTGGAGCAAAAACGGAGAGAAAATATAGTGATATACAAATACACAGTCCAAAAACAACTCTGACAGAGGCAACATAATTTGCCAGGATCAAACCAAGTAGGCAAGTATAATCAACCCATGTAGCAATAACCAACTTCCTCTTGGGGTCAACAGAGCTAATGAAATTCAAATAAATTAATTCAAAATATTTTGATGGAACTATCACTAATCCCCAATCTCGAGGGTGACTGCTCACGCTGTCCTATGGAAGTAACTTTTTATATTCTCAATGCAATAATGAATGGCAGTTCATTATAATAGATCTCAGATAAATAAACTATATATATATAACCAACATGGTCTAAACATAAACATCAAATATCCACCTTTGGAGAATAAATAGCTTGGAATTCACATCAATGATTTGTATATAAACTATTAGCTTAAAGTTTCTAGTATAAAGGCCCGCACAAATTCAGGAGTAGGCCTAAATGTTGCAGCCATCACTGTTCAAAGCTGAACAGATTTCTGGAAAGATACCTCCCCTGAAATCAAAGAATGATGGTCAACCCATAGACTTTTTGTTGATTTGTATATAAACTATTAGCTTAAAGTTTCACCTGTCCTTTCATTGCTCTTTGTGAAATCAATGCCCACAATGAGATTCACAGATTGAAGACCAGCATCGGCAAGAGCCTGTGTCACCTGAAATGCAAAATAACTAAACAAGTAAAACAATAGTAAGCCCAATTTCGTACTTATGTTAAATATAAACAGTTTTCATGCAGTTGCAATATAGCTAAAGTATTAATGAATTAAAACACGGGTTGAACAGCTCCTATACCACCTATTCAAACTGTTTTTGATTTCCAATCTCCATGGGTCAGATATTGCACAACCATCATGAAGTAAAGCATGAAACTAGTAAATCAGAAAATTTTGGAGTCAATTGCCTAAATGATGGATTTGATGATAATGGACTTGAAAGCTATATTGGTGTTGTATACCTCCTCAAAGAATGGAGAAGGTTGAGGAACCAAACCATGGGGATCCAGTGCCCCTTGATTTGTTTTCTTCCTTGGAAATCTATAAAAAATTTAATTGGGAACAGACCAGATGATAATCACCTATATGATGGAAACATGAAGATGTCTGACATGTCAATACAAGAGAAAACTTATTCTAACAATGTTTGTTTCTTCCCCAGAATATTTACAGCCGCTTCCAAGTGAAAGGTTGAATCTCTTGGGGGCCGCAACGTAATTTCAAAAGATGGGACCTTTAATATTAGAGGCAAGTATCAATTTTATCACTCATTCAACTGATTTTCCTAATTCTTTTGGTGCTAAGGCTTTTCCTAAATCTTGCTGAAAACATATAACCTTGTTTATTTTAAATCCCTGGATTAAAAAAGATAAAGCATGAATTATTCGAACTGAGCAAACCAACGGACTAAGTAACTTTGGTTTGCTCCAAATCTAGTTTAGTCGGACATACAGACGCAAGAACAAACTTATCCAAACAATATAAAATCTCGAGATTCATGAACATAAATTTTTATTTATCACATACTGATTTGAGTAACAATCATGGATACCTTATTAATAGATTATCAAGCTAATAATGGCCTTAGCTACATAACCCTGTGAAAAGTAGAGGAAAATCTGAGCGCAGCCCAACCACGCAGCCGAGAAACATGTGATCATATATATACACGAAATGCAGTATTCCCGAGGCGATCCTTAAGAAAGATATCAGCGACAGCAGACTAAATCTTCCGTAAATCCATATATTCGCTCTAAAAAACTTGGCTCTCGATCTAAAACCCACTTCAGAAATGTAAAATTTCAGAAATCGTGAGATTGGATGAGTACCAAAGGGAAACTTGGTGCTCAATCGCCATTGTGTAATAAATCCAGAGAAGAGATGATCTAAAAAAAATTAGAGAGAAGACGATCTAAGAAATCTCTATATTTGTATTACATAGAGAAGAGGATAGAGAAGACAATCTTCGCTGGATTGGTGCTCGATCTTCTATGAGCTCCATCGGCGACGGAGATTGAGAAGATGATAGAGAAGTCAGATGCTCTTGGCACTCGATTGGGGATGGAGCTCCATTGGCGTGAAGAGCATCCAAAATTGAATCAAAGAGCATAGGGTTTTGTGATTGAAATTGGGAAATTTAAATATAAAAAATTCAAAGATCTACCTCTTTAATACGTGATTTGACTCCGAAAATGCGTAAATCTCCTTCGTTGCAACTCGATTCTGCCATTATCGAACTGATCAAGGTCAAAATTGGGTGACAATTGAGAGAGATTTTGAAAATTAGGTCTTTGGAATCACAGAGAAGTGGTGATTTCGATTTTGATGGAGGCTAGGGTTTTGAAGAGGGAGATGGAGGCCAGGATTCGAAGAAGGAGATGGAGGCTAGGGTTTGGAAGAGAGAGAAAGAGAGGGGAGGAGGCGATTTCAGAATGGTAAAAAAAAAAAATCTGGTTTGGTTGGCCACGATATATTATATCATGGGATGGTGGTTAATGAATTAAACCACTGTCTTAATGTAATAAACTATTGTTTTTTACGGTTGATTATTATACTATTGCTGCAACAGTGGTTCTTTTGGACAATAGAGAAGTTGTTTTCTTATCATTTTGACGTAGTGATCTATATCTCCACAAGAAACACTACCATTAACTAACTCATGCACCATGGAATTGCCATCCTTGTGGATGTGATGGAAGCATTCTAATAGGTCCTACAAGGTAGGGATTTCAATAAACAACTTATTACCGACATTGAAAGTCAACTAGGATTGATTTGAATTTCGTTTTATGCAACACTCACATGCATTGATCCTATGATAATGATATCTACTCATTATCATGATCCAAAATACATATCATGCGTATATGGATTGATATAGATGCTAATATCCAACATACAAAGATCCAACCATATAATGACTTGTAATTCAAATAGGCATTTAACATCATATTGAGATTTTGTTAGGTATCAAATCCCCAAATTATCAAGGCCATGTTTCATAGACACATTTCAGAATGTTATTGGGCTAGTGGAGCCTAAATTCAAGCCACATTAATAGACACATTTTGGGATTTTATTTGTCTCTTAGTAGTAAACCTAAAAACATTAGGGCCAGATTTTCGTATTTGGGAAGAAATTAGATTCTTTTGATAGGATTGTTAATTCAAGCCACATTAATAGACACATTTTGGGTTCTTTGGCTCTTAGTAGTAAACCTAAAACCATTAGGGCTAGATTCTCTTATTTGGGAAGAAATTAAATTCTTTTAATGGGACTTTTAAAGATGCGGTTTCAGTAAGCGCGAAACATGATATAAAAATCATGTTTTTCGTAAATCTCATTAAAAAGCACAATTCAATGACAGCATTGGGCTGTTAAAAAATGAATTTATGTAAGACAGTATTTCATGGATTATGAATGATTAAAAATAAAAAATTTGATTTTCGTGGGCTAACATAAAATCCTAATTTGGAGGTTGGTCATTTTTCCAGAGAGGAGGGTTGGCCTTGGTATCAGTCGGCCATGTGATATGAATAAGGCTGGAAATGGTTATGGAGGGTGCAGCTTGGAGGTGCAAGTTTTTGGGTCCAAGTGTTAATTGGTGCATATGGTAGTTCAAGCAATAGTTTAAGTATCAACAGTAGAAGGGGTAGAGATCCGCATGGTGGAAAGGGGATTTCTTGATCAAGGAGTTTCAATTGGGGTATGAGGGATAAAATCACTTGCTGGTAGGATGTTTGGGTTGGTGAAGAAGTTTTACGAAACAGGTTCGATGCTATCTTTAAGATTGTAACAAACAGGGAGATGCATGTTTCTAATATGTACAACTGCAATGGAGACTCTTTTGTTTGGAACATTTGGATTCGGCAGAACCTAAGAGATGAGGAGACAGTCTTGCTGGTAGTTATCCTCGATATTATTGGGAAGTGTTGTCCCAACCAAGAGAGGGAAGATGCTAGGATTTGGAGGTTGGAGTTGAGGGGCATTTTACTGTCAAATCTTTTTATCATTTTCTCAATAAGATACGACATGCATGCTCTTTGAGCTATCAAAGACTACAGGATCAGTCAGGTGATGAGAGAAGACATAATAATATGGGGTCTGACTTAAGGTTGTGGAACAGAAAACAGACCCAAGAGACACATGCCAACCCCCCAACCCAACACGTGTTGATGTCCCACATCTGTCATCTATCATAGACCTCCATAAGCTCCTATAGTCCTCCCCCGCTATCCACGACAATTTTTCCAATAATGCCTCATTGGCCGCTTTCAAATCATAAATACCCACAGACTGATCATGCAGTAGAAGGCTACAAATTTCAAGCGTAATAGTTGTCCCCTACAAGTTTGCATGTATGCAATAGTTTAAAGATCCTTGCCTATGTATAGTAGAAATATGGATATATTCTAAAAGAATACCAGTTTCATAATAGCTAAGAGGCACCTATATAAGAATTATTTAAATAGAAATAGCATTCAATGTTTTCATTTTGTATATTCAACACCATTTTGTTTAAAGCCTTTTAGTATACGTGTGTAACATTAGGGAGGTTAGAAATGAATACATTGTAGACATGGCACTTCTAGTCAATACTCAATGCTGGAGTTGGGTTTTGAAACGGCAGGCCTGCTACAAAAGCAAAACTCACTGGAATTTCTAGCTTCCCTCCGTTCCAAGGACAAATAATTGGTGCCTATATCAGGGGCTGTTTACGTTTACGGAACAACTCATTACAAATTCACAGTACATGGACAATCGAAAATAACAAAAACAAAACTCTGAACTTCAACATGTCAGTGTGGCATTTCATCAAACACATTAAGCATTCTAATAAATATTTAGAACATTTAAGCTCAAAACCAAACTAGTTAGTTAGAGTTAGAGAGAGCTTACCATAATGCACCTGATCGTCGGCCTCCAACTCCAACCAATGCACAAGACAAAAAATCTGTAAAATTAGAAACAATAAGCTCATTAAAACCCTAGAAAACACATCGGTTCAAAAAATCAAGCAATCCCTTGTGTTTTGACCAAATCTAGGGCCAATTAAATAGCTATGAAGTTTTTTGGTTCGAAAAACCCTAAAAAACGTATTGGAAAAGCCAAAATTCCTCTGTTAGAGCACGGATTGAATGAAAAAATGCTCTGATCTGAGTTTGATTAAGCAATAGTTCGTGCAAAATTGAAAACAGACCATTAAATTAAACCACCCACAAGAAAATCGAATGAAAAATTGAAAACACACCTTCAAACTCTTAGATCAAGTAACCCGCTCAATTTCTAAGCTCAATAATCAAATGAATGGGGCTGGAGAAGAAGAGCTTTGGGACGCCGCTGGAGAAGAGGAGCTTTGGTGCGTGGGATTGCAAAGCAAATTTCAAAAATATAAGAGGACAGTTTTGGTCCCGTGGGAAAAAGTTGAACCTCCCTGCAAGTTATTACTTGGCGGAGAGGCTACGATCCGCTTCCCGCTAGCGTGCACTTTGGTGTCTATCGCTCTACCACGGAGTTCGAAGCATGTTTTACCAAACAGGCTCTGCAACAAGGAGCCGCTCTGCGCCACCAAGAAGCTTTGCCATACGCAGCCTTATTAAACGCGAAAAGCGTTTAGTATAGCGGGCGCTTCCCCTCATTTACTTTGGCAGAAAACTATTTTAAGTGATAAATTAAACGTGGTCTTTGTCATAGCAAATAAACCTGCTCTGGTGTGGAGTCCACCTCATTTGCTCCGACATAGAGTCCAATATTCAGTGCGGACTCAAAACAGCCAGCTTTCATCTAGGATGAGCGCACAAGATGAAGGGAATGCTTGGTATGACATGTTAAGTAAACTAGTAGATTTGGCACAAGCCTCGAGTATATGTCTAATTTAGGAAGATGGAATTGGTTTGCAGTTATCTAAAAGGCATTGCAGATCGTTGATTGATGTTTGAAGGTGGGAATAGCAATAATTTGGACCTCTTCCATTATGTTGACCTGGCTGCACAGCTCCGATCCTAATGTTGGATGAAACTAAGCTAAGTTAGCGCTCAGTTTAATCTCCCAATCAAAAACTACAAAGAAAAAAAAAAACTCTTACGGATGAAGAAGACAATGAAGGCAACGAGTCAGATCGACCCGATACGTGACCCGCCAGACCCAGATTTTTTACTAGGTCGGGGACATAAACTTGACCCATCGAGTCGGGTCGGACATGAGGCATCCATCCCAACCTTCGGGTCGGGTTGGTCGTCTCAACTAACAGTTTGGGTAAGATCAATAAAAAATCTGGTCAGGTCAAGTTAATTCCATCATAGAAAATAGGGAATTTTTACCAAGTCGGGTCAGGGCATATACCCTTGACCAGTATAGTTGGTGTGTACCATCGAGTCAGGTTGAGCATAAGCCATTTTTTCACTGGGCAGCCAAAATTTTGGCTCGACCTAAACCGACTCGTTAACTGCCGCAAAGTAGGGGTAAGAAGGATATTTCAAAAAAAATAAAATAAAATAAAAGAATATTCTTTTAAAATGACCAATTGCGACATCATAATTTTGATTTGCCCTATTTGGTTGCCTTTGTAACCCAGTTGGATGTGGCAGTTTTGGTGGCGATGCTGGTGATCAAGTGGTAGACGAGGTGGTGGTGGTAGCGGCAGTGGTGGTGTGGTGGAGGAAGTTGTAGCGGCTATAGTTGTAGTAATGGTGACCGGAGGAGTGGAGGTCGCAGTGAGGTGGAGGAGGTAATAGTGGTTGTGGTGATGGCACAACGGTAGTTGCACGTATGGGGTGTTGGAAGTGTTGGTGGTTGTGACAGTGAGGTGGAGGAGGTTGTGGTGGTGATGGTCATCGTGGTGGCGACAATAGTAGTGGTGCTAGTAGTTCTGGTGTGGGATTGGAACAAGGATTCTTTGCATGAATAGAATGACCACTTCGAAGTATTTTTTAATAGAAACAAATTTGTCTCAAATTACATTTTAAGCGATTTTTGCATTTACCCCCTGAGTTATCCCGAAATTGGATTCCGCCCCTAGGTTATATTGGGTTTTTGTGACCCACACACTAACCTCTCTTCCTTTACTTGCTAAAACTTGAATTGGTCAGACTTTCTATACTTGGCACAATAGGAATCACCATACAATCTTGGTGGAATTCCTTAATTATTTTATAGGGTTGTGGTGATCCCTTTTATGGAAGTGACACATCCTCTAGATTTACTTTCCTTGATGGGCTAGGAAACAAATCAATGTCTATATAAGGAGGACAACGTTCTCTCTTTGTGAAGGAATATTTCGTCGTCAACGGTTGATCGCAAGATTAAGAGGGCAATGTCGCGAAACTGGTGATCGCCGATCGAATAGACACTATATCTCAACGAACGTCTTCTTTTTTTTTTTTGGTCGTTTTGCTCATGGCACAAAGACCTTCTTTTATAGCCAAAACCCTAACGTTCGGATTTATGGGCATTCAATCGGAGAAACGGCCCATCTTAATATTGTCATCAATATACAATAAACTCTGTTACCGTTTTACAAAATTTTATTTCCAAAAATATATTTAAAATAAATATTAGTTAATATAATTTGTATATAAATATAGTAATCGATATTATGGATATTTACTCAAGATGGTCTCCATAATATCGGTTGTGCCTAACGGCACCATGGCCAAATACCAACATCTCCCACTTGGCCATGTGGGCCGTGTTATGTCTAAGGTTTTTGCCGTTTTAGGATTTACTCATTAGATCATAGCCCAATTATGAGGTTTTGCACGCCAAAAGCGTATTTGCCCATCACAACAAATCTTTTCTAAGTCACGAGATTTTGCACGCCAAAGCGGATTTGCTCATCATGACCATTTATCCCAATCATGAGGGTTTACTCGCCAAAGCGGTTTACCAATCACAGTACTCTTTTTTCAATAGAGATAAATTATTAAGTGCCTTGGAATCAATTTGACTTAGGCATCCCTAAGTCCAATCAAGCCAACATGTTTTGTAAATAATTTTACACTTAGACCTTTTGTCAAAGGGTCGGCAACCATATCAGAAGAAGATAAATGACTTACTGTCACTTCACCTATCTCTATTACATCTTGAATGTAGTGATATTAAACATTAATGTGTTTGCCTTTAGAGCTATTTGCTTCACTTTCAATTAATTTAATTGCAGCTTTGTTGTCACAAAATAAATGCACAGGCCTGTTGGTTATATCAAGTTTCATATCTTTGATGAAATGTTTTATCCAGACGGCATATGTACAAGCTACACTACAAGCCATATACTCGGCTTCTTGAGTATGTAGAGCAACTCATCCTTGTTTCTTACTAGACCAAGAAACAGCAGCACCTCCAAAGAGGAAAACATGACCAGAGGTAGATTTTTCATCATCCTTGTCCCCAGCATGATCAAAATCAGAATATCCTTGAACCTCAAGCTTATCGGATTGAAAACATAATTTAAGATGTTTCGTACTCTTTAGATACCTTAAAATTCTTTTTACTGCTTGCCAGTGTTTTATACTAGGGTTATTTTGGTATCTACTAACAAAACCTACTACGAAAGCGATATCTGGTTTAATACACAGCATAACATACATTAAACTCCCTACAACTTGAGCATAGGGAATGTTTAATCTTTCTTGTCCGTCACATGGACAATCTTTTTTACTGAGTTTCAATCCCTTTTCCACTGTTGTAGACAAAGGATTACAACCATTCATTTTAAATCTTTTTAGAATTATGTCTATATATCTTTCTTGGCTTAAACAGATCATCCGAGATTTTCTATCTCTGTTTATTTTTATTCCAAGAACATAAGATGCTTCTCCTATGTCCTTCATCTCAAACTGAGAGTTAAGTCATGATTTGGTGTTATCAATCATTTCTAAATTATTTCTAGCAAGAAGTATACTATCTACATACAAGGATAAAATAGTAAACCTACTCCCACTTTTTAAGACATACACAAGGATCTAATTTGTTTACCACATATCCCATTTTAAGTATTGCACTATGAAATGTCAAATATCATTGACGTGAAGATTGTTTTAGCCCGTATAAAGATTTTTTTAACTTATATACTTTATCTTCATGTCCTTTAATTTTGAAACCTTCTGGTTGTTTCATAAAAATGGTTTCTTTTAATTCTCCATTTAGAAAAGCAGTTTTAACATCCATTTGGAATAATTCTAAATCAAAATGGGAAACAATAGCTAAAATGATTCTAATTGACATAAATTTAGCTACAGGAGAATATGTGTCAAGATAATCTATCCCTTCTCTTTGGGTAAAGCCTTTGGCTATAAGTCTAGCTTTAAATTTATCAATTGAACCATTTGATTTTAGTTTCTTTTTTAATACCCATTTACATCCTATAGCATTTCTATCACTAGGCAAATCACTAAGTTCCCATACTTTGTTCTCTTCTATGGAATCAAGTTCTTCAGTCATTGCTTTTAGTCATTCATTAGATTCAGGTGAATTAATAGCTTCATTATAATTACTAGGATCATCTCCCTGGTCCAAGTCAATGTCTGCTATATTTTCATTTAAGTGAACATAAAAGTCATTCAAGTAGGATGGAGGAGTCCTAGTTCTTTTCTGACCACTAATAGTAGTATAAGGTACAGATGTTTCTATACTCATTGGTTTTATAGAATCATTATTATTTGTAATGAAGTGATTATCATCTATCACAAAAGGATCTATATTTTCAGTTTGCGAAACGCTATCATCGTTTAGATCTTCTAAAAATTTAGCATCTCTACTTTCTATTAATCCCTTATCTTTATGATAAAACCTATAACCTTTTGATCCATCAGAATATCCTATAAAATGACATCTAATGGTTTTATTATCTAACTTATCTCTAAGTTGATATGTTATTAACACATGAGCAATCGAACCCCATTTTCTTAAATTACTTAAGTCCGATTTTCTTCCTATCTATAACTCATAAGGAGTTGTATCTATAGCTTTGGTTAGAACCCTATTAAGAATATACAAAGCGACACTTAAGGCTTCTCCCCAAAAAAATTTAGATAAATTAGAATGAGATAACATGGACCTTGTCATTTCCATTAGAGTTCTATTTCGTCTTTCTGCTACACCATTTTGTTGTGGTGTGTAAGCCATTGTTAAGTGACATTTAATTCCAAAGATGCTACAAATTTTTTTTAATTCATCAGAAGTAAATTCTCCTCTATCTATTCTTAAAATTTTGATATTTCTTCCTAATTGATTTTGCACATCACTTTTATATTCTTTGAATATATCTAAAGCTTTTGATTTATTACTAATTAGATACACGTGACCAAACCTAGAATAGTCATCTATAAAAATAATAAAATAATTTTGTCTATGAGTTTTTACACTAAAAGGCCCACATATATCAAAGTGAATTATTTCAAGTAATTGTTTACATCTTTCAGCTTTGGGAAAAGGTTTACGAACTCATTTTTCAGATAAACATGATTCGCAAGTAGAAAAATTAAAACTTTTAAGTTTGGAAATTAATTCTATATCTGATATATTTTTCATTTTAATTTTATTTATGTGTTCAAGTCTTAAGTGCTATAGATATGGGTCATCATCACATACATTCATAGACACATCAAAGTAAGCGAAAGCAGAAGTTTCATTAATCACATTCAGACGATACAAGTTGTTCATCCTACTTTTCTAAGCAATGATACGTTGATGCTTCCCAATTGACACTTTTCCCGATAAAAATCTAACCTCAAAACCAACACTTTGTCTACTCTCAATGCTATTCCCATCAATAGAGATAGAAAGGAAGAGAGGTGGTTTGTCCTAGGAGTTTGGTCTTATATTGAGGAATTACTGATCAAACTCGTCCTCACGATCATCTAGTCAAGTAAGTAAGATTTGTCTTACTAGATAATTATCGTATTCTATATGTTGATCAAATGACTCAAGCCTAGATTATGATTATTTCATTAAGATTTCTAACAATTGGTATCAAAGCCATGGTTGACCTGATTTCATTTGTACCATATTTAAAAAAAAAAAAAAAATCCTCTTTTGAGCCATCCGGCGGCTTCCGGCCACCGACCTTGTGCGCGGCCACCGCACGGTCTTGTGTACGGCCACCGGACGGTTGGGTCTGGCGCTGCAACCTTAACAAAGAAAAATAAAAAAAATAAAAATTTGGGCCCACGGTCCAGCGCCATCCCGACCCGCCTGACTTGGTCCACTTAGGACCTTTACCCGGACCGGGACCCATCCCGCCTGACCCAGTCCACTTTGGCCCATTACTCGGCCCGGGCCTCGGTCCGCCCAACCCGATCCACTTCGGCCCATGACCCGGCCCACTTGGATCCATTACTCGACCGAGTACCGGTCCAAGACCCGACCCAACTCCTATTCAGATGTTACCTGCAATCACCTTACTGAACTACTTCCGTCGGCTCTAGATAAAACATTTAAACTCAGAACTCGTTTATGCAACCAGACTGAACCCTATTCTGGTTCAAACTTTAAAACGTGATATCTGGAGATATACAACTCTGATTCGCGCATGTGACCTATCATTTTTAGCCTACTCGACGAGATCTACACTTTGAAATGGTTTATGGGACTGTTTGATACTATTTTAGACTTAAAAATTTTAGTCAAAGGTCAATGAATTTATTTTTATATTCTAAATAAATTGTTGAACCTTTTGAATATTCTGTGTTGATACTCTTACACTATCATGTCATTGTTCATAATTACCTCATGTGCACCTTCTCTTTATGACTAATATATTTCTCAACGAACTTCTCACATATTAAATTAACACATCTCATATTGTTCTCCACTAATATTAAATCAGTTGATTTAATTCATAGAACTTAATTTCCCTCAAAAAAAAAAATTGGAATATGAACGACTTTAGGGTATGCAACCTTGAACTAATGAAATGATAGAATGCCTAGAGATAGGTATTTCCTATAAAGGGATAAAGGAAGACCGGTAAAGCAATCATTGAAGGAGACGTTGCCAAAGTAGGTGTGTAGTCTGCCCAAAGGTGTCCGGTCTATGGAGGTTACGTTATACTTAAATTTTGAGACAATTGTCTCATTAAGATCACGAGAGCATTCACTTACGTGAGCTACTACTTCTGGCCAAAGCTGACTTAGAAAGCTCACGAAAGAAGAACGGATAGAATAGTTATGCGTGTTTAGGTGAGAGAAGAGCAATACTTCTGGCCTAAGCTAATGACTAACTTGGATCAAACCAACACACAAATGACTAGGTCTATGTGTGTCTACAGACACGAACTAGGGAGACATGCAATAGGTCAAAGCTTCTGCCCTAAAGTGATGCTGAGACAATGAGTCATGTCTGTCTCTCAGAGTTGATGGTTTTACACATGGTTAATACACTCTAATTGATTCGACCTTGACCCCAGGTACGAACTCAAATTATGTAACATTCTATATGAACGTGTGCTAACAATGATCTATATCGTTGCAGCTATGGACAGATCAATGTTGTACCAACAGATGTTGAGCATTGAAAAGCTCACTAGTACCAATTATTCCTCTTGGCGAATGGGTCTGGATTTGACCCTTGGTTACCTAGATTATGATTTTATTCTTTCAGAAAACAGACCAGTGACCCCTTCTGATAACTCTTCAGAGTTTGAAAAAGCTTTGCATGCCAAGTGGGAGAAGGCAAACCGTATGTCTATCATGATTATTCGCGGTTCTATGAGTGAGGTCATCCGTTGTGATATTAAGACCACTGACACAGCAAGTGAGCTGTTGAAAAACATCAAGGATCAGTTTGTTGGGTCTACTAAATCTCCGCAATATGGTTATCTTGTGGAGTTTGTTAACATGGCTATGATGGAAAGGGTTCTGTTAGGGAGTTCATTCTTAAGAAGTCTATGTTGGCCATGAAGCTCAAGGAGCAAGGTGTTTCCATTGAGGAAACTGCTATAGTTCATATGGCTATTGGATTCCTTCCCAATCAATTTGAACCTTTAAGATAAATTACAATGCCTAGAAGGAAAAATGGGACTTGAATCAATTGATCTCAATGTGTGTAACGGAAGAGCGATTGTGGGGCAACAAGATCGAGTCAGCTCATTTTGCCTATAACCCTGCTCATAATAAAAACTTTAAGAGAAATGGTCAAAGAAAGGATCATGTCATAAATAAAGGGAACAGGAAGGACTTCAAGAAAAAAGTCGTTGTGAATGATAACGACGATTGTTGTCATTTATATAAAATAAAAGGACACTTCAAGAAGGATTGTTATTTATGGAAAAGTATCATGAAGAAGAAACACCTAGGTACTCACTTCGTTCATGTTTGTTCTGAATCAAATCTAGTCAATGTTTCTGAAAATTCTTGGTGGGTTGATTCCGGTGCCACTGTACATGTTGCTCATTCCTTGCAGGGGCTGGTAAGCAAGAGAACCCCAAGACCGGATGAAAGGCTTTTCCTTGGAAACGAGCAAGCGGTCAAAGTCGAGGCTGTTGGAACTTACCGGCTTATTTTAGACTCTGGACACATTTTCATACTTAAAAATATTTATTTCATTCCATCCTTCAGACGAAATCTCATTTCTATCTCCAGATTAATTATTTTCGGATATCATTTTACTTTTGCTAGAGACTCCTTGATTATTTCTAAGGACACTGTTACTGTAGGGCATGGTTTATTAGTAGATGGATTATTTCGGTTATCTCTTGATGATGTTTCTGCTGCATCATTTGCCTGTATCTCTATTACCTCATCCGGAATAAAGCGCTCTCTTTTGACAGAGAACTCCTCTATGCTTTGGCATAAACGTTTGGGTCACATCTCGAGGAAAAGATTAGAGGCTATGGTCAGAGATGGTATTTTTAATCCTCTTAATTTTAATGACTTTACCACATGTCTTGAATGTATAAAGGGGAAGTCCATGAAACAACGAAAGTTTGAGGCCATTAGATCCTCTGATTTGTTACAACTGATCCACACAGATATATGTGGACCTTTTCCCACACCTTCACGAGGTGGACAACGTTACTTCATCAGTTTTATAGATGATTTTTCTCATTATGCCTACGTATACCTAATTTATCAGAAGTCTGAGGCACTCGTTACGTTCAAGATCTTTAAAACAGAAGTTGAGAAATAAACTGATAAGAAAATTAAAGCCGTTAGATCAGATCGTAGAGGAGAAAACTATGGGAAGATGGATTCTAATGGTGTTAACCATAGAAACTTTGCCCAGTACTTAAGGGAACATGGGATTGTTCCTCAGTACACTTCGCCTGGTACCTAGCAACAGAATGGTATCTCCGAGAGGAGAAATCGTACTTATCAGGAGGTCGTTCGCAGCATGATGAGAACCTCGAACCTCCCTGAAAGTTTTTGGGGAGAAGCTCTCAAAACTGTAGTTTATATCCTTAATCGAGTGCCATGCAAAGCTGCTCCGAAAATACCTTAAAAACTTTGTACTGGCCGTAGACCAAGTCTAAAACATCTGCATGTGTGGGGGTGCTTGGCAGAAGCGAGACTTTATGATCAAAAGCTAAAGAAGCTTGATCCACACAATATCATATGTTACTTCATCGGTTACCTCAAGCGCACCCGATCATATAGGTTCTATTGCCCATCTCGACCGTTGGAGATTATAGAGACCTCCAATGCCAAGTTTCTTGAAAATAGTTTTATCAGTGGGAGTCAAAAATAAAGGAAGAATATTTTTGAAAAGGATACTCATATTGCGCCTCTCGTTCCTATTAAAACAACTATACATGTTCCTATCCCTATGCCTAATCATGTCATTCACCCTGAGGGATCTACGATACACAATGATTCTCCCAATACCAAAACTTCCAGTGCTCCATATCCCCCTCCTCTTGAGGGACCACCGATTACTTTAAGGAGGTCCAATCGAGATCGTAGATCTGTGATACGTAATGATTATGAAGTCTATTTGCAAGAAAATGATGATGTTGACCTGGACACCGATGATCCTTCCTCTTTCTCTCAAGCCATGGAAAGCGACAAATCTCAACACTGGCAGGAGGCCATGAGAGAAGAGTTGTAATCTATGGAAATAAATGATGTCTGGGACCTTGTGATCCTTCCAGAAGGTTGTAAGGCAATCAAATGCAAATGAGTTTACAAAGTTAAAAGGGACTCTGAAGGAAATGTTGAAAATTCAAAGCCAGATTAGTAGCCAAAGGGTTCACTCAGAGACCGGGAATTGATTTTAATGAGACATACTCTCCTGTCTCATGCAAGAACTCTCTTTGAATAATTCTAGCGATTGTGGCACACTATGACTTAGAATTACATCAGATGGATGTAAGGACGGCTTTCCTCAACGATAATTTGGAAGAAGAAATCTATATATCTCAACCCAAGGGTTTTGAGATGTAGGGTCAAGAGGATCATGTGTGCAAGCTGAAGAAGTCTATTTATGGACTAAAGCAATCTTCGAGACAGTAGTACTTGAAGTTTGATCAAGTTGTTACGGAATATGACTTTCAAGAAAATGCCATGGATATGTGCATTTACATTAAGAAATCAAAAGGTCGTTTCATCATTCTAGTGCTATATGTTGATGACATACTTTTGATAAGTAATGACATTCATCTTCTACACGATACAAAATATTTCTTATCCAACCTTTTCGATATGAAGGATATGGGAAATGCATAATACATTCTAGGAATTAAGATCCACAGGCAATGGAGAGCTGGGCTCTTAGGATTATCTCAAAGAGCGTACATCGACAAGGTCCTCAAACGATTCAAAATGGAGAACTGTAATCCTTCCAATACTCCAATTGTTAAGGGTGATCTCTTAAGCGAAGATCAATGGCCTAAAAATGATATGGAGAGAAAGCGAGTGGATCCGACTATGTATGCTTTTGTAGTAGGAAGCCTTATGTATACTATGACCTGTATGCGACCCGGCATCAGTTTTATCGTTGGGATGCTCGAGAGGTTTCAGCAAATTCCTGATTTTGCTCATTGGATAGTTGTCAAGAAGGTATTGCGATATTTGTAAGGAACTAAGGACCACATGCTTATATACAGAAGATCAAATGAACTTAAAGTCGTTGGCTATAGTGATTCTAGCTATGCAGGGTGTGATCGATCTCGCAACTCCACTTCGAGTTTTATTTTCCAGCTCGCCTATGGAGCTATTACTTGGAGAAGTTCCAAACAGACTATAATGCCGGATTCCACTATGTTCGCAAAGTTCATTGGATGCTATGAGGTCACCAAGCATGCAGTTTGGTTAAAGAGCTTCATTGGTGAGTTGGGTGTTGTGGATTCCGTTCATAAGCCCTTGACCATTTATTGCAATAACAAAGCTACCATTGATTTCATTAAGAGCGGGAGACGAACCAAAAGCAATAGGCACATCGAGGTCAAGTATATGATGGTGCTGAAAAAGGTTCGTGAAGGAGTCATTAAGATCCCTCATCTGCCTTCTGAGGAAATAATTGCAAACCCACTCACAAAGGGATTTCAATAAAAAGATTTTAGAGCACACGTGATCCAGATGGGAGTGTTAGAAGCACTCGAGTACATTGATTGAGTAGGAGTTCCTTCCACAATGTTTATTCTATTCTCTTTTATTATCGACACTCTTTACATTTTTTATTATCATTTTATGCATGTCTTTCATTTGACTCTATGTTTATCATTATTAACATTATTAGCATATGCAATGTTAGCCTGGGAGTATAAGTGCTCAAATAAGGAAGCTTAGGCTATCGTGATTAAGCACCATGGTCATATAGACTTTATCCTGATAGTTGGATGATAGTTTTTACATGGCGTATGCCGTAAGATATCAGGATGACATACTTTAGGGTATGAAGCTGGGCGAATATATGTATGCACACAAGTGATTGCATTAAAGTGTGCATATACTGGTATCACAAAATCACAAGTAATACTCTTTGATTCATTTACGACAATAATCTTTGTGATCATGGAACAACCTTACTATCAATTGTTAAACATGACACATTATAGGCATCCATCATCCATTATTAAAGTTATTTTTAAACTTGAGAGGATGTTGTATTGTACCAAGTTTTTGAAAGTCAATGATTTTATAAAATTATAAGGATGGTCATCCGCTTTTCAAATGAGACCAATTCATGAAATTATTTAAAACAATATTTTGGTAGTGTGTGGATCAAGTGGGAGATTATTGGGTTTTTGTGACCCACACACTAACCTCTCTTCCTTTACTTGCTAAAACTTGAATTAGTCAGACTTTCTATACTTGGCACAATAGGAATCACTAGGCAATCTTGGTGGAATTCCTTAATTATTTTATAGGATTGTGGCGATCCCTTTTATGAAAGTGACACATCCTCTAGATTTACTTTCCTTGATGGGCTAGGAAACAAATCAATATCTATATAAGGAGGACAACGTCCCCTCTTTGTCTACTCTCAATGCTATTCCCATCAATAGAGATAGAAAGAAAGAGAGGTGATTTGTCTTGGGAGTTTGGTCTTATATTGAGGAATTACCGATCAAGCTCGTCCTCACGATCATCTAGTCAAGTAAGTAAGATTTGTCTTACTAGATAATTATCGTATTCTATATGTTGATCAAATGACTCAAGCCTAGATCATAGTTATTTCATTAAGATTTCTAACAGGTTATACCTATTTGTATTTCACCCCTTTGAATACATTTTCGCATGCAAAAGGGCCATACCGTGACGGAACGTTAGTAAATACTTGGTTCTGTTAGCGTCAGTCACTTAAGAGGGGTTACTTTTTCACAAATAGCATCTTCACCCTTCCTCTCTATCTCTCTCTTTCTAATGACGGGTCATATCACCTCTCCTCTCCACTCCAATTTTGTTCGAATAGACAGAGAGAAGTGGGTTTCCATTCCCGATCAAGAGAGGAGAAGACTAGTGGCTTTAAAGGCTAATAAAGGTAAGAGAAATGGTTTTCTTTCTGTTTTTTAAGGTTTATTTCATGATTTTTATCGATTATTTCACTAAAATTTGGTGCTTTATATGCATGCATGCAGCCGGTCAAGCCTTGAAGAACAAGTTTTTTTGGAAACGATTAGAGCATCTTTTCTGTCTAACGTTGTGCTTCTAGAACTCAAACATCTCATCCTTTCAAGGTAAGACAATGGCTTCCTTTTTGTTTTTTCAATTTGTAAATTCTGGTTTTCATTGTTTTCTTTTTGTAGGATAGAAAAACCCTAGTTTCTGAGAGATAAAACCCTAGTTTCTGAGGGATAAAACCCTATTTTTTTGGGGATAAAACCATAGTTTGAGGGGGAAAAATCCATTTTTATTATTATACAGTTTTATCCTATTTTATAATATAGTTACTATAGTAGGTGCAATTTTAAACCATGGTTAGAAGTTTTATTTGTCTAGATGTATACATAGGTGCAACTTGGCTTCTTAGTGGTTGTTTACTGTGTAATGGCTCGACAATTTACAGTTTATCTGTGTAGGTTAGGACGATGAACCGATCAAATTTGTTCGAAGATTACATAAAATTGAGGGTTCATTGGGGAGGTTCCTTCATCAAATATAGTGGCCACAATAGATATGTAGGGGGAAAATTCGATGAATGTTCTGTCGATATGGATCAAACATCGTACCTTATGTTGGTAAATGATGTCATTCAAATCTACAGCATCCCTCGGACTCATGCACTGATTGTCACGTACAGGCACTTGGGTGTAGGAGGGCGAGATGAAGTGGTCTCTATCCTAATTGACTATGATTTGATGATGATGTTTGAGAGACATCGTCAGATGAAGGCATTCGATATATATGTGGAGGTTGAGCCGAAATCGGTGCCTCTAAACATTGAAGTTGATCCTCCTTGCACAACAACGAACTATGAAAAAAGGGGGAGGGATGCAATTTGTGTGGAAGAAGACAGTGATGGTGATAGTTCTTTTGATGTAGATTTGAGAGCATAGATTCAATGGGTGGATGTTCTGATGAGGATAAGGGGTTCTCAAACGACGTAAGAGGGAAGACTAAAGAGCAGTCGGAAAGCAATAATGATAACCATTTATCTGATTACGAAGATCCGGATGGTTATGAATCATTTGGTAGTTCGGATAGTGGAGATGACATTTCAGATGATGAGGTTGAGATAGGGTTCTAGCATGAGTTTGTGAAGGAAAAGGATAAGCCCATTTTTACAGTAGGGATGATGTATGAGTTTGTCTATGACTTCAGAGATGAATTATTGCATTTCGCGGTTCTTCACAGTTTTCAATTGTTGTATGTGAAGAATGAGAAGACGAGGGTGACAGCGATGTGTGTACCACCCAAATGTCCGTGGCGCATTCATGCGTCCGTATATGAGGACAATATTACATTTCGTGTCAAACCCTACAACAAAAATCATACATGTTTAAGATGTAATCGAGATGGAAACAAGATGGCCACTACCAGATGGATTTCTGGACGCGTGGAGGAACAAGTTAAAATTGACCGTGAAATTGTAATTAAGAAATTAGCGAAGATATTATTCAAGGAGTACGGTGTTAAAATTTTATACCGTCACGTATGGCGAGCTAAGGAATTAGCATTGGGTCGTGTTTATGGATCTTTCGAAGAATCATACAAGCTTGTGCCTTCCTTTTATTTATTGCTGTTACAGACAAATCCGAGTAGCATCGCGAAGCATAAGCTTAAAAAGGATGGGGCTTTTCAAAGAGTTTTCATCTTTTTAGCAGCATGTCATATGGGATTTTTGGCTGGTTGTCGACCATTCTTATGCCTTGATGGATGTTACTTGAAAGGAAAATACAAGTGCAACCTGCTTGCCGCCACGACCTTAGATGGGAATCGGGGGTTATTTCCTCTGGCCTATGCGGTGGTAAAGCAAGAAAATGAAGAGAGTTGGACTTGGTTTGCCAACTAGTTGCAACAAGTCATAGGGTATCCAAACAATCTAGTCTTCATGTCGGACAGACAGAAGGGCCTAGTAAATGTTGTGCGAAAGATATATCCCATAGCCGAACATAGGTAATTACCGGCTTTCTTTCTTGTGTAATTAGTCAGTGTATACATTTCAAAGAGTGTATACACTGATATCATGTTCTATATTGCCTGATATAATCCAATTGATATCATGTTATACATGACTGGTTATACACTGCTAGTTATACATTTCCAACTTGATATCATGTATATACAGCCTGATTATACAATGTTTTATTAGTGTATGGTAACATTGTATACATGATATCATGACTATCATTACAACTGATTATACACTATTGGTTATACATTATCAACTTGATATCATGTATACACAGTCTGGTTCATTACATGACCGATATCATGTATACACAACCTGGTTCATTATATGTAGCCTGGTTCATTACATGACTGCTATCAGTGTATATAAGCTATCATTACATGACTGTTATCAGTTTATACAGGCTATCATTACATGACTGTTAGCAGTTACCAGCTGATAACATACATTATAATGTATACACTGTTGTAGGTTGATAAAATCCAGTTGATATACACTGTTGTATACATTGCTATAGTCTCATATAATCCAGCTGATATACATTATTGTAGACACTGTTGTAGCCTGATATAATCCAGCTGATATACATTATTGTAGCCTGATATAGTCCAGCTAATATACACTGCTGTAGACACTATTGTAGCCTGATATAATCCAGGGTATGCATTGTTTCACTATTTTCTTTCTTGTCTGATATAATCCAGCTAATATCATGTATACATTACCAACTGATATCAGGCTATATGAGTAGCCTGATGTACACTGTTGTAGCAAGGAGCCAATCAAGTACCCTAATATAGTATGATGTCAACCAGCGTTATCTATGTAAGCCAACTGATATCATGTATACATTACCAACTGATATCATGTAATGAACTTAGCCTGATATAGCCTGATGTAGCTTCGTTATATAT
This sequence comes from Chloranthus sessilifolius, assembly GCA_021018995.1. Classification (NCBI taxonomy): domain Eukaryota; kingdom Viridiplantae; phylum Streptophyta; class Magnoliopsida; order Chloranthales; family Chloranthaceae; genus Chloranthus; species Chloranthus sessilifolius. The sequence goes on from CM037586.1 coordinate 124,677,962, forward strand.
GATTGTTTATACACTGTTGGTTATACATTAGTAAGTTAAATAATATAGCCTCATAGATCCATCAGGCTATATTAGCCCATATCAACCACTGCAACATACTTGATATAACGTGATAAATGACTGATAACACACTACTAATTATATCAATGTATCAATTAATGGTTGCTACAACTAAAAGAATCACAATGTCTTCGTATGGACAGATTTTGTGTCAGTCATCTTTAAAAGAATTCAAGGGTTCGTTTAAGGGGAAATCGTACGAGAAGCTATTTTAGGGGGCAACCCGTACATTTTTTAAACATGAGTTCGATAAAATTTTAAATGATATTAAGAAAAAATCACCTGAGGTACGTCAATGGATATCTGAAGTTCATGGGAAGTGGGCTAGATCAAAATTTGATGTGATTACAAATAACTTCTCTGAATCCTCCAACAATGCAGTGTTTAAGTCCCTATTTATGCCAATAACTGACATAGTCGATAGGAATAGATCAGTGATTATGACCCGTATGCAACAGAGATGAATGGAGGCATGGAAATAGACATTGGTTGTTGTGCCATCTGTTGTCACAAAACTCGAGAAGATACGGGAAATGAAAAAGGATTGTTGGATACATAATGCGGATGACTTCGAATATTAGGTGAGCCACATAAATGCCCAACATACAGTACACATTGATAGAAGAACTTGCACTTAACAGGCGTAGTTGTAAGGACCCAAAAGCTACGAGCAAAGGTGCTACACTTAGGCCTCGTGGGCGTGAGGGATGTAGCATTCCAAGGGGCAGGAGATAATGGTCTGGATAAACAATGGTCTCTTTATATATGTTGTTTTGGGTATATTTAAACAGTGAGCAAACATGGATTAAATTACTTTTTTTTTGGGTTTCATTAAACAGGTAACAAACATTCCTTTTTAGATTGTATGAACTGTGTTGTACTTACTATGATATAATATATATGGAGCTATGGGTTGATTTATTTCATATTTCTATATTTATATATATTGTTGTACTTGCTTTATTTTACTTCATTTTTCTTCATTTTGGCTGGAACTTTGTTGTATGTTGTTGTAACTTACTGTTGTAACTTGCTATTGTATCTTGCTTATGTATCTTGTATGAACTTTGTTCTACTTATTGTTGTACTTACTTTATATTGCTCTAATTGGTTAGAACTTTGTTGTATCTTATTATTGTACTTGCTGAAATAGCATCATGAACGTTTGCTTCGGATGTAAACAATCGGGTCATTGGGTAAGGGACTGTTCGAATCGGAAGATGACTGAATTTGGTCCACCTTGTCGCTGTGGTAAGCCATCCATAATTTTCACTTCTTAGACGACGAAGAACCCAGGTAGAAAATATCTTAGGTGTTACACGTGTGACTTCTTTAGATGGATCGATACTGGAGTGGAAGATGCAAAAGGTATAGCGGATGTCAACACCGATGCAACAGGAGGCACAAACAACATATCCATGAAATTAAGTTGCTATTGATTCAAGAGAATTTAGGTTGAAGGTTACTATTGAAGTTGAAGAGCTTTCCAAGAAATTGGAAGTGACTGCAACACTAGGAAAAAGTGAAGGAAAATAAGTGTTACGATTATTTCTTGATTGTGTTTGGTTACTGTTGAATGTGGATTGTCTATTTAGTTAATAACTAATTTACATTGATGGCACGGTTATAAATATGCACTGCTATAGCTTGATCGTAGGGTTTTAAATTTTGGTTGTTATTGCCAAATCATAGGATTGTAAATATGGGCTGCTATAGCCTTATCACGGGGTTGTAAATATGGGCTGCTATAGCCAAATCATATTTACAAGTTAGAAAGTTATTTGACTTGTATTTCTGATCACAGGGTTGTAAATATGAGAAGATTTCTAAAAAATTGATGGGTAGGGGAAGGGTATTTTTGTAATTTCAGATTGCCCTTTTCTTCACATTTTGACAATGTCTTTTTGGGACCTTGAAAAGTGTGTCAATCACTTTTCCCTAAAACTTTTTGAGTTAGTATAATACCCCGAAACGATTTCAAACCGATCCTCTTTTTCTAAATTTGCCTTTTTTTTATTGTGAGTTTATAATGGATGCCTTTAAACATGCCCACGCCACAAAAATTATTGGTTGCTTTAAATCAGCGATAAAGATCATGTTTCGCTCCAGTCTTCCATACAAGGGATCTTGAGGCCATGAATGTATGATCAAACAATCAGTTCCCGATTCCACGTGGTACAAATACCAAAAGGTAGCCCTAAAGTCACATTTGAGCGGTGGCATGTGCCACGTGACTAGGCCACTTTTTTTTAGATATGTGCCATGTTGAATAAAAAATTGATCGTTTAAGGGTAGGTTCATGGCATCAAGATTCCTTGTGTCGAAGACTAGAGCGAAATACGATCCCTATCATTTGATTTAGAGCAATCTATGATTTTTGGGGTGGATGCTTTTCAAGATTCCATCGGCATGTATAAATGTACAACCCATTTATAATAGAGACTAGATAGATTCAAACTGACCCTAGAAGTACCCAAAGTCTCCCTTATAAATCTCCTTCGCTTATCTTCCATCTCTCTTGATCCTCGAATTACCCAAAGTCTCCCTTATAAATATCTGTTTAATATTTTTATAATAAAAATAAGGGAGCCATTACTTGCACACGCTTTTTAAGTGATTGCACCAAGGTTAGAGAACGACTTTGTATTTTGGGGACATATGACATGTGAAAACGTGACCTAGGTCGTCTGATTTAAACTTCATAATCTATAGATCCTTAGTGGATAAGATTGGAGGTAAACACGATATTTATCATATGATCTAATGTTGTCAACCATTAAATCAAATAATAGCCTTTGACTATATTTAATCACATGATGGAGATTATATTTCGTGTCAATCTTATCCACTAAGCATCTAAAGATCATGAACTTTAAATCAGATGCCCCAGATTGTGTTTTCACATGTCACATGTCCCTAAAATACAATGTCACAACCCGAATTTCCTAACCGTTAAACCTGGACCATCGGATCGACACTAAGGCCGATTCCCAAATGGATCAGTTGGCACAACTTCACACGAAGCGGAAACAAAGCGGAAACCATAGCTAAACAAATATAATCATCAAAAGCAAAAGAAAACTCCAGAACTATATCTCAAAAATACAAAATAACGATTCTAATCCCATATAACACTCATGGGCGGAAGAACCGAGAAGAACCACCGGTGATGGCCGCCCATCACCGAAACATGATTCACAAAATAATAATACAATTGTAATTCAAAAAAACATATTTATTACATTTCAAAACCCAAGTTGTAAACCATATCTCCAAGGCCGGACCTACCCGTGCTTCGCACACAGAAAACAATTTTCAGGAGGAGGCTCTATCTCCTCTTCCAAAGGCACGTACTCGGAGTCCTTCCTGCCTTGGTCATCCATGCCTAAATCTTCACTTGTACCTGTGACGTATAGTCGAGGGATGAGCTTCATCAAAGCTCAACAGGGAAACACAACTAGCATGCATATTCTTAACATCACACATATATCTTATGACATGAATAAAACATAATTTTTGTTGTAAAGATGCACAGTTGCAAAGATTAACTAAATGAAATAAAGACATAATTTGGAAAACTTATCACATGCTTTTTTTTTTATTCTCATAATGCAAGAAAGGAAACTTAAAGTGCTTCACTTAAATTATCCCTTGAGCAAGTATAGTATCAAGCCCCTGATGGAATACCTACGATCGTCGTTCATATGAACCATTTATACATGATGCGTAAGGTCCCAACAATAATGGACGCTTGTGCTGAACACAAATTCACAAAGCTTGTACGGATATCCTGCCGTACCGATCACGGATATCTCGCCGCGTCGGTCACGGAGATACCGCCGTGTCGGCCGGGTATTCACATATAAACCTCAAATCATTATGCATAACATATAATTTACCACCGTGTGATGTGATAATTATAGCTAGGTTTTCAAAACTTAATACACAAGAACTCACACATTTCTTACACATTCCGAATGAATCTTGAAAGATTCCATATATTTGTCACATTATTGAAATAAATCGTAAAAGATTATCACGTATGTAATGTACTTATTTTAATGTGGTTATCGAACACACATACACACATGCTTGCACATTCACCAAACTCAACATGTTCAAAACAAAAACATCATATCATAAGTCACATGTGAGTCATATTAAATGCACATGGTATGGAGTTTTTCCTACCTCAATATGATGCTACAAGAGAAGTCCTCAATCCGTTGGCTTCTCTCACACATCAAGTAGTTCACACCTAAGACACGACATATCATACGTCAGAAATGACATAAAACAGAAAGATATAAGATCTCCCAAAAATCTCGCAAACAAAACACAACAAAATCCTGAATCTGGCAAATTCGATTGATCGATTTCCCAATTCGATCAATCAAAAATATTTCGATCGATTGAATCCTTCATAAATTAAACTTCTGGCACCACAACTTCGATCAATCGATTTCTAATTTGATCGGTCGGATTCCAAATTCGATCGATCGAAATATATTTCAATCGGTCGAATTCTGTCAGCAAACATTTAGCGTTCTCTGTTATATACCTTTCGATCGAACGAGTGTCCAACTCGTTTGATCGAAACACATTTCATTCGGTCGAATCTCGTTTCGATCGAACGAATTTCTCCAGAAATCGTATTCCACCTTCTCAAGTCAATTTCGATCGATCGAATCCAATTTCAATCAATCGAAATTGACAGATTTCATCTATCCTTTGATTTTCTCATTTCAATTCCATTATTTCTCAATTCTATCTTCTTTTCTTCATATTCTTCAATCACATAATAAACAAATACTTACCTAATACTAATTCACAACCTAACACAAACTTTTTACCTCGAATTTATCGATCTCACGATTCCACAAGATCAACTCAAATCTAGGGTTTTTTGTGGAACACTTGGGGATTGGTTTTGATCTTCAATCCTTGCTTCACGCATAGTTCGAGTAATCACGTCCACGCAAATTTTGAATTAAAGCACCTTCACTCTCCCCTTCTCTTCTCACTCTTCATAAATTTCCAATCATAAGTAAGAGGAATTGAATGCAAAGCATTCAATTACATTTATTTCAACTTATAACTAAGCCCCAGGCTTAGGTGTTAAGCTACTATACCAAACATCGGTGCATGTAATTCCACTTAATGGTCCAAATACTCTCTAATTCCATCTTTTCACCCAAGATCTAAATCCACATACTTTACTCAATATTTTTCATGATCTCGAATGTACGAACAGTCAGCCACGCACACCGAGATGGACTGTTCAAAGATCAAATTGAAGGGGCATTACATTCTCCTCACCTTAGGAATTTTTGTCCTCGAAAATGGATCTAACAACGAGGGTAAGACACCAAAAAGGTGACCTCGAAAGGTATCACACATGGTTAAACAAACAAGTTACTAAATTAATTTCCACATACACAACGATCATTCAACATACTATCCACGCCCTGCAAGAAAATACTAGTATAAAGCCATTTACGAAAGCTATTTAGATCATATTCACATTTATCAATTACTATCTCAAAACGATCACCATTAGTTGCAACATCCCAAAAATATCATAAAGGTGTGGCAACCATGCCACAATAGTTATAGAGAAACTTATATAATTACTTCCAATAAGAAAATATTGTTGCGCAAAAAGAATTTCCCAAGACACAAAAATTTCTTCCAAGCAAACACCTCAATCATCAGCCGCTCCCTCAGCTCCATTAGCGTCATCTGCCCCATCAGCTTGCAAGTCCTCCACATCTCTCCCAAAGTAGAAGCGTCGGACACATGAGCACACATCGCCGCCAAGCGTTGGAGGTAGTCCATCGGATACATATGGTGCATGGTCTCCTCCAATATGAGCTCGTGATAATCGAGGCGACGATTCAATCGGCGGTTGCTCTCTGTAATGAGGGTTGTTAGCTCCTCATTGGTCATGTCGATTGCTTGCTGATGTGGTGGAGGCTCATCTTGAAAAGGCTCATCCTGGGCTGGTTTCTCTTCTTCTAGAGCGTCTTGGGCAGGCTGTTCTTGTTCTGGAGCATCCTGTGCAGGCTATTCTTGGGCTTGGGGAGCAATAGGAGCAGGAGGTCCTTATTGATCCGGTTGGAGACGAGCTTTAATCGATTATACATCTTCTTCCAATCCTTAAAAGTGCATAGTTCCACATTATCAGATGATTTAGGCTCACGGGTGGAAATCTTATATGTGGCACCCCCCGGATACTCCTCAAACAAGCTAGATATGAGGCTTGCATAAGGTATGTACTCTTCTGGCTTGTCTGCACCCTCTAACATCTTTCCCCTGGCATGTTTCATGCCCTCAAAAACCACTTCCACGGCGTTAAACCACCGCCCCTTGAAAGCTGAATACAAAGCTTGCATCACCACCCTGAGTCTCTCGGTCTTATGGCGCAAAGGATCTAAGTTGCACTCTAAGATTGTGTCAAGCATCCACATATAGCTAGGCAAATCTGCTCGTTTAACTGCTCGGCCAGACCCAAATCGGCCGTGAGTCATTTGTTCTGCTATTACAAGACGATTTAATGGCTCAAGGTGTGGGGGTAATAACTCGATACATGGGCCATAATTATCGTAACACTCTAAAGACTTACATGCAAGGGCATGGGTGAAAACATAGTTTCTTCCATCAATCTTGGTACAAACGGTGTTAGGGTTCTTACCGTCGTACAAATTTTGATAAAATAGTCGCACAAGGCGAGGGTAGTAGTATTCATGAAGAGGTTTTAAAAGGTTATCCAATCCGGCCTTCCCCAAGTAATCGAGTGCCCAGTCGTCGATACTTGGCACGTTGGGCGTCTCAAAAAGGGCCGGATCGATCTTATACTCATATGCAAACCCTTTGGTAGCCCACCATTCAATTGGTTGTTCAAGTGGTGGTGGTGAAGTAAGTGGTGGTGTTGGTTGAAGTGAAGGAGTTGGTGGTGGTTGCGAAGAACCCGCTTGAGTCTTGGGTATCTTCGAAGTCGGAACTTTAGATGCTTGTCTCGTCTTAGGAGCCATAGGTCTCTAATTAGACTCTAGGGTTTCTACAGTTCAAACAAAATACTTTAATTTGAATGCAAATTTTCAAAATTTTAGGGCTTTACCTTTTGGATGAAGTTTGGACGCAATTCCTAGGAGAATCTGAGCTTGAATGGTCGGTCCTTTGATCTCCTAAGAAGAAGCATACAAAAACCCACAAGAAAGCCCCAAAATTTTCCTTCCTTTTGATTTTTAAAAAGGGTCGGCTTACTTATAAATTGCACGATTCGATCGATCGAATTCAATTTCTATTGATCGAAATTGACTTAAATTGATCTGGTCCACTATTTCGATCAGTCGAAATTTCAAATTCGATCGAACGGGTTCCTTTTCGATTGATCGAATTTCTCAGGTTAACCTTGGCACCTAATATTTTCGATCGAACATTTACGAATCGATCGAACGGTTTTCAAATTTGATCGAACGATTTCCTTTTCAATCGATCGAATTTCTGTATACTCTATTTTTTTTGTGAAAATGCTCCCTGTTTGGTGGTTTCGATCAATTGATTCCCACTTCGATCAACTGATTTATAATTTGATCGGTCGAATTTAATTTTGATCGGTCGAATTTGACATAAACACTTGAATTTTGTATTTTTCAATTCCCTTTTTGATTGCAACTCTTAAACTTTCCTACGGTTTTATATCCATTAATTAATAGAGCTATGTTACATGCAAAAACAGTCACAAAAGGACTTTTACAATTCACCTTCTCTCCTCGTTCATTGAAACAACAAAGGGTATTGGTCGCGAATCTCAGCTTCGCGCTCCCAAGTAGCTTCCTCTTTAGAATGGTTCTTCCATTTGACTAGTACTAAGGGAATTCGTTTTGTACGCAACACCTATTTAGTACGATCTAAAATTTGCATCGGTTCCTCCACAATTGTCAAATCCTTGTAAACTTCAATCGGTGGCATATCGAGTATATGAGTCGAATCCTTCACGTACTTTCGTAGCATGGAAACATGAAATACATTGTGTACTCTATCAAGTTGTCGGGGTAAAGTGACCCTATATGCAACTTTTCCAACTCTCCCTAATACTTCGAATAATCCAATGTAGGGGGGACTTAGCTTCCCACGCTTTCCAAAATGCAACACACCCTTCATCGGTGAAATCTTCACAAATACGTGATCTCCTACTTGAAAATCCACGCTGGTTCTCTTAATATCGGCATAACTCTTCTGCCGACTATGAGTTGTCTTAATTCTTTCTCGAATGATATGAATTTTGTGTTCCTCTTTATCACTTTCGAACCCAATTGATCAAAGATCTACATCTCCGTCCGTACAGCGCTTCATACGGAGCCATCCCGATGCTCTGCTGAAAATTATTATTGTTCGCTAACTCAATCAGTGATAAATGCTGATCCCATGATCCCTGAAAATCGATCATACATGCTCTAAGCATATCTTTGATGATCTGGTTAACTCTCTTAGTCTGACCATCGGTCTGCGGATGGAACGCTAAACTGAAATTTAACCTCGTGCCCATACCTTCTTAAAATCGTTGCCAAAATATTGAGGTATATAATGGGTCACAGTCCGAAACAATGCTCGTCGGAATACCATGTAATCAGACGATCTCTCGCATATAAAAATCTGTCAATTTGCTTGCTGTATATGTTGTGTTGTAGGGCAGTAAATGTGCTGATTTTGTCAGTCGATCAACAACTACCCATATAGCATTGTGGCGCTTCGCCATCCTTGGTAATCCTATAATAAAGTCCATGGAGATCGACTCCCATTTCCATTCGAGTATTGGTAGAGGTTGTAATAGACCAGATGCGTGTCTATGATCCACCTTTACTTGCTGACACACCAAGCATTTAGAAACATACTCGGCGATATCTTTCTTCAATCCTCTCCACCAATAGTTTTTCCTCAAATCCTGGTACATCTTGGTACCACCAGGATGAATAGCATACTTGGATTTATGAGCTTCGTCTAATATGGTCTGCCATCGATCGGCATCAATCGGTATGCATAGATGTCCTCTAAATAGTAACGATCCATCCTCTTTAATAGAAAAGTCTCCTCTGGTGCCGTTTATCACACCTTGTCTAATTTCTAATAGTTCTGTGTCTTTCATCTGAAGTTCATAGATGCAATCAAATATTGTTGGTCGGATTGTGATGTTAGCCAACAATGCACCTGAACCTTCACTTCAATGTTCTTGTCATAAAAGGAAAGGCCCTCCAACAATTTCCATCGACGAAGTCCCAGAACGAGACTAGCTAACTCAGCCGAGTTCTTTCGACTCAAAGCATCTGCCACAACATTTGCTTTATCGGGATGATACTGAATAGAGCAGTCATAGTCCTTGAGAAATTCAATCCATCTCCGTTGCCCCATATTCAAATCTTTCTGCGTAAGTAAGTACTTGAGGCTTTTATAGTCTGTGAAGATCTCAAAGGTTTCACCGTACAAATAATGTCTCTATATCTTTAATGCAAAGATCACCACGGCTAACTCGAGATCGTGCGTCGGATAGTTCTTCTCATGCTCTTTCAACTGTCTCGATCCGTAAGCTATGACCTTCTTGTTCTGATTGAGCATACAGCCCAATCCATTATACGAAGCATCACTATAAACATCAAATCCTCCACTGCATGATGGAATAGCTAACACTGGTGCGGAGGTAAGTCATTACTTATGTTCTTGGAAACTCTTTTCACATTCACTGGTCCACTCAAATTTAACATCTTTTCTTGTAAGTCGCGTGAGTAGTCCTGAAATCTTAGAAAATCCCTCCATAAATCTTTAGTAATACCCAATCAAACTGAGGAAACTACGAATCTCAGTCACAGTCTTTGGTTGTTCACAATATACCACTGCCTCAATCTTTGCTGGATCAACTGTCACACCTGCTTATGATACTACGTGGCCTAGGAAACTCACTTTCTCCAACCAAAACTCTCACTTACTAAGTTTGGCATATAACTGATGCTCACGTAGCGTCTATAGTGTAATGCGTAAGTGTTGCTCGTGTTTTTCTTTAGATTTCGAATAGATGAGAATGTCTTCCACGAACACAACCACACATGTGTCAAGATGTAGTTTAAACACCTTGTTCATAAGATCCATAAACGAAGCTGGTGCATTAGTCAGGCCAAAAGGCATCACTAGAAATTCATAATGCCCATATCTGGTTCTGAATATTTTTTTCTGAACGTCTTCGGCTTTTACTCTCAATTGATGATACCCTGACCTCAAGTCAATCTTGGTAAAGAACTTCACCCCTTGCAACTGATCAAAGAGATAACCGATCCTAGGTTAGGGGTATTTGTTCTTTATCGTCAGCTTGTTCAATTGACGGTAGTCGATGCACAGCCTCATCGACCAGTCCTTCTTTTTAATGAATAAGATCGGTGCTCCCCAAGGAGACACACTAGGTCTTATGAAGCCCTTGTCCAACAGCTCTTGTAACTGTTCCTTCAAGTACTCTTTCAACTCGGTAGGAGCCATTCGGTAAGGCACTTTAGATGCTGGCTCAGTGTCCGGTTCTAAGTCAATCGCGAACTCCACTTCACAATCAGGTGGCAATCCCAACAATTCATCCGAAATTCACACGCAATTGGAATATCATTGATGACGTTCTTCACTTCCCGTTGCTCTTGCAAAATGCTAGGAATCCACTGCACCCATTCTTCATCATCCGTTTAGTTCGTACCGCAGAGATGATTGGTATAATCTTTCTTTTATCACCAACAAATCGGAAGGATTTCTGCTTCGATAGACGAAAAGTGATGACTTTTCGTAGGCAATCAACGGTTGCGTGATAAGCGGATAGCCAGTTCATGCCAAGGAGTACATCGATTGCATATTCAACAAAATGAGATCCATCATTATCTCGCGATCTTCAACTCGCACGATAATAGATTGACAACACGTGTTTGTAGTCACTAAACTTCCCATAGGAACTGATACGTCCAAAATGAACTCCAAAGCTTTGGGAACAACTTTCAATCTTCCCACAAACTCTGGAGTCACAAACGAGTGGGTAGACCCTAGGTCTATCAGAACTCGTGCATCACAACGATCACCGTCGTTTTCTTGATATAGTTGTAAGGTACCTATAGTAATACACATACTAGATAATTAAGCATGCTTGGCAAGATTAAACATTCATACAGTACAATCCGAATAAGTCATGTTTATCTATGCACCTACTTTATCTAAAATGCCATCAAATTAAATTAAACATAACTAGACAATTATACGTTGGATCACGTCATTACTTGCCCACGCATCCTCGACGGTTAATGCAAATGCACGGAACGTTAGCAGTTGACACCGTACCTTTTTTCCTCATTTCTGGGCAATCTCGTATCATATGGCCCATCTTTTCGCATTTAAAATATCTCCTTGTGCCCCTTCTGCAATCTGAGGTCTTATGAGATTTGCCACAGCGGGCACACGTGACCTGGGGACTTGAGGACGCTACTCGTGAGAACCCCTGAGTAACTGATGCTCCAGAAGTCTGAGTTTGCATAGAGCCCTCGATATGGAAAGGTCTGACAGGAGTAAACATTGGTGGCCTGGAATAATTCGCGTAGGCAGGTTGTCTTGAAGCTGGGGCTGGTGGCGTGAATCTCGGCTTTTTATTCCCCGAGTCATAGTCACTAGCTCTCCCTTGGCTTTCCTTGTTCTTGTTCTGTAGATCACGCCTTTTATACATATTGTTTATATCTCTCTCTGCTACAATTGTCTTGCCTATTACTTCGGCATAGGTTTCTAACTCAAACATCAAGACCCTATCTAGTACATTCAGCCTCAGGCCTTCTTCGAATTTACTGGCTTTCATCCCTTCAGTGGCCACTAATTCTGGTGCGAACCTAGATAGCCTTGTAAATCCATTACCATACTCCCGTACGGTCATATTTCCTTGCTCTAAATTGGAAAAATCTTTCTTCAGCTGATTCCTCACTTGCTTGGGAAAATATTCCTTGTTAAACACTTGAACAAACTCCGCCCAAGTCTATAGGTCGTAAGGGTTTTCAATCTTTCTCTTTCTCAGTACCGACTTCCACCACGGGTCAGCATCACCCTCAAGATGAAAGGAAGCCCAACCAACCTTCTCATCCTCAGTACTCTGTAATCTTTGCAGAAGCTTCTCTAGCTAATTTAATCATTTTTCCGCTTCAAGCGGTTCCGTCTGTCCATAGAAGCTAGGAGGTCTCAATCTCCTAAAGTCCACAAATGATGAGGGTAGTAGCGCTGGCTGCTGATGGTTCACGTTATTGGCAGCCAGTAGTGCAGTCTGCTCAGCCAATAGTACAGTCTGCTGAGTCTGTTGGACCACTGCAGCGGCCACAGCCTCCATGGCCAGTGCCATCCTAACTGCTGCTTCATCCCTCTGATCTCTCTCACCAAGAAAGTGTCTCTGTTCTCTACCTGAACCTGAAGGAATATTATCTATATTCCTCACATTTCTATGACGACCCCCTCTAGGGCATTCCCTACCTCTCTTATCCATCTTTATCTGTTACAATGAAACAAGAGTCCCATTAACAGACGGTCCCCATACTTCCAACAAAACCTCAAACCTCTAGTCTAGTCTAAGCCTTGTCAAAAATTTCTAAAGCCTATGCTTTGATACCAACTATGACAGCCCGAATTTCCTAATCGCAAAACCTGGACCGTCGGATCGACACTAAGGCCGATCCCCGAACGGAACACTTGGCACAACTTCACACAAAGCGAAAACCTTAGCTAAACAGATATAGTCATCAAAAGCAAAAGAAAACTCCCGAATTATATCTCAAAAATACAAAATAACAGTTCTAATCCCATATAACACTCATAGGAAGAAGAACCGAGAAGAACCATCGGTGTTGGCCCACTATCATCGAAACATGGTTCACAAAATAATAATACAATTGTAATTCAAAAAAACATATTTATTACATCTCAAAACCCAAGTAGTAAGCCATATCTCCAAGACCGGACTTACCCGTGCTTCGCACACAGAAAATAATTTTCAGGAGGAGGCTCTATCTCCTCTTCCAAAGGCACGTACTCAGAGTCCTCCCTGCCTTGGTCATCCGTGCCTAAATCCTCACCTGTACCTATGACATATAGTCAAGGGATTAGCTTCATTTAAGTTCAATAGGGAAACACAACTAGCATGCATATTCTTAACATCACACATATATCTTATGATATGAACAAAACATAATTTTTCTCATAAAGATGCACAGTTGCGAAGATTAACTGAATGAAATAAAGACATAATTTAGAAAACTTATCACATGCTTTTCTTTTGATTCCCATAACACAAGAAAGGAAACTTAAAGTGCTTCACTTAAATTATCCCTCGAGCAAGTATAACATCGAGCCCCCGAAGGAATACCCACCATCGTCGTTCATATAAACCATTTATACATGGTGTGCAAGGTCCTAATAATAATGGACGCTTGTGCCGAACACAAATTTTACCATTGGCCGGTAGGATTTACAATATCACAAAGGTTGTACGGATATCCCGCCGTACCGGTCATGGATATCCCGCCGTGTCGGTTACGGATATACCGCCGTGTCGGCCGGGTATTCACATATAAACCTCAAATCGTTGTGCATAATATAGGGTTTACCACCGTGTGATGTGATAATTATAGCTAGGTTTTCAAAACTTAACACACATGAACTCACACATTTCTTACACATTCCGAATGAATCTTAAAAGATTCCATATATGATCAAATTTTAAATGAACCCTTGCAAGTGTACAAGATCTGTTCTAGTAAGGCAAGAACAAGGGTGTCGAACCCACAGGGAAATCTGAAATTTTATTCAATTCTTCCTAGAGATGTAGAAAATATCCCCGAGGAAGTACCAAGGGGCAGATTTAATTTTTACCAAAAATTAACACTTTTCTAATTGCAAGAAAGAAACTAAATTAATCTAAAAATTATGTAATGAGAAATCTAAGAACAAATTTTAAAAACAAGATCAAGGAATTTGCTACCCCAGATTTATACCCTTTTCTATTTTTAAACCCACAATTTTATTAACATCAAACACACCATCATTCTAAGAGAAACATGACTAGTAATTAAGCGTGATCATTAACCCGGCATACCCTATCTAAAAACAATGACTCAGCCTAATCGCGGTATGAATCATGTGAAAAGCATAGCGTATCTCATGGTATTTTAGATCAAAACACTAAAAACATGATCACTACACTTTGAGAAATACGATTTGATGATGAAATTATCAAACTATGGCATTAAACATAAAATATAGGTACTTATCTGGGGATCGCATCCTCCTTGATCTACAGCCTTTAGCCTCTCATCCTTGGTGCAAGATCTTCAATTGTATTCAAAACCATTCCCAAAGTAAAGAGCAAAGAAGGTGTAAAAGAAAAATATGTTCTCGGAAAATCTCAACACAATTTTATTACTCTAAGAAAACCCTCTTACAAAAGTCTCTAATTATTACACAAATTTGTCTCAAAACTAAAACTCTCTATTCAAAAAGCTCCCTTTTCAATTGTTGTAGCCTCTCTTTTATAATGGCCGAAGATACCTAACCCTAATTGCCTCAATCGATTGAGACAGAAGTCTCAATCGATTGACTTTGAGTTCGAATTCCCCTAGGGCACTTCTGCCTTCATGTCTCAATCGATTGAATTTCATGTCTCAATCGATTGACTTTCTAGGGTTGAGTTTTACTCCATCTGTCAATCGATTGACCATAATGCCTCAATCGATTGAATCTTCAATGCAAAGTCTTCCCTTTCTTGATGGAAGTTGATTCTCTTCATGGCTTTCAATGCTTCTTTGGACCTTTTTGTCCATAGCTCTTTTATAGCCTGTAATTTCCTTCTTTTATACACTTGAACGATCTAACTGTCAGAAACACCTGTAAACATCAAAACCTCGCAACAACCATCAGATGCTTTCATTGAACAGCTAAATGTAGGATTTAAAGTGTGAAATATAGTCATATTTCAGCACCGATCAATATACTTTGTCACATTATTGAAATAAATCGTAAAAGATTCTCACGTATGTAATGTACTTATTTTAACGTGGTTATCGAACACACATACACACATGCTTGCACATTCACCAAACTCAACATGTTCAAAGCAAACACATCATATCATAATTCACATGCGAATCATATTAAATGCACATGGTATGGAGTTTTCCCTACCTCGGCATGACGCTACAAGCGAAGTCCTCAATCCGTTAGCTTCTTTCACACATCAAATAGTTCACACCTAAGACACGACATATCATACGTCAGAAATGACGCAAAAATGAAAGATATAAGATCTCCCCAAAATCCCGCAAACAAAACACAACAACCTGAATCTGGCAAATTCGATCGATCGATTTCCCAATTCGATCGATCGATTTCCAAATTCGATTGATCGAAAATATTTCGATCGGTTGAATCCTTCATAAATCAAACTTCTGGCACCACAACTTTGATCGATCGGTTTCTAATTCGATCGGTCAGATTCCAAATTCGATCGATTGAAATATATTTCGATCGGTCAAATTCTGTCAGCAAATATTTAACATTCCCTGTTATATACCTTTCGATCGAACGAGTGTCCAACTCGTTCGATCGAAACACATTTCGTTCGGTCGAATCTCGTTTTGATCGATCGAATTTCTCCATAAATCGTATTCCACCTTCTCAAGTCAATTTCGACCAATTGAATCTAATTTCAATTTATCGAAATTGACAGATTTCATCTATCCTTGATTTTTTCATTTCAATTCCATTCTTTCTCAAATCTATCTTCTTTTCTTCATATTCTTCAATCACATAATAAACGTATACTTACCTAGTACTAATTCACAAGCTGACACAAACTTCTTACCTCGAATTTATCGATCTCACGATTCCACAAGCTCAACTCCAATCTAGGGATTTTTGTGGAACGCTTGGGGATTGATTTTGATCTTCAATCCTTGCTCCGCTCACAGTTTGAGTAATCACGTCCACGCAAATTTCAAATTAAAGCACCTTCACTCTCCCCTTCTCTTCTCACTCTTCATAAATTTCCAATCATAACCAAGAGGAATTGAATGCAAAACATTCAATTACATTTATTTCAACTTATAACTAAGCCCCAACTTTAGGTGTTAAGCTAAAATACCAAACATCGGTGCATGTAATTCCACTTAATGGTCCAAATACTCTCTAATTCCATCTTTTCACTCAAGATCTAAATCCACAACTTTTACTCAATATTTTTCATGATCTCGGACGTACGAACAGTCAGCCACGCACACCGAGACGGATTGTTCAAAGATCAAATTTACGGGGCATTACATACAAATTCTTTTTTTAACCTCATGCAATCACTTAAAAAGCGATTGCCAGTAATGGCTCCCTAAAAATAAATAAATAATTTTTTTTGCAATTAATATTAGGAAGGAATTACTTCCATATAAAAAGTTAGTTCTATTAAAGAGGCACTAACACAGGCAATGATCAAAATTTTGGTTTACGTTTCGCTCCGAAATCGAAATTTTGGACTGAAATTTCGGCTGATAATTTCAATCCCATATATTTGATGACCGAAATTTCAGTCCCAAATTATCATTTCGGTGGGGATTGAAACCGATAATTTCGGCCGAAATTTTGATCCTTGAATGCAGGTGGTCACTCCAATGTGAGGGAGTAGGTCGTGCGTTCAATTCTCGTTCTCCAACGTTGGGTCGGGACCTTGATCCTCTAATTCAGAGCAATCAATAATTTTGAGATGTAAAGGACCTCGAGCACCTCCATGCTACTCACGCGAAACAAACATAATAAATGAGTTAGTTACAAAAATAAAATTTCTATGGGTTGCACGGTTCAATCTCTCCCCTGAATTAAAAAAAAAAAAAAAAAAAAAGCCCATTCCCACACCCAAAAGGTCAAAAGCATACTTTCATAAACTTTGGGCCTTCTTGTTCTTTTGGATGAATCAGATTTTGGGCCCTTAATAGATACAATACCTCTAAGTTTGACCTGACTATATTAATGGAGAGAGATTAATGTAATCTGGTCATGTGAAGATCTTCCCGTTGAAACGAGCTGGTAATGGGTCGGATCGGATTTGACTTGACCCGAAGGTTGGATCGGATGGTTCATGCCCAGCCCTACCTGACCCGAAGGCCGGGTTGGGTCGTATACTTCACGTCCAACCCAACCTGTCAAATTTATGACCTCGACTTGGCAAAAAAAAAAAAAGGTTCGGGCAGGTCTAGTATCGGGTCAGGTCAATCCCCTGACGGCCCTAATCGTTATGCTCAAGTGCAACTGTCTAAATAAAAGAGTTATTATACTATGATATCAAAAATCGGCCGATACCGATATGTGTCGGTTTTTTAGCAAATCTAAAACGTATCGGTGCCGATACGTTTTAGTATCCCAACTCGGTATCGGTAACGGCCGGTACCTATATTTAAAGTTTTTTTTTTTTTTAATTGGCCAATGCATATCGGTATCGGTCCTCTAAGGACTGATACCCAATACCGTTACTATTTTATTACCTTGGGTATACCCATCATCAGTTGACGCTTGACTGCATGATACTTGCACGGACTTCCATGACTTCCAATGCATTACCGCCCATAAAAGATTAGGGAAACGGAATTTGTAATTGAAGATTTTGTATCCACCGCCTAGGGTTTCCACTGTGGACCTTGAATCGGATACAAAAAGTGACTCTCAAATAAATTTTGGAAATGTCTTCCACGTTTAATCAACATCCAACCGTCCGATAGGTGGATCATAAACTTAGGATTTACCTTAAGGAAGATTGCTAGGAAGCGATGTATGCCATGTGATTCAAGGAAGTCAACTATTTTAATGGTTAAAACCATTGGCTGCCGAGCCTAATCTACGACCCTAAAAACATATTAGATGTACGAGGCGCACAGCGGCACAGGCAATACATGTCACGGATCTCTCTATCCTTTTGGATAGCAAGTCCTACCGAAAATAAGTCTTCTCAAAGAGTTTCTCTCTTGGTGTAGAAATTTGAGTTTGTGTTGGAGTGTAACTTTGTTACGTAACCAGAGTTGTATTATATTAGTGAATAATAGGCAAACTTTGTATCCAAGAAAATTAGAAAGTCACACCCTATATATATATATATATATATATAGAAAATCATACCCATCTTCTTTGTTTATTATTGTCAATTTATCTTCTGCTCGTCGCTCCCTCGGCAACCCCTTGCCTAAAGAAACCTCTTCTTCCCTTCCAAACGCCCTCAATGAGTGGAGAAGACAAGAATCAGTTAAAGCCTGACCAACCCCCCATCAGTAGAGAAGATAAAGACCAGTTAAAGCCACGCACCCCAAACAAGATGTTGATCAAATCCCTTTGTTTAAATCCTCTCCAACGAACCCCAGACCATCCTCCTTATGCTGAGGTACTAATTCTCTCTCTCTTCATCTTTTTTTCTTCCACAACTTCTTCCTAGCTGCTTCTCCTTCTTTGCTTCTTTGATTACTTACAGGTTCTTTTTTTTTTTTTTTTTTGATCGGTAATTACTTACTGGATCTTGGCAGATGATACGTGCAGCAATCGTAGCGCTCAACGAACAAGGCGGTTCCAACGAGTCCGACATTAACAAATACATAGTTGCCAACTACCCAGACCTTCCATTAGGTCATACCAACCTTCTCCATTACCATCTTGGAAAGCTCCTCGGATTGGGTGAATTCGCCATGTCCCAAAGCCACTGTTACATTATTCCACACATAAAAAAAACAGGGCACTCGAGCGGGCTCAAGCCCAAGGTTGCATTGGGCCTTGGCCTACCCTCTCCACAGATTAAGCCCATGCCCACAGTCGATGGATCACAAAAGTCTGAGCCCACAAATTTTCAGGTTAGTCCTCCTACGGCCAGGGTGGAGAGCACTGAGGAGCCCACGGGTACTGCCAAGAGACGTGGGCGACCTAAAAGGCCCAAACCCATGGCTAATGAAGGTGCTGATTTGGTGGCGTTTGACGAGCCCATAGGTTCTGCCAAGAAACGTGGGCGACCTCCAAAGCCCAAGTCCATGCTTCTAGTTGATCAAGATCCTGATTTGGTCGCCTAGTGGCCTTCTCTTCATGGTGAAGATGCCCATTGAAGGCTTATGCATGCTAAATATCTCCGAATGTGGACCCAACAGTTCCCAAAATATCCCTTGTGTTTTAAATTCATTGTCCAACAAGTACTTAGTTTTTTTTTTTTTTTGAAAGAACAAGTAATTAATTATTGCCCTTTAGCTTATTTGTTTCATTACCTATGTTTAATGATGATGATGATTATTGTTGATAATTTTTTATGGGTAGTTCTATTCCCAACTATCGAATTACTGATGGTGCCTATGTTGAAAAAACTTGTGACTTTTTTGTATCAAATTATGGAGATTAGTTTTCATCCTTATCTTTCACATGATAGATCTTGAGACCATAGTCTTTCCATCAAATGGTCAACTATTGATTCCACCCGGCAGAAATATAAACAAAACAAAAAGATCTATTTTGAAGATTGAGATGAGAATGGCAGTCAACAATTTTTCAGCATAGGCTCCATCAATAATTCGTAGGCACGAATAAAAGTACTTTTTTTTTATAACTTTTTTTATGCTCTAAAATCCAGGCATTGGTTAGACAGAGTTGGTCCAGATCTGTTCAATAAAAAATATATTACTTTAAACAGATTATTATTATTATTATTATTATTATTATTATTATTATTATATATATATATATATATATATATATATATATATATATATATATATATATATATATATTATTTTTAATATAAATATTTTTTAAAAATAATAAATTCGAATATTTATTATTTATCAATTCACTAAATACTAATATATTTTAGCATTGTTGAGTTTTTAAATTTTTTTTGAAGGTATAACATGTGAAATCATCATGTGTATCCTCTTATAGTGTTTCATGAAGTAAAGATTTTTAGTGCAAATTATTAGGACCTTAAATGATCTCTATCATTTAGGTGAAAAAGCAGTGAAACTTCATCTAAAATTTATGCTTATTATATATATTTAACATTTTTAAAGGGTACGTTTGTTAGCATCAATAAAAACTCTGAAAGCACCAACATAGTCCCACGGTCCCACCTGTAGATGACTTAACAGTAGCGGGAAGTAGAGGTGCTTTCAGAGTTTTAGTAGGTGCCAATAAAGCCACCTTATTTTCAATTTTAGAAGGCACATGATTATTATTATTTTATTTTATTATAACGTTGCTTTAAGTTATGATGGAGACGGGTTTTTTGACTAAAAGAAAAACCATAAACTTTGAAATGATAGGGTCAAATCAAACCGAATATATAATGGCTCCAATATGGCATGCCTGACAACAAATGGGCAAAATATAACCACTAACAGCTCTAATTTGAGACAGATGAGAAGATGGTGTGCGTTTCAATGAATATTTATAAGACTAGATCTTAGTTAGAGATGACGGCCGCATACCCAAAAGAGAGATGACATTTTAAATTTTTTTGATTCGAAAATTTGAAATAGAGAAATAGTGGAATCCGATAGTACGATTGAAAGTTCCGTGATTTTTCACCTGATTTTACATCATGAACTTCAAATTAGAGGACATATGATATTCAAATCTTAGGAAATATTAATCAATTTAATTTAATTAGTTTTCACGTCCAAAAAGGTGTCCAATTAATGGATCAAGCCACTAAAGAAGCTTCAATTCTATAGCTCAACAATAACTTTTTCATATTTTATTATGAAGAAAAACCTATTTAAATAGAGGTAAATATATTTAATTAAAATATCAAAAGATTTTTATGATTCAAAATACATCTTATAATATTTATAAGATCCTAATCAATATTAATCTTGCCTAAAGCATACAATACACATCATAGAATATGTGTATCTCTCATATCAATTACAATTATTCTCTATTTGTTAGAATAGTCCCACATTGCCTGTGGTCTTGGAGGTCTTAGGCTATGTATTATCTGAGCACTCCTCACCTTATAAACCAGTTATGTGAGATTGAGTTAGGCCCATGATATCAAAGTGGGTATTTCTCCACTTTATGTCACCTATTTCAATTGTCTGCCGGTTTTGTGAAGTTGAGTTAAGCCCATAGCAGCAAAGTGGGTATTTCTCCACTTTACGTCACCCAATTCAATATTCCACTTCTTGGGCTATATATAATCTCGGAACTCCTCACCTACACTACAAAAATTAAGACTATTAGCAAAAAAACTGGCACTAATAGTCTTTTTTTTGTAGTGACAAGCCGGTTTTGTAAGTTGAGTTATGCCCATGTCCTTCGAAGAAGGAATGTGTGATTGGTTGCATGAAATATTAGTCATCGATCTTATAAAGTAAGTTGTCGATGAATGATATGCAATGTTTGATCGTACTTGCTAGTGGTCACTGATTGTCTGTGAAGTTTATTACTCTCGCATGCGGCTCTTTTTTATTTAGTCTATCGGAGTCAGTTTCCCACTAGATCAGGCCCGCCATAATCTATCCTAAAAGCTTAGGTTGTAGGATTGTGCGGTTTGAAGAATACACTCATTGGAGAGATCTTAAATAAAAGAAAATATGAAAACGAGGGGCATGAGTGTGTAAAATAAGAGTTTCTAGAGTAGGTATGAACGAAGAAAAAAAAAATCAAATAAATTGGGAAGGGAGTAAACAAAAGAGAAGGGAGAGAATTTCGAAAGGCAAGACCATGGACCACGGGCTGGTTGCAAGATCGAAGCTTGCTATGGCTCTGACTAGGGTTGTCAACGGGCAAGGCCGGGTTGGAGACGGGCTTTTCGTTGGCCTGATTATTTTCGATCATATAAATTTGGTCCGAACCTTGCCCAAATAGAAATTCGAGCTGGGCTTGGCTCAGGTCTTTTCGAGATTGGATTTTTTTTATTTAAGCCCAAACCTGTCCCGAATCAGGTTTGGGCTGGGCTAGATTCATGCCAGCCGGACCATTTTCCTTTATTTATTAAGGCTTTGTCGGGTTGAGCCAGGTTTCGGCCGGCCCAATTATTTTTTGACTTAAAAATTAGGCTTGAAACAGGCCCGGGTCCTTTCGGGACCAGGCATTTTATTTAAGTGCAAATCGGGCATGAGTTGGGTTCGGGATGGGCTACTATAAAGCATGGTATCAACAATTGGCCGATACCGATATGTATCGGTGATAAGTATCGGTTTCTCGGCAAACCAATACATATCGGCCCCAATACGTATCGGTATCTCAACTTGGTATCGGTATCGGCCGATACGGTATCGGTTTCGGCTAAGACCTCTATTTTCTTTTTTTAAATAGGCCAATCCGTATCGGTATCAACCGATACTCATTGGTCGGGTCGTATCGGTCCTCCATGGACCAATACCCGAGTCCGATAATGATTTTGACACCTTGCTATAAAGAAACTTAAATTCTACCTCTTAAGCAATGATTTTTCTATTTCATTATGAAAAGAAGCCTATTTAAATAGAGGTGAATATATATTAAATTAAGATCTTAAAAGATCTAAAATAATTTAAAATACTTTCTAAAATATTTATAAAGCATAAGATACACATTATAGTTTATTTATCTCTTATAAATCTTAAATATTTTCTATTTGCGTTTGGATTAGCTCTCTCGGGCTAAAAAGCGGTGTTCGGCTTTTTGGCTATGGTGGAAAGTTATAGTTGCGTTTGGTATGACAACCATGGTTTGAAATATAACCCGAGAAGAGACATTTCGGGCGATGCGTTTCGCATCTCGGGGCTCAGAGAGAAGAGAAGAGAAACAGGCGACTTCTTGTCACGAGACGTACTAATACTCAAAGTGGAATTTGTATAGCATGTTATATTAGTTCGCACACATTAAAGTGTACTAATCATCATTATTGAGATGTGGCACTGTTTTCACTTACTGGATCAAACTTATGTGATGAGTCTCTGAAGGTTATCATGTTTCGCCCAAATTTGTGCACTCAAATATCTGCTATTGTTCTTATTCTTTAAAAGGTTGAGATTAAAACTCATTGATTGGACGATATGCAATTATTTTATGGGTGATTCTTTAACTAAGATATGTTTCGATTATGGATAGCCACTTGGACTGTTTAGATTAATCACAAATATGTATCATGTGAAATAACAATTAAGTATATTTTCATGGTGGAAGATCACACCCATAATTTAATGGTGGAGATTACACCCTTGTTTTAATGATGTAAAATCATTTATAACACTTTTTTTGTTTCACACTATATCACCAAGACCTCTATGTCTAGGCCACGCTTGATATTTTCCTGATTTAAACCATTATCACAACTCTCATTGAAAAATTACAAACGATGGGCAGATTTGATGCAGATAAAGTGCAGGCAGCTCACGTGGTGCAACTTGACTAGCTGCACCGACCTGCATTAATTGAGTCCCTCGACACTTGCAACCAATTGCATCGCACCACATCAATCGCCTATACTTTATTTGCATAAAATTTGTCCTCCATATAACACTATCTCTCTCCTCGGCTAAAGGAAAAGGACACAAAGACACACCAGAGGCGGCTGATGGTATGTCAAAAACCAACTCATCCTTGGTAGCTGGCAAAACACGTTAAAACATCGAATAATTGCACATTGGATTGATTATCATACTTTCCACATGTATGATAGACATGAGCCTGAGTATGATACTTGTTTTCATAGACACCTTCTGTTATATCCTATTTGTCACGTTCTACTCCAAAATCCGTGTAGATCTCCCTTAGGAAGTGTGTGTGCCAAGATGGATGGGTCCTACCTTGATGTATCAAGGTTATCAGTCGCACACCCAATGACCTGTATTTTAAAATCCTTAAAAGTTCTCTTTTAAAATATTTTTAAATTAACCAAGTTCACAGCGAGCTGTGGCTTTATCCACAACAAGTTGTGCTGTGGGCTGTCTGAGTGCCCACAGAGCACTGTCACTTGAATCACAGCTGGTTGTGGTTCCTCGAGACAACCAACCTCACTTCTGGTTTCTTTTGTGAATGGGGGCTTTTTGAACTTTTCCAGTTTTATGGCTTGAGGGTTTTTGATAAAAGCTTTTTGTAAAGAGGAGGGAAGCTAAGCAAGCTAGAGAGAGCTTCTTCCTCCTTGAGCAAAAACCCTAAAACTCTATCTTCTTCACCTGTTGAATCTTTGATTTGGAAAATTACTTTATTCAAAAGGTGTTCTTCTCTTCTTCATTTTCTACATCCTGTTTGCTCAAGTGAGTTGAGTGTTTTACTCAAGAGAGTTGAGTGTGTTCATCCCTAGAAAATGAAGAAGAGAAGAGTGTTTTACTCAAAATAGTCTTGTGGACTTCAAGGTAGATCGTTGTGCATTCATCAATGATTGAAGAGTGCATTCAAATCTGGATACTATGGAGGCAACCTGTGACGGGAAGTTGAGTTGCTTAGGGGTTTGATAGGGCATGCGCATGTGTCGGTATATCATTCGAAACTCCTTGTAATTATTTATTTCATAGTGGATTTGATGTGTAGATTTCTGTCATGTGATTTTTCTCAGTGATTGGGTTTCCACGTATATCTCGTGTTGTGGTGATTATTATTATTGTGTAATCTATAGATTAATTAGAATTAATTGAATAGCCTGATCATTTCCATAGATACACGAAATTTCAATTGGTATCAAAGCCAGGTTTGATCAGATTTGATTCTTTTTTAATCGAACGTCTATGGCTTATTCATGTATTTCTAATTTACCTAGAGAGGGCATTTCCACAACACGACCTCCTCTGTTTGATGGTCACAATTATCCTTATTGGAAGACTAGGATGAGGGCCTTTATTAGATCTATGGATCTCATGGTTTGGTCTGCAGTTGAGATTGGGTGGTCACCACCTCAAGAAATTATCCATTTAGATGAATTTGAGAAAATCACTATTAAACCCACTAACCGTTATAGTAGTGAAGAAAAACAGGCTGACAATGATAACTTAGAGCATTGTATGTCATTTTTGGAGCTGTAACGGCTTCTGAGTTTAAGAGAATTTATGATTGTGAGATGGCTAGAGAAGCCTGGAAGATCTTTGAGACCACCTTTGAAGGGACTCCACAAGTTAAGATCAACAAATTGCAAATGCTAACAACGTAATTTGAAAATCTTCAAATGAATGATGATGAGAAATTTTCAGACTTCTATACCAGGCTCAATGATATTGTCAATGGCACGTTTTACTTGGGAGAAGAGATCCTGCCACACAAAATTATTAGGAGTATCCTTCGATCTTTTCCTGAAAGGTTTAGACCTAAAGTGACAGCAATCTCCGAGAGTATAGACATTGATAGGATCAATATTGATGAGCTTGTTGGGTCTCTTCAAACCTATGAATCTGAGATTCTGCGTAATCAAAAGTAGAAAAGTATTGCTTTTCGGTCCTCTAAGAAAAAGGATTATGATGAGGATTGTGAATGTGTTGATGATGAGGACTTAGCCTTGTTTGCCAAAAAATTTAAGAAAATTTTCAAAAATAAAGAGAATGCCGACAAGTCCTATGAGAAACAAAATGTTCTCACCAAGAAACCCCATAAGGATTCATTGGAGGAAATCCAATGCTTTAAGTGTTGTGGCTATGGGCATTTTTCTTTTGAATGTCCCACCATGCATTTGTAGTTTCCGTTCATGAGGAGTCTCAAGATAATCCTCTTGCTAGTCCTGTCGTTTCAGATGATGAGGATGATGAATTGGATATAAATGAGGCCTATGATAAACTGTATCTTATAAGCATTCAATTGAACAAAGACAAGATACAGTTAATGAAAGAGATGTCATCTCTCACATCCTCATGTGTTTAAAAAAATATTGAGTATAATTTGTTAGTTGAAAATATTATTTCTTTGGAAAATGATGTCAAATACTTAAGGGGCAAGGTCAAATTTATAGAATTTGAAGAAGCCGAGTATTGCTCCAAATACAACAGTCTTTGTATTGAGAATGAAAAACTTAAGAAGGAGCTTTCAAATGCAAAAGTCACACTATAAAAATTACAAAATGCTAGGATGGACACACAGAGAGCTTGAGATGCCTGCAAAGGCTGCAATGATCAAACCGATTTGGGTTTAAAGGAAGTAAATCACTCTGCTTCTGGAAACAAAGGAAATGAAAAATTAAAATATGTTCCAAACACCTAAGAAATGGAAACAATGCAACTTCATCTATTTTACCTCCTCTTTTGCCTACCCCCTCACATCCTAAAATGGCTAGTGGCAAAAGGGCCCAAATTTAATGGAGTAGAAAAGGACACATAAATCTCACATATCCTATAAAAGTGGACCTTTTTAGCCAAAATCATGAAACGATAGTTATCTATCGATTGAGGGCTCTTGAAAATTTAATGGAGTGGAAATGGGTGAGGAAAAATATTGTTAGCCATGTGCATCGATGAGTAGGGTCTTTGTGTTTTGTTTTTGTTTTTGTTTCTTTTGTAGATCCTTCTCTTGTGATCATTTTCATGCTTTTAAAATTGTTTTATCTTAGTTTTATTTTTCAAGATTTTTTATTTGTGCTTGAGTTTCTTTGGTGATATTATTGATTGGTTTGATGCTTTTGTTAGGCTACCTATCATGAACTGAGCTCATACTTTTATTATCAAACTATGGCTATTGATGTGCTTGATCTACTCCTTGCTCATGATTTTCAGCTCTGCTCATATTTTGTCACATGGAATCTTTATCTCTCGTCCTCTAATTTTGTTCAGTTCATCTTTTGATGTATACTAAGAGTAACTATCAGACCCTATAGTATCTCATGTGGTTATGTGAAGTTCTCCTTAATACGGTAGTGGTTACAATATGCACCCAATTAATATAAGTTGGCATATCACTCCATAGGATATGTGTGATAGCTTCCATTGGTTTGAATAATTTATAGAATTAAAGCATTATGTGTAGTGAATTATGTACTTAGTCAATTTTGTGTATCTTTCCTCTATGTTTAAAATTTTTTAATTTTGGGAAAGAAAAGTCAAGTGGAAAAGACAAGAAGAAAAAAAAGGGGAGGGGGAGGGGGAGGGGGAGGGGGAGGGGTGTAATTATGAGTGTTTGGTCATCATTGTGAGAGCTACCCACTGCAAGTGTGGACGGCATTACCGAGCGTCTTACCCACATACGCATTGCTCCTACAAGCGTGCTAATACCGTAGGAGGGGCAATGGCAACATGTATGACATGGTTGAAATGCGTCCTTTAAACCACCTTTGAGCAATACTCCGGATAGATTTGTCACTCCTTACTGTTTGTGTATATTGGTTGAACTTGCAAATGTGAGGATGAGATTTCATTTTCTTCATGTGAAATATCTATGTTTGTTGTTGAAATCATGAATAACTATATCTGTCGATCACTACAGTAGCTACGTTCTGCATGTCGGAGTGGATGCACTTCTTTCATGATGGGTGATTTGGTTTTCATCATATCATTGCTTTGATATCGTCATTGAGGCTCAGATTGCTTGTCTCTTCTGAGCGCTTATGTGTTATTCAAAAATAAATAAATAAATAAATTTTTACTGACAGCTCGCTGCTGCAATACCACAGCGAGTTGTCGCTGGAGAAATTTTTTTTGTTTTATTTTATTTTTTTTCCACGTTTCCTATTTCGTTTTTAGACTATATTTTCTTTCATATACACAGCAAACTGTGGCTGGAGAGTTTGTTTTGAGCGCCATTTCGATCTCGACTATTTGTCGGAATACTCGTTTTTAAGCAAATTACAAAATCGTGGTTGGGTCCTGTTATTCTCGATTCCAGGGTCAGCATTTTCTGAGTTGGTTCACTATTTTTATGCCAACTACGACTCCGCGTTGAGTGTCTCTTCCGCGGATGAAAAATCATTGGTCTCTCATGTTCTCGGTACTCAGATCACTGTAACCCCCGATCTCATTGCTTCGATGTTTAATCTCCCACTTGTACCCAATGGGGTCCTATTTTCGCGTGATTCGCATTCCCCTATCAATGACTTTCCCGTTGACTCATGGCAGACTGTTGTTGATCACGTGTGTATTGTTCCGGGATTGGATCTGAAAAAGGTCGTTCCCACCAAGTGTCTCAAACTTCATTTTTATGTTCTTCGTTTTCTGATTTTCGATACCCTTTGGCCAAAGATAATAAGGTTCAAATTCCCGAGATGTTCATCATGTGGTTAATCGACACGGATCGTCCCGTCAGTGATCCCACCGCCATTTTGCAAATCATTCGCTCTCGATGCATTAGTCCTAAGGAGAATGCGTCGATTCCGTATTCGATCGTGGTCTCCAACATTATTGCCTCCTTCATTGCTGTGTCGCAACATTCGCTCAAAACTCATCAAGGCATTGACTTCTTACCTTCCCATCTCTCTACGATGAAGAACACTTAGCGTACCAACAATGATTCTTCGAACCCCTTCGTCTGGGCGTGCTCCGTCATCCTCTACACCGACTCGTGATCGATCTCTATCAATCCTTGAATTTCAAAATCTTGTTTTGAGCTGATTCGACTTCTTTTCAAGTCGCTTCAACTCCCTTGATGGTGCTATCCGAGGACTTACGGAAGGATGTGCTGCTGTGGATTCTCACGTGAATCGGTTGGCAGACGCCTTTGATTAGTATTGTGCAACCGAAGAGTCAGAAGATGTTGATGGCACATCGGGCAGTGGTGCGAAAGGATGATCAGGGAAGTATTGTCTTTACCTTTGGCAATTTGAACACTTTCATTTTGGATAATGGTTGCTTTAGTTGGATTTGATTATCCCTTCTATGATGGACATCGTGTTTTTTAATTGTGGTTGTGCTTTTGTTTAACTGTTGATTGATGGATAATTTGTGTTATTTAAGTATAGTTGTGAACCAATTATTTCTGTTGGACATGGTTATCTCTTTTGTTGGATATCTGTGATGGATATTAATGTGGTTATGCTTACATTGGATGGTTTTTAGGTTAATGGTGAATATTGCTTATTTTGTTCATTATGATAGTCATGTCGTGCCTTATGATTGTTGGTACGCACTTTTTATAGGTCCCTTTTAGGTCCCGTAAGTAGCCGAATTCGGTCCGAGTGGACTCTGGCTAAGGCGATGGAATAATAAATTAGAAAATATTAAATTGCTGAAAGGAAAAGGCAAATTTAAAATAAAGAATATCTGGGTTGATGCGATCGCCAGCTACAGATATTTATTGACACTGCAACACGTCATTGATCACGCTTTAAGAAGAACGAGAGCTTACAGGTTGAACTCCTTTATTGAACGTTGGCTGGCCAACTTCAGTAGTTATGGGTTGCCTTTAATCTAGCTAGTTTGGTTTACTAATCCTATTCTAAGTCTAATTACTTTGGTTTCCTAATCCTACTAGGAGTCTAGTCGATCTAATCTCCTAATCCTACTGGGAGTCTAATTAACCTAGTCTTCTAATCTTACTAGGAGTCTAATTAACCTACTCTCCTAATCCTACTAGGAGTCTAATTAAAAAAAGGGAGTTGTAGCCCGTTATGCTAATAAGGATCGGCCCCGTTCCCGGGTACCCTCCGTAAGCTCCTTTGGGCAAATCGGTTGGCTAAGGGGTATTTTATAAATATAGAGAATTAAAGATTGAATTTTAATGGAGAAATAAGAATTAGGAATCAAAAAATGAGATCGAGAATTAAGGATTTGGAACTAGAACGAAGAATTTGAACTAGAAAGAAGATGAAGAAAACTAAAAACTAGGAAGGAAAAGTTAAGAACTAGAAAGAAAAATTAAGAACTAGAAAGAAAATTAAGCACTAGAACCTAAGAATTAAGAACTAGAACTAAAAACTAGGAGAAGATTACCTGAAGTTGAGCGCCGAAGGAAGAGTCTCGAAATCCTAAGCTTGGATGCGAGGAACTCGAAAATTAAATATGTGAATTGGTGTCTTTGACCGAGGTCAGGGGGTCCTTCTATAGGTATCAGGGTAATTACGCACCCTGTGGGAGGTGTGCAATTTGTCAATTGCGCACCTGTACTGGAGCGTTTAATTCAATTGCGCGCATGGTCCAGGGCACTTAATGTATCTCTCATGTTATTATTAAAGATACATTAGAGACGGCTTTTTCATCTCTCGCCGTCTCCATAAGTTTTGGCTGGTGTCAATTTTAGAGACCACTGCAAAAGCCATCTCTTAAAAGTCTAATTTAGAGCTTCTAACATCTCGCATGCAGGATTGAAACTAATGGAGGCCCTAAAATATAAAAACGTGACTTGAAACCAAGATCTCCATCTTCTTCCTCTCTCCACCATCTCCAAAATCCCTAACACATCCTTCCTTCAGATTTCCTAAATACTTCCCCCGAAATCTTCTATTCACCCTAACCTACTCAAATGACCTAGGGTTCCAAATCGACTTCAATTTCTTGGCGTAAAAAATAAGCTGAATTCTATGATCTCTGAGCTTCTATCTCGAGATTTCATGGCAGAAATCAGACGGCTGTAGATTGATAAGCTTAGAACAGTTAGATCGTTGAACAAGGATGAAGAAGGAGATCTCGCAGTTGGATTGTTTCTGGTGTCGATCCCATTCCATAGCATACGGTTGGGATCTTCGATCCGATCGTAGTAATTGAATCGATTCATCATTGCATGATTTTAGGGTTTTGACGGATTCTTTAGGATTTTGGAGGACAGATTGGGTGAGGAAGCATTTAGTTTGGGAATTAGGTTTAGTTCAGAGTATCATTCAGTCATTTGTAGGTATTCACTGCGATTTCGAAGGTTTCAAAACCAAAAGGTGGACTTCATTGATTTCTTCCTCTTCTTCTACTTCTTTAACAACTTCTACAACTTCTCATCTCCTCGTTCTGACAATTTATTCTTCGTCTGTTACGATTTGATTCAGGCCTAGGGTTTCAAATCGACCTCGATTGGTCTGCTAGCAAGGATGAAGATCAGGTCGCTCCTCGAATCCAATCCCAACTCATGGTTTGAGAAATTTACGGAATTTGTGATTTTTTGGTTTTTTTTTTTTGGGGGGGGGGGGGTTGGTTTTGAATTGAATTGGTAGATTTTAGTTTTCATGAAAACGAATGGGGGTTTCTTTGCATGATTTGTTGATTAGGTTTGTTTACGGTTTTGATTTTTGGTTTGTAGATAAGTGATTTGAGAAATTTAGGGAATTTGGGATATTTGGGGGTGAAGATGTTACTTTATTGGTTTTTTTGGGCTTTAGATTGTCCGATTTTGTGTGTATGGACTGTGAAACCCTAGAAACAACACCTAGAAAGCTGATTTGATCTCGATTCAAGTTACAATTACAAAGCCTGGTTTGATTTTGAGTCAAGCTGTGATTCAATTACGATTTAAATTACAGTTCGATTTCGATTTCAGTTACAAGTCGATTTCGATTCAAGCTATGGTTACAAAGTCGCATAGTCTGATTCAATTTCCATTCAAGCTGTTGTTTGATTTTGATTTTGATTCAAGCTACAGTTCAATTTTAATTTAGGTTCCAAATCGATTTCGATTTTGGTTCAAGTCACAATTCACATTTTGATTCAAGCTGTAGTTAATCTGCGTTTAACGAGAAATTTTGGTTCAAGTCAGACTATGCTTTTAAATTTTGGGGTGTGCATGTGCCCCTGTGAATTGTGACTTGTAACCGGGCCTCTAAGAGGCCCGGTTACAAGTCACAATTCACATTTTGGTTCAAGTCACAATTCACATTCTTTCTCGTTAATCTGCGTTTAAAATTTCTCTATCTCAATTCTTTTTTTATCTTTAATAAATTTTACTGTATGGTTCTGAGATCCTTTTTTATTTAAACGTAGCCAATATTTTTTTTTGATAACCTGGGTATCCGGGCCTCTTAGGGCACCCGCCTAATCCCAGGGGCACATGCACACCCCAAATTCAGCACATGTCGGGGCAGCACAGGATATAAATCCCTAGGGTGGCCTCAAGGGGGGGAGGGGATTCGAACTCAGGTCTCTTGCTTTTGGAAGCAAGTACCTGGCCAGCTCGCCTAACCCCTTGAGATCCTTTTTTATTTAAATGTAGTCAATGTTGTTGGCTGAGTTGATTTGTTTCAGATCTAGGGTATCTGATTTTGTTGATCTCGTGATCAAGTTCGAATTTTGATGAATATGGTTGAATTAACCTTTCTAAAAATGTTTTATTCAATCAAGCGCGAGTTTGAATCATTAGATTTGTATGATTCTATTGGGACTTTTGAGAGTTTCCACATGCAAACAGTTCCACTTTTCCAAAAGCTGTGACACCACACCGCAAATTTGGCTAATTATTTTCCAAACCCCACACCGCAAGCAGAACCCTTATATCTTAGGGTATATTTTCTGTCACCAGCTCCCTGTCAACTATGTCCAAATTAATTCATACCAACCATACACAACCTCCCCTGCCAACTATTCGGTGGCCAATTGTGTCCCCCATCACCCACCAATTATCAATGGCCCACCCCTGCCACATCACTCCCGATACAGTCATCCACAATCCTTGCCAACCCCAATTGGCCCACTTTTTCCACCCTTCCATCTTGTACAGAAGTTAACCAGGTGATCCCCACCTATCCCAGTCCATCAACATTGGCATCTCTAATCCCCCTTTTGCCCCATTCCAGATCCCGGGACTAACTTTTGATCCTCATCAGGTCTCGCTCAATTATAATCAAATAGATATCAATGTCGGCAACAACAGGGAGGGGATAGTTAATTTCGTCACCAGGTCAGGAAAGATCTCCAAGCAATCGGGCATACCAGTACCCGCACTAGCCCGACCAGAAGAGAAGAAAGACACTACTGCGACCAACCCCTTTGAAAAGATAAGCCGAGAGCACATACTTGAAACCCAGCTAAGGAGAATGTCGGCCCATATCACGATCTAGGATCTGTTAATGACATCCCCACTTCATTTCTAAGCTCTTATGGGGGCATTAAAGAATGCGCATGTGTCTCTCCAAGTGAGCCTAGACGAAGTCGGGCAAATAATTGGGCAGGTAATGGCTCCCAATGCCATCTCTTTTTTGGATGTTGATTTACCAAAGGAGGGAAATAATCATTCCAAGTCCCTCAATATCACTGTTGAAACTGGAAATTTGGTAATCCCATTAGTATTGATCGACAATGGGTCTGCATTGAATGTGTGCTCTCTGAGAACAAATACCCAAATAGGGGTTGACCCTTGTATGTTAAGGCCGACAAAAACCAGTGTCAGAGGGTTTGATAATATGAGGAGAGAAATAATCAAGGAAGTCTACCTTGAGCTCGTGATTGGGCCAATGACCTTTTCCATACCTTTCAAAGTAATTGACATCAAGTCCTCCTTCAGCCTGCTATTGGGACGCCCTTGGTTACATGAGGTTGGGGCAATACCTTCTACATTGCATCAGAAACTAAAAGTTTTGGCTGGGTAGAAGATCATCACCATCATGGGTGAAGGGCATGACGAAAAAGAAAAAGCCACCCACAACATTGAGAACCCCAAAATAATAGATGTACCACACACAGCCAAAGATACTGACCTCCATAACTCAGAATACGAGGTATTTGTGGTAGTCCCCGAGCCCCCAGAAAGCATCACCCTAAAAACCGGAGGCGGAATGGTTGCAATTGTAGCTATGCTCCAAAAATGGGGCTATCAGAAAGGCAAGGGGTTGGGACCCCGATTGCAAGGCAGAAAGGAGCCAGTCAAGGCCAAGGGTGGGCAACAAGTCAGATTCGGGCTAGGTTACAAACCCACTGAAGAAGAGGTCCGAGAAGCTAAAGAAAAGGCCCGACCCACAGCCATTGCTAGAGCCATGGGAATAAACTTAGAGGAGGAATCCAGTCCTAAGCATCACATTCGGAATACCTTCGTGAGCGCAGGGATTGTGAAGATCGATTAGAATGGGGCGACACAATTAACTCCCCACAAATCAGTAGCCCCTGTCAACCCCACCAATCCCCAAATTATTCTCCCCAACCTGGAAATAGACCTAGCCGCTCTTTCCCTTTTTGAGGAAGAGTTTTTCGTACCAACACAATCTCCCGTTGTGGTAAACCACCACAGGACCTTGCTGACGTATGAGGATAGAATCCCAGACGAATCCAGGATCAACATGATGGAGGCTGACTCCAAAGAATCATATCAATCAGCCTCCTCCATCTTAACAGGTAAAGGAGCAGCACCACAGGTACAGAATTGGACGGCAATGCCCCAACCTCTGGAAGCGACGAGTGGCCTGATATTCGGCACCCATTTTCCAAAAAAAATAACCTATAAAAAGTAAGACAAGCCCTTGGCAGGCAATACCATGTATACATAGGGACTCGCTTTGCCAAGAGCCCATTTTCGAAGAAAACAAAAATCCTAAAAAAATAGAAAAAATACAAAACCCAAAAATACTATCTTTTAAAAATCCCGATAAAATCAAGAAAAATGATGCCTTAATTAAAAAACCCGTCCCACGTGAAATCCACCCCTTCCCTATAGAAATACAAGAAGAGGTAGGAGTCACGAGTCTGGACGAGGAAATCCCTGTTGGGGAGCTTCCCAATGATCTCCTTGAACGATATGTCGACTTTGAGCATGACCCTACCCCGATCGTTGAAGAGACCGAGGATGTCAATCTGGGTACCGACGAGGTTCCTAGAATCACAAAAATCAGAACATCACTGTCTCCAGAGGAAAGAAAAAGCATGATTAACTTTCGGTCATACCAAGACATCTTCGCATGGTCATACAAGGATATGCCTAGTTTGGATACCGATTTGGTTGAGCATGAGCTGCCACTGTACCCGGATGTCAAGCCGATCAAGGATGAGGTCACCAAGTAGGAAGACGCAGGATTTCTCATGGTCTCTAAGTACCCGCAGTGGCTAGACAATATCATCCCGATACCAAATAAGGATGGAAAGGTCTGCATGTGCATCGATTTTAGAAACTTAAATAAAACAAGCCCAAATGACGACTTCTCGTTTCCACACATCGACATCTTGGTCGATAACACTGCTAAGCATAAGATACTCTCATTTATGGACGAATTCTCTGGATACAATCAAATCAAGATGGCAGAGGCGGACCAAGAGAAAACAATGTTCACTACTCCATGAGGAACTTTCTACTATTGGGTCATGCCATTCGAATTAAAAAAATTTGGCGCGACGTATCAAAGAGCTATGACAACACTATTCTGCGACATGATGCACCGAGAGATTGAGGTGTACGTCGATGACATGACTGCCAAGTCACCAGAGCGAAGTGACCATTTGATAAACTTCTAAAAGCTGTTTGAGAGGCTCAGAAAATACAGGTTATGTCTGAATCCCCAGAAATACGCATTCGGTGCTATGTCAGGAAAGCTACTGGGCTTCATTGTTAGCAGGCGAGGCATCGAGGTTGACCCGATCAAGGTGAAATCTATTGTTGAAATGCCACCACCATCTACCGAGAAGGAGGTCAGAGGGTTCTTGGGCAGGATACAATACATTAGTCGGTTCATTGCACAACAAACTCCTATCTGCACACCGATTTTCAAATTAATAAGAAAGGATTTTCCCATTGAATGGAACAACGATTGTCAAGCAGCATTCGATAAAATCAAAGGTTATCTCCTCAATCCGCCAATGCTGGTAGCACCTGTACCCAGGAGACCACTGTTAATGTACCTCTCCACGACGAAAATTTTGATGGGTTGCATCCTAGGGCAGCATGATGAAACCGGAAGAAGAGAGTAGGTTGTCTACTATCTCAGTAAAAAGTTTACCAATTGCGACGCGCTCTATTCTCATCTGGAGAAAGCATGCCTAGCTCTCGTATGGGCTACCCAGAGGCTCCGTCACTATTTACTATCCCAAGCCATTCTACTCCTTGCACGAATGGATCCGTTGAAGTACCTGTTTGAAAAGCCAACTCTCACTGGGCAAACTATGCGCTGGCAGCTTCTATTATCCAAATTTGACATCACGTATGTCACTCAAAAGTCGATCAGAGGGCAAGCACTCGCCGATCATCTTACCGAGAACCCCTTACCTAACTATGAGCCTCTAAGAACTAAATTCCCTGATGAGGACATCTTGTTCATGATTGAGGATGATACCACAGAGGAGTCATGGGTAATACACTTTGATGGGGAAACGAATGATAACGGTCAAGGTATCGGCGCTATTCTAATATCGCCAAGAGGATCTCACGTACCAGTCTCTATCAAACTCAATTTCCCCTACACCAACAACATGGCTAAGTATGAAGCCTGCGCAGCTGGCCTACAAGCGGCTCTGGACCTGAACATAACTCATCTCAGAGTATTTGACAATTCACAGCTAATCATATACCAGACAAATGGGGACTAGAAGATGAAAGACGAGAAATTAATCCCATACCATGAGCACCTCGAGGATCTAATAGCATGCTTCAATGATATCACCTTTTCTTACATCCTGCGAGCAAGGAATCGCTTTGTCAAACGTTGGCATTAATGGTGGAAATCCCCTATGGTGTCGAGATGAAGCCGATCATGATTGAACAGAGCAACAAGCTGACCTTTTACCTCCTAATTGAGGAACCCACAAGGTTAGATGATGAGCCACCATGGTTCTCGGACATCAAGAATTTCCTCGAAACTCGAACTTTCCTCGAAGATACTTTCAAGGTGGACAGGCGGACTATCCAATGTTTAGCAGCTAATTACGTCATCTGTGGTGAGTGCCTGTACAAGCGATCTTATAACAACATCTTGCTCAGATGCCTAACTGAGGGCGAGGCCGCCAAAATCATGAAAGAGATCCATGAGAGAGTATGTAGGACCCACGTCAATGGGCACATGCTTACCAAGAAGATCCTACGGTAATGATATTTTTGGACTACCATGGAAGCTGACTATTGCAAGCACGTGCAGAAGTGTTACAAATGCCAAGAACACTCCAGTCTAATCATGCTCTAGCCATAGATCTACACAGCATGACCACTCCTTGGCCATTCGTCACATGGGACCTCGACATTGTCGGAAAGATCAATCCGAAGGTATCAAATGGGCATCAGTTCATTCTCGTCGCCATTGAATACTTCACTAAATGGGTAGAGGCAGCATCATATACAAACATCACGACCAATCATGTCGAGAAATTCATCATGGATAATATTATTTGTCGATTCGGTGTACCCAAGGACATCACCACCAATAATGGCACCAACTTCGTGAACAAGCGCATCAGGGCCTTCTGCAAGTGGTACAAGATCAAACACCATCGCTCGTCGCCTTATCGATCGTAAACCAATAGGGTCGTGGAGGTTGCTAACAAGACACTTGTCCACATCCTGGAAAAAATGGTTGTCACCTATCAAGACTTGAGCGAGATGCTACCTTTCTTACTTTGGGCCTATCGAACGTCGATCCGTACCGTTACAGGGGCAACACCATTCTCCCTTGTGTATGGAACCGAGGTTGTCCTTCCAATTGAGGTGGAGGTACCTTCACTCAGCATTCTCATAGAGTCGGGCTTGTCCGAGGCTGAAAGGGAGAGGTCCCGCTTTGAGCAGCTGAACCTACTAAATGAGAAAAGGCTCCTAGCCTTATGTCATGCCCAAGTTTATCAGAGGCGAATCGCACGCGCTTACAATAAACGTGTTCGCAGTCGAAATTTGAAAATGGGAGACACCGTGCTCAAAAAAAAATTTCGCCTCTCCACACTGATCTGAGAGGAAAATTCAAGCCCAACTGGGAAGGACCTTACGTCATCAGAGAAGTACTCCCTGGATACACGCTCTGCCTTGCCACCATGGACGGAGATCACTTTCTTAAGCCCATCAACATTGGATACGTACGACGATACGTACAACGATCCTAATCTCCGTGACAAGGTAAGTATTGATAAGACTAATACGTGACTGCTTAAGGACCCCATTAAAGAGACCATTATTTCAAAGCCAAGTAGCCAAAAAGCATCCCTGAATGGCCATACCCTTTGCTACACCCGTTGAGCTATTAGCCTTTCTTTCATTAAAACCCCCCTCCCAGAAAAAGAAAAAGAGTGTATATACCAACAAAAAAAAAAGAGAAACAGGGTTATCACCAAAATCCAAAAACATCAGAAAAGTAAAATCCCAAAAAGAGGATGTTTGAAGAAAAAATATATATATAGAAAAAAAAAAGAGATCATGGGGCATGTACAGTAGAAGTCCCCCAAGGAAAAAGTGTATTATGACAACTGGAACCCAATCAAGGAAACCTTTTAAAAACCAGAATACCTTCAAAATTCCTAACCTATCCCATGGCCATGATACATCCCGAGAAAAAGCCCTCTTTAAGGTATGCAAAGCAGTTACAGTATCCACTGAGTCGACATGATCCAAGCTGTGGGACGACAAAAGAGTTTCATCCAGCTGGCTATGACGGAATCGACGCCCATGTCGTGGCCTTTGATAAAATAAAAAGAAATAAAAATAAAAATATATAAGCTCAAAGAACAAAGGACGCGATGAAAACCCGAAAGGGCGCCATGGGTAAAAACAACGAGCTTGTGTGGACCAGGTGAAAACCTGAAAAGGCACCTGGGGTAAGAATGCATACCTATGGACATAGTGAAAACCTGAAAGGGCGCTACGGGTAAAAAAAAAAAGGAGGGAAACAACGGGCACTGTGAAAACCCGTCTTGGGCGCTGTGAGTAAAAAGGTTGAAAAAAAATGAAGAAAAGAGAAAGAAGGAGAAAATCATTCAATTACTCCCCTGGTTACGGCCCGATCTACCTAAACCTGTTGGGCCGCTCATTTAGTCCATTTTGGAACCCGATCAAGTGTATCTTCTGACTGCATTGACAAACGTATGACCCAAGGTGAGGATAGAAGGTTAGTTCAATCCAAAGGGATGGATGTTTCGACCCTGAAAATTCTGAACCTCACTCATGTCCGACCACATGAAAAAGGTTCGGCTATGCTTAAATTGGGACCCGTTACTTCCCCTTGCGCTTAAGGCACCAAAGAAAACCTAAAAAAAAAAAGATAATAAATTTCCCTTTCCCATTCTTATGCGCACACTATACGCTCCCCATTCCAAAAAGGACAACAACAAACAAAATCCAATCTAAAAAGAAAGCAGAAATGATACTTTTTGTAAGATAATAGATTTTTCTTTTCCATTTACAAGTCTATACTTTGCTTACACCACATCTCCAAAAAATAATCGGAGTGATGTCTCGCTCCCTTTCCTTTTTTACAAAAAATTGAAAAAAGACAAAACATAAAGAAAATATCTATACCAAAAATATGTATCTGAACAGGGGTTTCTTATGCCCCCTTCTGTGGTTTTGATGTATGCAAAAGATATGTGCAGGATGGAGTCAACGACCCAACTCACGCTTTAGGGCACGGATCTCTGCACGTAAAGTGTCCTCCCGAGCATCCTGCTCTGTCATCCAACGGCCATGAAGACTCCTATACCGTTTTCGAGAGGCATCAGTAGCACCAAGAGCGTCACTCAAGGCTCCTTCCAGACGAAGGACCTCACACTCGGCTAAATCGGCTCTGGCTTCTGCCACCTCTGCTCTAACTTTTTATTTCTCTAAATGCTCATGCAGAACTCGCTTCTCGTCCACCAACAGCTCAATACGGGATCGAAGCATCGACTCCTTTAGTCAAGGCCCCTCCACATCACTACTCTCGGGCTGATCCAAGTGATAGGCAGAAGGCCTCTCAGACAGTAGCCAAGTCTCATACTTTGGAGAGGTCAAAACCAAATTCCCCTGCTTTAAATCGCACATATGCGTCGACTGATGCGTTTCCCAGAGAGCAACTATCCTCTCCAAGTCTCTAAGGGATCCCCAAGAGAAAATCAAGTCGCATATTGGTGGTGTTGCCACACAGGGCACCTGCTAAGAGTAACCAAACTGGTGCAGCATTCGAAATGGGAAATAGTAAGTAATGTTGGTCAAACCAAAGAGAGTGATGCCCTCGTAATCTCTAGAGAGAACCATTGGGAAAGCCCTGTCTAGCCAGGGAAGCCTCCACACCAACTCAGCTTCAGCTAGCCAAAGCTTCAGGCCTTGTATATCCCCCTGCGAAAGCATGTGACATCTACCCAAAAAGCAACGGGCCACCTCACCACGAACAACATAGAAGCAAGACACGGGTCCCAAAATGATAAGATGCTCCCACTCTCTCCCCCAATATAGAAAAGAACCTCAAAGATAAGACAGAGAAAAAGCCCTTACG
The DNA here is from genome assembly GCA_021018995.1 of Chloranthus sessilifolius. Classification (NCBI taxonomy): domain Eukaryota; kingdom Viridiplantae; phylum Streptophyta; class Magnoliopsida; order Chloranthales; family Chloranthaceae; genus Chloranthus; species Chloranthus sessilifolius. Next base: position 124,718,229 of record CM037586.1, read on the forward strand.
TTATGAACATTTATAATCGGTAATTTTCTCAGGCTCTTGTCACCAAAAAGTTCTCTTAAGAATTTCATAAACACATGGTAGGCCCACCAATGAGACTTTTCTCATAATCAACTTTTTTCAAACCGAAATTCGTGTGAACGGCTTTAGCATAACCCGACTTCAGCATTACTCCGGCAAGGCCCCTATTGTTGTTGGTTTATAACTGTTGTGCACGAAGATGGAATTAAATAATACGAAAAATAATATCAATTATCCACAGTCCTGTAAGATCAGGGCTGTTGTAGCAAGTTTTAAATGAGTAAGAGATCGTCCCATGGAGATTTGTGATTTAAGATAGTAAATCTTCCAGATCTGCTACAGATCTGGACCTCCTAATCCTATTCTAACTTAAAACTAAGGAAAATAGGGAAAAGAGTTGGAGTTTTGGTTGTCACTTAAACTAAACAGCAGTAAACTAGATCTAATTAAAAACAGAGTTTAAAGCCAAACTAGAGATAAAAGATAGAGAGAATTGAAGAAAATGGAAAATATTTTGGTAAAGTAAAATTCAAATATGGAGAATGAACAGCTAGGAGATAGTTTTCACTGTAAAGTTGATTTGCAAAATAGCAGAGTAGAAGATGGATCTACAACAATCCTTCATTTGGCTACAAGCACAAATGCAAGATAGAAGAATCCAAATCTGTCCTGAGATATGGACTAGTCCTAGGGCTATACTCTGTCCACTTGACTGGTCACAGAGTATCTCATGGATATAATCCAGTCATGGGGGAAAGAAATGAAACAGGAAAACCACAGCAAATGCTATGGATGCAAGCCTACAAGCTCATGCCTCCATAGGAGCATAAAATCTCTAGAAATCTGATGAAAATTAATAGATCTACAGATTAAATGAACATTAAAACCAGTAATTCATTGATCTAAACAAAACCTACAACAAATCACCCTCGAATTTGTAGTCTCTGCAATCTCCACTCCTACTAACCCTAGTTGCTACAAAGATTTAGCCAAGCACGGTTAGGCTAAGGAGAGAATAGAGGAAGGAGAAGAATAGAAAAGGCAGGAAACAATTCAAAATTTTCCTAAATCTCTAGCTCCCTAAATCTGGTTTATTCCCCTCTATTTATACATTTTCCAAGTGAACTTGATCTGCCTTGGCCAATCAGAGAAGTGGAGAATCAAATCAGTTATAAGCGTTGCTGACATGGTTGCATTTCCTCCAAGTATTGCCCTAAGTTTGTTAGAACAGTTGTGCGCACGTGGGGCAGTTCAGTTATGTGTCAGCTCTGCTGATGAAGTTCTCAAAAATGCCCTCAAAGTTGATAGCTACATGCTTGAAGCCTCGAGTGGTTCAAGCCTCAGAATATCAACCTCAACAGGTTTAGACAACCATGCGACAGAATAGAAGCTTCAGAACAACATACTCGATAGGTTTAAACATCTACTCTACAGATTCTTCAGCAGACTTTAAACAAGTCGACAAGATCATTTCTTCAGGCACAAACCCCTCGATAGGTTCATATCTTCAGAATTTTAATCTCGAGTGGTTCAAACAACCACTCGACAAGTTGCTTTCAGCTCATTGCAAACAACTCAACAGGTTCACTTTCAACACAGAACAGCTCGTGGGGTTCTTTGCTGCAGCATGAACCACTCGACAGGATCTTCTGTTTATTTTAACCAACTTGAGAGGTTGGATTTCATCCCTTTAAACTATTCGATAGGTTGATCTTCAAGGCTTAGACTGGTCGAGTTCTTTCTCATTCACACTGCAACTGCTCGAATTCTTAGTGCAGCTTCAGCAACTGCTCGAATATGCATCAAAACCTCTTGACAAGTGCATTTCAACTACTCGACAACTTCTTTAACTGCTCAAGCACTACTTTTCTGAGCCTCTGCTGCTAATGGACAGTCTGTTATAGCACTCTGTCATGCATGCGCCTTCTCATCAGTCAATGGTTGACTCAGATCTCCCTCCTTTTGGCCTTTGCTACATGGCTTTCTGCACTTTACTGTAGATTGTTGCTTACTACAAAACAACACTCAAAAGCAATCATTAAACAACTCTAAGGTCTAGTAAAGGCTAGGTTAGGAGGTGAAAAATGATATTTTTTACTGATTAACACCTATGCAGCTTCAAACCCGATAAGCTAGAGAGTTCCTCAAGTGTAGGAGTCAACTCACAGTTCCCAAGACGGAAGACATGGGTGCCCACTTCCCAAAAAGAGGCCGCCGCGTGTATAAGATCTTAAAGTAGAGGGACTTCAAGGAAAGACGAGAGACGGGCCAACCCGAGCTGATCCAAAGCCACAAGCTCGCTCTCATTCAAACTCTCAAGCCACTTCTTTAAAAAACGGGGCTCTACGCCCAAAGAGGGAAGTATAATGGTCCTGGACTCCCCATGAGAGGCGGGGTCGAAAAGCAGGTCCATTGTCATACAAAGATGTTCCCGAGATACAATTCAATATAGGACGATGGACTCACCTTTAGCAAGTAAAAATAAAAGTGGCTGTAAAAAATGCCAAGTCTAAATCAAAAGAGGGAGAAATGAGTGCATTCTCAGGCTTAAAAGGCCCCACATTCCCTAGAAAGCACTTGGCGTGTGTATTACACACGCCAAGCCAACTCTCCCCCATAGTCTACCTGGCGTGTGTATTACACACGCCAAGCCAATTCTCCCCCAGAGTTGCCTGGCGTGTATATTACACATGCCAGACCACTAATGCCACCCAAGGAGAAAAAGGAGAAGGTAGGGAGGGGGTCATTTTTGCTGGTCCCCTAGTCAGCCCCCTTGTATTTCCTACAAATTACTTTTTAAAGTACCCCAGACCACTTTCTGGGATATAAAGAATTAATGCCTAACTGTTATACGATTTTCCTTGCAGGAACAATCCGCACAAAGATAAAAGTCTTGGCCAAAATTAACCAAGGCATGGCCCATAGGCCAGTTTTGTAAAAAATTCGAGCCCATCCTGTAAACGATCTAGTATACTACAACAAGCAATCAAAAAGGGGGCACTAACATTCATCCTGAAAAAACTAAAAAACATCCAAAACATAGTGTCATATCATCCATTACATGTTTCCAAAACCAAAAAATATATGTCCCAAGAGTCTCAAATGTCTAATCAAATCGGAGCAGGCCTAATCCTTATCAGCACCCCTGAATTTCTTGCGACGGCGCAAGGTACTGTGGTATGTTCGAGCCTCCCTCACCCGAGCAAAGATCGCGACTCCTTTTCATGAGCGTGCTGCAAACATCATACCAGGAGGTCAGTTTGAGTAAAAGTAAAGGCAACAAAGAAAAAGGTCAGAAATAATCAATAAAGCACTTACCACTTCCACGTCCCGAAGGTTCGTAATGTTGCGATAATACTTGGCCTGATTCACAACTGACTCATAGTTCTGCATAAAAGAAAAAAAGGGGGATATCAGCTACAAGAACCATAAGCACAAAAGCCAGCATTTCCTTGGAAAGAAAGTATGCAGGAAGGATAACTCACCCCTAGAACCAGCTTGGGAGGAGGAACCCGGATCGCTTTGACAGATAGGCGAGCTCGCTCATCTGTGTCCGCGCACAACCTCGAGAGGAAAGCATCTTCAAGGCGTCTGAAAATCCCCTGAACCTCTATAGTCGAACTACCGGAAGCACCTGTGCCAAAAGGGTCTGAAGGACCAGCATCCGTAGCCTCTGGAGGACCTGCCCCTGCCTCATCATCGTCACTAGAATCGTCTCGCCCATCAAACTGTGGAAAGAAGCAAGGATTCTGTTAGTTGAAACAAAATTTAATCATAACCATCAGAGATTGGCGTAAAGAAAAAGGAGAATTACCTGAGATTGCAGACCGCCAAAGGCCAAAAAGTTTGCACCAGGTACGAAATGCAGAAGAAGGGACCGATAAGGCAAGGACTCATACCACAACTGCTATCCCCCAGGCACGAGAAGATCATCAATGGGGACCCATGATGGAGGAATCCGACTGAGAGCTCCTTGATAGTACCCTCAAGAGACATAACGTCTGCAGGAGGAGCCCGCGGCACGGTGACTTGATCTCAGTACTGATGCACCACTCTCTCCCCTAGCTAATATGCCCTAGCCCAAGCCCCGTAAAAGAAAATGATGCGGCGGCCAACGAAAAGGTGGGACGAACCCACGGCGGCTCGATCCCAGAAGGGAGAACTAACGTACGGGTCAAAGACGATCTGTAATGGTAAAGAGAATCCTATTAGTCAACAGACGCCATCAAACCCCAAAAAAGAGGGAGACAAGAGGAAAGTGTCCATATCTGCTCTGGGACTAGCAAATCAAATTGTGACCTCAGGCCCAGCTCCAAATGCTTCATTCTGACATCCCTGTGGTGATTCTTGTGCCAGGTGCTCATAAGTGGATATGTGTAAACATTAGAGAAAAGGAGAGGGCGGCCAGGCTGAAAGTGCAAGTACCCCCAAATCTAAAAAGAGCAGTAAACATAAAAGATGTGTCAGAGGCAGGATGAATGACTAGTCAATAAACCAAGGAAAGTGAGAGAGTCAGGAGTTACATTAATCGCAGGCTAGAAACCGACAACATAACCTAGGTCCCCAACTGAGGCCCTAGCCAGGCTAGACATCAGCACGGCGTATCTGGCCCCGCCCCAATCATATCGGTGCACAATGTCCCAATTTCCCATGAGACTAAGCAAGGACAATGAAACCCGGCCGCCACTAGCATTTGAGAAGAGGGTCTTGCCTAAAAGGAAGAGGAGCGAGATACGGGCCAACATCAAGGCACCCTTAGACTCGACAGGGATATCTACCTCCGGATGGGCTGGATCTACCAACTCATGCTCGCCATATGGATCGCCCAGCCAAGATAACTTAATTTCAGAGCCATGCATATCCCGGGAAGAGGGGTAATCCACGATCAATTGAACCACCTCATCTTGACCTGGTATGTGAAGACCGGTCATTGGCGTGCCCCCTATCCTAATCCCCATAATCAACTACCAATCAACGGGGGTAATGGTCATCTCAGTCACCGACATGTGAAATGTCATTGTCTCGGGTCGAAAGCGCTCAATTAGGGCCTTCAAATATGCCGAATTTCCCCTCATGGCAGGACACGAGAGGAAATCCTCGAAACCGGCATGGGCGAGGAGAAACTTCACAATCGGAGGAAGGTAGAGGCAAAGGCACTGGAGGTCGAACCAATCTCCACGGAACATAATCAATGGCAAGGCTTGCATCAAAATAAAGAAGTATTAGATCCTGAAGATAAAGCCAACTCGCACAAAGAAAAGACAAAGCGGCAAAATAAAACTTATTTTATTACCTTGCCGGCAAACCCAAAATTCGAGATATGGGTGTGCTGTTGATTAAGTAGACCGGTACGGGCCACCCCGCCCTGCATCTCGTACCAAAGATGGGAAGAGCATTGCACTGTAAAAAACTGCTCCCCCCGGGGACCATAGACCACCTCAGGCCCCTCCTCTTGCCCTTGCTCCTCCTCACTCGACATTCTGAGGGAGATACAAGCAACAGTATCAAGATATGTAGCAGCGAGAAACCAATTGCTACTAGCCAAAATAAGGTAAGTACGCCCCCTTTCATTTTCCATCAATCATAATCATCATCATTTTTAAATAAATACAACAAAGGGGGGGGGGAGGGGGGGTGGCCCAAAGCGCCCCACTTTTCCAGAAAAAAAAAACACACACACAAAAAAACCAAAAGAAAACAAACCAAACAAAAAAATATATATACAAGCAAACATACAAAAAAGAGGGGAGGGGGGGGGGGGGGGGGTTCTTTTCCAACAAACAAAAAACACAAAAAAATACAAAAAAAAAAAAAAAAAAAAAAAATCATCACCACGCATAAAAAAAAAAAAATCATCATCTAAATCCAAAAAAAGAGAGGGGGAGAGGGCCCTAATCACATCAACAAAATGGCTCAAGAAAATCCAATAAAAAAGAAAAAGAAGAATAAGGCATCATTCAAAATCACATTTCCACTCAAAATCAGAGCCAATGCACACGGAGTTAATCAAATGGGTCATAAATAATCATACTTGCAAGAACAATCATTCATTCATCATCTAAAAATACAAGAATTCTAACTACGTTGTAAATCATTTAAGACAAATAGAAAAGAATAGGGTTAAACAATGATTACCTTCGAGAAAATAGATCCTTGATCCGGCGTAGAGCGTATGTCTGATCGGCAAGAGCGGACGCCGGCAATAAAACGAGGTTCAAATCGATTCAAAGGAACCCTAGGAGGAGGTTCCGTTTTGGTTTAAAGAGTGGGGGAGGAAAGGATTTTGAAAAATGTCCTTTTTGGCTCTAACTCGACTGATTTAAAACCCCCCAGTTCTGGCTTGGCGTGCATAATATACATGCCCGGCCTGTTTTGGCCAGATTTGGCCTGGCTTGTATATTCTATTCCTGGCCCGATTTGGCCTGGCGTATATATTATACATGTCGAGCCCGATCCTCCTTAGACCCGAAAAGGGTGCACATGCCCCCGGAAGGGCGTCAACTTTCATTTGATCTGCTCGGGAGGCTGTGCTAGAATAAGTGGTTCGGGATCGACAAGCATGCTCAAAAATCCAGAACGAACATGCATAAAATAATAAAATAATAATAATAATAGTATATATATATATATATATGAACATGCATAAAATAACAAAAAATATATATATGAAAAATATACATAAAATAATAATAATAATAATAATAAAATATATAAATACATATGAAAAAAATACATAAAATAATAACAAAATATATATATATATATATATGTGTGTGACTTTCAAAAGCGGCACGTACTCCCAAAAAGCATTGCGACATCAATTCACTCCGCTCGGATAGTCGTGCTAAATTAACCTTGGGATCAATGGGTTCGCCCAAAGACCTTGAACCCTACTTTGAGTAGGGGCACCCGTGGCCAGCCAAATGGGGCAATCAATGCCTCGTATGATTGGACACAAGCTGTAGATCGTCGTGTATTTGCTTCGCGCCTATCTTTAAATATAGGTCGGTCACCCTCTCACTCATAGAGCTATTTTATTTAGAATAAAACTTGAACATCAAGCATCTTCAATCATCTTGAGGAGTGGATGTTTTTTCTAGCATATTGGGTTTTCGCAACTCGCTCCATCTCGGTTATGCCCAGTAATATCGCTAAGCGTTTGGGGACCGATAACCTTGAGAAACGGGCATTTTTTCCGTCATATAGGGCTTCCTTTTACTCACCATATTACCCACCTGATGTTTGAGGTTTATTTTGAATACGAAAGACTCGTCAGTGATGCCTTGGGCCTCTTCAAATGTCTCTTGTCTTTGTCATTCGATCATTAGTGATAGAATATCAAAAAGGGGCATTTGTAGACACCCAAATTTGGCCCAAGGCCCGATCGAAATATACTTTAAGAGAGGCGCACCCCTGAGCTTCTAATAGCATTCCTCGTACCCTTAGGAACCTTCACAAACTCTTAGGAACTTACCTGAACCCTTAGGAATTACCCCTAACTTCTCCAAACCCTTAGTTAACCCTCTCGGGAAATGGTTAGAGAGAGATACACCATGGTTGGCAGGGACCTCTACTAAGAATAAATCTTATACCATTTAAAAGTAGAGGTTCCCAGCTTTCCAATAAGCCAAGAATCACCATGATCCAAGGTGTACGTCAAAAGTTATGACGATCCGAAGTTCTAAACCTGAGATGGCTCTATTTTTACCAAGAGGAATGAACCTCTCGACAGGTTCCGAGCCTCTCGAGAACCTCTCGAGGGGATGGGTATACCTAGCATGTATAATACACATGCTAGGCCATTTTTTTTTTCTAGAAATGGCTTGGCGTGTATATTATACACTCCAAACATAGATGGCCCCCCCAGTGGCCTCTGAACTTCCCAGACACTATACATATGTCTGGCATGGATAATACACACGCCAGGCTTAGCTACAATAAATCTTGAACTTTGCCCGAATTTCACTTTTTGGGTTTGACTTGTTGACCATCCCAATGTTTGGGGTGGGTTTCATTAGGACTGTTGCACCCCCACTTACCCTATTTGCAACTCTCTAGTCATTTGAAATCTCACCCTATCATCTACCATTGAACCTAATTCACATCTTTCCAAGCCCTTAAGATCTTAATAAACCTTAAATGTTAGGATTACCTAATTGCTAACCCTAATTAGTTTTTAAGTACCCTCCTAACCTCCCTTTTTCCTATAAATAGAGAGGCTCCCCCCCTTGCAAAGGGCTTGAAAAATTTTCCAAGAGAGAGAAAAAGATTAAGAGATCCCTTTCTCCCCTTTGGTGCACCAAAACCCATACAAATTCCAGAATTAAAAACCACCTTAGAAACCCCATCTTCCATCAAAAACCTTTGAGTCTAGGAGAGAGCTACCCCCTAGCCTTCTTCCTCTACCCCTTAGTTATTAAGCCTTAGTGGTTAGAACCCACTTTTCAATCACTCAAGCTATCGAAAGTTCATCAAGTGCACCCATGCGAAGGTCCACAGTTGTGTTACAAGGGCCCGAGAGCTCCAGCTCTCTCTCCTACTCCTCTACCTTCTTAGCTTTTCCTTTATTCTTGAGTTTGTACCATTACGCCGCTGAAATATCAGTAATTGCAGAAGGGTACAAATAGGATCAACGTGCCTTTAGACAAGAGGAAATGTTCATTTCATTTTTATTTTTCCTTTATTTTGGGAGCGGGTTGACTGGGTGCCTAACACCTTCCCGATCGATAACCGAAGCCCCTACTCAAGAGTCTTTGGCGTGAATCGGTAAATTAGAGTCATATTCGACACTTCGGTGCATTTAATATTGATTTTTGAGGTATCCCGGGTCACCAAAAGCTCCGGGTGGCGACTCTAGTTTTTTATTAACCGAGCGCATCGTCACGACGGACTCGCGAGAGCCCACGGTTGCATAATTACGTAAATAGAATAATTAGTTTTTTATATTATTTGTAGGTTATGGATGTGTAATGCTAGGCAACAAAATGATTGCCCAAAATTATCGTTCTTGTGCTAAATACAAAATGGAATAATTAGTTTTTTATACTATTTGCAGGAATATTCCTCCCGGTACGAAAATCATTGTGTCATTCTTCTTATATTAAATATAAAATAGAATAATTATTTCTTTTATATTATTTACAGGTTATAGATGTGTATTGTTGGGCAATATGATGCCTGAGAAAAAAAAAATAGCTGTAAAAATAATAAAAATTTTCATTGGAGATGGCAAAAAGTTGTTCCAATAATAGAGTAAAACTTATTGGAGACGGCTTACAACCATCTCCATAACATAGGAAATCTTATTGGAGACGGCTTCAAGCCGTGTCCAATAGTATAAGATTGTTATTGGGGACGGCTAAAAGTCGTCTCCAACATGCGTTGATATAGCAATGTAGATAGCTTATGACGGTCTCTAATAAGCTCAAATATTGGGGACGGGCAAAAGCCATCTCCAATGTTTGGTCTCTAAAGACATTGGAGACAAGGATATCAAAGACTACATGGAAGCCGTCTCCAATACTATTAGAGACGGCTTAAACGGCTAAAAGTCGTCTCCAATAAACATATTTTTTATAGTGTAAGCGCATGGTGTGGGGCGCGTAACCAGGGAGTTCGGGCAATCACGAAAGTAGAGATTTGGTCCAACTTGGGACCAATTGCGCACATCTTCAAGGTTCTGACTTGATCTTCGGTCAATAGGCCTGGGGCTTAATTATACACTATAATTATGGTGCATAACTCTTGGATTGTGGGGCTTTTAGGGTTTTAGGACTCTTAGAGAGGGTTGATCCCTTTCCAAAAGTCATTGGGCAAGGTAAAGGGTTGACCAAACAGGTCTGTATACTCCGAGAGGGCAAAATTGGGGTGTCTACAGTGATGTGTGTGATTATCTCCCTTTGTCCATTCAAACAAACAGGGAGAGAAAGTTTACATTGTTCAATGATGATGACAATTGAGTTTGATTATTATAATATCACTGTTGGTTGTGGATGTATGTCTAACTGTCTGTTTTACAGGGTTGGATCAAGACCCATCTTGGATTAGGATAGGCATAGATTTAAGGGGAGATCCAAGAGTCCATGTATCATCGTCCTATTTATTTTTCTCATATAGATCAATGTATAGGATTAGTGGGGTTACTTTGATGTAATATGTTTTATTTGATATAAACATGGTGTTTGTCGTAAAATGTGACAAAGGGAGAGATTGTTAGATCCAGTTTGTCTACTATGAAATCCGTGTAGATCTCCCTTAGGAAGTGTGTGTGTCAAGATGGATGGGTCATACCATGATGAATCAAGGTTATCAGTCACACATCCAATGACCTGTATTTTAAAAACCTTAAAAGTTCTCTTTTAAAATGTTTTTAAATTAACCAAAAGTAAGGTTCACAGCCAGTTGTGGTTGTATCCACAACGAGCTGTGCTGTGGGTTGTCTGAGTGCCCACAACGCACTGTGATAATGATCACATCGAACTGTCAATGGAATCACAACTTGGTGTGGTTCCTCGAGACAACCAACCTCTCTTCTGGTTTCTTTTGTGAATGGGGGCTTTTTGGACACTTTCGATTTTATGGTTTTAGGGTTTTTTATAAAAGCTTTTTGTAAAGATGAGGGAAGCTAAGCAAGCTAGAGAGAGCTTCTTCCTCCTTGGGCAAAAACCCTAGAACTCTATCTTCTTCACCTTTTGAACCTTTGATTTGAAAAAATAGTTTATTCAAAAGGTGTTCTTCTCTTCTTCATTTTCTACATCCTATTTGCTAAAGTGAGTTGAGTGTTTTGCTCAAGTGAGTTGAGTGTTTTACTCAAGAGAGTTGAGTGTGATCAACCCTAGAGATTAGAGTATGATTGATAGCTTTGTGGACTAAAGTTGAATTGCTTAGGGGTTTGATAGGGCATGTGTATGTGTCAGTATATCATTCGGAACTCCTTTTAATTATTTATTTCATAGTGGATTTGGTGGTATGTGGATTTCGGTCTCATAATTTTTCTCAGTGATTGGGTTTCCACGTATATCTTGTGTTGTAGTGATTGTTGTTATTGTGTAATTTCTAGATTAATTAGAATTAATCGAATAGCCCAATCATTTCTGTAGATACACAAAATTTCATCTTCCGTAGTAAGGGCTCATTCATTTCCCAGCAATCGCCCCATTTTACCCCAAAAAGTATAATTTTGTGTGTTCTTTTCTATATAATTTCTTGTGTTTTATGCCCAAAATATTACCTACAATATGTTTTGCTTACAATGGTATAGCTCGTAATATTCATTTATTGCAAAATTGCAAGTAAAATTTGCAATAGTCACCTTATTTTCAAACTATTAAATGGGTACCTTCGTTTACAACAAATGAAATTGCAATCTCAACCCATCTCCTTTAGTCGATATCCATTGATTCCCTTGTAATCAAACGATGGAGATCGTTTCTCTGATCAATCTTCCACACAATGAATATTTAGATAATGGGTATACCATCAGACGATTATATTTTTATTCCAGGTGGCACACATACCAAAAAGTGACCCTCAAATCATATGAGCATAATATGTGTCACATGATTTTAGGGTCACTTTTTGGGATGTGTGTCAAATGGATTAAAAAAGTGGCCCTCTGATAATATGTCTATGATCTAAAAATTCATTGGGTGAAAGATGGAGGCAAAACATGATCTCCATCGTCTGATTTGGACGTGGTCAATGTATGCTTGCTGGAGGAGTTGGGGTGAAGTCACAATCTTAATATTATAAAAGCCATTCACTTGAAAAGAAGGTGCCCTAAGTCTCAACTCTCATGGCTCTATCGCATCAGAAGATCTAAGATTCATACAAGTGGCGCACATGAACAGGGATCCTAACCATATGGATGACAACAATCAAACGGCTTGCTGTGATCCTAACCGTCTGATTGAGACCCTCAAAAGTGCATTTAAGCGGTTCACGAATAATAGAGAGACCTTCTCAGCTTTTCTGTTGAGCTATTTCCAAATTAGCTTTCAGCTTTTCAAACTCCGAAATCCTCTACCCCTCCTCGAAGCTCGAACCCACATCAATGGCCGATGGGTCCCGAACTTTGGTGCCTCCCAAACGCAAAATGGTGAAAAATACCCTTTCTATAAATCCACTGCAACGAACCCCAGACCATCCTCCTTATGCAGAGGTAATAAATAAAACCTCTCTCTCTCCTCTTCTCTCTCTTTCTCATCCTCTGTTCTTGTTTCTTGCAGATGGTAAGTGCTGCCATAAAAAACATCAACGAAGAAGAAGGTTTGAACGAGTTCGAAATTAACAAATACATAATCGCCAACTACCCCGACCTTCCATTAGGTCACAAAAACCTTCTCCATTACCATCTTGGAAAACTCGTTCGATTGGGGGAGATTGCTAAATCCAAAGAGGACCGTTACGTCCTCCCAAACCCTAATCCTAAACCTGTTGCGCCTAACACCTCATCCCGCATGGTGCTCCGTGGTGGCGGGGCTGCAGCAGAAACGTCTTCGGAGCCCGTTGTTCATACGAACCAGGGTCACAGTGGTTGGTCCATGGTGAAGGGCGAGGGATGTAAGTTTCGACTAAGGAAAAGGCCCAACGACGTCGCTTCCTAGCCCTCTGATTTGGCAAAATCAACGGTCCTCCTCTTCTCATTATTTTTCTAGGGTTTTTCTTTTCTTTCTTTATTGGCTTGTACTAGTCTATAAATGGTCAACTTCAACCAGTTGAACCTGGTATTTTGGTGTTCAACCAAATTTACAACCGTTGGATAGAAGGGAATCTTGTCTTCCACAGTTTCTATTTGTATAAGATTACGTGTGGTCAAAGATTTACTTCTAAGCAAGCAACGGTTGTAAACCGGTTGAACACGAAATTAGGTTCAAGCAGATGGACCAGATCATAGCCTCTTTTTATTATTATAATTGTAATTATGAAAGAAGGGGAAACTCCCCCTTACACTAAGCTCTGGTACCAGGGGCTGTGCAGAAAATCGATCGAACCGACCCCAACGATTGAAATTTCGGTTTGGTTTCGGTTTTACGGCATATGTTTCGGTTTCAGTTTTGGGAAAGTTGCTTATCGGGTTTTAGGTTCGATTTCGGTTTTGACTAAAAAAGCCAAAACCCAAAGGATACCAATAATAGTCTATTACTCAGGTGCATACACATATAAGTTTTTTTTTTTTTTTTTTAAATTTTAAATAATAGGTTTACCTAAATAATAAGTATTATTTTTCTTTTTTACAAATAATAGGTATTATTTGTAAAAAGAAAATTTTACAGATAATAAATATTATTTGTAAAAAGGAAATCACAAAAATATAGGTATTATTTAACAAATAAAAGAGTGAGGTTTAGAAATCGAAAACTGACCAAACCGATAAGGTTTCGGTTTGGAGGCTTTATCGGTTCGGTTTCGGTTTGAGAAAGTAGAAACCGATAGTTATCGGTTCGGTTTCGGTTTAGCATATTAACTGACTCAAACTGACCTGGTAACAACCCTATGGGGCAATATGATAAGATCCAAGCAGGTTGAAATAAGAGAATCTTGATTGCAAGTCATACTTTAAAGAGTTAAACAAACAAATTCAAGATTCCCATATTTCCAAGGATAGCGGATGGGATAGGATTGGAAATCCGATTCTACCTGATAGGACCTGACTGTTGCCCCTATTAACTGTACTTATAACCGAATGTTCAGTAGCGCTGCCTTGAATCAAATGATGGAGATTTTTTCATCTCAATCTTCCACACAATAATTTTGAGATCATGCCCTACTTATTAAGCACTAAGATGTTGATTCCACCTGCACACATCCCCATAGTTGTGATCGTGGGACTGGAGTACATGTTTTCGAGTCACTTTTAGTAAATGATTATAAATGTGTCATGGTCTCAAGATCAATTATCTAGAAGATTAGATGTAAGTGTATTACTCATTCTATTTGTATACATGACACTAATTTATGTTATTGTATTCTATCTATAGATTAGATGAAAGCGTACTACTCATTCTATTTGTATATGTGGCACTAATTTATGTTATCATATTCTATCTATATAATGATCTCGTGAATGACTATTATGGTGTGCCCAAATTTGTGCACACTAGTATTGCTATTTTTCTTATTTTTTAACAAATAATATTAAAGATTGTTGATCAGACGGATATATATTTGATTAATAGGTGTGATTATTTTACTAAGATGTGATTCAATTATGAGCAATCACTTAGATTGTTTAGATTGATCTCAAATATTTATAAAAAAGCACAATAATGAGGTATTCTTTGACGGTGTAAGATCAAACAATTTTTTTAATGTTACAAGATCATTCAAAAGATTGTTTTAGGTTCAAGACATCGCCGAGATAGGAGACGTCTAGGACTCATGATTGTTTGAGACAACTCGGGAAAACTATTAAAACCACTTAGAATCACATTTAAAATTAAGGAAGGGAAACAATGCTCCATTTCTTTTTTAAAAAGAAATAAAAAGTGAAATAGTCAAACCATTCTCTAACTAGTTTCGAGTTTTGAATCGAACTCGGGCACAAAGTAAAGGGTTTCATGGCTGACTAATTCAGTCTGCTATGTGCTAAGCCGTACGGTACATAATAGACTGTTGCGGGTTATAATAGATCGATTCAGTCTATAATGGACTGTTTTGATCATCGCACCCTATAATTTTTAAATTTCTGAATGTAGTAATAAATTTTTTTTATAGAAAATCTCGATTCATTTCATAATAAGTAACTTGCCTTTCTACATGATCACCTATTGATGGTTTTAAGCTTCTAAAGACCTTGGGCGATCAATTGTTCTAAGGTTTAAAACTATAAGTAGGACAAATGCCTTAATTTGAACTATAAACAAGGATTTTTTGTCGAGAAAATTCATAAATTCAAAAATAAAAAAAAATCCATAAATGGACCATTTAAAAATGATCATTAATTCATCAAAATAGTTCTGTCATAGACTGATACGATCTACTATAGTCAAATTAAGCTATTGTTATATACTGTAGTAGTGGTCTAAGAACCGTTTTAAGCTGTGTCAGAGACCGCTTTGGAATCCAAAATCAGGTTGAGAGTATGGTTTCAAATATTGGAATTGTTCATCGGATCAGTCTGCTCAAAACCAATTCGGATCGATATCGGCGGATCGGATCGGGCGATTCCACTTCAAAAAAAGTTTGAGTGCAAAATTTGCAATAGGTTAATTTAAAGTAATTAAATTTATGCAACCTTAATTGAAGAGCATTATATTTTATTGGAAAATTTGCATTTTTGGCCCTAATAATTTTCTAATTTGTAGAAACGACCCGATAGTTCAATATATGTAGAATGGGCTGGCTCCAAGCCTAGCCATTTTCATGGCAACATCAACCTCTAATTTTCAAAATTAGTTATTTAATATTTTTTTATTATTTATAATTATTATATATATTTTTTTCATTATTTTTTCTCCTCCCTTTTTTTCTGTTTCAATGGCAATAGATAGCCTTGTGAACAACAACCAAGCACTAGTAACCGAAAATTCTTTATAGCAAACATAAATAAAACACAGAAATATCAAAAATTGTAAGGTTGCGGACGCTTTCATAAGATTGTGAGCATTAGTGCCTACACGCTATCTTATAATAGCGTTTGCTATCTTAAGATAGTGTTCGCTAACATTATATATATATATATATATATAGGTTATCGTTCACTGAGCTATCTACTGTTGTCAAAATTGGAAAAAGGGAGGATAAAAAATAATGAAAAATAAAAATATAATAAAAAAAAGGAAGAAAAAAAATCTTAAATAACTAATTTGGAAAAGACAGGTCGATGCGGACGTGAAAATCTTAAATAGCTTTCATTATTTTTTATCCTCAATTTTTTCAATTTCGACGATAGTAGATAGCTCAGTGAACGATAACCGAGCACTGATAATCTAAAAGTCTTCATAACAAATATAAATAATTCTTCTTTTAACTTTATTTTTTTTTGTTAAGAAGAGGCTTACTTTTACTAGAAACCTATATAAAAAAAAAAAATTATATATATATATATTAAATAGCTAATTTGAAAAAGACAGGTCGATGCTACCATGAAAATAACTTGGCTTGGAGTAGGCCTATTCTGCATATATTGAAATTATACGGCCGTTTCTACAAATTAGAAAATTGATAGGACCGAAAATGCAAATATTCCTTTGTTATTTTATTCACTATTAATTGAAGAGCGTTATATTTTATTTTAAATTTGATTAGTAATAATTTAATAAATTTAAAGTAATAAATTATGAAATTTATTAAACAATAATAACCAATTATCAAACAAAAAATGTGAAATTAGATTATATAATTCGATAAAAGTTGAGACGTTTAGATGGAGAACAAAATTATTGGTTTTTAACTATGTAATGAAAACAAAGAGAAGCTTTCATAAACCTCATTGAAGAATACAAACCTATATATATATATATATATGGAAAATGAGACAATTAATATGGGTGCGACATGTAGTGCCTTTTTTATGAAGTGATGGGTGGCATGAGACCAATTTTATTAATCACGATTAAACTTTTAAAATATTTTAAAAGTTATATTTCATTTCAGTTGTCATTCTTAACTTTTTAAAAAGTCTTTTTAAAGTATCTTTCTTTTTTCTCTCTTCCCTCTCATTTTCTAAAAAAGTGTCAGATTTACTTCTATAAATATATTTGACTCAAAAAATATGAGCGCTCAACACTTCGTTTGGGGGCGTCGGAGTTTCATTTAGGGACGCCGGTGCTTCATTACAAGTGAGCCAATAGCAAGTTCGATTCTGATTCGTCCATCGGGATGAATCGAACCAAACTGAATGACGAACTGGTTTGCTACGAACGAGTTCCGACTTCACCAGATAAACTAGCCAATTAAGCACATTCAACCAAAAGCCCCAAGCATATACCTGTACTCTCTCTCTCTCTCTCTCTCGAGCACCATTGCTTGGCCAATGCTAAAAGCTCGGGCTGTTAAGTGGGGGTTGAATCCCGAGAGCACCCACACTGTAAAATAATTGTAACTCGGGTCTTTATCCCACCCTTCTTCTCAGTATCCTGTATGCAGGGGATCACCCACTATGTACGGAACCAACACGTTTGTCTCTCCCTCTCTCTCTCTCCACCATTTCATTCAACATGCATTAATCTATTTGAGGCCCACCATTTGAGGCATACTTTTAAATCTATTAGAGACGTATTATTTGAAGCATACTTTCAAAGTCTCCATTGATTGGTTTAGATGTCTTATTATATAATTTTGAAATGTCTTGCCGTATTATATAATGTCCAATTTTGAGCTACAAAAAAGAAACAAGAAGACAAGTAGATGTGGTCACGATGCATATGTCAATATCGATAGATAGAGTATCAGGAAAGGATAAAATTTGGAATGAAGGCATAAGAGAAAATAACAAATTATGGAATGTTCCCTTGAGGTGATTTGGACATGTTGGTTGGAAGCTAGAAACACTTTAATGAAGGATTGAGTTACTACAAACACAAGGAAGTAGGAAAAAAAAAAACCTGTAAAGACTTAGAGGGAAGCCTTTGTGAGATCTTGAGCATGACTCTTATGATGATGGTGATGGCGGTGGTGGTGGCGGTGGCGGCGGTAGTCATAGCTCATCTACTGATTGGATGATTATAGTTGGTATTTTTCAAACTAGCATTAGGCATGCATTGATGGCGCTGTTACATCAACACAAGGTAATTTTAACCTTGGAATGAATATGTTCTTGGGATGAATTTGATCTTGGGGTGGAGATGATTTAAGCACTAAAATGGCATTTAAATGATCATACACCATTAAAG
This sequence comes from Chloranthus sessilifolius, assembly GCA_021018995.1. NCBI lineage: Eukaryota > Viridiplantae > Streptophyta > Magnoliopsida > Chloranthales > Chloranthaceae > Chloranthus > Chloranthus sessilifolius. Next base: position 124,736,081 of record CM037586.1, read on the forward strand.
CATACTTTTGTTATGTCACCTGCACGCATTTATGATGTATCTAAATAGTTCCAGTGACAGCCCATCATTCAAACATGTCTTTGCTAAAAATTCACACCAACAATCATGTATGATCCATCCAAACCAAGGATCAAAATTTTGGCTTTTGTTTTGGTTTCGGTGGGGACCAAAATCAAAATTTTGAACCAAAATGTTGGTCGAAACTTTAAATTTTTCAGCCGAAAACTTCAAGACAGTACAAAATATCCAATAAATTGAGTTATCGTTTTGGTTTCGGTGGGGACCGAAACCGAAACATTTCAGCCGAAACTTTGAACCATGATCCAAACACATTGTCGGATCATTTAAATCTCCCAAAAAGTGTACTTCTTTTGCCTCGCTAGCATTCAATGTATGAGGTGTCACTTTGAAGGCTTGGATTTGCTCATATCTTACACCTTTTAATGGCGTAAAATCATTTAAACACTAAAATGGTGATTAAATGATGGTAATGAGTCTTTTGAGACCATAATTTTTTTTCATAAAGGTTCATGAGCCTTGCCTTATTTGAGCCAATTATAACTTGTGTACAAGGTTATGACCTTGAAAAACTAGAGAAGTCTTGCAAACTGGGATTAAGTGAATGGGCCTTTTCACTGATGCTGGATTTGAGACCTAACCCGATTAGATCCAACCCAATTAGACCGGAAACCTGACCTAAGTCAACCTGATTGGAAACAGGGTCTATGACACACGAAGTAGGACTTGTACCCAATGCAATCGACACTGAAATAGAGTTTGGCGTCTCATGGTTAAACCCTGACAAAGACCTGGAAAGAATGCTACATCAAAGGGCCTTCTAAATAATGTTGCACGAAGGGAAGAAGAAATAATAAGAACTTTTAGGGTCGGTTTGGATAAGGGGAAAAGAAAAGAAATTATGACAAATATATTAATTTTCTATGTTTGACAATAAAATTGTGTCACTGAAAATAATAGAAAATTTTAAAATTTTCTTTTCTATTGAAAAAAGACATATCCCTCTAAAATAGAAGGATTTTATCGAAAATCGTTTACCTTCCTCCCCCCCTCTTTTTGTTGCGTGAGAACTCGCTCTCTCTCATCGATTTCTGTCACTCACTCTTCTATTTGTCACTCACTCCTTTTTAATGAATAAATTGAAATAAAATTAATTGGCTAAAAAAGATACAAAACTAAAAAATAAAATAAGAATAAAAAAAAAATAATATGAAAAAATGAAAAATAAAAAATAAAAATTCAAAATTCAAAAATAAAATTGTAATAATAACAAATAATAATAGTAAAAATAAAATAAAATAAGAGAATAATAGAAAATAAAATAATTCTTACTACTATATAAAAGCAAGAATAGTTTATGTCAAGTTTTGTTTTCACACTTTAGGAACAAAATATCCTTCTTAACCAACCCAATTTGCCCCTATATACATTCCTAAGCAGTGACAATAAAAATTAAAATAAGTACTATTATTTACCATCCATAAAACTATAATCTCATCCCACCTCCTTTAGTCCGAATGTATTGATCACTTTGAAACATACGATAGAGATTATTTTTCGTCTCAATATTCTAAATAGTTGATCTTGGCATCCTAGTTGTATCATCAGATGGTAAAAATTTTAATTCACTTGGCGCACAACCCAAAAAGTGACTCAAAAATCATATGGCCTACATCACTCTCAAATATGATTTTAATATCATTTTTTAGACATATGTCATGTAAAATAAAAAATTAATTGTCTAATGATACTCTCATGATCCTAAGATCATTTGGGTAAAAGATGGAGATAAACAATGATCTTCATCTTCTGATTCAAAATGGTCATTTCATAACTATTAGAGGATATAGGTGAGGTCACATTTTTAAGGGGTGTAAATAATGATATCCAAATAGAATCCCTTTTTTGGTGAGAATATCATAAATGATGGTACCAAACTAAATTCTCTTTCCTTCCTTATTTTTAGAACCTTCAAAAAACTCATAAAGTTAAGAGAATTAATAATTTTGTCATAAAAATTCTCTTTCCTTATTTTTAGCACCTTCAAAGAAATTACAAAGTTGAGAGAATTAACAATTTTATCATAAAGTATTTGATTTGCTTTGAATTAAAAGGAGATTGGTTTTCGTCTAATGAATCTTGAGATAAGGAGGTTACATTAGATGGTCAGGTTTTTATTCCATATGGCATAGATCACATAAAAATAGCCTAAAAACTAAATTTGAGCATGATGTAATGTAATTTTAGGGCCATATTTTGTGATATGCGTCATATGAAATTAGAAAATAATCATGTAATGGTAAGTTTATGATATCTAGATCCCTTATGTGGAAGATTGGGCCAAAAAATGATCTCTATCAACTAATACAAAGAATCGATAGTTTTTGACATAGGTGCCCTCTAACATTTCGCAGGTGTTAATAAAGCTACCAAAATAATAATTTATTGGAAAGTTGAAACCCTTTGAGCCACGATTAATTTGAGCCCTGATCAAATTTTCTCATCCTACTAATTGGTTTTCGGCTTTTCCCACCTAAAATCGAAATCAAACCGAACTAGAATTGGTTCGGTCTAAATTGATTTTCGGGTCGATTGTAGCTGGTTCAATTCGTTAGGTTTTTGAGTTGAATTCGAATTTCGGTTGGAAACTTACACTCATACGTATGTTGGTCGTAAGACTTAGGCGAGCACTTAGCTTTATTTGACTTGGATAAGCATATGATACTTCTACGTAGGGCTCTCAACAGATCGGGTAGACTTGATACTCGACCTGCTCGAGACGACGTTTTATTGAGTTAGACACTAAACTTGACCTGTTGGGCTAAGTTAGGCATGAAGTGTTAGATACAATCTATAGGTATGATTGGATCGAGTTAAGGAAAAATTTGGTCGGCGAAGCTCGAGTTACAAAATTTTATATAATAATAATAGTAGTAGTCAGGGGCGGAACCACATACCCACCAGTGCAGGCGCACGCCCCCACTAAAACTCAAAACTTATATATATATATATATATATATATATATATATATATATATATATATATAAGCTAGATTTCCTCTTTTGACGCCCTCTCTCTCTCTCTCTCTCTCTCTTCTGATGCCTCTCTCCCTATTCTCTCTTCTCCCTAAAAAACCCCTCTCTCCCCCCTATTCTCTCTCTCCCTATTTTCTCTCCCCCTATTCTTTCTCCGTATTCTCTCTCTCCCTAAAAACCCTCACAGACTTAAGAATATGACGCCCTCTCTCCCCCTATTCCCTCTCCCCCTATTCTCTCTCTCCCTAAAAAATTTCTCCCAGGCTTAAGAATCTGACGCCCTCTCTCCCCCTATTCCCTCTCTCCCTATTCTCTCTCCTTCTATTCTCTCTCCCCCTATTCTTTCTCTCCCCAAAAAACCCCTCCCAGGCTTAAGAATCTAACGCCCCCTCTCTCCCCCTATTCTCTTTCTCCCTATTTTCTCTTCCCCTATTCTCTCTCCCTAAAAAACCCCTCCCAAGCTTAAGAATCTGACGCCCTCTCCCCCTATTCTCTTTCCCTAAAAAACCCCTCCCACCGGCACCGCCCCAGCCCCCAAGGCCCCAAGTCTTTGTGGCCGTGGGCCCGTGGCAGAGACAGAGTGGGGATTCATATTCAAGTTCTGTGGGGTTAGTATGGTGATTTCGTACTGTAGTTTGGTTAGATATTTTATTTTGGTTTATCTAGTTAATCTGAAAGGATCGCATTGTAACCGAACCAAATAATTTTTCTGCAGCACAGTATTTTTTTTTGTTGTGCATTTTGATTGATGATTTTTTCACCTTCTTGTCTCTCTCTTTAGATTTAGAATTTTATTTTATTTTTTAATTGATTTAGGGTTAGGTACTTCTTATTATTAAAATTTTCTTTTTTTATGTAATTTTAATGAAAATTATAGTTTATAATAATATAAAGTAGTTTAAATTTAAATTCATTGTACAAAATTTATCTTTAATTCATTTTGCGCCCCGCCTAGATGAGAATCCTGGTTCCGCCATTGGTAGTAGTAATAATAATAATAATAATAATAATAATAATAATAATAAAATAAAGTGTTTTCAACCAGGTCAGGTCAGGCGTCAGGTCAGGTGTCAGGTCGGGTTAGGCATATACCCTTGACCCTTTAGGATAATAATAATAATAATAATAATAAAAGAAAGTGTTTTCAATCGGGTCTGGCCAGGCGTTAGGTCAGGTGTCAAGTCGGGTTGGGCATATATCCTCAACCCCCTTTAGGTTAAGGTCCTGGATAGGTGTCAGGTCGGGTTGGGCATGTACCCTTGACTCTTCGGGGTATTAGGTCGAGTCAGAGTACATCATCGGGCCAGGTCAGGTCTGTATATATCATTTATCAATTAGACAGTCAAAACTTTAACACGACCTATTAACAACCCTACACTACAAAAAATAAGACTATTAGCGGCAGTTTTTTGCAGCCAAAAAGTGCTGCTATTAACAAAAAAACTATTAAGAATATTAGCGGCAATTTTTTTGTTAATAGCGGCAGTTTATGGCTGCCGCTAATAGTCTTTTTTTTTTAGTGCTACTTTAAGGTTTTAAATTATATATTCATTTTTATTTTTTAATGCTATGCTAACATAAATATGATTTATATGATGATCATGTGCATCATGCGGTTTTAAAATGATGACATGTATATAAAATTAAGATTAGAGATTTTATATATAGAGCACCATTTTAACACTATGTATTGATACGTGGTGCAAGTGATTATTATACATCTTCTGTCATATTTTTCAATTAAAAATTTTATTTTGCCAGCATGTGCAACCGATTGAATGTCAAATGGCATGAGGTGGTCTACCAATTGCATGAGCTAAATTTTTGTACATGTTCCAAAAAGTAGTGAGCTATATGGCTCTTTGCCCTTTTGATGGTATGTCCATAATCATGTTTAAGCATGTCGTGTGTCATATGGTTTCCAATTATTTTTTGGGATGAAAAACTAAAACGAAAATCGAACTATTCTATTTACAGTGACCAAAATTTTAATTGTACTATAATCGAAACCCATAAGTTGCTTTGAATCATCTAATAGAGACCATTTTTCATCTCAATCTTTTACATAATCAATATTGAGATCACAAGAGTACTGACAATTAATTATTTACCTCATCTGGTATACATCGCAAAAAGTTTGGAAATCACGATTGAACATAATGTGTGTTGCACGATTTCCAGTTACTTTTGTGGAATGTGTGTCAGGTGAGATAAACAAATTGACCCTCTGATTATACACCATTGATATAAGAATCCATTGTGTAAAAGATTAAAACGATAATCGTGCACTTAGAGATCTTATTGGTATAATTAAAGTTATTCTTTAAAGGAAAGACTTGGTATTTGAAGGATTTAGGTCAAGTGGAAACTTTATCTTGGCCATTAGATTTGAAGGTCATGATATAAAAATGTTTAATGTAAAATATTGGTATAAAATAAAATCTCTATTCTATAATTTAAAATAGTCGAGTATGTATGAGATGATGGTTCTTTATGCTGTTAAGTCAAATGATTAAAATTTGAAAGGACTTTAATATATTCAAATGTAAGAGATAGATTTATTTATTTATATATTTTTTTATGATGTCATAAGGCATCAACAACCTTAAAAGCGCACCTGCGAGCCACACGTCACTCATGTTTATGTAAAGGGAAATTTACTTGATTGATCCTGTCAGATACATCTTTTACTTTAGAGACCTTGTATTTTGACCTTTACCCAAACCGACCAGCTTTTAACCAAGTCATTTTCAACTAGCACAAAAAGTCTAAAATACCCCTTCTTATACTTTTTTTGTTCTACATGATTTAAAATTTTAAACATTTACATTTTTTTATATTTACGCGATGTGAAATCAGATCTATGCCGTCTGATTTGAAGGCCACATAATAAAATAGATGACACAAAAGATAGGCACGAAAAAAAGATGATATTGCCTCTTTACAATAAAAAAAGAAAAATTTTAACAATCGATGGCGACTCTTAAAACAATCGATGACGACTCTTAACATAGTCGATACCGACCATTTTAAGAGTCGTCATCGACTGTGTATAAAGTCGTCATCGACTGTGTTCAAAGTCGTCATCGACTCTGTACACAATCGCCATCGACTTTGTATAGAGTTGCCATTGACTGTGAAATTTTATCTTATTTATTTATTTTATTTTTTATTTTTTATGGCGACTCTGTACAGAGTCGATGATAACTCTGTAAACAGTCGTTGACGACTCTTAAAATGGTCGGTACCGCCTGTGTGCAGAGTCGATATCGTCTTTTTTTCATATCTATATTTGGCACTATCGATTTTATATTATGAGCTTCAAATTAGTCGGCATAGATCTCGTTTCACATCGTGTAAATATAAAAAAATACAAATATTTAAAAATTTAAATTATATAGGTGTATCCTCTTTTTTCTCATTTTAATCTGCTACAGTCTCTAACGAAAAGGGTATATCTGGGCCGATCCAAATAGCAGATCGGGGTATATTGGATTGAGGAGAAGATGTCGTCACCTTCGCCACCCTTGACTTTAAGAAACTATAGCAAATTAAAATGAGGAAGAAGATGATGCTTTTGAGCCTTAAAGAAAGGGGGTAATTTAGACTTTTTATTATTTTTAAGGTCGGCTAGACTCCCCGCTGTTCAGTTTGGGTAAAAGAGAAACTACAAGGCCTTTGACGTAAAAGGTGTATTTGACAGGGTCGATCAGGTTTCCCTAACGTAAATAAAGGAAGCACATGTGGAGTATAGAACTCGGGACTGTTAGAAGTTTCTATTTTGGTGGCCATCACTATGGTCAAACTCGTTGACCGGTGAATGGTATAAGATCAACGTTGAGATGTACAGTTGCTATTCCGATGAGTTTGAAGAGAATAGACAACTAATTGGTGAGTCTTTTAATTAAGGTATGATTGTGATTTCTAATCACACTATAATTAGAAATTAAAGTCCTTAATGGGAAAGTACTCTTTGGCTATAAATATAAGGGGTGCCTGGTCCCAACGATTGCTCGACATAATTCAATTCTTCCTGTTGGCGAAAGCATCCCCATTGTGCTAGGAGATATTGAATGCGAGAAGATTGTTGAAGATCGGCAACACACCATTAATGGCTCACACTCAAGGTGCGCATATTGATATAATTTATGGATTATAAGTTTGTTGTTTTTGATTGATCATGCGCCTAAATCTAACGGCTTAATTTGGATGAATGGATCGTTAGATCCATATTCAAATTCCAACAATTGGTATCATCCGATAATTTTTTTTTGAATTCTATCAAGTGATTATGGCTATCAATATGATCGATTAAAATATTCAAGTTCGTTCTTATCACGCGCTTGATTAAAATAATCGATGGCCGGACCGGCCAACTCCTCTTCACCGGTAGTTGACAAGTTGTGGCAGCCAAAACGTGTTTGAACAGTTTGTTGGTGCCGTCAGCGATGGTAAGATGCGAAATATATATTTTTTTTGGTTTTGGCCGGAACAAACTCTTGTTCACTTGCCTGTTGATATCCATACGTTCCTTTACCAGAAACGGCTTGGGTTGGTGTAGAAGATGATAAAGAGTATACAGTGTTTTGTAAAGTACAAATTACTATGCTTCTCCTAATAAGACAAAAGACATAAAACTTTATATTTTATTCCTATATGATATCTCCTTTTGATGCAAGACAGTTCACGTCTTTGTCACGTTTTGGGATGGGTAAACTGTGTTTTTTTTTTTTGGGTTTCCTCATAATCAAGAGATAGGAATAATGTCAAAGTAGACTTTTGCAATTTTTAAGGACCCTACTACAAACGACCCGCCTGGCCTTTTTAGCCCACCCGACCCGCCTGGGCCTACTTGGTCTACCCGGCCCACTGGCTGAGGCTCACTCAGCCCTTTTGGCTCATGGCCCTAACTCGCAGGGCCCATCCATGGGGCCCATAGCCCATTCGACCACAAAGGCCTATGGCCTGACTCGATACCCGGCCCATTATGCCCATTGAATTTCTCATTCTTTTCGGGTCTTTTCTGGGCTATTTATAGGTCTGAATTTCGGACCATATATATGAATTTTGACTTTCTCGGGCATTCCGGATCCGATTTTTAGGTCTATTTTTGATAATGAGCTCTCTGTTATAAAATATTCATGACCTGATGTTATTTTTCTATTTTTTAATTGGGTAATCATTAATTTTTTTAGTACCATTAATTGGAGTTGGGTAGTGGAGGTTGTGCTCCACCATCATGGCTGGTACTTACACATTATAATACTCGATCATTGTCAATTTTGACGCTTACTCATAACACGGTTTGGACTTGGCTTATTTTTTTTAATATCACTTTCGTGATCATCCAAAAATTATTATCAAACCTAATTAAACAGCATGACTTGAAAAGATTCTTCTGCCCAACGGTAATGATCTTTCCTAGTGTTGTGGTTTTCATAGTGAGGTTTAATTTTATCTAAAACCGTGTTACAAATTCAGTGACAGTGTATAGTGAACGTTGACGTCACAACATAAGCGGTTCTTCTGCCCAACGGTGATGAATCCTTTAATGTTGTATAATGGTTGTGTTTCACTATTCATTATTTTTGTATGTGGGTACCGCTAGCATGTTATGACTCGACCCAACGGAGGGTCATAACAACGTAATTAGTACCACAATCATTAAGAAAGATTGAGGAAGCGGCTAGTGTGTTATGACTCGACCCAACGGAGGGTCATAATGACACAAATTGTTTCTCAATAAAACCACATTGATTTTAATTTTTATATTCCTTGACATATTTTAACTTTTGCGTCACATACTATAATTATAACTTTGTGAAATTGATAGTTACTTCGATTGTATGTGGACATAATAAAGCCCTTAATTATTGTGCAGCATTGAACCCGTCTTGTATAACTAATATGATTGGTAGAATTTAACTTTTGAGTGGATCAAATTATGGTAAATGGAAGGAACAAGTTGCTATTGTTCTAGGCTGTATGGATCTTGACTATGCTATACGATCTGATAAATCGAAAGTGCTCACCGCTGATGCCTCAGCTAGGGATCTGACAGTGAACAATACGGATTTGAAAAAATGGGATAGATCAAATCGTATGAGCCTCATGATCATAAATAGTTCCATTGCTGATGCGATTCGGGGAGATATTCCTGACTCGCACAATGTAAAGGAATACATGCAAGCCATTAAGGAATAATTCCAAGGGACTTCTAAAGCCCTTGCCAGCAGTCTAATTGTTAAAATGGGAACCATAAAATATGATAGTCATAGCGGCGTACGGGAGCACATTATGAAAATGAGTGGCATGACAACTCAATTGAAAGAACTGGACATAGGTTTTTCTGAGGGTTATCTTGTTCACTTCATTATGACTTCTCTTCCTGCACAATTTGGCCTGTTCAAGATCAATTATAACACGTAGAAAGAGAAGTGGAAGATGAACGAGCTAATCGCTCACTGTGTCTAAGAAGAAAAACTTCGGACTGAAAAACCTGAAAGTGCCCATTACGTCGCTCTTGGACCATCGAAATGAAATTTCAAGAGAAAACAGGGACAATATAAAGGAAAGAACGTGAAAGCTCCTCCACCGGAAATTAAATAAGGAGAAGCTAGCAAATCTACTTCTGGCATCAAGTGTCACTTCTGTAAGAAGAAGGGACACATTAAGAAGAATTGTCAGAAATAGAAAGATTGGCTAGTTAAGAAAGGTAATGACCTAGCCTTTGTGTGTTTTGAATCACTTTATGTTGATGCTCTACGTAATAGTTGGTGGATAGATTCTGATGCCACTATTCACATAAGTAATTCAATGCAGAGATTTCGATCCAGTAGAAAGCTAAGTAAAGGCGAACGTACCATCAAACTCGGAAATGGAGTAGAAGCAGACATAGAGGCCATTGGGACTCTCCGTCTCATTTTAGATAGTGGTTTCATTTTGGATTTAGTTGATACTATTTATGTTCCAAGTATCACTAGAAACCTTATCTCAATTTCTAAATTGGATTCATTAGGTTTTGAATTTAAATTTGGACATAATATGTTTACTCTATTATTTAATTCCGATATTGTAGGTGGTGGCTCATTAGTGGGCAATCTTTATCAGTTGAATTTGGATTTATCTTACGCCCAATCTTTAGTTTCTATGCATGTGAATGATAAAATTAGTAAGAAACGAAAATGAGCAATCGACAATTCCTCTATTTTATGGTATAAACATTTAGGCCATATATCTAAGGATAGAATGGAGATGTTAATTAAAGATGATATACTCGATGCGCTCGATTTCTCTGATTTCACTACTTGTGTAGAGTGCGTTAAAGGAAAACTCACAAAAGCTAATAAGAAAGGGACTATCAGGAGCACGAGTTTACTCGAAATAGTCCACACTGATATTTGTAGACCGTTTTCAACTCCAGCTATTGGTGGTCAAAAGTATTTTATTACCTTCACTAATGATTATTCTCGTTTTTGTTATATATTTCTCATTCATGAGAAATCTGAGGCCCTGGATATGTTTAAAATCTATAAAACCGAAATTGAGTTACAACTCAATTCGAAGATTAAAATTGTGAGATTTGATAAAGGCGGAGAATACTATGGTAGATACTCTGAAACAGGTCGCAATCCATGACCATTCGCCCTGTATCTACAAGAGCATGGCATTGTCGCTCAATACACCATGCCGAGAATACCTGAACAGAACGGTGTAGCTGAGCGACGGAATCGTACTCTTATGGATGTGGTGAGAAGCATGTTATGCAACTCTAAGTTGCCTATATTCTTGTGGGGAGAAGCCTTGAAACAGCGGTGCATATCCTGAATTGAATTCCTAGTAAGGCGGTTCCCAAAACTCCTTATGAGCTATGGGTAGGAAGAAAACCGACTTTAGGATATTTACACATTTTGGACTGTTTAGCTGAAGCAAAGGTGTACAACCCACAATTAGGAAAATTGGATCCTAAAACTATAAGTTGTTATTTCATTGGTTACCCTGATAGGTCAAAAGGCTATCGATTTTATTGCCCCACTCATAGCACCCGGATTGTTGAGACTAGACATGCCAAATTTTTTTAGGATCGTGAGAACAGTGGGAGTGTTGAGCCTACGAAAATCACTTTTGAGGAGAATTGAGTTATAATTCCTATCCCTTTTATCCAAGAAAAAGTGGCACCAACACCAATTATTCAAGTAAGTGTTGATGCACCTGTGGCTATACCTATTGAAATACCCCACATTGATGAGACTCTTGCTCCCATGGCGACTGCCAATAATCAACCATTGCGTAGATCAGAGAGAGCAAAGAAGCCAGCCATTTCTGATGACCATATAGTTTACGTCAATGAGAGTGAGTTTGATTTTAGAAAAGAATCAGATCCTGTTTCCTTTAGCCAAGCCATGAAGAGCAACAAATCCACTTAATGGCTTGAAGCCATGAAAGATGAGTTGGAATCAATGAAACATAACTCGGTCTAGGATCTTTTTGAGTTACCTGAAGGAGTTAAGCCTGTAGGCTGTAAATGGGTATTTAAAACCAAGCAAGACTCCAAAGGTAATATAGAAAGATACAAGGCCAGGTTAGTTGCTAAAGGTTTCACTCAAAAAGAGGGAATAGACTATAAAGAGACATTTTCTCTTGTCTCTAGAAAGAAATTCTTGCGGATAGTCATGACATTAGTAGCTCATTTTGACTTAGAATTGCATCAAATAGATGTTAAAACTGCTTTTCTGAATGACGACTGGCATGAAGATGCCTTTATGACACAACCTGAAGGTTTTCAGGTTGAGGGGGAGAGTCATTTAGTTTGTAGACTCAAAAGGTCTATATATGGTTTAAAGCAGGCATCTCGACAATGGTATTTAAAATTTCACGAAGTCATTTCAAATTTTGGTTTTAAAGAAAATATTGTGGATCAATGCATATATTTTAAAATCAGTGGGAGTAAGTTTATCATCCTTGTTTTGTATGTTGATAATATCTTGCTTGCGAGTAGCAACTTGGGCATGTTATATGAGACAGAACTTTTTATCAAAGAGTTTTGATATGAAAGATCTTGGTGAAGCTTCCTACGTGATAGGAATTGAGATTTATTGAGATAGAGCCCGTGGCATATTGGGATTTTCTCAAAGAGCTTATATTGATAAAGTTCTTAAAAGGTTTAACATGCACAATTGTTCTGCTACTGTTGCCCCTGTCATTAAGGGTGATAAATTTAGTCTACTTCAGAGTCCCAAGATTGATTTGGAGAGAAAACAGATGGAGACAATTCCCTATGCATCGACAGTTGGGAGTCTCATGTATGCACAAGTCTGTACTCGTTCAGATATAGCGTATATAGTTGACATGCTTGGCAGGTACCAATGTAATCCTGATTTGGATCATTGGAAAGTAGCTAAGAAGGTTTTTCGCTATTTACAAGAGACTAAAGAACACATGCTCACATACAAAAGGTCGAATAACCTTGAAGTTATTGGTTATTCAGATGCTGACTATGCTGGGTGTCAAGACACTCGTAGGTCTACATCGGATTATATTTTTATGCTTGCAGGTGGACCTATATCTTGGAAGAGCGTTAAACAAACGCTGACTACTTCGTCCACTATGGAAGAAAAATTCGTTGCATGTTTTGAGGCAACATGTGAAGCGATATGGTTGAGGAATTTTATCTCAGGGCTTCGAGTTGTTGATAGTATTTCAAGGCCGCTAAGAATCTTATGTGATAATTCCGCTGCGATTGCTATCTCCAATAACAATAAGATTAGTGGGGGTTCCAAATATATTGATATAAAATATATTGTTGTAAGGGAGAAAGTTCAGAATCAAATTGTATCTGTTGAAAAGATAAGTACGATACTCATGTTGGCTGACCCTCTCACTAAAGGTTTACCTCCTAAGCTCTTTTTGGAGCATGTTGCGCGCATGAGATTAATGGATAATTTTGATAGCCTTTGAGAGTGGATATATGCGAGTGAATACATTTGTTTAATTGATTCAGAAATAAAGCTTCTTTATTTGCTTTTCCATTTTTATGCAAATAAAACTTTAGAACATATGGTGTCAGTAGATGGCAATAAAGTAGGACCAATATTAGATTGAGTTTACATGTAATCACCATTCAGTTTGTAAACTAAGTGAAATCATACTAGTTGGAATCCATGTCGGTGATGACTTCCAATACGGTAACTAATAAACGGTCATGTATCGATGACATGATATATTAACTACATTGATTCTGTGTTGAAATTCTCACTGGACTGGACTGATTATAAAGACTTTGATTGAGATTGATTGTGACTTACCATTCAAAGAAAGTTAATTAGCATTTAGTAATCGGCGTTTATTAACATAGTTTGGCCAAGTGGGAGACTGTTAGAAGTTTTTATTTTGGTGGCCATCACTATGGTCAAACCCGTTGACCGGTGAATGGTATAAGATCAACCTTGAGATGTACAGTTGCTATTCCGGTGAGTTTGAAGAGAATAGACAACTAATTGGTGAGTCTTTTAATTAAGGTATGATTGTGATTTCTAATCACACTATAATTAGAAATTAAAGTCCATAATGGGAAAGGACTCTTTGGCTATAAATATAAGGGGTGCCTAGTCCCAACGATTGCTTGACATAATTCAATCTTTCCTATTGACGAAAGCATCCCCATTGTGCTAAAAGATATTGAATGCGAAAAGATCGTTGAAGATCGACAATACACCATTAATGGCTTACACTCAAGGTGCGCATATTGATATAATCTATGGATTATAAGTTTGTTGTTTTTGATTGATCATGCGCCTAAATCTAACAGCTTAATTTGGATGAATAGATCGTTGAATCCATATTCAGATTCCAAAAGGGACCTCATGCCCCACAAAAGGGGAGGATAGCAAGTTAGCAACGCTAAGTCTCTAAGAGAAGACAGATGTTGGACGGTGGCAAATGCACAAATCGGATCACTATCCTTTATTTTTTGATTATATAGGGTAGGGTTTTCGAAGCTGGCAGTTGGATTAATCGCTAAGAGCTTGTCTGTGAAAAGTTCTTGCACATTACGAGGTCAAAGTAAAGGTGCAGTCAACTTTATCTCTCATGATGACTTGACCGCCCATCAAACTCGATCCCTAAACAAGTATTATATGACCCTCATTTATTACAAGAGGAGTCGTGTTTGCGGCAACCCTTCCTGTGACGTTCACTTTCCTCGTCTCTCTCCAAATTTCTGTCTTTGGTCATGTTCGAATCGGCAATTTCTGCTCGGAAATTGAGTCCCGCTCGAAAAGCAATATTTTTTTGCAGAATCTGAGCTTTTCCTGCGTTCGGCAATAGTGGTGGGACCCACATAAGAAGTGACAGTTTCTGAGTTTCAGGCAATATCCCATTTCCGAGCAAAAAACTCAGGAATTGTCTGATTCTAAGTTCTTGGTTAGTATACTCTCTCTCAAACACCCACCATGTAAAAACCCACAATGCCTCCAACGGCTACTTTTTGTGTAGCTTGTCTTCTTCCTAAAACAAAACAGAACAGAGCAGCTTGTCTTCTTCCCAAGTTTCTGCTCGGCATTGTGAACTGAGTCTAGTTTTCCGGCGGGTACACCAGCTTTATTTCCCTAACAATACAACCCTAAGATTCGAGAATCCGCCTGTGCTCCGCCGGCACATCTGGCAAAAACCACCACACAAGTGGATAAGCGGTTTTCACCTTCCTTAAACACTTGATCAATCCCACCACGCCTTTCACATAATCACCATCGCCTGTCGAAAGTGTGATGTAAGCCCTTCCCGAAAAACCACCGGCTTTAGTTACACTAGCGGTTTTCCTGCTGACGATCTCGGGAGCCATTTTGCAGTAAGCGATTTTCGGAAGTGTTAAAAATAAAAAACAACAAAAAACAAAAGACTCTCATATAGTTCTGAAGGTTGAGTTGGGCATCTTAAATAGAGGTGAAATGAGGTTGAAATGAAGATGAAATGATGGGAAATGAAACTTGGGTTTGTGGGTTTCTCCAATGATCTCGGTGATTTGTTGACAAGTGGCACGAGGTTTGAAGGATCGGGGATTCGTGACACGTGGGAGTGTGGAAGCTCGGGACCAGAAGGTCCAAAAGTTAGGCGATTTGTTTAATATTTTTTAGACGGAAGAGTTTGGAGTCCACTGTGGATGTGGTTGTAAAATGTGAAGAATTACTTATATATCAGTTATTTATCATTTCTATATATCAAATATATTTTATTGCATGAAAAAATATATTTTACAAAGAGCTTATAGGAAAATTTTATACATCACACCGTTTATAACAACAAATCTTTGATTTTTTATAGTTTTTTAAACTATAAAAAACTTGAATACAATAAGATATAATTTGTATCCTACTAGTACTCAGTCCACATCCTCTAGATAGGCGATCGGATTGTATGTAATGGACTAATGTACAATGTACTTTCCTGAATCGTACAAGCGACTATTATAATGTTAATATGATAGGCGATCGGATAGTATAATTGTAAGAATCTATTTTGCACAATTGCACCAACGGAAGTTCTCAACTTCTCAAGGATCATACATTGGCCAAAAATGACTTTCAAATATATACAGCATGGTATCGGATGTTCTACCGTCATTCCTACGGTGATACGATGTCCCTAAAGTAGATCAATTCTGTGTTTTTCTCTAATAATTAAAAGAACACAGGAAATCCTTCGATTCTGTGAGATGAAAATGTGGCGAGTGGAGCTTGCATGCAAACCCATTTCACTCAACGTGTCCAACACCCTTTAACATTAATTAAAAAAAAGCTTTTGCTAAATTTTAAATTCAAATGTTTATCCAGCTTTACCTATTAAAAAATAAAAAGTTTGTTTTCTAACCATTTCTCTTATCATAAAAAAAAAAAAAGGAAAAAAATCGAATCTTACAAAGCGACTTTATAGTGTTAGTAAGATAGGCGATCAGGTAGTATAGTTGTAAGAATCATTTTTGTACAATTGCACCGACGGAAGTGTTCAATCTCCCATGGATCGTACATCAGCCAAAAATGGCCTTCAAACATATACGGCTCAGTATCGGATGCTTTATTGTCATTCCTACGGTCATACGATATCTCTAAACTAGATCGATTCTGTGCTTTTCTGAAATAATTTAAAGAACATAGGAAATCCTTCGTTTCTAGAATATGTAGAGAATCAGAGCTTTTCTGAGGCTTAAAAGAACACACCTGGGGAAAGGCAGGAATCAGAGTTGGCCAAGAATCTGTAGGAAACTGAGTTGTCAGGAATCTAAGCTTTTCTGAGATAATTGGGGAAATACCTGAACGAGGCCTTAATCTTTCTCCTAATTTTTTTTTCTCACGAAATTTCTTTCGCCATAGAAAGTTGGATTTATTAGATGTTTAAGATATATATTATCGGTGCTTCCTTTTTACTTTTCATGTGTAATTACTCAATTCAAACACCGAAAAATAATGAATTCTTATAAATTCTCAAAGAACTAAAATCTATTGGATCTACATATCATTTTCCTATATTTTTCAAAAAATTATCAAACTGAGATTTTACGAAGACTCTTTTTTTTCGCTTTTTGGCAATCATGTTGGGACCCACAAATTTGAATTTAAAAAAAAAAACTCGGATAAAAGAGTCACTCAAAATTTAGCTGAAAATTGTTTCCGCGACATGGGTTATAATATTAAAGAGAAATATTATAACCCGCGACATGGGTTATAATATTAAAGAGAAATTTTGTTTATTACTCTTGCAACTCGAAATTCGTTCTTCTCAACTCGAATATTTCATGCTAAAATCGTTTGACTGCTTTGGATCAATCGATCAAGGTTTTTTTTGTAACCATAATTTTTCATATAATGGATCTTGAGACCATGAGCTTATCATCAAATGCTCAATTTTTTCTTTGATGTGGCACACATGTCAATACCTCTCTGTTCACACTCACGTGTTCTCTGAGAGCGCCTACGTCCCAAACCCTTGAAAAAACGTTAATTTCTTCGGATAAGATGATGGAGATCTATTTTAACAAAGATCTTCCATAAAATATATCTTGGTTTCATGGCGCATTAGTCTGACGGTCAATTTTTTATTTCCTGTATCACCGATACCCAAAAAATGACTCTTCAATTATATAGCACACATCATGCTCAAACGTGACTTTAGGGCCATTTTTGGGAACTGGGGACACATGGAATCACAAACTAACCGTCTGATAGGTGCTACATGATCTTAAGATCCATTCTGTGAAAGATCAGGGTGAAAAAAAATTAACCCCATCTAATCCAAAGCAATCAACAATCTTCAAGGAGTCTAGGACGTGAGCGCTTTCAGAGAACGCATGGTCGCGACCAGAGGTACCCATAAATAGTGATGCCAATAAATGTAACCCAACTATCTAAGCCACTTAATTTGAAAGCCATGATCTAAAGATCATAAGTGAAAAGATTAGCACCAAATATAATCTTTATCATATGACTCAATGGACTCCAAGCCATCATCCGACTCAACAGTTGTTTCTGTCGAATCATATGAAAGAGATTGAGTTTTGCACCACTCTTTTGCGTCGTAGATCTGTAGATCATGACCTTTATATCAGACGGTTTAGATGCAACTTCACCTCATAATCGTATCATTTATTTGTACTGTAAAATCGTAGCTTTGCCCTATCTCCTCCGGCCAAAATGTATTTGACTGCTTTAAATTTGACAAAGGAGATTGTTTTTTATTCTAATCTTCCACATGATGCATCTTGAGATCATGGGTATATCATTAGACAATTTTTTTATTTCATGTAGTACCCAATCTTTCACATTAATGCATTTTGGTCCGACGAGATGGGCCGGGTGAGGTTATAGGTTCACATGGTGTGAAGAATGGTGCCTTTGAAAAATAATTTTATACAATATAGTCAAACATCGGAAAAAAAAAAAAAAAAAAATCAAACCATTGTAAAATTTTAAAAGTAAACTTCCCAGGAGTTCTTTTATTTACAAGCCCATGTAAAGTAAAAAAAAAAAATCATTTCCATGAGTTTTTTTTTTTTTTTTACTTTATATGGGCTTGTAAATAAAAGAACTCCTGGGAAGTTTACTTTTAAAATTTTACAATGGTTTGATTTTTTTTTTTTCGGCTATTTGGCTACATTGTGTAAAATTATTTTCCTAAGGCACCATTCTTCACACATGAATTTTTTTTTTTGTCCCAACTTTTTAGAAGATGGGTCTTGAGATCATGGGTATACACTCAGATAGTTAGTTTTTTATTCCGCATGGTACACATCTCAAACAACAACTCTAAACTCGTGAGACAGACATCAAGCTCAAATACAAATCATTGGTCATTTTTTGGAATGAGTGCCACGTGAAATAAAAAAATCGTCTAATGATATACCTTTGATCTTTAGATGCATCATGTGGAAGATTGGGATAAGAAACAATCTCCTTTGTCAAATTCAAAGTAGTCAATGCATGTTGGCCGAAGGAGATGGGGCGAGGTTATGACTTTATAGTGTGAATAAATAGTACGATTATGAGGTGAGGTTGCATCTAAACCGTTTGATAAAAAGGTCATGATCTACAGATCTACGATGCAAAAGAGTGGTTCAAGGCTCAATCTCTATCATATGATTTGATAGAATCAACTGTTGAATTGGATAATGGCTTTGGAGTGCATTGAGTTATAAGATTTGAAAGATTATGCTTGGTGCCAATCTTTTACTTATGATCTTTAGATCATGGCCTTCAAATTTAGTGGCTTAGTTGGTTGAGTTACATTTATTGGCGTCGCTGTTTATGGGTACCTTTGTTCGCGTCTATGCGTTCTCTGAAAGCGCCTACATCCCAGATCCCTTGAAGACTGTTGATTGCTTTCGATGAGATGAGGTTGACAATTTTTCACCCGATCGTCCATAGAATGGATCTTAAGACCATGTAGCACCTATCAAACGGTCAGTTTGTGATTTCATGTGTCCCCAAAAAATGGCCCTAAAGTCACATTTGAGCATGATGTATGCTATATGATTGAAGAGTCATTTTTTGGGTATCGGTGATACAGGAAATAAAAAATTGACCATCAGATTGATGCACCATGCACCCAAGATCTATTTTGTGGAAGTTCTTTGTTAAAAAAATCTCTATCATCTGATCCGAAGAAATGAACATTTTCTAGGGGTCTAGGACGTAGGTGCTCTTAAAGAACACGTAGGCGTGAACAGAGAGGTATTGACATGTGTGCCACATCAAAGAAAAAATTGAGCATTTGATGATAAGCTCATGGTCTCGAGATCCATTATATAAAAAATTATGGTGAAATTTTTTTTCGATCAGTTGATCCAAAGCAGTCAAACGATTTTAGCATAAAATATTTGAGTTACATAGAACGAATTTCAGATTGTAAGGGTAATAAATGAAATTCCTCTTTAATAGAAATAACCCATATCGTGGGCAGAAACGATTTTCAGCCAAATTTTGGTTGAATTCTTTATTCGAGTTTTTCTTTAAAAAAACACTGATTTGTGGGTCTCACATGATTGCCAAACAGTTGAAAGTTTGGGTTTCCGCCAAATTTTACGAGGCTTTTTTTTGCAAAAATTGTTCCGCCAAACAAGGCCTTAATGTTTGATTTTAGGAAATAATAAGGTTAATGTTACAATTCATAGTAAGGCATAAAGAATGTTGCGTTCTAGAGTTTGAAATTAGTGATTTTTTGACCATTTTCCTCAAAAAATGCATTTTCGCTTGGAAACTAATACTTGCCATTCTCTCTCTCTCTCTCCTCTTTATCATTAAAATTCCTATTAAAATCACACGAACATCATACACATGGTTCAAAATTTCAGGTATCGGATACGTATTGTCCGAGCTCAAAACCGATACGTATCGGACGATACGTATTAGAATAATAAAATACCAGACGATACATTGAATGTATCGTCCGAGCATTTACATACAAAATGGCTATATGGTACATTAAATGTACCGTGTCGTCCAAGTCTGATACCGATACGTATCGGTATCGGACGATATTTTGATCCATGATCATGGACATTCGTAAACTCTCCTTTACAGGCATTTGTGTCACGACTCAACACATATGTCAACGATCCTCTCCATGTTTTGGATTAGGTCCCGCCCCGGTTTTATTCCTAGCATAGGGTGATATACGTATCGTCAGCCCTACCCAAAATGCGTCGTTACATGTTAGGGCTAGTCGCACCTCATAGCTTAGGCTTTAAACAAGTCTCTATTTGATGTGTGATTATCACAATCCCCTCACTTTATAGAAGAGCCATCCTCAGTTCTGATATCATTCTGTGATGATCCGGACTCACATGCCAATGATATTATCTGTTTCTGAGGTTAGGTCCTTGCCTCGATTTTGTTCCTAACATAGGCGATATGATCACCACTCCTACTCAAATCACATCATTTCATGTAAGGGCCGATCGCACCTCATAATTCAGGCTCAGGATAAGTCTCTATCCAGTGTGTGAGTGTACCAGTTTGCCTCTCTTCCTCCGGTGACTTGCTCAAAAGGACATGACGCAAGCTGGAGGTGTTGAGTCAATCCCATACGCAATGGTATCTCAAAGCCAAATGCAACTTATCGTTTGGTCATCTCCCATGAACAAGGACTAAATTTTCGGGTTTCATTTCGGTTGGGACAATAATTGACGTCACACCAAGATCCGACCTCTAATAGGTTGAACACTGTATTGTCTTATTTAATCAATTGTAACCGACAATCAATAAATACTACGGGAAATGAAGGAAAACTATACCAAAAATTTGTTGAAATTAGTAATATAAGGGTGAGGAACTATGCATGACATCCAGTCCATTGTTCTGGAGCCATGGGCACATGCATAGTGTCAATCACCAACTTTTAAATTTTTAATTTTATTCTAATGAAAAGTGAAAAATTTTAGTAGCAAAATAAATTGGTAGAAAATTCACATCTTTGATCCGTGAAATGATCAGCATACATAACGATAAAACATATATATATCTAATTCCATGAAGGGACTGATGAACCCTTAGGCTTCAACGGAGAGTCGAGAAAAGCTCAAGAGTCTCAGACTGCGTATGGCATAACTCTTTGCTAGCTAGCCCCTGCCATGATAGAGTTCAGCTGTTTTAGTTGATTCTCGTTCTCTCTTCTAACTCCCTGTAAAGGAGGATTTACTTGCTCTAGCAGTAGCCTCTCTGCTCTCTACTAGCTCCCTATCAGAGCAAATAAAATCAGCTCTGACAAGGAGTGAGTAGACAGGAGGGTAGAACTGCTGAACAAGTAAATCTTGCATAAAATCTTGTTATGCAAGGAGTTATCAAGGATAAGGGATACCTACTAAAGCAGGTAACAAGATGTTAATAAAGAAGATGGGAACTTGCTAAAGCAGGTGAATTCTGCTATAGCAAGGGTTAGTAGAGAGCTATGCCATATGCAACCTCAATATTTTGAGTTTTCCTCAGAAAGTGTATCATTATGAGCTTTCATAAGTTTTTCTTGTCTTTGAGAGTTTCTGTGGGACCCACTGTTTTTTCTTAGTGAAAACGATGTTTCGTTTCCTATTATTTTACTTTGGAAAACTCAGATTTTAAGTCTTTTTGAGTATAGATATCTCTTGGAAGTAACATGATTTTGTTTCACACCCTATTACTTGATTATTTATTGAATTGACATTATCTCTAACTGCCAAGAGAGAGCTCTCTTGAGATAAAATGCCGCACTTGAGTAAGGCATGATCCTACTCTCCGATCCAGTGTTTGATTTTGTAAACACTCGATCTCTGTGGCTAGATTGAAAATTTTGAGACAAGCTTTGTCCCACATTATCAGCCGTAGGAGTCGCCTTTAATTCTCTTTCGATGGTGTAACACTTATCTATCAAGTCCTTATACGAATCACTCCGGTGTCAAACTACTAATTTTCTTATTTGGGGCCTCAAACTTCTCTCAAACCTCCTGAGTCTAAAGTTCTCATTAGAAACCAAGGTTGGTGCAAACTAACTCAGTTAAGTAAAGAGCTTGGCGTAAGCGTCTACGGTCATCTCACCCTATTGAAGGTTCTGGACTTTATCTATCTTCGCTTCCTGAACGTTTTATGGGTAGTACTTATCGTAGAACACCTTCACAAACTCATCTCAATCCCAAACATATCTAGGGACCTCGACATGAGTTTCGTCTTTCTACTATCTCCACCAATTCTTAGCATCTCCTTTCAATTTATAGGTTGTAAACCTCACCTTTATAGTCTCGTTACACACCATCAGATCAAAGATCTTTTCAATTTGCTATACCCATTTCATAGCTACAGAGCTATCTCCCGTCCCATTGAAGTAACGCAGTCGAGTTTTCTGAATTTATCCAATTCCGATCAAGGAGCATGAGTTAGATTTGGATTTGGAGCTCTAGCATTAATGGCATTCACAATTATCTCGGTCAACGTATCAATGTGTTTGTTCGTTATCTGCAACCTTTCAATAACTCACATTAAATCTTAATTTCACATATTCTCGACGTAAGAATCAACCTCAGACTCTGATACCAATTATAGCGACCCAAGTCCTTACAATCCCTGATTGTAAGATCTTAGCCTGTACTATCGAATACCATGATCCTTAAATGTAAGAAATTAACACTACAAGAGCGTTTTTAAATAGCGGAAAAGAAACTCATAAAAATAATTGCATCAATACCCATATCAATCATCTTATTCCAAGCTCATGTCAATCATAAATAATGTTTAAACAAACTATGAAAAACTATTAGCCAATCTTTATTAGATCAAATTGTGAACAACATATTATTGAAAAGAAAATAAAAATTAGGCTACAAAGCTCTCATCGCCATCTATCTCGGGTCCTTGTGGTCTTATCACCATACCCCCATACATTATTATCAACTGTACCTGTCTCATCTAACCATCCACATTAAAGGGTGTAAGTTATACTAGAATGGACCAGACATGCAACCCTTTAAAATGTTAAGGACATGTATTATCATAATAAAGTCATTTTTATAACTCATGAGTGTGTGCATGTGATAAGTATAATTTCAATAATTTGAAAAGAAACTGAACATAACATGTAAATTATTCTTACATGAATTTCCTAACAGCCATGAAATAAGTCATTCTTTTTATATTCATTATAATCGACGACGTATTTCGTACTATGTATTATGTGCTCATCATAACAGTGATCACATGAATTTGTCTTCTCTTTTAAGTTCAACTTTTATACGTCTCTCCAAAGACGTTGACTTTTAGACTTCATCTCTATCAAAACGTTGGGTACAATGAGTCCTTATTCCCATATTATTAGACTTCATCCCTATCAATACATTGTATCCAATTAATCATATTATTCAATACTTGTTAGATTATGTCCCTATGAAGACATTGGGTCTAATCAAGCACGATCCCAATTATCATTTCATCGTATTCATATAATGTTTTTATCATTCAAAATCGTAGATCATCGTAAAGCTTTAAAGTGTATATGAATACAACTATTATGCAAAGACCTTCATAACTAACCCAACTCTCTTAACCTCATTAAATCATATAAGAGAACTAGCCGATAACATGGACCGTACGGCTAAGTTTTGAACCATTTACAACAATATCAAAGTGAGATATCATAGCATGCCTCATATCTAATCGATAACATTGGTCACGACCTTGAACTCGTGGCCACGAGTGTGTTGAATAAGGTTTAATCCCAATCACATGTGTCAATCGATTAAGTTTGAGAAATCAATAGATGGATGTCTGGCGGATTCAGATTCACAAGTTTGAATATTTAGCTATTTTGGAAGATTGCTTTAGCCAAAATTTTCCTAATGTGGTTTGAAGCTTATTAGGAGAAGTGTTTTAAATACTTGACAAGTTTAGAAGATTTGTGAGTCAAGTTTCCAAAAGGGTTGGAGCCTATTTGCAGAAGGTTTCTCTAGGGGTTCCAAGGCATTGTTAGAGAAAGTTTTTTATGAGAAAAAACTGGTGAGAATACTTAGAGGGAAAAAGTATTGAAGAATTATTTAGGGATTGAAGATTCAATTAAAGCCGTTCTTGTGTCATAATTATTATATATTCCAGCAGATCTCTTCTCTGTTATTTGAAGGACTACGTCCTTATTTTTTACAACGTGTTGGCTGCGTAAGATCGTATTTGATCTTGATTGAGAGTGCACTAGAGAGAAGAGTGTGTGTGTGCTGTAAACATTCATCAATAGTGCATATACTCCCATGGGCGTAGCCATCGATTGAGTGAACCACGTAAATCTGTGTTATGTGTGTGATTATTTCATTGCTTGAATCTTCTTATTTTTTTGCATTCATCACGATAAGGAGTTCGTAGTGTGTGTAGAACTCCTAACAAGTGGTATCAAAGCTAATAAGTGGTATCAAAGCGAGGTTTACGCTACAATGGCGATGAAGGTCTTGAATGCACGATTCGAGGTAGAAAAGTTTTCTGGGAAGAATAACTTCACTTCGTGGTAAGTCAAGGTCACAGATCTCCTTGTCCAATAAGGTATTGATGATGCTCTACTTGGAAAGGAGATGGGAAAAAAGGCAGAGATGTCCGATAAAGAGTGGAACTCTATTGATAATAGAGCCATAACCATTATCCGATTGTGCTTGTCTGATAAAGTTCTGTACAACGTTCCTCATGAGAAGGCGATCATAGATTTGTAGAAGAAGATGGAATCTCTCTACATGAAAAAGTCGTTGTCCAATAGACTCTTCATGAAGAAGCAACTCTACACCATTCGTATGAAGGCTGGTATGCGTATTTATGACCATTTGAATTCATTTAATAAAATAGTTAGTGAACTATTGAGCATTGAGGTGAAACTTGAAGAAGAAGATCTCGCACTTCTCTTGCTTACCTCATTTCCTGCATCTTGTGAGCACTTTGTTACCACATTAATTTATGGTAAAGATACTATTGTGTCGAAAAAGTTGACTGCTGTACTTTTTTACGACGAATTGAGAAAATAGCTCAAATCTAACTCCGAGGGGATTAGTCTCTTGAGTGAAAGGGGTTGGAACTATGATGACAAAAAAAATAAATCCAGAGGAGAAAATAAATCAACGAGAGGAAACAGTAGGTCCAAATCTAAGGGTGACAGAAAGGATATTATTTGTTATTTCTGTAAGCAATCTGGACATATTCGCAAATATTGTAAGTAAAGATTGAATAATAATAAAGGTGAAGAAGGGATTTCGCAACAGACTAGTGTTGCTAAGTCAGATTCCTGTGAAGACCTATTGTGTGCATTATTAAGCTCCAGTTAGTTTGATGGTAGATGGATCCTAGATTCAGGGGTATCATATCACATGTGTCCGTACAGCGATTGGTTTGATCAGTACAAGGTAGCCAATGGTGGGACGATTTTGATGAAGAATGACAGTATATGTGAAGCAATGAGTATCGATTCAATCAGAATCAAGATGTTTGATGACTGTGTTCGCACTCTTACTGAGGTCAGACATGTGCCTGATCTGAAGAAAAATCTAATCTCGTTGGGGGCATTGGATGAGATAGGATGTCGTTATCCTAGAATCTAAAAAATTAAAGGTTATACGTGGTGCTATAACCTTGATGAAAGGTGAAAAGATGGAGAATCTGTATAGTTTAGTAGACAACACAATTAGCGACAGTAGTGTTGCAGCTACAAAAAATTTCAATGATCTTTCAGATTTGTAGCACTAGAGTCTTGGTCACATGAGTGAACATGGGCTGACAGAGCTCATATAGAACAAGGTGATTTTTTAAATTCAAACTTGTAAACTGAATTTTTGTGAAGATTGCATCTTCGAAAAGTAGAAGAAAGTTAGTTTCTCTACTGAAAAATACACTTCGAAGGGGCTGATTGATTATATACATTTAGATATATGGGGACCGACAAAAGTCACTTTAGTAGGTGGAGCTAACTACTTTGCATCATTCATAAATAACTACTCCATAAAAGTTTGGGTCTATCCGATTAAAAATAAATCTGATGTGTTTCAGAAATTTAGGCAGTAGTAGAGTATGATTGAAAAGCAGACAGACAGAAGGTGAAGATTCTCATATTAGATAATGGTGGGGAATACTTATCATCAGAGTTTAAGGCTTACTGTAAAAATCAAAGGATTGTTAGGCACTTAACAGTTCTTAAAAATTCTCAGTAAAATGGTGTAGTAGAGAGGATAAACAGAATACTATTAGAAAAAGCATGATATATGTTAAACCATTTTGGCTTGAGTCATGGGTTATGGGGAGAGACAGTGAACACGGCATATTACTTAGTCAATCGGTCACCTTCAGCAGCATTGAATTCGAAAATTGCAGAAGAGGTTTGGTATAAAAGACACGGGAGTTACTCTCACTTGAGGGTGTTTGGATGTGCGGCTTATGCATTACTTCAGAGAAGTGAATGATCCAAGTTAGATCCAAAATCTAAAAAGTTTTTCTTGATTGGCTATGGCGAAAGAGTCAAA
Source organism: Chloranthus sessilifolius (assembly GCA_021018995.1). Classification (NCBI taxonomy): domain Eukaryota; kingdom Viridiplantae; phylum Streptophyta; class Magnoliopsida; order Chloranthales; family Chloranthaceae; genus Chloranthus; species Chloranthus sessilifolius. The sequence goes on from CM037586.1 coordinate 124,762,620, forward strand.
GGTTATCGTTTGTGGGATACACAATCTCACAAAGTGATAGTTGAAAGAGACGTTACTTTCAACGAAGAAGAGTTTTCGATGAAAAAAGCGAAAGACAAACCTCAGCCATTTGATAAACCTCAGGTACAAGTTGATGTTGAAAGACATGAGCAAGATGAGAAAAATAATAGACTCTGAGATAGAGCATGATGACACAATTTCTCAAGACTTGCAGTCCTAGGTACCGGTTCAGATTACTTTGAGAAGGTAAGAGAGGATGAAGAAACGTCCTGAAAAGTTTAAGGATATCGCTCCTTTAACACTTGCACTAATCATAGAGAATGGGGAACCAAGTACAGTACCAGAAGCTCAGGTGGATACAGATGCAGTAAAGTGGCAGTTAGCTATGGAATGGCAGTCACTTTTGAAGATTGAGACTTAGAATCTTATGAAACTTTCTAAAGGAAAAAGAGCCATCGATTGTAAATGAGTCTTTCGAAAGAAAGAAGGTGATAAGATTGAAACTCCAAAGTTTAAAGCAATGTTAGTTGCAAAGGGGTTTTCTTAGAAAGAGGGTATCGATTATAATGAGATATTCTCTCTAGTTGCGAAACACACTTCCATTCGCATGTTGTTGACAGTTGTTTCTCAGAAAGATCTCGAACTAGAACAGATGGATGTGAAAATAACTTTCCTCCATGGAGATCTTCAGGAAGAGATTTATATGAGACAATCACTTATTTGTAGATTAAAGAAATCCTTGTATGGTCTCAAGCAGGCAACGAGGTAGTGGTATAAGAAGTTTGAATCATATATGTTGGGCATAGGGTATCACAGGAGATAATATGATTATTGTGTCTACTGAAAAGAGTATGGTAAAGGAGAGAGTCTTCTTAATTCTCTATATAGATGATATGTTGATAGCAGTAAGAAGTAAGATTGAAATCAACAAGCTGAAGCAATCATTAAGCCAGAAGTTTGAGATGAAGGATCTTGGTTTCGCAAATAAGATCCTAGGTATGAAAACCATGAGGGATCGTGAGAAGAAGATGCTTTGACTTACTCAAAGGACCTTTATTTAAAAGCTCATTGAGAAGTACAATATGAGTGATGCCAAGCCTGTATAAACTCCTCTAGCAGAGCATTTTAAACTCACAAAGAAGATGAATTCATTCACACATGAAGAAAGGGAATACATGAAAAATATTCTGTATGCCAATGTCGTTGGGAGTTTGATGTACGCCATGGTGAGTACACGTCCAGATTTATCACATGCCTTGAGTGTGGTTTGCAAGTATATGTCAAATCCGAGTGAGGAACATTGACTTATAGTGAAATGGATATTGAGATACCTGAAAGGTACAACTGAACATGGTTTGATGTTTGAAGGTGGAAATACAAGTAAGTTGGATCTCTACGGGTACATTGATTCCGACTATGCTGGTGATCTTGATAGAATAAGGTCTACCACGGGGCATGTGTTCTTTGTGATAGAATAGCTATCTACAAGAGTAAATGAGGCAAGGAGTTGTATTACCAAATGTAAAAGTAGTACTCTGTCGGACCCAAAAAGTGAAAGAGCTGATCTTTGCCCCAAAAGAACTAACCCAAACGCAGCCTAGAGCTCCTAAGTGTGTGTTATAGTTTGTTAATTATTTTTTACATAACAACATAACAAGAAGAATAAAGAATTGAGGGGTAAGAGTTTCTCCTTCTCTTCCTCCCTGATAAGAGCTATTTCCTCTTCTTTGTAAAAGTCAAATTTCTTCTTCTTTAAAAGTATCTACTCACTGATCCTCTTCTTTTATTTTCCGCTTTTCAACTTATCTTAGTTCTTCAAACCGATATGAACAATTCCATTGATTTGGTCATTGAGGATCTTAATATCAAACTTTCTCTTACTCTCAATGAACAAAAGGAAATTGTGGCTTAGTTAGACGAGATAAATGACTCTCTCGGATACTGTCTTCTAAGGAAGGTATTTTGTTCTAAAAAGTAAGTTTTGAGGCTTTCAAGAGTACAGTGGTGTGGATGTGAAATTTAAGGAGCATGCTTCGGATTAGGGAGATGAAAGAAAATGTGTTTCTGTTCAGTTTCCCAGACCAAGCAAACCTTAATCGTATAAAAAAGCAAGGGTTGTGGAGTTTCGACAGCAATCATATAGTCCTATCGGAATTGTAGGCAGACAAAATGATGTTGAGTTCAATAGAACAACGTTCTGGATTCGATGTCTGGGTCTCCCATTTGGGGTTATGAATTAGCAAGTTGGAGAGAAAATTGCAAATTCCATGGGCGTGCTAGAACCAATTGAATTGGACGAGAACGGACAATGTTGGGGATCCTATCTTCGAGTTAGCTAGAATCAGTATTGATATTACAAAGCCATTGCAAAGATGATTATGATTTAAATTTCCAAACTTTTCCCAGAGATGGATTCAAATTCAGTATGAGCGTCTACCATGGTTTTGTTATAGTTGTGGTATAATCGGACATACTCACAGAGAGTGTGCTAAGCGGGTAAGCTTCTATTTCTACGCTATGAGGTATCGTTGTAAAGCTTCGATTGAAGCTTTGTGTGAAGCATTTGATCGGTGTTTGCCCCTGTTTCTAATGTGTTGGGAGATTTTGTGGATCATGAGTTTGTCGATGGTAGTGACGTCTCTTCGGATGGATCTTCGGTGTAGGTTACCGGCGGATCATGGTGGTGGATTCTTGAAGTTTTACCTTACTTTCAAAGTCCTTGAATTCCGTGTCAGTGTTAGATGGGTCTTAGATACTATTCAATGTATTTTAATGTTAGTTATTATAACTACGACTATTGTCGCCCTCTACTTTGTAAAATTTCATCTCAAAAAATAATAATAATAATACAACAAAACTTTTTCAGTTTAGCTCCCCGTTGGAATCAAATTACATTTCAGTGGGTCTCCCAAAGGCCACTACAAAATATAAGACTGTTAGCGGCAGGAAAAAACTGCCGCTAATACCCTTGCTCTAGTAGTCTTAATAGGTTTTTTGTTGGGCACTTTAGAAAACAATGCCTCAAAAACAAACTTTTTAGCATAAAAGACCTGGCTTCAAACGCTTTAGAAAAATGGCACTTTCACAGATTTTGGAACATTAGAAAATTGTGAAAGCACTGTTTTTTTACAAATGTTTAGAAAAAACAATTCTTTCACGGTTTTATGAAGTTCTAAAATCCGTGCAAGGGCCGTTTTTAAATTGGATCTTTTTTGCTAAAAAGTTCAGTGAAAAACTGTGAGAAATAGGTACAGATCCCGAATGGTCAGTAATGGCACAACCGCCAAATCCTAAAATCACAAATGAGTCCCTCTTAAAGAAAACAGATACAACCGTCCTTAATTATGGTACCACTTTCCCTCTTTCTACCAAAAACGTGGTAGGAAAATACACGCTCTCTCCCCCTTAAAAATAGCGACCAAAATTGATCTCTTTCAAATCCCCTCAACTACCCTTTCCGAATCTAGCCTTGCCAAATCGGACACCCATTGGGTAACGATCTTATTGAAGAAAGATTAGATAGAGTTTTGGCGAATCATGAGTGGACTTCTTTATTCCCTATGGCAGTCATGTCTCAGCTGATTTCCTCTAACTCAGATCACTCTCCCATTGGCGTCACTGAATTGGCAAAGAATGATGAATGGAGTAGGGGACCCAAAAGACTTCACTTTGAATCTTTGTGGGCTCAATCTGAAGATTGCGAAGAGGTTATTAAAAATAATTGGGGTTTTTTTCAGCTGGATCCAAATTTAAACGTTTGCAATAATATAAAAGCCTTCTCCAACCAATTGACGCGATGGAATAAAGAATGTTTTGGAAACATCCAACGTCAAATCACTAAGCTGCATAATTCTATAAAAATGAAGAGAAGTGGTGATCCATCTTTTCTTAATAATGAGGAGGAGAGGAATATGCTCAAGGAAATTGATACTCTTTTGGCTAAAGAAGAGATGATGTGGCAACAACGGTCTAAAGATTTATGGCTAAAGAACGATGATAAGAACACTAAATTCGTTCACTCTGCGGCTTCTCAAAGAAGGAAGGTTAATTGCATAAAGGGTCTCAATGATAATGATGGAAGATGGCACACCTCCCAGGCCGATGTGGAATCAATCATATCATGACATTTCTCTGAACTTTTCAAGTCCTCAAATCCGAGTAGGATTGATGAAGCTCTCCATTGTGTGGAACCAAAAGTTTAGACAGAGCAAAATACGTGGCTTGCTTGCGAGTTCTCAGCCGTGAAGGTTTGCGATGCTCTTTTCCAAATGCACCCCATCAAATCTTTAGGTCCCGATGGTATGCCTCCTCTTTTCTTTCAAAAGTATTGAAATATTGTGAGTCATTCTGTTTCTAAGTTTGTTCCTGACTATTTGAATGGCTCTTTGGATTTGTCTTATGTTAACTCTACTCATATTGTGCTCATCCCGAAAGTTAAAAATCCTACTAGTCTTTCACAATTTCGGCCTATAAACCTTTGCAATGTGATTTATAAAAGTATTGCAAAAGTGTTAGCAAACCGCCTCAAAGTAATTTTGCCCAACATTATATCAGAAAACCAAAGTGCTTTCGTCCCCCGTAGACTCATATCGAAGAACTCTCTTGTGTCTTTTGAAATCGCTCATTTCCTTAAAAATAAAAGATATGGGAATAAAGAGTGGTGTTCGTTAAAATTAGATATGAGTAAAGCCTATGATCACGTCGAATGGTCTTTTCTTGAAAAGACTATGCTTAAGATAGACTTTAAGCATATGTGGGTCTCTTTAATTATGGGATGTGTGAATGCATTTCTTTTGAATTCTTGGTCAATGGGCAAGTTATTAGTAAGGTGTTCCCTAGTAGAGGCCTCCGACAGGGTGATTCCATATCTCCCTACTTTTTTATTTTGTGTGCCGAAGTCTTTTCTAATCTTATTTCCTCTAGAACCCTTAGTGGAAAGATCTCTGGCAATAGTATTTGTAGGGGAGCCCCTATCATTTCCCATTTGTTCTTTGCTAATGATAGTATTATATATCTTTCAGCAAATGAAGTCGAACGTGAAAAAATTGTGAACATCCTCAAACTTTATGAAGAGGCTTCAGGTCAAATGATAAATTTTGATAAATCGAAGATCTCTTTTACTAAAAATGTTTCAAATTCTTTGCGGGAAAACATTCTTAACATTCTACAGGTTAAAGAAGCGGGAGTACATGATTATTATTTGGGTTTTACCTATGATTGTGGGTAAATCAAAGAGAGCTACTTTTGACTTTATTAAAGAAAGAGTTTGGAGGAAACTCATGGGATGGAAAGGAAAACTTCTATCGAAAGCTTGTAAGGAAGTATTGATCAAAGTTGTGGCCCAAGCTATTCCTACTTATCTGATGAGCAGCTTTAGACTACCAATTGTCCTCATTAATGAGATTTCGTCACTCATGGAGAAATTTTGGTGGTGTCATAACAAAAAGGAAAGAGGCATTCATTAGAGTCCTTGGAGAAAAGTATGTAAATTCAAACATGAGGGAGGCATGGGGTTTAGAGATCGTATCGCATTTAACAAAGTGTTGCTTGCCAAACAAGTTTGGAGATTGTGTGCTAATCCGAATGCTACCATTACTCGACTCCTAAAAGCCAAATATTTTCCAAACTGTACCATTTTTGAAGCAAAATCGGTGGCTAACTCCTATTTCACTTGGTCTAGTATTTTGTCAGCCAAAAATATTGTTGCAAATGGGCTCCTTTGGTGGATAGGAAATGAGACTTCTATCTCAATTTGGAATGACAGATGGGTCCCTAGACATTCCACATTTAAGGTTATCTCTCCTTATACATTGGAAGGTGGTAAAGTGTCAGATCTAATTTTGAAGGATCCAATCAGATGGGACGAAGAAAAGATTAGAAACATTTTTCTCGAAGATGATGCCAATCACATCCTGAGAATTCCTCTTCCCTTAGTTGATAAAGATGATAGGATTGTTTGGGCGTTCTCTAAGGACAGACGATTTTCGGTGAGAAGTGCTTACATAGTTGCTCGAAAGGAATTGGGAAATTGTGATAGTAATGTATCTTCTAGTACATCTCCTTCCTATTCGTTTTGAAAGGATTTGTGGAATGCGAAAATGACTAATAAATTGAAATTTTTTCGTGGTGTGCATTTTTGAATTTTTTTCCTGTGATGCAACTTCTACACAAAAGGATCACTGACGTCTCTCCGTTTTGTGACTGCTGTGATAATTTGGTTGAAACGGTAGAGCATGCATGTAGAGATTGTCCCAAAGCAGTTGCTATTTGGTTTTTATCTCCTTTAGAGATTCGGGTGCATCTGTACAAGCACCTCAATTTTAAGGATTGGATAATGGAGTTCCTCTCTCAAGTGAGCTCCTCTCACTTGGAAATTTTCTTTAACTTGATATGGCCCTTATGGAATGAAAGAAATCATATTATCCATGGAGAAAAGCCACGAGATCCTCTCCTTATTGTCAATACTGCGTATAATTTTCTCTTCGAGTATCAATCAGCTAATTTAAAAAATCTGACAGAGTTTCCCTATCATGCTCCCTTGTGCCTAACGTTTGGTCCCCTCCAACACATGATCTTTATAAAGCAAATTTTGGCGCGGCTTGGTGTGCTCAGAAGGGGACTGCTGGTGTTGGTGTTATTATTCGAGATCACGCAGGCCGACTGATGGGTTCGATGCCAAAGAACTGTCTATATGTCTCCTCTAGTGATCACTGTGAGGCTATTGCTTTATTGGAAGCTGCCATTTTTGCGGCTGAAACGGGTTTCAATAGGATCATATTTGAAGGAGATTCCAAAGGGTGATTCATGGTGCATCTACCCATGAGGAAGATGTATCCAAACTTTCTACTCTTTTTCATAACATTAATACTAAAGCTTCCTAGTTTCTGTCCTGCTCATGGGCTCTAGTCAAGTGCTCTGTTAACGGTGTTGCTGATGTGCTAGCCAAACTTGAGCTTATTGATGGATGTAATGAAGTGTGGATGAAGGATGCCCCTCCACAAGTTTATGATACTATTGTATCTGATTTCTCTTGCTAATGATATGCTATTTCCTATCAAAAAATAAAAAGAATTGAGAATTGTACATTAGTTAATGATAAGATGGGCTAAAACGGAAAACTTGATATCTTTGGAACGTGTTCTATATGAGACATCATCTAAGCCATCTGATGTGAAGGACGTGATGTAAAGATCTTTGGTCCCTAAAATTGGCACGAAACACGATCTCTATCATCCGATTCAACACAATCAGTGACTCTGTTAAATCGAATAATAGAGAATGTGTTTCTTGCCCATCTTTGGCGTTAAAGATCTTTACATCATTAATGAGGTGTGAATATGACCATATTTCACACCCTAAAGCCTACATTTAGTCATCCGGTGAAGGTTAGCTGACAGATTTATGAGGTTTTAAGTGTTTCAGGAAAATCTAGCCATTGGGTGCATTGGGAAGCATAGAAAAACATAAAAACAATCAACGCCGGAATATGAGACCAAAGGAACCGTCAGTCCCTGCTATTCATGAAATTTCGATGGATCGATCATACTTATCGATCAATCGAGCTTATATTCAAAGAAATATATACAAATTTTTGTTCACTGTTTTGTATATATATATTTGATCGATCGACCAACTAAGTCGATCAATCGGATTTTGAATATTAAGAAGCGACAGATTTTAAGGCTAAAATCGATCGATCGACTTTGAATTTCGAATTTCCGAACTGAGACCCTATTTAAGCAAACTCGAAAATTAGGTTTGAGGATCATTTTAGCTTTTATTTTTCCTGGCATTTTAGTTTTCTTCCAACTTTTCTTTTACCTTCCCAGCAATGTCCTTCCATTTTCTAGGTTTAGATTCTAGATTAGTCTACTTTTCTGCATTTTGAAGGAGTGTAACGGTTGGATTGAAGTTTTTGTGGAATTTATTGGAGCCACTTTACGGTATTTTAATGTTCATTTCGATTTATCTTTCAATCATATTGTTCATTTCAGTTATGAGTAGCTAAATGTTTTTGAGGATGGGGATCTAATGAACCTCATCCGAGATTTTCATTTATAATAATATAGAACTACGCTTAGGATACTATTTTATTATAAATGCTTTAATCTTTAATGTCTTTTTGCTCTTGCCAATCTTGTGAATTCCGATTGCCACATAAGATATGGGTGCTAGTCATGCTTCTCCCATGATATCGGATCTGCAATGAGGAACTTATACCGGGTTCCTTTTTGATATTTTTTGTGGCATTAATTTATCGTTATTAGAAACCTCTTTTACAGTGAATGTTTTGCCCCATTTCTTTCGGCATTAATTTATCATTATTAGAGACATTTTTTACGGTGAATATTTTGCCACATATCTTTTACGGTTGTTGGAAGAGCATACATTTTAAATTAGTTCTGTGAATTAAGTGTTATATTTTCCGTAAGTATTTGATTGAGTTCAATATTCATGAGCATTGCTTCTTGTGAGAGTATCGTATCTCAACCAATAGATCTATATTTTGTAGATAGTAAACAAATGATGGGGGATTTAGCATCCTAATCCTCTCGTTTATCCTTAATTAAATTTCATTTTATTGCTTAGTTCTCGTTTCTCACAAAACTCTAGAAAATTAGTAAACTAGTTAAATATTATGCTGAATCTATAGTTTTTCTTTAGATTAATTGCTATTTTCATTTTCTAAAATTTTCTGACCAATATTCATGGGAACGATCTCGTACTCTGCACCCATTGGCTAAAATCTGATTCATGCGCTTACGAGTAAAACTCATTTAAAATCACAACAAGTTTTTGGCGTCGATGCCGGAGATTCGGTGTAGAAAATTAACAATTTTTAGGAAATGGAAAACTGATTTTAGGAATTTCTGTAGATTTAAATTGATGTTAATACTAGTTTTAAAAATATATATAAAAAAATCGAAAAAATTGAAAATTTTTAAGTATCAATCGATCGACCTTCTTGATAAATTCATCAATTCTTTAAAAAAAAAAGTTGCTCTCTTTGGCATAATTCGAATTTTCGAATTTACAAAAATTCAAAATTTTCAAATTCAAAAAAATTGAAAATTTCAATTTTGAAATTCAAAAAAAAAGAGAGAGAAATCTTTCAAAGTTCAAAATTTTGAATTAAAAAAAATATATATTCAAAATTCAGAATTTAAAATTTGAAATTCAAAATTCAAACTTTAAAAGTCAAAATCTTAAATTTTGAAAAAAAAAAATTCGAAATTTAAATTTCAAAATTCAAAATTTTCAGAAATCTTTGAATTTCTGAAAAGGCATACCTTACAAAGTAAGGTCATGCCTTTTTAATTTTTAATTTGGAGCAATTTTCAGTAATATATATATATATATATATATATATATATATATATATATATATATATATATGTAGGAAAAGGTGTCCATCCTCTATGGGAGGATGGTCAGCGTCCTCCAAGCTTCCACGTGGCATCCAAAATATTGTTTCGATACCAAGTGGAGCTCGGGTGCGTTGCTTAGATCATATTTGAAAAAAAAAATTGAAAACTCATCTCCACCATGTGTTTTTTGAACCGTGAAATGTGAACCAATGAAACCCGTAAAACTTTGGCTTGTGGGTTTAAAAAGTTTTTTTTTTAATTTTTTTTTTTCAATATTGATCTATATCGTCCAGCTATGCTCCACATGACACCCAAACAGTGTTTTGGGTGCCACGTGGAGCTCCATGTGTATCTTGGAGGACGGTCACCGTCCTCCATGGAGGACCTAACCGGCTCCTATATATATATATATATATATATATATATATATATATTATTTCGGGTTTGTGAAATTCGATCGATCGATCCGGCGTTTCGATCGATCGACTGTGCATTGAAAGTCTAGTCCTGGATTTTTGATAAAATTCCAAACAAATTTTCAGAAATCCTAATTTGTTGAAACATGCAAATTTTACTTTGAGAATGTTGATGCCATGTTCTAATTATTGTATCTATAAAGGTAAAATTTAATGTGAAGATTTATGGGTAGATTTAAAGTTCATGCTTAGAAATTGCTGTGTTTAGTCCATGCTAAGGGTCTAAAAATCAAGAAACCTATTCGAGCATTGAACTGCATGATCTGAGTGGAGACCAAACCCAGTAAGATCTAGATCCTTTTATCCATTCTTGATGAGTGAATACAACAACTCGGAGTTTTCTTTGAGTATGAATCATTTGACATAATCTCATCTATTCAATCTTGGCTTGTGATCTGCATGACATCATCTTCATATTATTTTTGTTAGAACACATTATGTTGTTACTCAAGACAAATAGGTATAAATACCATCTTGTGGAGAAATGATTGGGGGCCCTTTTTTACTCGTTTGTTCTGAAAATGCCCCACCTTTGTATAATTATTTCTTTTTCATACCCCTTTGAGCCTAATTGAAGATTATTGACCTTTGATGTTCTTTGTTAAATCACAATAACCTTTCCCTTTACACCAACATTGAAGATTAGTCTCACCCGTTTAATTTATAAGAAATTAGGAACGTAGAATGAGAATAAAATAAAATAATAAAAATGAGAGAGAGAGAATAAAAGAGTGAGTGAAGAGAAAAGGAGTTGTGATTTTCACGGAGAAAGGTATTTAAAAAAAGAGGGAGGAGGAGGGGGGGGGGGGGGGGTGTTGGTAAAAGAAAAGAAGTTGTAAAAAAAAAAGAGAGGAGAAAGTATGAGGTGTTTAAAAAAGAAAATCAAAAGAATGGTAAAAAGAAAAAGAAAAATAAAGAATAGTGAGACATTGTGGAAAGCGAAAGTGAAGAAATAGAGAATCAAATGAGTACAGTTCCAGTTTCTCAGAAATTTTTGAATCCTAATTTCCTTTTTCTTTTAAACCATACCTGAGCTCAATTACAACCCTAAAAAGCCCCTCATGGTCCAATCATTGAATGATAATTGCCTTGTGGAGGAGAATGCCATGATGCATATGACGCATAATATGACATGCTTAGAATAGATAAACATCTTTTCATATGAGATTTATTTTTATTTATAGATACACCATGTTGCTTTTATGTGAGATCCTGCTTTTGTGCTTTGCATTGACATCTCACATGTGTGCGAAATTTAACCTTCATCAGAGTGCTTTTATTGTTGAGAGTATACTATTGTGAGGATTAGGTCAAAGCATAGATCTAATGGTTCACGAATTGGATAAGTCTTGAGATGGAAGGAACTTACTTTTGATAAACACACTCAATTCATCTAAGCATGAATGAAAAATATACGTGGGGATCAGAACATTGAACCAACTTGAATAGATATCGATAAGATTAGCATGACATTGGTATTTAAGAATGAGAAATTGCAAAGTATGAGTTTTTTCTCTTTAAAAAAGTATACTCCGCATAGAAAATCGATTTTGAAAATGGTTTTAAAATGTTTGGAAGTTTGTGGGTAGTTTCACTGAAAACTCTTAGGAGATAAAACTCCTCCACTAAGTTTAAGGACTTTGTTGCATGTGCTAAATGCAACCGTGCACGGAAGTAGAATTTTTTCATTATTTTATAATGATAGTTTACTTTTCAGTTTGCTTATGATATTTTACTTTTCAGTTTGCTTATGTTCTCTTTTACTCGAAGACTAGTAAAGTGTAGGTTTGAGGGTATGATAAGGAGTGAAATATGATTATATTTCATACCCTGAAGCCTATATTTAGCTATCCGATGAAAGCTAGCTAACATATTTTTGAGGTTTTAAGTGTTTCAAAAAAATCTGGCCATTTGGATACATTGGGAAGCATAGAAAAGCATAAAAACAATCATGTCCTTCAAATCAAATGACTTAGATGGTGTTCCACATGGTACACATCCCAAAAATACCAAGTCTTTGTATTCCGCTTTAACCCATGTGTGTGTCGTAGTTCAAATCTCGTGTGCAAGTTGTATCTCTTTAAACATAATGGGTGGCTCTGTTCACACCCACATGTTCTCTGAAAGCACCCATGTGTGCAACCCCTAGACGATGGAGATCGTGTTTCACCCCAATCTTCCACACAATGGATCTTGAGACCATGTCGTACCTATCAGACGATCAATTTTTTATTCCACATGTCACAGATCCCCAAAATCTGCACCTTGTGTGAAATGGCACACATCAGGCTCAAACGTGATTTTAGGGCCATATTTTGGGGATTTGTGATATGTGGAATAAAAAACTGACCATCTGACAAGTGCGACATGGTCTCAAGATCCATTATGTGGAAGATTTGGATGAAATATGATCTCCATCATCTGATCCAACCCAATCAATTGGTTTTAAGGGGTCTTCGACGTAGGTATTTTCAGAGAACGCATGGGTACGAATAAAGCTACCCAAACATAATTGAGTACCTCTGTTTGCGTTCGCCCATTCTCTGAAAGCGCCAACGTCCCAGACCATTTGAAATCTATTGATTGCATCAGATAAGAAGATGGATGTCATGTTTCATCCCTCAAAAATGGCTTATATTCATGTTTGAATATGATGTGTGTCATATAGGTGCGCCATGATCTCAAGATTGTTTGTGTGAAAGACGATCTCTCTCGCATGATCCGAAAGAACACTTGAGGTGCCAACATAATTTATATATATAATTAGTTTATGGGAGCCATTACTTGCACTCTTTTCAAGTGATTACACCAAATTTAAAAGAAAGACTTGCAAGTTTGGCAACCTCTACAATGTGAAAACATTATGTAAACCGTTTAATTTAAAGGCTATGATTTAAAGATATTAATTACAAAAAATTAAAATAAAATATAATTTTTATTATTTGATTTTTTTTTTTTTTGATTAAATGAAATCAAAGGCTATTATATAATTCAACAATTAACTATAATAGATTGTATGACAAGCATCCAGTTTTGCTCCATTTTTACATCCCACATATACCTAAAATGCAAAATCTTTCTTTTATACTCGATGCAATCTCTTAAAAAACGTCTCCAAGTAACGGCTCCCTTAGTTTATTTGTCATTCTTCTTAATTTATTATATGGAAATAGAAAAAAGTAGTGTATGATAAGTAATTTCCTTAAAAGTGAAGGGTAAGAAGGTGTGGCAGTAACACCATGAAAAACACAACAAAAAAATTCCATGTCATCAATCCGCAAGATACTCTCAGAACTATTCTCGACGCTCCGATCTACACCTCTCACTCCACTCTCAGCCGTTAGATTCCTTGCCTTTTCTTTTAATAAAAAAAAAATAATCTCCAAATCCATCTCTCTATCTCCGACAGCGTCGGCCTCTCCGAAGCCCCAGCACCGCATCTCTCTACGCTCGCCGCATGGCTCGCGTTACCGTCCCTTCCAAAAACGGATCCGATCACCACCCTCCATACGCACAGGTAAACCACCCTGCTCAATTTCTTCTCTGTATATGCTTAACACCCGATCTCCATCTCATCATCTTTCCTCGTTCTCTTATCACCGCCAGATGATCTTTACAGCAATCACATCCCTGAACGAGAAGAGCGGGTCGAGCCGCACAGCCATCGCCAAGTTCATCGGGCGTGCGTTCGCTAACCTCCCCAAAACCCACGCCTCTCTTCTCACCACGCATCTCCGAAGGCTCAAACAAAACGGCCATCTCATCATGGTCAAACATTCTTACAAACTCCCTAAGCTATTGCAACACCCGGTTTTGGCTGATGCCCCGCACAGAGGCCGCGGTCGCCCGCGCAAGCCAACGGCCGTCATTACCGCTCCAGTTGGGCCGCGCAGGGGCCGCGGACGTCCACCCAAGTCCAACCCTAAACCCATATTACCCAAAAGACCGCGCGGTCGACCACGTAAGGAGTCAGCCGTTGTTGCCGTTAGATCTCCTTCAAGGCCGCCTGGCAGGCCGCCGAAGATTGACAGGTCGGTGATCAGGCCACGTGGAAGGCCGCGTAAGATTGGTGCTGGGTCGTCGACCGCCCCTCAGAAGAAGCAGAGAGTGGTTGGTGATGTTGACACCTCAGCACGTAGGCCACGTGGCAGGCCTCCGAAGGTTGCGAGGGTGATGGCAGAGGTGGAGATGGAATGAGGCTTTTAATGGGCTTTGTTTGGTGGCGTTTCAATGCTTTGGTTTTTTTTTTTTTTTTTTTTTTTTGGTTTTGAAGTTTCCGGTTTTGTAGGTATAGTTTTTTTAATGTATGTGATTTGTTGTACAATACCTCAAGTCTTATCGAACTGACCAAGTATTGTTGACTGCGTTGACTTTGCGGGAAAAAATGTAATGGGAATGACCAGCAGCTACGACGGTGCTCCTCCCCCTCTTTATTTCTTTGTTATTCAGCGTGCTTGGATTTTTATTGTTGTCACTGATTTTGGGGGATAGAAGTTGGTGTAGACGATAGGCTATATAGTTCCTTGGACAGATTTATTGAGTACAAAGTGGTGGCGGCTGACATGGCTGACTGACTGCACTGAGCTGCATATATCAGCTGCCTACATTTTGTCTTTCTAAAATCCAGTCCTCCATTTCCGTAGTTCCTTGTTTGGGATTTAGAAAGTTGGTATCTATTATTTTACTTGGTTTTAGTGTTAGGCACGGTCACCAAAATGGGGATATATACACCCCTTGTATCTAGTTGGGATTATAAAGTAAGTATTAATTATTTAAAGACTTTGAAAACTGAGATATAGGATTAATCTACCCAAACGGTCCGTCACTGAATGATGGTTGATGCGCTCTTTCATACGTCTGGTCTTTTAATCATTTCGAGGCTTTTGAATGTTCAGAAGATCATCAGCAGAATGCATGCCTGCTTTGCGGCATACATGCATGTCTCACCAGCTCGGAGTGAACTTTGATAGAGGCCTGAGTCGGATTTCCGTTGATTGTTGGTGTCCATTGATAATGAACACCAAGATGGGGTGTTTGCGTTTTTGGTATAGTACCACACTTGTTCCTATCATCTGGTCGTGCGACGTCTGTCTTCATGAAAAAACTAGTTGGAATGTACTTGATGAAAAAACAAGTGGGAAGTGGGAACTGAACGGTTGAGCTGAATATATATCCTCAAAAGGGTTTATAACAATAACATGCTAACTAGTACAACTAACTAATAAAAAATAAAAAAAGTAGGGAGCCATAATTTGCACGCGTCTTACTAAGTGATTGGACTGAATTTAAAGAAGGACTTGGTTTTTTAGGGACAAGATATGTAAAAATGAAATATGGCCGTGTGATTTGATGCTCATGATTGATTAGATCTCTTGTGCAGAAAATTAGAGTAAAACACCATGCTTATTATATGATATATTGTAGTGAACTGTTGAATTATATAATAGCCTTTGATTCCATTTAATCACATGATAAAAATTATATTTTGTTCTAACTTTTTACAATTGATATTTTTAAATTATGACGTTCAACCGACTTAGATGTTGTCTTTTTTTTAAATGGTGTCTTTTTTTTTAAATTCAGCACAATCACTTGAAAAGCGTGTGCAATTATTGGATCCCAAAAAAGTATTTTGGCCATATTTTTTTAAGCTTATTTGCACTGCATTGATTTTTCGCAACCAATAGATGGATTGCTCCTCAAATTTTATGGGTTGTGTAAAAGGAGACCAGTGACAACACTGCCACTCGGTTTAGGCACACAAATTTGACCCGTTGGGTCAGATCGGGCATAAGGCATCATCCAATTCGACCTTTGGATAGGGTCTCGCAAAGGTTGGAGCTGAGATTCTAGGTATAAAATAAAGAAAAAACAGAGGTTTTACCCGGGTTGTTCGGTTTCCCAATTGGATTTTTGGGTTTCGATGGGTCAGGTGTACGGTGTACCATCCGGTCAGGTAGAGCTTTCGCCAATTTCCAGTTGGGGAGTCAAAACTATTTCTCGAGGTTTGTTTAACGGATGACTTATGAAAAAGATCTGGTATTAGGTGAATGTGTCCCATTTACCAACCAAGGGTGCTGATTGAGTGATATTTTGAGCACGACATCGTTTTGGTGGGCACATGGTGCGACATGCTGCACGGACTTATTGCTAATAGTAGCTTCGGCCTTAAGATTACATTGAAAAATTATCCCTAAATTGTGCTTAAAAAGTCTCCCAGTGCTAAAACATAAATGTTAAATACTCATGACAGTGCTTCAATTATTGGACTTTTTAGCTTTTAAATCACATGGTCGCGATGTAATCATGGAGCTGAATCCGATTAGACAATCCCCTATACACCACATGGTTCCAAAGACAACATTTTTGTAACAATTTGGCCCAATTTGATTTTTTTAACGGTATTAGATGATGTTTTACACTCTTTACGATGTTAATACTCCACACTGAAATATACCCTCTCTTTAAAAATCTCTACTGTTGTCTCTCGCAACCTTCTTCTTTTAAGAACCCCAAGTCTTACTCTTTTCTTTTTAAGAGGCCTTAGCTGTCACAATTTCATCTTTCTCAACTCATCTCTCCCAACTCTCTCTAATCTATTTCTTCAAAACTCTTGTGTGTTTTTCTGCTCAACCACTGCGACCTCTTTCTAGTGACAAGATCGAAGAAAAAGGAGAAAGCTTGGACGAATCAACGCTTTGGGCATCGATCTCTTCAACTCGAACCGTCGTAGATCTTCTGTTCACGCTTCAACATGTGGGTATCCATTAATCCTCTCTGTTCTTCTCAAATCCCGTCGCTTAGGGTGCGTTCAATTGCGCATCGACGGGTTTAAAATTATTAAACCTAAAATATCTTTTGAATATGTAGATTTGTATTTAGGTATCTCCATTTTTAATTAAATCAGTCAAATCTATCTATTTTAATATTTCATTTTCTTCTAATTCTGTATAATATATAAATATGCATATTTTAAAATATTATTTTTCTCTTAAATCTATATACGTTGTAAACATTATATATATATGTTCTTTTATTTTATGTTTAAATCTGTTCCTTTGTTTGGCTGCCGCCTACGAACAATCGGTTGGACAGTGCTAGAAATTGGTAGGGAGGTTTAATCCTACCCAAGCTTCAACTTCCGTAGAGAAATCGACCCACATTTGTTGGATATGGTTCTAACTCGTTTGGGCGGACCAAGACGGACGCCCGTGGCTACAGGACGGACGTCTTCATTTTGAACACCCCACAGTTCAGTGTAGAATGGACGTTTGCAGCTTTAGGACGAACGTACTCAGATTTAGGACGGACGTCCGCAACTATAGGACAAACGCCCGCATTTTGGATACCTCATTGTTCTGCGTAGGACAGACGTATGTGGGCGCAGAGCGGACGTCCAATGTTCCTACAACGACAAAGTGTGTTCATTCACACAATTAAAGTGGAATCGTTGATTGCCCATACCGAGCTCGTTTCTTATCGAAACGTAGCATATGAGTAGCCAAAATTTATTGCTTCGATGTAACCTTCGCGATGGTATGGATATTTTAGGGCTTCGATGTCATCCATTAAGTCAAATTTTGACTTTTCATATTTTTCAAAGACATTAGAGATGTCTCTTAAGACAAGACTTTAAGTACTTAGAAATCTATTTGCAATGTTTTGGACTTAGATTTCATACCTGATTCAAGGTCTGGGGCCCTGAATCATCATTATTTTTGGAAGAGTATCGAATACTATATCCCTGATTATTATGACCAAAATTCCTAATGCATAGGTCTTTTGATCGACAATAATGAATGATTTAATACTAAAATCATATATCTTTCCGATTATAACGTATTAGTTATCTATATTTATTACCTCAACGCAACCTTCACGATGGCATGAAAATCTTTAAATCTCGATGCCACATATAAAGTCAAACTTGAACCTTTCAGGTTTCTCGATCACACATACACTTGAATTACACCTACCTTATAATCGTATTGACGTGTTATAAATATATTTGTACATATGTAAAACATAATTTGAACATTCAAATTTATTTATCAAGCAAAAATATGAAATTATTATTATTATTATTATTTTATACGAGTTATGGATAGGCTAGGTCATGTATGCGAGTGTGTGAGATCATGCATTCGCCTGGGTGTGGTGATTCATTGAGATGATATCGAAGATGAGAATGCATTATATTCTCTACCAGCATAACTCATGGTGGTATGAGACATCATGACGAGTGAGGAGAGTGTGGATTCAATGTAGTCTCATAGACGGTGACCCTATCACCCTTGAGTTTTAAATATGATGGATTAAGTCAAAAAATAAGATATGACACTCGACCTTTAAACTTTAGTCATGGTGGGGTTCCTATTTCGGTCACGTGAAATTCAGAATGTAGGCATCCATATACGGATGCAATACCTCTATGGCAGTATGGACTGTTACACAGTACATCCGGATTACTACGAAACTCGTCCATTGAAAAGCGTGATTTAGTAAAACTTATCGCACCTTGACTCACTTTAGATTTCGGTTGTAGGAATATGATAAGAAAGCATATAAATGATAAGATATGATTATAATAAGATATTGCTGTATAGGTTAGCATAAGATTAAAAAATTAAGTCTGTACGTGTCATTCTTTACATAGCTACCATAAAGACCACAACGTCTACAATCAAGACGGGTCTCTCAGAAGGTAGTATGAGTTATGTTATGAATTACGTTTGTCGGCTGCTCCTGAGACTGTATGAGATGTATGAGTATGTTATGTTATATTATGTTATGGAGGGTGGTATGTTATGGTGGTATGCTACTATGGTGACCCTCATATGGTAGGTTCGAGTAGCGACTCTGACACAGGTTGTATTAAGAATAGAGGTATGTATATACTCCATGCGATATACAGACGCATGTATCGTGGTAATAAGATATGTTACGTTTATTGGGTATAGTGAGGTATATTAGGATTAGAGTGTGTCTAGGTCATGACCTTGCATTTTTGATATAAACTCTACGATACGCAGAAATTTATTATTTCATTCTCTTATTTCTTACATACTATTATTATCACTCACAAGATGCACTTGGGTAGTGTAGGGTGAATTGATGGTGTAGCCACTGAGTTGCTTGTTATTTAGCAACTCGACCCTCTCGGCATTTATTATTTCGGGTGACTATATCGACGAAGTGGACGTTGACCCCTGTGGACGTAGAGTATCAAGAGCCTTGGGAGGGTAACGTTGCAGGATATCGGGAGGACTTCGGTGCTGATTTCGACCCTAGTGCCTACTATTGATAGTGTAGTTTCAGTATTAAGATCAGAATCTTTAGTTTAGGCAGTTTATCCTCTTATTTCATATAATAATTATTTATTTATAGCATCACACTTTTCATTTATGTCTGATCTTAATTTCCTCATTGATTATTAGATACTTCATTGATTTTTTCTATTTTATTTATTATTTATGATTGCCCTTATATTTCATCCTTATTTTGTTGGTTTCAGGGATTTTATGAAAATATATTAGCGAGAGAACTCTGATTATGTATATGTCTGCTTAGCGTATTTGAGATGCATGCGGGTCATAACACGAAATTCAAGCCCCTTGAAATGGGGTAGAATTTCAGATCGTGACAATTTTAGAATAGGGTTATAACATATATGCATATAAATTATACTATTGGAGAATTATACTTGAGGAATTATTATATTATGATATCCTACGTAAGTAATGATTAATCGTGATCAAAGAGATTCTTAGGCAATGTTTGGCGTGACTTTTAAAGACTCGTGCCCAACTTTTGACAATGAAAAGCAACATCATTGTCATAGGCATTGTTTGATAATTAATATTACTTTTCCCAACAATTTCACTTAAAATAGCTTTCTGCAAACTCTATTTAGGCCTGTATGGCAAAATTACATCCTAAAAGCACTTTTCAAGGGATGACTTCCATTGGAGTGGAAGAACTGTGTCTGAAATATGATATACCAGTAGTAGAAAGATGAGTTTGTAGCTTTTCAAATTGGTGTTGTGTGAGAAGCAGCCTCATGTTGCTTCTCAAATATCGGATTATTAAAAGGAGAAGAAGACAATGTTACTTTTCAAACATCAAGTCATGTTGCCATAGATCAAAATATCAGATGAAACCGATACGTATTGGTTTCAGGAGTGTCCGAGAAGATAATATGTGTTTTTCTCAGGCACCCCAAAAAATTCCAATTTATCGGACGATATGGGCAATTTATCGCCCATATTGACCGATAAAATGAAATTATCGTCCGATAATTTCAAGTTATCGAACGGTAATTTGAAATTTTGAAAATTTGAATTTATGGGACCCAACACTTTTTCTTTTCATTTTTCCTTCTTTTTCTTTCTCTTTCCTCTTCTTTTCTCTTCAATTCTCTACTCCTCTTCCCTTTTAAGCATCAGAGAGGCCCTCCTCTTCATCTTCCACCACTCGGAATCGAACGCGCCAACTCACTGAAGACCGTTAAAAAGGTATGTGTTCTATATTTTTTATTATTTTCTCTATTTTTTTACCTTTTATACATAAATGTGCTAGATCTATCCATAAATATGATAGATCTATATTTTTTAACGACAAATTTGTGAGTTTTGTGTTAAAACCCTCAAATTTGCGGGCTAAATGTCTAAAATTTGATCTAAAAATAAATTTTTTATGGCTGGTCAACTTTCTAACCTAGATCTACAAACCTAGGTTATTATATAGTTTTTGGTATTTTATTCTATAGCACTCCGTTTTGGACTGAGGTTGAGCATTTGGTAGATATTACTACCCCACTAGTACAGGTGTTGAGATTGATAGATGGTGATGACAAACCAACCATGTGGTATATTTATGAGTCAATGGACAAAGCGAAATTGACTATCAAAATAAAATGTCCCACAAAATATAAGTGATATTGGTCGATTATCAACAAGAAATTGAATAAACAATTCCACCAATACTTGCATGCCGCAGGTAATTCGTGCTTAACTATTTATTAAATGATTTATATTTATTTATTATTTTCCATAGCGCTCATTATTTTTATATACTAATTACGTTTCTCTTATTTTATCTGTAACATATTACCTGAACCCCGCCTTCCAATATACGCGACGGTTTGAGTTGAGTGAGTTCGATGAAGTGTACAATGATTTACTCAATGTCATCTAACGAATAAAGTCTGAACTGACGGACCAATACTAAGATGGATTGTCATGCGGATTTTATCTCAAGCATGTTCCTCATCCAACTATAAGCAGAATTGGATTATATTTTCTCTTATCCACACGAAGACAGGGAATAGGCTAACTATGTGTCGATTGAAAGAGTTACTCTACTGCCATTATAATATATGGTTAAGAGTCAAGAATATGGAGATGACCAACCGTGGAAAGCATTTATTTTGCTTCTTTGTTCATACGTTTTTTATTTTATCTAATTGAGGAGACCTATACTAATTAATCAATTATGTTCTACTCAACGATAGTGAATATTTTAACCCTATCGAGTTGGATTATATATTCACGGAGGATGATCCTCTGAATCAGTGGGTTGCAGGGAGAGAATCTTCCGTATTTGATAGTGAGAGCACTGCATGGTTGGACAATGCAGAAAGAATAGCGGAGGACCAATCTTTTTAACAGCCTTGACGGAAAAGAAGACTTCATCGCAAATCAGTGATTGGATCTGATGAAGAAACACAACCCGGTAGTGATAATAATGATCATGATGGGGGGTGGTGGTTGTAGATATCCCATTTTCGCCCACTCATAGTATACAAACCTGTTCGGTCAACCTATGACCTTGCCCATGACTTCCGAAAAGGAATTGATCCTCACCAAAAGTCTTAGAACCCCTCAAAACCCTACACTCCGGACTCATACACTACTTAAATAGTGTATGGGGGGAGCTCTGGGTTGAAATCTCAACCCCATTGACTCGGACCCGACTCAGCTCGGGAAGACCCCAAATTACGCGCCTGGACATAGGTGTGCAATTCGATTGCTCGTACGGATACTTGCACACAATTGGTCTAATCTGGACCAGGGTACGCCTTCCGTGCACCGACCTAAGATCTGGATTGCGCGCATCGATTACTATGCACAATTCAATTACACGTGTCCATGGACGTGCGTAATTGGTCCCTAGTTCGACCAGGCCTTTGAATCCCAAGATCATTTAAAATTCTCTATTGCGCACATGACACCATGCATGCAATTTGATTATGCATATGGTTCCATGCGTGTAATTAGTTCCATTCATATTGGGACTAGGACACTGACTGAGCTAGTCAGTCGGTTATTCCCCAATCGGTGATCGACATCCAGGGAGTTACGTGCCTAGAACTATGCACAAAATTCAATTCCATGCAAGACTCTATCCGCGCAATTGGTCAATTGCGCACATTCTCCTATGTGCGTAATTAACCCGATACCTATAAAAAGACCCCCACTTCACACCCAAACTCCCCAATTCAATAGTTCTTTCTTCTCTTTCTTAAGCTTAGTCATTTTAGAATATTCGAGGTTCTCTTTGGGGTTCTCAAAGAAAGGAGTTGGGCCGCGCTCTAGACTTCTAGAATTGCAGACTCTTCTCTACGAACCCCGGGGTAGCCAGGTTAGCGGTACTGGCTTGTTAGCCCTGACTCTCGAAGGAGTATTAGAGGAATAAGCGCCCTTAACCTTAGATCCTTAAGAAACCCCTACCCAAATTCTTAGCCTAGAGCCAATTAGGTCCCTAACCTCTTCTGATTTTAACCATAGCCATCCCAATTTGCTCGAGGGAGCTTACGGAGGGTACCCAGGAACGGGACCGATCCTCCTTAGCATAGTGGGCCACCACGCCCCTTTTAGATAGGTTTAGTAGGAGTAGGAAGCTAAACTAGACAAACTTTAGGCTACCAATAGCTGCTGAAGTTAGCTGGCTGAGGTTCAGTAAAGGAGTCCAGCCTATATCCCACAGAATGTGATTAGTGACGTGTTACAGTGTTGATAGATATATGCAGCTGGCGATCACATTAATCCAGGTATTTTTCATTTAGAATTCGCCTCTTTCCTTTCAGCATTTAATATTTCTTAGGCTATTATTCTATCGCTTTCCGCTAGAGTCTACGTGGACCGAATTGGAAAACTTATTCCGAGATCCGAAAGGACTCTAGAAAAAGTACGTACTAACAAACTGACGATCGCGATGGGACACCTTTTACTAGAAAGAATAGTCTTAGCTTGCTTAGTTTAGTTCTATTTTCAAGCTTTATTTTTATCACTTTTTTTACACACCCTCACACGAGAACCACTGTAAGTACTTCTTAAAAGAGCGGAGATTTCCGGGACACGCCGGATAAATTTTAGTAATGACTCGCCCTTATGAGGGTTCCACAATAATCTCATCTGTGACGATGGGTCGTCTTCACCTCCTGAGATTAGCATGGCTGGAGAAGACGCACAAATACTGCATACACCCCCAAGTACCAGCAATAACGACGGTTGAAGAGAGAGCGGTATCGGCCAAAATCATACCACCGACCAGAACATCGGCTTAAATCTCCACGCATTGTCAAAAGGGGGGTCAGAAGCCCATGAGTTGCTTCGAAGCTTAGGAGCCATGTATAGGGCTGCCACAAAGCAACATGATCAGGAAGATCAAGAACAATAAAGAGAGGAGAAATTACCTCCCACTCACAACACCGCATCACCTCATAGATTGCAACCCAGGCAGGCTGCGCATACCTCCGTTAGCAACAATCGTCAGGGGAGAATTCACCCCCAAATTACTAATAAGGACACCATTGTAAAGATGGAGGACCTCACCCGGGTTCTCGACGAGCACATGGCTAAGAGAGAGCGTCCTGAATTTTCATTCGGATTTAAAAAATTCTGTCGGGACCTCGAATTTAACTTACCTACAAGTTTCATGCCTCCCAAGTTCAGCAAGTACAACGATGCAGGAAATCCGAATCATCATCTGGCATTGTTTTGTAACGACTGTTGACCCATTTGCAATAAGCAAGGACTACTCATCGACTATTTCCAGAGGTCACTAGAAGGAGAAGCCCTTGATTGGTTTGTTGGCTAGCCACTTCATAAAATTGACACATTCAATGACTTAGCCAGCTAGCTCCTGGACCAATACAAGCACCTGATACAAGAGGCAGTCAATATTAGTGACTTGATGATGACCAAGCAAGAGCCCGCTGAGGAATTTGCAGACTTCGTGAGCTGATGGAGAAGACTCGCCGCTCGGACTGGGAGCCAGATGAAGGAAAAGGACACCATCGATATCATCAACAACAACGTTAAAGAGCCTCTTTGGACTGCTCTTATCATAAGTGACTGCCTGGACTTCGCCACTTTTCATCTACACGCTTCTCGCATACTACGACATATTAAGGGCGAAGATCTTTCCTTCTCAATAATAACATCGAAGGGCGCCTCCTCGAGCAATTCAAAGGCGAAGAATAATAAGAAGACCTCAGGATCTGAGCAAGTCAATACGATTGCAATTCAAGGGCAAAATTCCAAAAACAGGAATTTACAATCGAGAAATCCCGAACATAACCAATACCAGAACTAGAATCAACAATGATACCCCAATCAAGGACATAATCCATATCAGAACAATAATCCATACCCAAATCAAAACCCTTGCTAAAATTAAAACCAGAATACAGCCTAGAATTAGATGACCAATCCTCTGAGTTACATTAACGTACCCCCGCCACAGAACTTAAATCAACAAGCCATACCCAGTTATCAGCCCAAATGCGAGCACTACTCGCCTTTGCCCGACACCACCCGTAATATCTTTCCTCTCCTTAGTAACCAGAACCTGATTAGATTCCCACCGAGGCGACCACGCCACTGGTTGGCACACCTCGATTATAATAAATTCTGCGCTTTCCATCAATTCGCAGGACACAACCTACAGGACTGTTGGATTCTACGGGACGTAATCTATGAAACAACACAAGAACAACATCCAACCTCCGCAAAATCTGGGGATTATCAACAATCACATGCCCAACCACAATCAGGGGCCCATCTATCATCTTTCATAACACGAATCGAACCACCAAATCCCCCACCATACCCCAACTTCACTCGCATACGAGTCCAATCACTCATGGCACGAAGACGTAACCTCCATAGACAGCCACCAGAACCCTTGACTCCCAAAAACTCGGAACCAACTCCGTTACCACTTCCCCTCTTCGACTCTGAACTTGAAGCTGATGGAGCCGCCTCTTAAGACTTACCACAGGTCAATGATACACCAGATCAAGAATTTGAAGCAACAACTGGATGCAAGTCCATTGCTGAAAATGGGTCAGTGAAATGAGCAGCCAAGCTGAGAAGAAGCATTGATCTCTATGTTTTTGGAAGAAGAAGACTACACGCAATATCTCCCACCATAGAATGGCATAAATCTGGTACATATCCCTTCCTCTAACCTTACACCGTTTGTGACAAGTGCTTCAGGGAATTCATCGGGGCAAGTCGCGACATGACTCAAGGATCAATAACCGACATACCTAGTCCTCAAGTTAGGAACCAACTATCCGCGACCACCATATCCACGAGAGAAACAGAATATGAGCACTCAAGTTAGGAACCAATGCCTTAGACACCTCAGTCAGCTGCGAACAAAGCACACAGACTTGGTAAAGAGTCAGCACTGGAGACAGGCCAGGAGTATGATCTCCTACGACACCTTGAGAAAGTTTCGACCCAGATCTCAATACTTGAACTCATCAAGAAGTCACCCGAGCATTACCAGCTACTAATGAAGGTGCTAGTCGAAACCTACTTAATGATAACAGATTATCCAAGTCCTTTAAGATCACTTCAGCTCCTCGCATTGTCCTATAAGGGCATACCTAGTTTGGACCCGAGCTTAGTAGAATATCGCCTAGTCCTGGAGCCCGATGCTAAGCCCGTCAAATAGAAGTTGAGAAGGATGCACCCGCAAACTGCACTACAAGTCAAAGAAGAAGTCGATAAGTTGCACAAAGCTAAATTCATTCAAGTCATATTTTGCCCTAAGTGGGTTGAAAATAAAGTACCTATTGCCAAGGAAGACGACAGGGTACGAGTATGCATCAACTTCCCGAACCTTAATCAGGCATGCCCAAAAGATGACTTCCCTCTACTTCATATCGACACTCTAATAGATAAAATTGCCGGACATGAGATGCTGTCTTTCATGGATGGCTTCTCCGGATACAACCAGATCAAGTTAGCAGATTTGACAAAGAGCAGACTTCGTTCACTACGCCATGGGAAACTTACTACTACATCATCATGCCTTTCGGCCTCAAGAATATAGGTGTCACATATCAACGAGCCATGATGACAATATTTCATGACATGATGCACAAGTGTGTAAAAGTTTACGTTGATGATATATTAGTGAAGTCACAAACCCGTGTAGGACATGCTGAGGCACTTCGATTGGTGTCAGAACGATCCAAGAAGTATTAGTTAAAGATGAATCCCAAGAAATGTGTGTTTGGAGTAACCTTTGAAAAATTACTAAGATTCATAGTCAGCAAGCGAGGGATCGAAGTCGATCTAGTGAAAGTCAAAGTCATTCTCGACATGCTACCTCTCAGCAACATCAAAGAACTATGAGGTCTGATAGGAAGACTACAATTCATCAGGAGGATTATCTACTGACACTCAGATCGATGCGACCCTTTTTATAGACTACTCAAAGGAGAAGTCGAGTACATATGGGATGACCAGTGTCAGTAAGCCTTCGACAGCATTAAGAAATACCTCCTCAACCATCCAATATTGTCACCGCCAATCCGTAAAAAACCCTTGATCCTTTATGCCTCGGCTAACTATAAAGCAATGACGGTGATCTCGGGACAACATGATAAGGACGGAAAGAAAGAGAAGGTCATCTACTACCTCAACAGAACGATGGTCGAGTACGAGTAGAAATACATCGCAATGGAGAATACTTGCCTAACACTAGTTTAGGCTTCAATGAAAATATGACACTAATTTGGAGCTCACAAAATAATGGTACTTGCACGCATGGATCCTCTGAAGTACATATTCGAAAAGATTGCCACATCTAGAAAGATTTCTCGATGGCATATGCTACTAAAAGAATTTGACATCACCTATATCACTCAGAAGCCTAAAAGAGGACAGACGATCACCGACTACCTCGCTAATCTTCCACTCCTTGACAACGAGCTAGTATGCACTAACTTCTCCGATGAGGACCTGCTCTCAGTTCAAGAAGAAGAACCCAATAAAACTTCATGGACCTTATACTTCGACGGGGGTCTTAATCATAAAGGAAAAAGAATCGAGATAATCCTGTTAAGTCTAGAAGGAGTCGTCATACCCAAAGCCTTTTAACTCAATTTCCCAGTTACCAACAACGTTGTTGAATACGAAGCATTAATCGCCAGACTACGAGCCACACTACAAATGGGAATAAAGCAATTAAAGACCATCGGCGACTCCAAGCTTGTCATATCACAAATCATCGGAGAATCAAAGATGAAAGAAAGAAGACTGATGGCCTATTTGGAGACTACTCAGTTCCTGATAAAGAAGTTCGAGAGGATTTCCTTCACCCATATCCCGAGATTAGAGAATGAGTTGGCAGACTCCCTCGCTACACTAACCTCAGTCATACAAATGCCAATCAAACAAAGCACTAAGTCGTTCATCATCGAGAAACTTAGCGTGCCTGCACATGAGGTGGCATGGAAGGTGTAGCTAGAACTACCAGTTCCTTTGAAGACCATGAACCAAGAGGAAGCATCTACCACAGAAAGTCCCATGAAAAGAGAAGCCACCGTCACAACCTTCAAATTCTAGCAGTCACCAACCGACGATGGACAACCATGGTATTACGATATTTGAAACTTTCTGAAATATCGGCATATCCTCCCTTACACAACAAAGATTGAACATAAGACTATAAGGAGTCGATGTGCCAGATTCTGCATCCTAGGAGAGGTAATATATAAAGAAGCCTTCACTAAATGGGTCTTGCTACGATGCGCCACCTAGGCCGAAGGACAATACATCATTCACGAAGCACATGTCAGTGCCTGCGACATTCACGTTGGAAGCCAAAGACTCCGAGAAGATTATACAACAAGGCTACTATTGGCCTATAATGACGAGAGATTGCCACGTCTACATTCAATGTTGCAAGCAATGTCAAGAGCACGCCGCACCCATCAAAGCCCCATATGTTGAGCTTGATCCCATGGTTTCACCATGGCCATTCTCGATGTGGGCCTTCGATATAATTAGACCCTTCACAAACATAGTCGGGAACACACACAAGCATGCCTTCATTCTCACCGCGATCGAATACTACACTAAATGAGCAGAAGCCGAATCATATGTCAGAATCACTGCTTCAATGCTCGTGAAGTTTATTATTCAAAACATCATCACAAGGTTTGGAGTTCCTAGAATATTCGTCACTGATAATGGATTGCAATTCATCGCTGAGAAGACGAAGAGACTGTGCAAGAAATACGACATCGATTTGCAACACTCATCACCTTTCTACCCTCAAAGGAATGGACAAGCAGAGGCCACGAACAAAACTCTGATTCGAATTCTGAAATGAACAGTGGAGAGGAGCAATGGAGTCGATTGGCCTGATTGATTACCGGAAGCACTTTGGGCTTATATGACCTTTATTCGCACAACCACTATCCAAACCCCTTATCTTCTCATGTATGGGATGAAGGCAACTCTACCTTATGAAATACAAGTACCATCTCTACATGTCCAGCTAGATGATCAACTATCCATAGATGAAAGGAGAGTTGCTTTGCTCACCTAGATAGAACAACTCGATGAGACTCGTCTAAGGGCAGCTGACCATGCACAAGTATACTAAAGGAGAGTGGTCAGGGCTTATGATAAGAAGGTCCTAGAGCGAACTTTCGAAATTAGAGAATTAGTCTTGAAGAAAATCATGCCCTCTAAGTACACTCACTCAAAAGGAAAACTAAAGCCGAATTGGGAAGGATCATACATTATAGCAGCCGCATACCTCAGAAATGCATAAAAACTGGCGGACCAAAATGGGGAGGAACTTCTTAACCCATGAAACGCCATGTACCTGAGAAAATACTACCCTTAGCACCGTGATTATCATGTTCCGTAGTAAGGCATAGATGCTTATATTTACCGCCCTCGTAGTCATCACAAGTCATTCACTAGTCGTATGTCATTATTTTCGAAAATATCTTCTGAAACCTTCTAACTCATCGCCCACCTCCTTATTCGGGTAATTTGATCGAAAGGACTAGTGGAATACCCAACTTCTTTTAAAAGCGTAGGCAAAACCTGATTCTCACCCCTTTCGCCGCCATTAGAGGAGATGTTACAGCATAAAAAATAAAGATGTTAGGTTCAATCAAAGCTCACAATTCTTGCGTTAGCAAGCTGCTTTCAAAATATGTGCTTCAAGAGAGATAAAAGTGAGAATAAAAGAGAGAATAGAAGCATAATCGAGTGAGATCAATACGACGAATGAGCAAGTCAGTGAGCCCACAAAAGCATAAGTAAATTCTGAGGACAATCCTAATAATCTTACTAGGAAAGTATAAGCAAACTGTGAGGGCATCCCTGGTGTCTTCATGCTACTAGATATTATCATAAGTTGGTGGAAGGAGGACAAACTCCAACTAACTATAGAATGTGAGACTTTAATGGTACCGAAGCATAACAGAGAGCTCAACTATGGCGCTACCTACCACTCGAGAAGAAGGTTGTTCCCTATCCCTTTTAGAGTTGTCAAGTAGGAAACTATTCCCTACATCATTGAGCCTTACCCCCTTTTCACCCCCTTGTTTTACTTTCGGACGATGAGCCAAAACTCTTCTTAAGATATTTTCATAAATAAAACTGAAAAATCATGAATGATGAATGATGCAATCACCCACCATTTACCGCTCACCCCTCCTACCAAGACTACGGGATCTGATGACCATTGTCAAAGGTAAAACCCGGTATACGACTGATATAACTAAACATCCCCTTCCGATACGGCAAGACATTATTAGGAAGTTTTCTTCGAAATTAACTCATCACACACACATGACTCTTCATAATCCCAAGTGCTTACAAAACCCCGAAAAGCTCCATTGTGACTCGACACTGGGGCATTTCTTTTATTCAAAAAAGGAATCATGTCCAATCTCCCTGCTAGTTCATAGTTGGATGCAGAATTATAAGGTCGTGGCTTGAGGAAGACTGCCAAAGATACCACGTTGCCTATTCTATCACGCTCCTACACTGGGGCATTTTTTTAATCTTTTGTAGTATTTTGCTTTCCCTGTTGCTTTGTTATTTCCTTGTAATGAAAGTAATTTTTTTTTTTTTAAAGGGTAATTTTACCGATTCAAAACACAAAAAATACACTTAGCAAAAACGAACTCAAAAATACCCAAAATAAAATAACTGACTAGTCCATCGTCAGGACCTGTCCTGACCTCTCATAGCCCAAGATCAATAATAGCAATAAATTAACAAAATTAACGAAAATAGAAAATAATAAATAAAAATAAATAAATAACAAGAATGAAAATAAAATAAATAAATAAAAGACAAGGTGGCTCAAAAAAGGGAAGACACCCCCTCCCCAAGTCCCGTCACGAAGCAAATCATAACGAAAATAATAAACATAAACAAATGAAGACAAACTGACAAAGAAAAGAATATAACAAAATTTTTTATTCATAACTAAAAATTTGTACAAGTGTCACCGGAGGCATACCTCCTCAGCATACAACCCAAAACGAAAACATGAAACCTAACCTATAACCCAAAACGAAAATATGGAACCCAAAACGAACACAAAGCCCAAAAATGCGACGCACGGGAGGGGGAGGGATAACCAAATGACACCTTTCCATCAATTTATAGGACTTCCCTCCCTCCATCTTCACCTCCTCCTAACAACAGGGATGAATCTATACCACCCCGCTGGCCGTCTGTCTCGACCACGACGACGCCTCTAATAACAAACTTTTTTACCACAGTGACAACTCCAAATCACATCACCATCAGGAATCATCTCAGGATGAAGAACGCGTGAAACTATGAAGATCGTAAGGAACGACATTGAAACCGACCGTTAGATCAAAAGATTCACAAAGAAGCTGAACACTCAAGACTTGAAAGCAAAAATAAAGAGAAAAATAGAACAGGAATGAAGAAAAATGGAAAACCCTAAGAATATATAGGGACTGGGCTAATTGCGGGCCCACCACCTCGCGCATAATTTAATTAAGCGTTGGCGCCAACGCGTGCATTTTGAGTTAAGTGCCAACTCCCATGCGCGTAGCTCGACCACAATCAAACAAGAGAAGTGACGAACCAATCCCGCGCCATTTGACTAGCGCGTAATTCCAAATATGTGTGGCACTCGCCACGCCGAATTCGAATAGACACCCAGACACCCAATACGATGACCAAGTGACGCTTCGATTGTGCGCCCTGAACCACACACGTAATTCGATTACACGTGGCTAGCTATGCACATAATTTCCAAACTGTGCCTACATCTTCAATTGATGACCAACACGAACCACGGTCAACCACACTCACCGCCATGATCCACCACATGATCACCACTGTCCCACAATGACCCAAGGACTAAACCAAAGGAAGAAGCATGCCAGAGATGATGAGAATACTGCTTCTACTACTGACCAAGAAAACAAGATGGGAAGTCACCTCGACAATGCGTAAACACTAACAAGAAGGCATTGAGTTCATGTGGAAAAATTTAAACAAAAAAAGCACAGTAGTCTAAGAGCTGACAAAGCCAACCCATGTGGATGATGTGGGCGGTTGTGTAATTTCACACTCCCCTACAACGAGTAAAGTCCTCTTGACAATTTTCCTCCTCCAAACGACCTTCTCCCATCGCGTGACCTCGCATACCACCAACACCCCATTGCACATCCACAAGCACACATGATAGCATGCCCCATCTCGACAGAAGGCATGCATAGTCAACACCACCCCCACTCCCGAACCAAACCAATAGAACCCACTACCCCATCGCAACATCAAAAGACCCATCGTGATGTCAATACTAAAGACAAATTCCATCACAATGCAACCCCGCCACCAAGCAAACACAAAATATCCCATCATATAACCCAAGATCTGCCAAAGAGGAAATGGACCATCATTGTCCCATCGCAACATTAAGACAACCAAGAAGCCAACAACATGAAACACCCCATCGCAACTCGCCACAACAAGCAACCAAAAGGGAGATCCGCTAATGTCCCATTGTGAAGAGCAAACTTGAACCCCCCAAGTGTCCCATCGCACCAACAATCATCATGTCCCAACGCGAGCGACACAAAGGCCTTCCGCCAAATAAGGTAAGTATAATCCTCTCTTTACTCGATATTCTCTATACAAATATAGTTAGCTAATATTAAATCAAACGTTTTCAAAACCCAACTCTCCTGATTTGCAAACTACTGTAGTCCTCCCATAAGAGACAATCATCAGTATCTGCGAGAGGGTTAGATGGAGTATCTGACATACCGAATGTCATCTTGACAATCAAATAAAGGTCGGGTCCACAAAACCCGTACTAATGGATCTGCTCAGTGACGTCTCGGAAGCCACATTTTTTTAAAGTTTTTACCAAATTGATCTTAAGTTAAAAAACCCCTATCCATCAAACTTCTATCTCTCATCACCCCAATCCGTTCTTCCCCTGGGAAACTGAACACCGAGTATATCCAACTTCGACAAATCACAAATGTCCACTGAAAAGGGATCCCAAACACATTATTGGTGTGAGCAATGCCCCACCCGGTCTGACATGATTTGTGAAAACCTTCGCCATCATATTACATCATATCATCTGGTCACTTGACTTTGTTTCTAGATATTTCTATGATGCCACCCATACCTTGTTTGTATCAATTTCCTTCCATTTGATTGCGATATGCAGCAGGTCATGATATGCGATATGCACCCGCGGTTGAGGATACACCTCTCGATTGCTACAATATAATTCGCGAATGCTTCCTTTTAGCTTGCGCTGACAGATAAGAAAGCCAAGCATTTCATGTCAGCTCCCCAATTCACATTTGTAATTTTCCAAAGAAATGGGAAGGCACCCTAGAAAGGGGGTATCTACTTCTTCGATGCACTCTTGCCTCATAAGAATGTGTTGAAGAGGGGCATCTATAGACACTCCATTTTTGCCCTCTCGGAGTATAAAAACCTGTTCGGTTAACTGATCAGTCACATAATTTACCATTTTATCACCCTTAAATTAGTGATGCTAGGACTTAGTTTGCTAGTAACGAGTTACTAATATGTATATATTAAGGATAAGCAGTAAATTAGAGCCTAAGTGTTAATCTTTATCAAAATAAACTCAAAAGTAATAAGAAAAATGATTGAGTGAAAAAGACGATTTGCCGCTACTGAAAGTCAGAAAATTGTAATTTATGATTCTTCAAAAGTGGCAGAAGGAGAAAAGCGATAAAGCGTAATTTAGAGAATTATCAACTATGAGGAAGCCTACTGAAAATAGA
Organism: Chloranthus sessilifolius; assembly: GCA_021018995.1. Taxonomy (NCBI): domain Eukaryota; kingdom Viridiplantae; phylum Streptophyta; class Magnoliopsida; order Chloranthales; family Chloranthaceae; genus Chloranthus; species Chloranthus sessilifolius. The sequence continues at coordinate 124,796,063 of CM037586.1, forward strand.
AAATCGTGATTAACGATTTTCCAAAGAAGTTATGAAAGAAAATCGTTATTTACGATTTCCTAAAAATTGAAGCTTTCCTACTATTATTGTTGTTGCTCATCACGTGAGAACTATCACCGCCATATCCAAAATTAGAAGACTTGCAATTAGAAGTCTGATGAACCACGAATCTGAGAAGATTGATAAAGATCTAAATCCGAAGGACTCTGCTACTGCTCAATAAAGAACACTCTAGAAGCGCATCAACTAAAGGAAGCAAAGAAAGATAAAATTAGGAATTAGAGTTATATTAGGATACTTTTATTTTTAGTAGTTTCTTTTATAAGAACTAGATCTTTGTAAACTGACCACTCATGATCTATAAATAAGAGGGCTCGGCATAGGAATAATCGTCGAAGAATTTCAACATTAATTGACACTTAAGATTGGATTTTCTTGCGATCAATAGTGTGACAGCCCAAATTTCGGCGCCTCGAAACTCATGCCGTCAGTACGACCCTCTAGGCCGTACCCCATATAGCACACAGAACACTTGGCACATCCATACGCAAAGTAAAATAAAGCATAATGTAATAAAACAAATATAGTCATCATGAGAAAGAAATCTGCATTCTATGTAATGATGAACTCAAAATATATCAAAAGATGGTTCTAATCCCATGCCAATCGCATGAGCAAAAGAACTGAACCGAACCATCTGTGACAACCCAAAAGTCACCCTATGATGGTTCGCCAAAAGAATTACACTATCACATAAATACATCATTCCCAATTTTAAATGGCCGAATGTACCAATTTTTACAAATTTTAGCTCTCAAAATAAAGCTACACAGCAAGAAATCCACTAGAATAACTCCTTCGGAGGGGGCTCGGTCTCCACCTCGGGAACGCACTTAGAATCCTCTAGGTCAAGATCCTCAGTACCAGCAGCAACCTCTGAACCTGTGACGTATAGTCGAAGCGTGAGCTACATCCGAGCTCAATAGAGAAAATCACAGGATGAATATCTTTCACATCTCACATATCTCAAATGACATAATTGAAGCATGTTTCTAGAATGAAATTTCAATTGGAAAGCACATAAATGGTAAAGCGAATAATTGATGCATGTTTCAAAACCACACTTCATGAAATTCAAATGTTTGTTTCACATGTTCACATTATTTCGAAAGAAAACTTAAATCAATCACTTAAATAGTCCTCGACCAATAAAGTATCGAGCCCCAATGGGAATACCCTTCATCATCGTTCACATGACCTCTTTGTACACAAAATGCTCAAGCTCCCTATGACTAGGAGGTTTGTGCCGAAGAAATGTTTCCACAGCTTGAAAACCAAAGAACGGATATCCCGCCGTACCGGAGCACAATTTGTACGGATATTCCGCCGTACCGATCACAGATATCCCACTGTGTCGGTCACAGATATCCTGCCGTGTCGGTTGGGTATCCACATAACCTTAAATCAAAGTGCACATTTAAACTATAGTTATTCACCATGAATTTTGTGATAATTATAATAGTTCAGAGTTTTCAAAGAGTTTTCACACAACTTATACACATCCTCTTGATGTCACATTCACGTAGTTACTTCCTTTTTGATGCCACGCACACACACACGCTTCTTATTTCTTAGTGCACATATTCACGAAGTTCACGTGCCAATATTTATGAACAAAATCATGTTGATAAGAGGACCAATCAAAAGACACTCACATCTTATCATCACATCACATCACATATGCTAGTTGAAAATGTACATTCATGTTTAAAAAATTTTCCCTACGTCACACAAAATCACACATAGCTTCTTAGCTCAAGTTAGCTCATCTAGGTTCGAGGCTCAAGCTCATGCCTAACTTGCATGAATTCATACATAAAATGTCACTACTGACGTAAAACGGAAGATACAGAGCCTCCCAAAAGTCCCCCTTACAAAACAAACAAGAACCTTGAAGCTGTCAAGAATGGACCGGTCGATCCCCAAATCGACCAGTCGTTTTTCTCAATCGACTGGTCGAACTAAATTCGACCGGTCGGTTTTCCTCAGGAAACCAGACCCCTTTTCCTCACACTAAAACCGATCAGTCGATTTCTAAATCGACGGGTCAATAAACAATCGACTGGTCGAATTCTTCAGAACTAAAATTTTACATTCCCTGTTTTGTGGGAACCGACCAATTGATTTCATTTCGATCGGTCGGTTTTCAAAGTCAACCAGTCGGTTTTCATTTGACCGGTCAGTTTCGTTCAGAAACCCACAACCTCTTAAATCTTGACAAAATCGATCGGTCGGTTTTGTCAGTTTTCTCTCGGCTTTAATTTATCATTTCTATTATATTTTTCCCTCAATTCTTTTCCTTTCCTCTTCAATTTTGCCCCTTATCTTCATAACTAATTTACTCACTTATCTCTTACAAAGATTATATAAAATCTTACGTTTTAATCGATCGATTCCTCGATCTCGATTCTCACGCACAGCTAGGGCTTCGCAGCTTGAAGCTTCAAATTTCATGAACTCATATCTTAAATTTAATGCAGCAAAATCTTCCTCGTAACCATACTCTCACAGCCTCAATAATAGTTCTTTACTTCTCTCTCTCTCTCAGTAAATATCTCAACCACTAATTCACAAGAGAAATAAATTCTCTCAAGGTTTGCTTCCTTATATCACAACTTAGGCTTAAGTGTTAATCACATACACCATGACTAGGTGTATCCCAGCTTACTCAAAGGTCTATACAGAATATCCTACATTCCCCTTTCACCTATCTCAATAATTTTTCATGAATACCTATCACACTCACAAAAGTCGGGCATGCACACCAAGTCGTACTATTTAAGCTCAAAATTTTTGGGGCATTACATTCTTCCCTTAGGAATTTTCATCCTTGAAAATTGACTAAGGGCTCCTAGCTTGTTATGCGCACCAATGATCGCACATGGACTTCCCCATGAGAGAATACAATCCATTTACGAGGATGGACAAGGTCCTAACTTATATAAAAGGTATTAGCCAAGGGTAACCCCACATCTAATTCGATCAGCACACATCACACAGGGTGAACATTAGCATTAGCAATCCCATATCAACCCATGTGGGGTCAATTCAAACTGACCGTCGTACCTGCACACAAGCGTATTTGCAAATAGCATATTATGTAAAGACACCCATATGCAATTCAAATATTTCGCAAAAAGAAATTTTTTTTCTATTGAATCACATCCAAAAGTTATCTACACTTGAGGTGGCAACCATGCCACGACAGTTTTAAGATTTCAAAAAATAAGTGGCAACCATGGCACAATAGTTTGAAGACTTCCCTATTTTAATTACATCAAGTTCCAAAAAGTGACATTTGAACATCAAAATAAAAACAAAACACTCCATAGAACCTCATGTAACGTCGTACCATCCCCAGGCTGGTCATCTGTAGGTCTTGCCTCCGCCTCCCCAACTGTCTCATCTCCAACCGCGTCACCAGGCGTAGACGCTCCATTAGTAGAGTACCATGGATTTGGTACTGAAGCATGAGCATCCGCGAGCTGAGTCATGTAATCGGTGGGGTAAGCGTGTTGCATCAGGCGTGTAAACACGTCCTCATGATAGTTCATCTAGCGATGCAACAACCGGTTACTCTCTTCCAATTGAACCATATGAGTGAGGATATCGTCAAATGTAGTAGGTACATGTTGCGCAAGAGGTACATGATATTGTTCTTGTTGCTGAGCTAGTGGTGCATGAACAGGTGGGATGGGCTGCTCTTGTTCTTGTGATCCTTGTTCTTGTGGTCCCTGCTCTTGTGGGGCCCCGGGAACGGGTGGTGGTACTTGTTCACCGGGAGGAAGAACCTTCTTCAATTGGTTATAGGCCTGATTCCAATCCGAAAAGCTATATACTTCCACGTGGTCATTTACTTTGGGCTCATCATCGGAAATTGGGCACCCCGAGTACTCTTCAAACATGCTCGATATAAGACGACTGTATGGAAGACAATCCTTTGGCTTTGCTCCTCCTTTCATTAACTTTCCTTGTATTTACTTCATCCCTTCGAAGACCATCTGGGTCACACAAAACCATTGACCCCTAAACTCCGAATACAATGCTTGTTGCACTTCTCCTACCCTCTCAGTGTTGTGGCGCATCGGGTATAGGTTACCTTTTATAATTGTGTCCAACATCCATAGATGAGAAGGCAAATCGATCCTCCTAATCGATGTATCGGACCCATGTAATCCCTGGGTCATCTGCCGTCTAATCTCCAAATAGTGCACGAGATTTAGGAATGGGGGTAATAATTCGATTCCCTCACCATATGAGTCATAACATTCTAGGGCATTACAAGCATGGTCCATAGTGAATTTGTACTCACGACCGTCAATCTTGGTCTTAATCAAACTCGAATTTTAAATGGCGCTCATGTTTTGATAAAATAGTCTCACGAAACGGGGGTAATAATACCCGTGTAGTGGCTTAAGGATATTCCCCAACCCAGCCTTAACGATGAAATCCTTGGCCCACACGGTATTTCTCTGGACATTCTGTTCGTTAAACAGGGCCTCATCAAAAATATATTCATCTTAAAAATCTTTACTCGCCCACCACTCTAAATGTGGTGGCGATGACGATGGTGACAGTTGGTGTGATGTTGATGGGGGTGCTGATGGTGATTGTGGTGGTGATGGTGTCGGAGGTGGTCTCGATGCACTAGCACATCGAGTAGGTAATTTTGAAGCCGTATCTTTCAAAATTTGGCAGGTTTTGGGCGGCATTCTAGGGTTTCTCAAAGAAAATGAAACTAGGGTTCCAAATAGAAATGCAAACTCAAATAATGAGAGCCAAAGAACTAGGGTTTACCTTTTTATGGTGTGATTCGGATTCGATTCGTCCAAAAAAAAATCGAAGCTAAAAGGCTTCTCCAAGCCCCACCTTTATCTTCCCAAAAGGACACAAGCAAACCCCAGGCAAAGAAAACTCGATCTCTGAATTTTGAATCCACAACAAAAAAAAACCCAACTCATATATATATGCAAAAATCGAACAGTGATTTCAAAAATCGATTGGTCGGTTTTACACTTAAAGCCCAGAATTTGGGAATTCGATCGGTCGGTTTTCATGTTGACCTGTCGAATTCCAACGTCCTCTAATTCCCATAAGAAAATCAACTAGTCGATTCTAAAATTGACCGGTCGATTTCCTATAGGCTGTTCTATCAGCCCAAAAACTCTCTCTGTTTTGTGAAAATTGACCGGTCGGTATGATTTTTCGATCGGTCAGTTTTCACAGTTTGGCTCTAGCTCTGCGTTTTCTTTCTCCAATTCATTTGCTACTTCAAAATTCTTTTGCTTTTAACTCTTTACCATTTTGTTAAGCTACACTCAAATATTCAATGCACAAATTTTTTTTATAACTCATCATTAACTCATACAAGAACTTTCACAAGCAAAATACAATTACAATTAAATTTTTGCTCAGCTCTCCTCAAACAAGTGAGGGTATGATTCCTTCACATCCGCTTCGCGCTCCCAAGTGGCCTCCTCAGCTGGATGATTCTGCCACTTAACCAGCACCAACGGAACACTTTTCGTACGCAATACTTTCTCCTTGCGATCAAGTATTTGTATTGGTTCCTCTATCATAGTCATATCCTCACACATCTCCACCAGTTGCTCGCTCAAGACATGAGCAGGGTTCTTCACATACTTTTTAAGCATGGATACATGAAAGACATTATGTACTCTATCGAATAGTGGAGGTAACCCAATCCTGTAAGCTACTTCTCCCACTTGGCCTAAAACCTCAAAAGGTCCAAAGTAGCGTGGCCTTAGCTTTCCCCACTTTCCAAATCTCAAGACACCCCTCATGGGTAAAATCTTAACAAACACATGATCTCCAACATGAAAATCTACGCTTGTCCTCTTAATATTGGCATAACTCTTTTGTCTGCTCTGGGCAGACTTGATTCTTTATCTTATTACACGAACGATCTCAACATTTCTTTCAAGTATTTTCAGACCAAATACAAAATTTTCTTCGATCTCTTCCTAGTTTATCTGTGATCTACATCGCCGTCCATATAGAGTTTCATACGGTGCCATACCGATACTCGTGTGAAAGTTGTATGTAAATTTGATCAATGATAAATATTTATCCCATGATCCTTGAAAGTCAAGCATACAAGCTCTGAGCATATCTTCGATGACCTAATTCACCCTCTCTGTCTATCCATCCGTTGGGTGGAATGTCGAACTAAAGTCTAATTGTGTAACCATCCCTCTTGAAACTTTTGCCAAAATTTAGAAGTGTATAGCGGGTCACGATCTAAAACAATGCTAACTGGAATACCATGTAGTCGGACGATTTCTTTCATATACATCTCGGTGAGCTTCCCTACCATATTCATAGTATTAGAAGGCAAGAAGTGAGCTGACTTGATCAATCGGTCCACGATTACCCAAATGGCATTGTACCGCTTCGCTGTTCGTGGCAATCCCATAATGAAGTCCATAGAGATCGACTCCCATTTCCACTTTGGTATAGGTAGAGGTTGTAGTAAACCTGTCGGATGTCGGTGATCCACTTTCAGCTGTTGGCATACTAAACATTTCGATACATACTCTACCACATCCTGTTTCATCCCTCTTCACCAGTAATTCTTTCTCATGTCTTGGTACATCTTGGTGCAACCCGGGTGTATGACATATTTAGACTTGTCGGCTTCGCCTAAGACGGTTTGCGGAAGGTCGACATCAATGGGTATACGTAGGCGTCCTTTGAACAATAATGAGCCGTCCTCCTTAATTGAGAAATCCGACTTACTGCCAACCCTCCCTGATCATTACTAACTCAGGATTTTTCATCTGCAGTTCTTTAATGTCCTCAAAGATCGTCGGTCGTACTGTGATGTTAGCCAACAAGGCCTTGAAGCTTGTACTTCAATCTTGGTGTCGTACAACAAAAGGTCCTCTAGTAGCTTCCATCTTCGAATCCCCATGATAAGGCTAGACAATAGAGCTGAACCCTTTCGACTCAAAGCATCTGCTACCACATTAGCCTTGCCTGGCTGGTACTGAATGGAGTAATCGTAGTCCTTGAAAAATTTCATCCATCTGCGTTTCCTCATATTATGCTCTTTTTGTGTAAACAAGTATCCGAGGCTTTTGTGATCAGTGAATATATCAAAGGTCTTACCATATAGGTAGTGTCTCTATATCTTTGGCGCAAAGATCACTGCGACTAGTTCTATGTCATGTGTTGGATAATTTTTTTCGTGGTCCTTAAGCTGTCTCGACCCATACATAATCACCTTCTTATTTCGGTTGAGCACACAACCTAACCCGCTATGTGAAGCATCACTGTATATAGCAAACCCTCCACTGCCAGAAGGTATAGCCAGCACTGGAGCTGAAGTTAACCTCTTCTTGAGTTCTTGAAAACTATTCTCACACTCTTCAGTCCATTCGAATCTCTCATTCTTTCTTGTAAGCTTTGTGAGTGGTCTAGAGATCTTGGAAAATCCCTCTACAAACCGTCTATAATATCCAGCCAAAACAAGGAAGCTGAGAACCTCTGTCACAGTCTTTGGTTGTTCCCACTCCACTACTGCCTCGATCTTTGCCGGATCTACAGTAACACCATCCTTTGAGACAATATGTCCCAAAAAGCTGACTTTCTCCAACCAAAACTTGTACTTGCTGAGCTTTGCATATAATTGGTTTTCGCACAATGTCTGCAGAACAATCCTCAAATGTTCTTCATGCTCTTCCTTGGATGTAGAGTAGATGAGAATGTCATCTACGAACACTACTACGCAAGTGTCTAGGTGTGGTTTAAACACTCGATTCATTAGATCCATGAATGACACCGGTGTATTTGTCAATCTAAATGGCATCACTAAGAACTCGTAGTGTCCATATCTTGTTCTGAACTCCGTCTTCTGTATGTCCTCTACTTTAACGTGCAATTGATGATATCCAGATCTCAGATCGATTTTGGAAAAGAACCTTGCGCCTTGTAATTGATCAAATAAATCATCAATCCTAGGCAAAGGGTATCGGTTCTTTACAGTTACTTTGTTCAGCTGACGGTAGTCGATGCACAATCTTAACAACCCGTCCTTCACGAATAAGACCGGTGCTCCCCAAGGAGAAACACTAGGTCTCACGAACCCTCTATGTACGAGTTCTTGCAATTGATATTTCAACTCCTTCAACTTGGCTGGAGCCATTCAATATGATGCTTTAGATATAGGCTCCGTACCCGGTGCTAAGTCAATAGAAAACTCCACTTCCCTATCCGGTGGTAACCCTGACAATTCTTCTGGAAACACGTTCCTGAATTTGCACGCTACCAAAATTTTAGCTATTACATTCTTCACTTCCTTGTCCTTTAGAAACGCTAGGTACCCACTGCACCCTTTCTTTATCAAATGCTCAACTCTAACTGCGGAGGTCAGCAGTACAAAAGTTGATCGCATTCTAAGGAATCTAGATGATCTCCTTGTATTCAGTCTAAAGATGACCACCTTGTTTCGACAATCAATGCTCGCTTGATGTTTGGATAGCCAATTCATGCCAAGGATTGTGTCGAATCCTTGATTGTCTAACAAAACTAAATCCACCACTAATTCATGGACATCATAATCTCTGACGGCGACAATAACTGAGCGACAAATAATCTTAGTATTAATTGAATTCCTTGTCGTAACTGACATTGTAAAAATAAAGCTCAATTCTTCCAAAATAACTCCCATACTCTTCGCAAACTGTGATGTGATAAACGAGTGGGTAGACCCTGGGTCTACCAACACCCTCGCTTCATAACTAAGGTCACTTCCTTTACTGTATATTTGCAAGGTACCTATATCGTACATATTTTTAACAGATAGATTTATGTATCGAAAGTTATTTATGGAAAGATATTTTGATTTGGGCCTATTTTCTGCTATTGATACATCTTCTCTATCTAAAATTCAATCAACAAATGAATCAAATTAAAAGAAATTTTTACCTTGAATGATGTCGTTACTATTTTCGACATCTTGGGCGGTTACTGCATATGCTCATCCTTGCATTGTTGGTTTCTTTGTCTGCAACGGCAGAGGCATAGGAGCTGATGCCGTCCACTCCTTCTGCATCTATGGACAATCTCTAATTATGTGCCCCATTTTTCCGCATTTGAAGCATCCGCCAGTACCCCACCTACAATCGGAGGTCTTGTGAGACTTGCCACACCTGGCATAAGTCTCAACTAGAGTAGACGATACTACTCTAGAGACACCCTGAGTAATTGATACGCCTGTAGTAGTCACAGGGTTCTCTTAGCAGATCAATCTCACGGAAGTAGGCATAGGTGGCCTAAAGTAACTGATCTAAGGTGGTCTAGTATAAGGTGTCTACATAAACTACCTCTGCATAAGTGCTACGAAGCGTGGCTTTTTATTCACCGGTTCTTAATTGCCCACCTTACTCTGATCTATCCTTCCCTTTCCTTGCTGGTTTCTTCTTCGATACATGTCTACGATATCTTCCTCTATCACGAGGGCCTTTCTCATGAATTCTCCGTACGTCTTTAGTTTGAAAGCCGAGACTCTGCCCCTGATATCTGGCCTTAATCCGCATTAGAGTTTCTCGGCCTTTATAAGATCTGAGACCACATACTCACGAGCATAACGTGCCAGTCTCATGAACTCTACTCCATATTCTCTCACAGCCCATTGGACCTTGATGGGTCTGGATTGTGGGCCCTTGATGGGTCTGGCCTATTTGGCCTTGGTGGATCTGGTCCATGGGCTCTTGAGGCATGTGAGAAATGGGGGTTTGGGCCATTGGGCCTTAGGGTATGTGGGAAATGGGAGTTTGGGCCATTGGGCCGGGTTTGGATGGTGTGGATGATGGGGGGTTGATGGGGGTCATGGGGGAATGAGGTATGGAGGCTTGATAGGGTCTCAGATGGATTCATGGGTGTGTGGTATGGATGAGGGGAGATGTGTTGGGAAGCCTTCCGCCTATTGTAGGTTTGGAACATCTCCTCCATCATGGCCATGGAAGGGGGATCGGATGGAGATGAGTATTATGATGATTGGAGGGGTATGGATTGGGTGTGTAAAGAGGAAAAATTAGGCATGGCCCCGGTAAAATCGGGCATGACCCGAGTAAGTGGTGGGATATGAGATGGGTTGAAGGAATGAGGTGGGACATTGGTGGATGGAATGAACATGTATGGGGAAGATGTATGGGGCATGGAGGTGGAGAATGAGAGAGGAAAATTGGTCATGATTACGAAAAAAATGGGCATGACTTGGGTAAATGGAGGGATGTGTGGAGGATCGGATGCGGCATGGATAGATGTGGGTGGATAGGGTTGGGTGGATGAAAAATAGGGTATGTTGGTTAAAGTGGAGGAAGGGGCCGGGTTTGAACCGGGTGTGGAAGGAGGGTGAGATGGGTTGGAGATGACCATGAGTGAAGGCATGGCTTGAGAAAATGACGGAAAATTCAGATTTTGGGTATTTTGGGAAGTGGTGGAAGGGAAAATAGGGGCATCGAATGGGCCAGTTATGGTGAGGGTTGATTCGGTGAGGGGGGTGGAAGTAAAGGCTTCTTCGGTATGGGAATGGGTTGGAGAATGTGGCGGGGATGAGTCGGGATCGGCATAAGCCGGGTCTACTGCCCATGACATATCTCAGTATCGGGTTAAGTACGGGTGCCGCGGATGGGGCCCGTAAAGCTTCTTCCTTCATTCCTTACAGGATGACGGAGGGCACGATGATGCCGTTGTGCCGGCACCAATCAAGACTTTACTTTTGGTTTTTTTGATTTTTTATTATTTTTATAAGTAAAAAGAAATGAGGATTCCGAGGCCCTTTTAAATTCCCTTCTCAGGTGGCTCTCGTACCCTAAATAGGTCCCGCGGTAAAGGTTTCGAAGCGCTTCGAAAGAATCAAAGGGAAACCCCTTGATCTATTGAAGGCACGAAAACTAAGACAAATAACCCGATCCCCCGAAATGAATAAAAAAGAAGTCACCTTCTTTTGATCGGTGAGGGCATATTGGGTGTCGAAAGTTGCGGGGCCTAAACAGAGGCACTAAATACACTGATCAGTGAGTCTGGGATGTGAAGCAGGCCACCAGTTTCGAGCTGCTGTTGTGTACCCAAAGTTGGAGCAACTATTAGGTGCGCCAGACCAAAAAGTCTCCCTTTTTATGCTGGCGCAACTAATAGATGCGCCAATGTAAATTTGAGGATTTTTGGCTTGGCGCAACTATTAGTGGCGTCAGGCAAAAACTGGGTTCCAGATTGTTTGACAGCAATAGTTCCAGCCCGAAATGAGTCTCCTAATTGATTTTTTCTGGAAGTTGGGCTTTCGGGGATTGAATGTTCTAATGATACGTCTCTTTCCTCACCGATCTTAAGGATTTAGAGGCCAAATTGGGTTCACTATAGCTCTCTTTTTCTCGAGTTTTAATCTTGGTAACGAGAAGGTTACCCACCTGATATACCTCAAGTGCAAGCACTTTTCTCAGGTACTAGGTGGGTTGGGACTTTTCTGGATCATCACCATTAGGGGCTGCCGCCGTACTAAGACCCGGGGTTTGTATGTGTGCCTAAATAATCCAACCCTTGAAAATCTACCCCGCAAAAATCAATTTAAATCTCCTTTATTGGTTCAATTTTATTTTTCACTTTTAAGAAAAAATTTTAAGTTCAAAGACTAGGGGTGATGATCCCGCGCCGCCTCTATGGGCTGGCGTTCACTAGCGGAATATGTTTACAGAATTAAATGCGTAAGTAGGCCTACCAAACGGCTAAGGCACTTGAAATGACATAAATATAAGGAATTTAAATGACAATGCACAAGTAGACCTGCCAATTGGCTAAGGTGCTTGAAATGACAGAAACATAAAGAAATTGAATGACAATGCGCAAGTAGGCCCGCCAAACGGCTAAGGCTCGTAAATGACGTAAAAGTAGGGGTAAGTAAAATGACGTAATCGGAGGGGTGAGTAAAAAAAAATAGTAAAAATAAAATAAAAAATAGTAATAAAAGGTTAGTAAATTAAAAATAAATAGGCCAAGTTCAAGGGGAAGCTCTACTAGCTAGTCCCCAGCAGAGTTGCCATCTGTGCAACTGTGGGATTTGTGACGATCCCGTCGCGACGATGCACTCCCTAATGAAATATTTAGAGTCGCCACCCAGAGCTTTTAGTGTCTCGAGAAACCTAGATCAATTTTATAAGCACCGAAGTACCACAAATATGACTCTGAATCCGGTCTACGCCAAAGGCTCCTGGGTAGGGGCTTCTATTATCGATTGGGAAGGTGTTAGGCACCCAATCAACCAGTTTAATACGGTCTCTACTTATGGACAAAATAAAAACAATATAAAAGAAAAGAAAAAGGCTTTCTTTTGCCCAAAGGGTCTTAAAATCTTATTTGTACCCCTTCGTTCCTACCAAAAATTCGGCAGTAACGGCACAAATGGGAGAATAGAAAATAATTGATAAGGTAGAGGAATAGAGGGGAGAGTCGGAGCTCTCAGGCCCTTGTTGCACCGCTGTGGAGCCTTGCGTTGGCTTGCTTCGGTGAGCTTTTGAAGGCTTGTATGATGAGAAATGGGTATAGACACCTCCATTTTTCCCTCTCGAAATATACAAATTTGTTCGGTCAACCTCAGGCCCCATGACCCTAACGTGGAAACCATGCACTGAAATAATAGTACATGGTTGAGCACAGGCTGAAACAATAGCTCTGTGGCTCAAATCTCGACGTAGGGAGACTATACACTGAAACAATAATATATAGTCGGAATGCAGACTGAAATAATAGTCTTACATTTCAGACCCCGTTGCCCTAATATTGGGACCATATGCTAAAACAATAGTATATGGCTGAACACAGGCTGAAACAATAGTTCTATAGCTCAGACCCCATACCCCCGATGTGGGACCATACATTGAAACAATAGTACATGGCTGAACACAGGCTGAAATGATAGCTTTGTGGCTCAGATCCCAACTTAGGGAGACTATATACTGAAACAATAGTATATAGTCGAAATGCAAGCTGAAACAATAGCCTGGCATTTCAGACCCAACCCAGACAACCCTGAATTATGCGCCTAAAATCACGCGTGCAATTCAATCGCACGCTAAACCACATGTGCACAATCAGTCCCTTCTCAGACCAGACATCCTTTCCCCAGACGAACTTGAGACTCGATCACGCGCCTACCACCAGACGCGCGATCGGATTGAGCGCCACATCACCGGCGCGCAATTGGCCTACGCCCGACCTACCCTCACTGTCCTTGACCTTTAAGTTTCCTCGATTAAACGCTTCGATAGTGGCACTTAATTAGATTACGCACCCCAAATTTGTCGCGTAATTAGTTCTAACGCTATTAGGACTAGGAAACTCACTGAGCAAGTCAGTCGGTCGCTCACTGAGTTGGTGACTGACTCAAAGCGATTAAGCGACGGGAAACCAGCGCGCAATTTTATTAAACGCCTGAAATAGGGCGTTTAATTAGAAAAAAACTTATAAAAGCTTTTTTTAATTTTGACCGAAAAAAAGACAAAGAGGCTGGCAATTTTCGAGAGAGAACTGACTTTTTTTGGGATTCTAAAACCAGAGAATTATGAGGACAAACCTATAGAGCAACCTAGTCATGATTTCAAAATTCAAGTGCCGAATCTTTGAGATTTCTCTCCGCAGCCCTGACGCTAGGTAAGGATTAATTTTTTAATTCATGATCATAACTTCTAATTTCTAGATATAGGAATTCTATTAGTTTTAATTTTAAGTTCGAGACTGTAGCACCCTTTTCAGACCGCAAATTTTTATATCTGGTTCTAATTCTCCCAATTCAGAACCAGTCCTTAATCCGATAGTCTAATTTACCAACCCTAGGCTTTAATTCCGTTCTAAAATCTTAATTTCCAGTCCTATCATTAATTTATGGTTCTAGTCCTTCGATTCTAGAATCAGTCCTTAATCATATGGTCTAATTTTCTGATTTCGGACACAAATTTAGTCTTAGAAATTTAAATTCTAATTTTAATTTCTTAGTTAAATATTTCTAAAAGCCCTAAATATAATTTTAGTTTCCATAATTCTAGTTTCTCGAATTAATTCGTAATTATTACTTCGAAATCGACTCTGAAAAATCCAAAAAATACTATTTTATAATCCTAAATCTAATTTATTTTTAATCTCAGCCATCCAATTTGCCCAAGGGAGCTTACAGAGGGTACTCCGAAACGAGGCCAATCCTCCTTAGCATAACGGGCCAAAAACCCCTTTTTTTAAGAATTATTTAGTTGCTTTAATTAGGGTTATAATATCAGTTCCATAATTTCTTCTTAGAATTTTAGTACAATCAATTTCCATGCTTTATTTCAATTAAATCCTTAGAATAATTACTTCGATTAGAATTCCAATAAAATTAGTTCCTTTATTTTAATTAGATAATTCTAGCATAGTTAATTCCTCACTTTATTAGACCCCAGTATCAGTAATCAGTCTTTTACTTTAATTAGAATCTTAGTATAATTAGTTTATTGCTCTGATCATAATTCTAGTCAAATCAATTCCTTTATTTTAATTAGAACTCAGTATAGTTAATTCATTGATTTAATTAGAATTTTAGCAAAATTAGTATATTTGCTTTAATTAGAGTTTTAGTAAAATTAGTCTTCTATTTCAATTAGAATTCTCGTAGGACTGTTATACTTGTTTCAATTAGAATTATGGTACAACTAGTATACTTGCTCTACTTAGAATTTCAATATAATCAGCATGCGTAGTTTAATTAAAGTTTCATTAAAATTAATACACATGCATTCCTAGTACAATTAGGAGACTGATCTTAATTGAACTTTTAGTACTATTAGGACACTATATCAATTAGAATTCTAGTAGTGCTAGGAAACTAAAATTAATTAGACTCTGGATAGAATTAAAATACTAAATTAAATAAACCATAATAAATTCTCACATAACTAAACTCACAAGAGAATTGGGAAGTCTAAGCTGATTAGAACTACAATAATAACAAGGGAAGGGAGGAAAAATTAAACTATCTAAATTATAAGAAAAGACATAGCTGCTAACGTTTGCAGGTGGACGATTCAGTAAGGAAGTAACCCATACATGCTCTAAAGTGTGATCATTGACGTATTGCAGCGTCGTTAAATATCTGCAGCTGGCGATTGCAACAAACTAGGAACCTTCTTAGAAACCTCTTTATTTCTAACATTCCAAATGCCACATCCCTAGAGTCCACTTAGACAGAATTGGAGCCACTGATTCAACGGGGACCGAGAGGAACCCAGAAAAAGCGTGCACCAACAGACTGGCAATCGCGATGGGACACTTTTGCAAACTCTTTTTCTAGATAGTTAGTTTTCATCTTATCTCCTTATTTTTCTTTTCATCGTGCCATTTAGATCCCCTCTTATATATATATGAGTCTTTGTGAAAGACTCAAAATGTCTGGTATACGAAGGGTGAGTTTAGGAGACCCATCATTGTGGGGATATCATAACAACCTAACGTACGAAGAAGAGCCATTTCATAATCCTACCAATCAACAACTTGAGATTAACATGGCTGACGAGCAAGAAAATCCCTTCTCCACCCCACACACCGATAATAATCATAATGGGAGAGATGGTAACATCGGACAAAACCTCACCGCTCAACAGATTGTAGAACTCAGTATTTAAAGAATACAAAGAGGAGACGACGACTCCGAAGAATTGCTTCGAGGGTTGGCCGCCGCATACGAAATCATTAGGTCACGACAATTTTCAGAAGAATAAAAGCGACGAGAGAGGCCACCGCCTACCCTGAGCACAGTGTCAGCCCGCGCCACACCATGGAGACAACCTGCCCATACATTCTTCAATGATGACTCTTTAGACAAGGTTTGCTCATGGGTCACTCCAAAAGGCAGCACCATTAAAATCGAAGATCTCCCTAAAATGTTCGACGAGTACATGGCTAAGAGAGAGTGCCCCGGTCACTCATTCGGATTCGATAAATTTTGTCGGGATGTCGAGTTTAATTTACCAATGAAATTTCAGCCACTAAAATTTACCAAATATAATGGCACGAGAAATCCGAATCATCACTTGGCCCTCTTTTGTAATGATTACCGACCCATACGTGATAATCAAGGACTTCTCATTCATTATTTCCAATGCTCATTAGAAGGAGAAGCTTTAGATTGGTTTGCCAGACTCCCGCTTTATAAGATAGAGACCTTCGATGAATTAGTCGGTCAATTCCTAGACCAATACAAATACTTGATCTAGGAGACAATCAGTCTGAGTGATCTAATGGCAGCCAAGCAAGGACCTGATGAAGAATTTACCGACTTCATTGCCAGATGGAGAAAACTCGCTGCTAGGATCGGCACCTCAATGAAAGAGAAGGATTCGGTGGACATTATCATAGATAACACTAGAGAACCATTAAAGAACGCACTTGTCATAAGTGATTGCCCCGACTTCACTGCACTCCACTCTCGAGCATCCCCATTAGCGCAACACATTAAAGGCGGAGACCTTGCTCTATCCATAGTCACATCAAAAGTAGGCTCTTCTAGTGAACAAAAATCGAAAAACAATAAGAAAGCCTTAGGAAACGAATAGGTCAACACCGTTGTTAATCAAGGAAAAAACTTTGGGAGCAAAAATTTCCACCCACGAAACTTCGGGCAAAACCAAAATCAGCAACGATACACGAACCAAAACCAAGGCACTAATCAGCAAAGATATGCAAACCAAAACCAAAGACAGAATTAGAATCAAGGCCAGTATCATAATAGAACTCAATATCCCAACACCTACCATAATTAGAACACGACGCAGAATCGATTGGCCCACGTGCCGAATTATAATAGTGTGCCCCCACCGCAGAACTTTAACCCAGCCAGAGGCCCCTTCCAATCGAGGGGGGAACACTAACCCCCTTTATCGGATACAATTCTCCATGTCTTTCATCTTCTTAACACTCAAAATATCCTCCAATTCCCATAGGAAAGACCCTGCCCATGGCCAACAAATCTAGACTATAATAAATACTGTGCCTTCTATCGATATGCAGGACACAACCTAAAAGGTTGTTGGGTCCTCAAGGACGTAATCTATGACATGAATGACCAAAGTTAGATCGATTGGGAAGCGCTTAGGAATCCTAACCCTAATAATAACCAACCCCAACAAAATTTAAGGATCGTTAATAATCCCATGCCCAACCACAACTAAGCAACACCGGCTCAGGTCACCACCGTAGATCTCTCCGGTCGATCCCCCTTCCAACCTTCCACCTTAATCACTCGCATTCAATCCTCTGCTACTTCTGCCATACCAGCGAGAGCTCCCTCACCCCCGCATCCTTCGGCCCTGATCACTTGCATCGCCTCGTCGAATCCACCCCCTTATCCAAAATTCACTCAGATATGTGTCCATTCCTTTAGGGCTAGGAGACCACTCCTCCGTAGTCACCCATCAGAACCTCCAACGCCTCCAAATCCCGAACCAACGCCATTACCGCTCCCTTTGTCTGATTCTGAACTCGAGCATGAAAATCACGTTCTCCAAACTGTAGCATAAATTGCTGCATGGGTAGAAAGTGTCACCCGAAAAACTCTAAGCCAAGAAAATAAAATAACAACCGACCATTCACTGAATCTAAGAGAAAGCGAGCCAGAAGAACATCCTAACCCATGCGATATGCTGGTCTCTGCTTTCCTAGAAGAGGAAGATTACACACAGTATCTCCCACCTTGGAGCGGCACCATTCAGGTGCGTGTTCCAACCTCGAATTTCACTGATTTTGCAAACACATCTGCGTTAAGCCGCACCGAGTTTGGTCAACAACCAACTTGTCCGATTCTCAAATCAGGAACCAATTACCCCCCTTCGCCTTTCCCTCGAAATAAGGATTTCAAGAACGCACAATCACTAGAGGAGAATGTGAGAGAAAGAGAAGTTAACTTGCCTCTCCCACCTCACATCATCCCTCCACCAATTCCTGCACCTCAACCATTCCAACCACCTGCACCTAAGGCCCATCGGTCAGGCAAAGAAGCTGCGCTCGAGCCAGGGTAAGAATACGACCTTCTGCGACATCTCCAAAAGATCCCGGCCCAAATATCCATACTAGAACTCATAAGGAGATTGCCTGACCATCACTGACTGTTAATAAGGATACTTGAAGACACGCAAGTGGATGAGGATATGACCCTAGATGAGCTTCATCAAATCACTTCGGTCATAGCACAACCTCCAGCGCTCACTTTTACAGACGCAAACATGCCTAAAGAGCCACTCCGCGAGAGTGCGGCCCCCATATATCTTACGATCATAATTAGAGGATTCTCTGTACAACACATACTCATTGACATGGGAGAAGGACTTAACATCTGCCCTCTCATCACGTTAAAGACGCTCGAATACACAGAGCAGGATGTCAAGCCCTCTGCACTATCACTCATAGCTTATGATTGGTCGCGTCACTTTGTCAAAGGAACTATCAAGCTACAGGTTCGCCTCAGACCTGTAATGAAAGATGTTACCTTACATGTTTCTGATTCCGCTAGTATGTATAATCTCATTTGAGGAAGAAAATGGCTAGAGTCAATGAAGGCCGTCACATCCACATACCATTAATGTGTCAAATTCCCATACAAGGACTCCATCATCGGTATATACGCTGATGCACCCCTCCACGGGATGGATACTGATTATGCGGCGAGCATACCAACCGCTCATGATTATGTGTTGAATACGGGTCATATTTAAAAGACTCGAATCCCTGATGAGACAATTGTTGCGGAAGTCTGTCCCCCTACCCCTCCTAGTTCGCCCCCAACGCGTCGACAAAAATTAATGAGAAGAGAAGTTGGCCTAGACCTCGCCAAACTCTATGCCATTAACCTACCATGACAAAAGGGTGGGACCTTATGCACCAACTTGGATATGTTCCCCACACTGGACTCGATAAGAATAAGCAAGATCGAGTAGGACCCGTTGTCCCAATACAAATACGTAAGCACATAGGGTTAGGTTACCAATCAGACGGCCCGCCAGCCGACTTGTCCCCTACCTCACCAAAATGGTCTTTATATGACCACTTTGCCTATGGGACCACTGAGAAGGCAGATGTGCCAAAGCATAAGAAAGTGTCCTTCACTAGATCCAAAGAGTTGGAAATTAAGCAAATGACTAAAGCATTCAATGATTTAACCAATTTAAACGATGATATTGATGAATCGCTCGAAGGAGTCAAGCCCATGTTTGACACTAAGGAATTTACAGAAGAGAGGAGAGAAGAACCCCTAGGACTCTACCCACGAGTAGAAGACTGGGAATCCACTGACGACGAAGATTTTCACATAGCAACATTGCAAGATAGCGAAGAGCACTTACGCTTAACATGGGAAGAGGTTGACACTCCATAAGGAAATACTAACTCGTATAGCATTCGCCTCGGCCTTGGCCTTGAGGGATGGGAATGCCCTTGGGACTCTCCTTGTATCGCTTACCCATACCAACCCCGCTGTAGGGTATGCGCCAACATATTAGATCATTTCGCTAGTTGGACCCGACACTCTACGATAGAAGAATCGAATCACTCTAACCTCGTGACCATCGACACAAGTGATGACCTACCAGCTCAGCTACCGGCACAAGAAGTAGAAAAACCCAACGGTCATCCGACTGACCTAGGGGGAAACACTCGCACCACTCTTATAGAATTTGAAGAGGAACTTGAATTGAACGCTTCTACATCCTCAGATTCATCGCAACTCCAAAAATTTTAGAAATCTCTAAAGGAAGAGTGGCAACCTCTCCCGAGTGATGACGAGGACTACTGGATAGACCTCCCCGCCCTCGAGTTAGCAGAGTGAGCCAATTTAGGACTTCAAGCACTATCAGATCAAGAAGATGAATTCTATACTATCTTCAACTCTAACCATGAAGGATGGGAATGTCCTTGGGAATCTCCCTGCATTCTTCACCATTATCAACCATGCTGCCGAGCATGCGCGCTCATCCTAATATATTATGAAGATCAAGGAAAATAACTCACTACTCCTGAGGATCCTTCGGGAGATTCCCTCAATGGGAAGAATAACATTATTACGGCCCAGAGGATGATAGTTCAATTGACTACGATCTTCAGAGCTTTTTTCAAAGAAGAGGTGATCAATGTGGGAGAAGAAATCCAAGCGATAGTATCGCTGTCACCAGCGTCACTCATTTAAAAGATCTCATCAGATGAGGACTCTAAAAAAAAAATAAAAAAAATGACAAATTCACAACAAGTCTACATTTCTTGAAGAATCGCTCGAACGGCTCCAACAGTCATCTCGCTCCCTCAGCTAGAGGAAGCAATTCTCCCGGCGCCCCTTAAGGCAACCGACCCTGTACCATATTTATTATCAAAAATTAAAAAAATAGAAAAAATAGAAAATCCTAAAAATTCATAAATACAAAATCCAAAAAAATTAGAAAACCCCAAAAAAGAAAGGAAGCTCTTCGTCCCGAATCAAATTTGGGGCCAACAAGGAGACTTTTCTCCTAAGGTTTCTATTCCATTCCCCACACAAGGACGTAAAGCATCCCGGCTAAACAACAAGCCAGTGATCATACCGGACGAGATACTTCGTGACTTTGAGAGAAGAATTAGTAGTCTTGACCCTCACCTTACCAAAGATCTCATAATCATAGATTGTACTGATGAAGGGTTACCTTTTGCAAATTTAAATCCCCAGTATAACAATTTTGCAGTATACGAACTTACAAGGATGAAGAAAGAACACTAGTTGCCAAGGAGGCACGGGACTTCCAACGGGTTATCAACTGTTTCGATGAGCAAACCCAGGCTGCCACAGAACCCATGAAAGAACTTAACTTTGACACTGAAGAGAAATCCAAGAAGCTATTGATTAGTGCAACGCTTAACTTCAGGGAACGCCAATAAATTGCACAAGTCCTGTAAGAACACCTCAATTTCTTTGCATGGTCCTATGAGGACATGCCTGGTTTAGACCCAAGTGTAGTAGAACATTGCCTCGTCTTAGAACCTGATGCAAAGCCTGTGAAGCAGAAACTCCACAGGATATACCCACAAATCGCCCTCCAAGTTAAGGAGGAAGTCAAAAATTTACAGAAAGCCAAATTTATTTGGGTCGTTCTTTACCCTAAGTGGGTCTCCAACATAGTACCTGTCGCCACGAAAGACGACAGAGTACGGGTTTGCATCGACTTCCGAAACCTCAACCAGGCATGTCTAAAAGATGACTTCCCACTTCCACACATTGACACTCTAGTGGACAACACCGCTGGATATGAGATGTTATCCTTTATAGTCAGTTTCTCTGGATATAATCAGATCAAATTAGCAGAGTCTGACCAAGAGAAGACTTCCTTCACTACACCATGGAAGACATACTGTTACTTCGTTATGTCTTTTGGGCTCAAGAACACAGGTGCCATGTATCAACGCGCCATGATGGCCATCTTTCACGATATGATGCATAAGTGTGTTGAAGTCTACATCGATGACATATTAGTGAAGTCCCAAATGCGAGTAGACATGTTGAAACACTCCGACTGGTGCTACAAAGAGTTAAGAAATATCAGCTAAAAATAAACCCAAAGAAATGTGTCTTTGGGGTCACCTCTAGAAAATTACTTGGTTTCATAGCTAGCAAGTGAGGGATCGAAGTTGACCCTACAAAAGTCAGAGCCATCCTCGAGATGCCGCCTCTCAGTAATATCAAAGAGTTGAGTCCTGATAGGAAGATTACAATTCATCAGAAGATTTATCTCCCAGCATTCAGACAAATGCGATCCTTCTACAAACTACTTAAAGGAGGAGCTGAGTACAAATGGGATGATCATTGTCAGCAAGCCTTCGATAACAACAAAAAGTACCTCCTTAACCCGCCAATACTATCGCCACCTGTCCCCAGAAGACCCCTAATTCTATACCTTTCAGTGAATGACAAAGCAATGGGAGTAATTCTGGGATAATATGAAGAAGGCGGCAAGAGAGAGAAGGCTATCTACTACCTCAGTAGGACAATGGTCGAATACGAACGAAAATAGACTTCAATGGAGAAGACTTGCCTCACATTGGTGTGAGCCTCTACCAAATTAGGACACTACTTCGGAGCGCATAAAATACTAGTACTAGCCCGAATGGACCCTCTGAAGTATGTATTGGAAAAGCCTGCAACATTAGGAAAGATTGCTCGCTGGCATATGCTCTTGCAAGAATTCGATATCACTTACGTCACATAGAAATCGATTAAAGGACAATCAATCGCCGATTACCTTACAGATCTCCCACTCCCTAGTGATGAACCCATACATGCAAATTTCCCCGATGAAGACCTACTCACGATTCATAACGAAGAGCCCGATAAGACGTCATGGACCCTTTATTTCAACAGTGCTTTAAATCACAATGGAAAAGGCATCGGGATAGTCCTCTTAAGCTTAGAAGGAGTTGTCATACCTAAGGCTTTTCAACTAGATTTCTATGTCACTAATAATGTCATAAAATATGAATCCTTTATAGCTGGACTACGAGTAACATTATAATTAGGCGTTAAACAGTTAAAAACCATTGGTGATTCCAAACTAATAATTTTACAAGTCATAGGAGAATGGAAAACTAAGAAAATGAGACTAATAGCATACCTAGAAACCGCTCAATATTTAGTAAAGAAATTTGAAAGAATCTCTTTCACGCATATCCCTAGATTAGAAAAAAAGCTCACAGATTCCTTAGCCATGCTAGCCTCGGTCATCCAAATACCTATCAGGCAAAATACCAAGAACTTCTTCATCGAAAAGTTAACAGTACTCGCCCACGAGGTAGCATGGACCGTCAAGAGAGAATTACCCGTCCTCCCCACAAGTACATGGCCGATAGACAACCGTGGTATTTCGACATCTGGAACTTCTTGAAACATCAACACATCCCTCCATATGCCACAAAGATCAAATGAAAGACTATAAGGAATCGATTCGCCTGATTCTACGTACTCGGCAAAACATTATACAAAGAGGCCTTCACTAAAGGAGTCCTGCTACGATGCATCATGACTGTCGAAGGACAATACATCATCCGAGAAGCACACTCCAGTGCTTGCGGCGCCCACTCCGGTAGACAGAGACTCATCGATCAAGTTATATGACAAGGCTACTTTTGGCCAATAATGATCAGAGATTGCCACCTCTACGTCCAATCCTGCAAGCAATGCCAAGAACACGCCGCACTCGTCAAAGCTCCGTCAGTTTCATTGAACACTATGACCGCGCCATGGCCATTTTCGATGCGGGCCTTCAATGTCATTGGACCTTTCACAGACACCGTTGGGAACACTCACAAGCACGCGCTCATACTTATAGCGACATAATACTACACCAAATGGGCAGAAGCTGAATCCTATGTCAGAATCACTGCTTCAACACTCATAAATTTTATCGTTCGGAATATCATCATCAGGTTTGGAGTACCCAGGATGTTTGTCACTGACAATGGATCACAGTTTATCGTGGAGAAGACAAAGAAGTTATGTAAGAAGTACGACATCAATCTATGTCACTCATCACCGTTCTACCCTCAAGGCAATGGACAAGCAGAAGCTACGAATAAAATACTGATTCGAATCCTAAAATACACAGTAGAAACAAGCAATGGAGCCGACTGGCCTGAACGACTACTAGAAGCACTATGGGCCTATAGGACCTCTATTCGTATGGCCACTGGCCAAACTCCCTACCTCCTTACCTACAAGATAGAGGCAGTCCTACCATATGAGATACAGGAACCATCTTTACGCATTAAACTCGATGATGAGCTATCATTAGACGAGAGGATAATTGCCCTACTCACGTAGCTAGAGCAACTCGATGAAGCATGTCTAAGGGCAGCTAATCACACTCAGGTATATCAGAGGAGAGTGGTCAGGGCTTACAATAAGAAAGTCCTTGAACGAACCTTTAATATTGGGGAATTAGTCCAAAAAAAAATCATGCCTTCCAAGCACGCCTATCTGAAAGGAAAACTGAATCTGAACTGGGAAGGCCCATATGTCATAACAACCACATACCCTGAAAATGCTTACAAACTGGCGAACCAAGATGGGGAAGAACTCCCTAGCCCTTAGAACGCCACGTACCTTAGAAAATATTACCCTTAGCCCTGTGATCATCACATCCCGTGGTTAAATACTTATACTTATCACCCCCATAGTCGTCACGACCCATTCATTGGTCGTACGCCTTCAATTCTCAAAATATCCTTAAGACCTCCGATTTATCTTCAGTCTTTTATCACTCGGGCAATCTGATTAAAGGACTAGTGACCTATCTAACCTCTTTCAAAAGTATAAGTAACACCTGATCCTCATTTCCCTCCCCCCGCCATTGGAGTAGACGTTAAGATTATAGTTTTAATTAAAATTCATTATTCTTGCGCTAGTAGGATGCTTTTGAAACATATATCTATATATCAAAAATCGAGTGAGAGTGTTACGACGAATGAATAAGTCAATGAGCTCAGGGAAGCATAAGTAGGCCGTGAGGACATCTCTGGTGACTTTACTAGAAGTGTATCATTAGATACAAACTATTCCTCGCATCATTGAGCCTTGCCCCCCTCTTCTTTTTTTCTTTTCTTTTTTAAATTTTATTTTATTTTCGGACGATAAACCAGAAGCCTTACAAGATGTTCCTAGAAATGATATCGAAAACTGATGAATAATGACTGATGCAATCACCTCCTATACCTACCATACTTCTCCCTAATAGCTATGGGATAGGACGACCACCACCCCAAGGTAGATCCCTGTGTACAACGGACCTAGTCAAAGAGATCTCCCTGGTTCGATGATAGTAGCAATCAACTTTTCTTCAAAACTAACTCACCAAATATCAATGATCACTTATTGACCCAAAGTGCTCATCTCGAAACCCAGAAAAGCTCCATTGCATCTTGACGCTGGGGTATTTTTTTTTGGATTAGAAGAAGAATCATATCAGAAGTGCCGACTTGTCCACAACGAAGATAAGAAATGACAAAGTTACTATCCGGAAAGTGCTACCGAAGATACCATACTGCTAATCATACCACGCTCCTACACTGGGGCATTTTTATTTTTATTGTTTTATTTCTATCTTAGCTATTTGCTTTCCCTGTAGCATTATTTTCATTTTTTTTAAAAGAATAAAAAAGAAAAAAAAAGAAAAGAAAAAAAAGAGAGCACATATTCATCGTTTGCTACCAGACTCCAGTATGAGACACTTACCCCCTTTGACAATTGGCAAGGGGGAGAATAAAACTATTGACAACATTACTCTTACATGTGCAGATATGAAGCAACCTTCAACCGTCACCGGGCCAACTCAGCAAGAATCCAAGTCCCAATGATGTTCGATGGCACTAAAGAAACTAAAAAGCAAAAGTAGACGCAAGAGGTAACTAAAAGAAAATGAGCCAATCAGGTACATCTAAGCCAAAAAATCTCTCTATATATGTATGTCAAAATCTTTTCATATCTTTTTACACTTGTCACCAGGGGCATCCTCCTATATATACAACACGCACATGTTATGGATACAAAAACACACACACCTACTCCCTACACTGCCGCTGGGATGGCCAAGCGCTGCTGTCCCTAGTATCATCAGCTCGAAAGTTCGTAGACTGGTCCTCTAAAAATACAATCCTGGCACCCGGAGTCCTCGGAACCTCTAAACGATGAGGCCCTGCTATAGAGCCCCCCTCACTCGTCTGGCTAACAGACCGCCTCGATCGAGAACAAGGAGGATACCCTGCAAGAATATCATGAACGGTCGAATCCCTATGAGCATCATCCCTGACACGATCATGTGATGTGTGCCGAGCCATAGCCCTCGACTCCGAGCCATCAAGCTGACTAACCAACCTATTCACTCCTCGCTCACTCCTTATCAAACGATATTACAACTGATCTAGGATCACCTGCATCCCCACTCGCGTCGTGTAACGTGCTGCCTCTAACACCTTGGTCTGAGTCCTTTGTGTGACCATCATCTCAATGACCAGGTCCTCTGGACTCTGCGTCTCCCTAAGGACTCGTCTCGCCTCGGGAGTGGCGCGCGCTCGCACCGCCTCTAGAGGCGCCTCCTTAAGCTGACGGACCTGCATAACCACACCAAGTCAAAGGAAAACTAATACATACATGAACAAAATAAGAAACCTTGAAAAGGAAAGGATTATACTAGATCCAGCCTCTCCTCCAAGAGCCGCCCAACCGTCTCAGTAGTCACTGGATTAGTAGGAGGCACGGAAGGAACAACAAACATAGGCGGCTGTAATAAGAATAAACAAATACATCAGAAAAATACTATAATGACAAATAAACTATGAACACAATAACTAAAATATACCTGAGTAGGGATAGAAACAGACTCCTGAGGAGGAACCTCGGGAGCGTAGTCCAGAACAGCCTGCACAAAGAACCAAACAAACCAACATAAGACATGTCAGAACAAAATAAAGATGAAATAACCTAAACAAGATTACACCACACCAGAAACTATACCTGACTCTCCGGACGTAGAGAGGCAGCAGTCGCCTCCGTTGTCTGAAGATCCTCGGCAACCCGATGCTAAAATACACCGCATGATGTTAATAAGCTACTAAGAAAGTGAAACAATGACACCCGACAAACTAATGCAATGACACAAACAAGATAAAAGATTGAATGGAACTTACCCAATGATCTAGCTAGGCCCGAAGCTAAGCCATCACTGGATCCTCCCGACTGGAGGAAGTGACTGAAGACGGATCAAATTCCAAAATGGGACCTCCAGTAGTGAGCTCGGCTCTCTACGAATAATAATAAACACATCAATTGGCAAGCTCACAATGCTAACAATTAACAAAACCATATTTATAAAGACACCTATCAATCGGTCAATCTCAGATCGTAAGCTGGCCTCCACCTCTCATTACGGCACATCGACACAGCCAGAATAACTCAATCATCAACATCAGCAACCTCACCCTCCCTCTTAGATTGTCCAAAATAAAATAAAACGGGACACCAAAACCATGTCAGGACGACCAGAAGACCGAGTCCACATAATATAAAAAAAAATGTAAATTAACTCACCAGGAGCCGTCGAGTCTCCGCTAGCCGAGCCCCCAACTCATCCTCCGCTGCCCTAGCCTGAGCAATCGAGGAGGCTAAGGAGTGCAGCATCTCCTCATCCGGATGAGGAACACACCCCATCTGCTCCATCGCCCTATGGAGAGCGTCTAAAGCCCCCCGCACGCTCGCGGTGAGATGGCCCTGCTCCAACACAGCCAACCTCTCCCTCAAAGTCAACGCCGACTCCGACCCATCAATCACGAAAGAGCCACTCCCATGGAAGGGACGTGTGAAGAGGCGCCCGCCACCCAATGCACTAAACCATCGCACATACTCTTGGGCGTCTGCCTTATCACATGCCCCTGTAACCCTAGTCCCCCCAACTCTAAAATCTGCTATCTGAAGCGCCATCCGCTCTGCAAAATTCTGGCCAGGAAGGCCAGTCATCCTCTTCGCCACTCTGTGGCGAATCTCTTGAGGGACTCCCTGAGCTAGCCCCAGTTGCCATACCACTCAAGATGTGTGGATCCTCTCCACCCTCTCGAAACAATGGATCCATATGTCCACATCAAAGAAGGGGTGGCCAGACTGAATTACTGGCACGCCGACATCTTCCTCGTTCGCATACGGCCTCCAAATCACCTACAACCAAGCAAACGAGTCGACCCCTCAATGAAGACTCAGATCCTAAAAACACTGAAATGAAATGAAATAAAAAACACACATGACGATCTATACCTGCCCCACGTGCATATCCTCAATGAGGCCGCGCTAGGTCTGAAGATCCGAAGACCAACGACGACCCCTCAACGCCTCCCTCCACATGTGCATCCACAGAAATGTGAATGTCACCTCCAACGGAACTCTCGGATGAAGAAAAGCGAAATGATCATAAGCTCAAAACTGAAAAGAAAACAATAATAACAACAACGACACACAAAAAGAAACACTAAATAGATGTTACCATTAAACGACCAAAAAAATAGAGACACTATGACACTGATTAACTAAAACTCACCTGAAGGAAGGGAAGGAAACCTTCGATCAACGCGACACCCTGTCCCTGACGATAAAGCTGCTCATAGAGGTACACCAATGCACCCGTGCCCCACGCGTAGGAGAGGACTCGATCTTAGTCCCCGAGAACCATAAAAAATAACCCGGTGACACATCCCCGAGTCGAAGAAGAGAAGAGTACCGCACCAAGGAAGTGCATCAAAAATACTCAGAGCACCCTATCCGCAGCCAACCCCAGCTCCACCATGGGCTCTCGGACTGCCACTATCACACAACGCATCTCGTAAGATGCCCTCACCTCCGAATGGCGCCTCGGGGGGATGAACCCACTCGCAAACGTATCGAAAAAACCAAGTGACTTGAGCTACACCTGGCCCCGAGCCACTTGACCTATACGGCACACCCAAAATATCCACACACACCTCTAAATAATGTCCTGCCATTTGCCCTGTGATCGGCTCACCCTCGAAATGAAGACTAGTGATACGGACTTAGTCCTCTGGAGTCGGCAACATCATACCAACTGGAAAGAGAAGCGCCTGATGCTCCTCCCTCCACCTCTCCAAGATCGTCGCGATTAGGCCATGATTGACCTGAAAGGGCTCCAGCTCCAGGATCAGTCCAAAACTGAAAGACACCAGCCGTGCCTGCTGAAACTCCGGCAAGGCATGATACCAAGTATGAGACTCGGCCCATGACGAGCTGATAGCCAACTTCGGGGGCTCCTGTTGAACGAAACACAAATGATAACAGTAAGACTAACACACACCTATGACAAAAGACAAACGAGTTTAAAACTAAAAGCAAGT
Organism: Chloranthus sessilifolius; assembly: GCA_021018995.1. NCBI lineage: Eukaryota > Viridiplantae > Streptophyta > Magnoliopsida > Chloranthales > Chloranthaceae > Chloranthus > Chloranthus sessilifolius. The sequence goes on from CM037586.1 coordinate 124,825,058, forward strand.
CAAATATGCCCCAAACAAAATAATAATTTACAATAAATACACAAAACATGATAAGAATGATTGAATAGAAACATGACCTACCTCTAGATGCCGTTATGGTGCATGAGTGAGCACACAATCAATCATTAATCCAGGTTTGACATAAATTAGAAGGGTTTCCAGATCCTAATAAGCCTATGTCATAACCTAAGTGGCTAAAAAAATGGAAGAACTCTTGCTCATGAATGCTTACCTGGCCTCGAGCGAAGAAATCCTCTAGTGGGAAGTGTCTGCGATCTCGATGCTCCTCACCCTAGTGCTCTGCAGCTGCACCCTTAGCTCTCTCACCCTCATCCTCAGCACCCCCTGCTCAATCTTGAGCACCTCCTCTCTAACCTCCGACTGGTAAATCTCCAATACCTCCTCTTTAACTATCTCCCCAACATCCACCTCCCTGACCACGTCAGTCTGAGCCTCGAAAGTCTCACCCATCTCCGCCCCCAACATCTTCTCCAACTCATAAATAGTGATATAACGTCCACCACTACCCTCACCCTCCATCCTAGAATGAAGAGCTCAAAAAACTGAAGAGAAAGAAAGAAACGACACCTGAAACGGATGATCGGATCATGAAATATCACGAAAATATGAAAACTAGAGCACAAAGAAGCAAGGAAATAGAGAATCAAAGACTAACACGGATCGTGCGACGAAAATAAAAAGTTTTAAACTATTTATAGGGAATACCTGAATCGCGCACATAAATCCAAGAGCGCAAACTAATCACGCACCACTACCCTCACCGTGCTTAATTCGAATCACACGACTGGTCTTAAGCGCGCAAACCAATCGTCGCCCGCTCAAACTAACCCGACCATCTGGTTGTACGCAGCCTACTCAGTGTGTAATCACTTCAAGCATCCACACAGTGGCGCACGAATGCCAATGGTAACTCATACAGTGACCAGTCACTACCCTAATCACGCGCCCGATACCATGCATTTAAATTGATCAAACGATCGAAAACTGGCGCTTAATAACACTCTGACGCTCTGAACGTGCATCCACTCTCTGGCATGCAATTAATTTATGCGCTCGGAGTGGAGCGCGCAATTCCCTAGAAACACAAAACAAAAAAAAAGCCCAGGACAACACGTTCACAGGCCTAAAATAAGTGATCTCCGAAAATAATTATTAGCCTAAACTACACCCTTGTTAAGCCCGATCCAAAGCATTCAGATTTAAAGAAATATCCACCCCGATAACTAAAAGAAAATGCACTAGACCAAACCAAAAACCAAATGAAAAAAAAATGCCCCAACATCACTTACACACTCCAACTAGTACCAAGACTAAAGAAAAAAAAAAATTGCTCCCAAAGCACCCCAAATCAAAATAAATAAATAAGATCAGACCAAATTTAAATAAATAAGCGTTATGCTCAAAACAAATCAAAGCAAGCTACCAAATAAACCAAAATTTACTGAATAGAAATTGCCATAAATGAAAAGGAAAATATAATCACTCCATAAATAAATAAAATAATTACAAAATACACCGAGGGCATACCCTCTGAATATTCAACTTAAAATAAGAAACTTAAAATCCGCACGTTCAGGCAATGCACGAATCTAGATTTATTCGGGAAAATAAAAATCCTATCTTCCCCTCTTCCCTTAGCATGGCAGCAATTCGACTGCTACCTTGCATTCCCAATCCCGTCCATTCTCAACAATTCACACAATAAACACAACTCTTCGGGTCCAACACCCGGGATACAAAAAGGACAAGAAAAAAAGACATTAATGAACAAATGCCCCAAAACAAAAGAAAATGCCCCAAAACTTTTAATCCCAAACTTGGAATAAAATCTAAATCAATAAGAACCCAAAACTTTTGGCTCACACATTTATAAACTATACCTCCTGAATTATCAAATGACAAGTGTCACACCTGTAAACCTTTCTAATCCAATTAAATCTAAACCAAATACATACCCCCTTTGAAAGACTACAATCCATGACAAACTCAGATGAACCAATAATTACACAACACTTAACCCCCTAAGAAACACCAATCCCCCCATGTCTAGATAAACCAATAGGATTTAAACATTTAACACCCATCTAGAACCTTTAAAAACTCACTCCTTTTAAGTCTCATGTTGAATCAAATAAAAGACCAAAACTCAAGTTAAAATCAAACCTTAAACTAGACAAAACTTAAAAAAAAAAAAAACTCTCTAAAATGAGACCATGACTTGTTTAGGAAAAAAAAAAAAGTCCCCAACAAACCAAATAGAACCAAGTAAACCCTCTATACTAAGCTCAATAAAGCAAATTAACCTCGGGATAAGCCTTGAATAAATTCGGAATGAATCCTAAAAATTAAAACCAAAACTAAGTCAAACAAATCAGATAAATCTAACTAATCCACTAATAAGCTTAAACGAATAAACAAGCACGACAAAATAAAAAAAAACAAAAGAAATGCCCCTTTATTAATAATCCAAAAGTTTTATAAGTATCACCGGAGGCATATCTCCTGAATTTATAACCCAAAACGAAACCTTAAACTTTAACCTACACCCCAAAATGAAGACTGGGTTCAAACGGAGACGAAGCGACGAGCAGATTCCGCTCGAAGCGTCTAATCGAAGACTTCAAGGAGCATTGGTTGGGAAACACATCCCTCCACTTTTTACTCCTCTTCTGCTATCTTCACCTCCTCCACTGTCGCCTCCTCAATGCTGCCTTCACTGCTCCCTAAAAAGGATCGATGTGAAGACAAGCGCACTCATTCCCAATACCACCCATTCTCAGAACAATATCGTCCACGAGCATTACCTCAAAACGGAGATCACGCGAAATAAGAAATATAGGAAGAAATGATATCCCAATCGGACGAGTGGATCGCCTGATATCGCCAAAACATGAATTTCATAACACAAGATATACAGAAAAAGGTCAAAACTCGAGAGTAAATCAGAAAATGAAAAACAAATGAAAGCCCCCTCGCTTATATAGAGTACGGACCTAATCACGCGCCTGAATACATGCGCTCAACTCGATCATGCACTACGCACACTACGCACAATCCAAAACACGCGCTCCGATCCAAGCGCGCAAGTAAGTCATCGCCCGCGCCAACGGCGCAACGCTCCGATCGCGCGCATTCCATGAACCACGCAAATTGATCAAACGACACACTGCCACCACGCGACCTAAAAGGTCACCCGTACACTGACCTAGTGACACTCCGATCACGCGCCACGATCAAAACGCAGAATACAATCTCATGCACACTCCCACACCCGTAAACGACCCCTCAAACCTGCGATCGCACGCCCGAAAATAGGCACGCAATCATATTGAGCGACCTAAAACAGGCGCATAATACCCAACTTTGAAGAAAATTTACACTCTCACACCTTTTATCACATCGCGGCCAAGATTCTTTTGTCCCATCACGTAGCCTCATAGGTTGTTTAGACAAAGAAAAGAAAGACCTATTCATCAGTCCCATTGTATACCCTTACATGAGAAAGAAGCATTGATAGCACCCATCCCCATCGCGATAACATGTACACATGTGATATCACCTCAATATCTAGTCCCACCGCAATAAATTAACCATACCCTCATGACCCATCGCCAAAAGCCAAAAGCAAATCGTCCAAAAATAATGCCAATCATGATGCAACCACAATGTGATTTCTTTTATAACCCAAGATCTGCCAAAGAAAGACGCCAATGTCCCATCGCGAGAAGCCGAAAGAAAATCTCCCGAGGACGCGAGCACGCCACCACCAACTACGCTCAATCGACATCTCATTGCGGACATCACTACCTGAAAAAAAAAGCATAGATAGCACATGCCACACTGTATGACAAAAAGAGGGAAAGATTGATCATGTCCCATCACTAAGGCAAAGGACTCTCCCTCTCCTGAATTGATCCCCATGTCCCACTAGGACTCACCCAGCACGTAACCAAAGAAAGGGGAAATCCCCAGATTCCATCGCGACATCATTTCTCTCAAGAATCACATCACAACTGCCAAGCCCTGCCACAACAGCCAAAGAAAAGAGAAGAAATCTCTAAAGTCCCATCACGACACTACGACACCACCACGAACTGTACAAGCTACGCACAACACAGGTAAGCATCACCCCCAGATAAGTACTACCCACTTTTGTTTTACTCGATATTCCTCGTATATATATAGTTAGCTATGATTAAGTCAAACGTTTTCAAAACTCGTTTCTCTCAACTCGCGAATCACTGTAGTCCTCCCATAAGAGACAATCATCAGTATTCGTCGAGAAGGTTAGACGCATTATCCAGAATGCCAAGTGTCGTCTTGACAACCACAACAATGGTCGGGTACACAAATCCCGTACCGGTGGATCTGCTCAGCGACGTCCCAGAAGCCACTTTTTTTACCGTTTTACCACCGAAGTGATCTTAAGTTAAAATCCCTAAAATTTTAAATTTTCAAAACTCCCGAATCTTCAAAATCCTCTTATCAAAAAAATAAATAAATAAATATATATATATATATATATAAAATAAAAAAGAAAAGAGAAGAAGAAAAGAAGAACAAATCAACAAGATAAATAGGCCCAACTCACCTTTCTTAAATACAAAAAAAAACCAATTAAGTGCCCCACCACCCGCACGCAATAGATTACACTTGAACATGACCTTTAACTCCTAAGACTGCCTGAACTTGCAATCAAGCGCATATTCCACTGTGCATAGTTGGATCAAGTGTACACTCCACTGCGTATAATTGTTTGTTCATACACATTAGGACTAGAATTCCTAACTTAGAGGCTGATTCCAGATGAATCAAGCGCACGCGCCATTGTGCAGAATTCAATTGAGCACACCTCACAAGACCCCCACCTCAATTACTAGCCCAACTAGCCATTGCCCTAGGAAACTAAACATTGAGTATATTTAATCTAAGAACTTATAAATACCTATTGGAAAAGGAATGCCTGACGCGCATTGGTGTGAGTATGACATGGCTTGCAAAAGCCTTCGATATAACATGATACTTCATTTTATTATTATCGGTCCTTAGACCTTGTTTTGGATATTTTAATGACGCCTTGGTACCTCGATTGCGTAAAATCCCTCTGTTAGCCCGCGCTATGCGGCGGGATACACCATGCACCCACAGACTCGGAATGTGTCCTTCGACAGCTACCATTTGCCTTTCAAATGCTCCATTTTAGTTTGCACTGATAGATAAGAAAGCCATGCTTGTCATGCCAGCATCACTAATTCACATTTGTGATTTCCCAAGAGAAATGAGAAGATACCTCGAATAAAGGGTGTCTACTTTTTCGACGCGCTCTTACTTCGCAAGAGCGCATCGAAGAGGGGCATCTATAGACACCCCCATTTTGTCCTCTCGAAATATAGAAATTTGTTCGATCAACCTCAGGCCCCATGACCCTAACGTGGGAACCATGCACTGAAACAATAGTACATGACTGAGCACAGGCTGAAATAATAGCTCTATTGCTCAGATCCCGACATAGGGAGACTATACACTGAAATAATAGTATATAGTCGGAATGCAGACTGAAACAATAGTCTTGCATTTCAGACTCCGTTGCCCTAATATTGGGACCATATGCTGAAATAATAGTATATGGTTGAACACAGGCTGAAACAATAGTTCTGTGGCTTAGGCTCCATACCCTCGATGTGGGACTATGCACTGAAACAATAGTACATAGCTGAACACAGGCTGAAACAATAGCTTTGTGACTCAGATCCCAACGTAGGGAGACTATATACTAAAACAATAGGATATAGTCGAAATGCAGGCTGAAACAATAGCCTGTAATTTCATACCCGACTCGGACCCGGACAATCCCGAATTATGCGCCTAAAACCACACACGCAATTTGATCTCACGCTAAACCACACACGTTCAATCAGTCCCTTCTTAGACCAGACTTCCTTTCCCTAGACCAACTCGAGATTCGATCACTCCCCTAACACCAGACGCGGGATCGGATTGAGCACCACATCACCGGTGCGCAATTGGCCAACGCCCGGCCTAGCCTCACTATCCTTGACCCCTAAGTTTCCTCGATTAAACGCTTCGATAGTGGCGCTTAATTAGATTACGCACCCCAAAATTGGCACGCAATTAGTTCTAACGATATTAGGACTAGGAAACTCACTGAGCAAGTCAGCCGGTCGCTTGAGCAAGTGACGATCGCTCACTTGAGTCGGTGGACTCAAAGATTAAGCGGGGAATGGTCGCAATTTGATTAAATGCACAAGCAGGGCATTTAATTAGAAAAACCTATAAAAGCTTTTTCTCGAAAAAAAGAAAGGGAGGTGGCGAGAGAAGAGACTTTTGGGATTCCAAAACTCGAGAGAACTCCATAGAGCAACCTAGTCATGATTTTGAAATTCATGCGCCGAATCTTCAAGATTTCTCTCCGCAGCCCCGACCCTAGGTAAGGATTAATTTTTTAATTCACGATCATAACTTCTAATTTCTAGATTTAGGAATTCTATTAGTTTTAATTTTCAGTCCGAGACTGTAGCTCCCTTTTCAGACTGCAAATTTTTATATCTGGTTCTAATTCTCCCAATTCAGAACCAGTCCTTAATCTGACGGTCTAATTTACCGACCCTAGGCTTTAATTCTATTCTAAAATCTTAATTTCCAGTCCTATCATTAATTTCTGGTTCTAGTCCTTTGATTCTAGAACCAGTCCTTAATCATACTGTTTAATTTTCTGATTTTGGACCTGAATTTAGTCTTAGAAATTTAAATTCTAATTAAAATTTTTTAGTTTAATATTTCTAAAAATCATAAATATAATTTTAGTTTCTCGAATTAATTCGTAATTATTACTCCGAAATCGACTCTGAAAAATCTAAAAAATACTATTTTATAATGCTAAATTCAATTTATCTTTAATCTCAGCCATCCGATTTGCCCAAGGGAGCTTACGGAGGGTACTCGAGAATGAGGCTAATCCTCCTTAGCATAGCGGGCTTAAAACCCTTTATTTTTAGAATTATTTAGTTACTTTAATTAGGGTTATAATATCAGTTCCATAATTTATTCTTAGAATTTTAGTATAGTCAATTTACATACTTTATTTCAATTAAATCCTTAGAATAATTACTTCGATTAGAATTCCAATAAAATTAGTTCCTTTATTTTAATTAGATAATTCTAGCATAGTTAATTCCTCGCTTTATTAGACCCCAGTATCAGTAATCAACCCTTTATTTTAATCAGAATCTTAGTACAATTAATTTATTGCTCTGATCATAATTCTAATCAAATCAGTTCCTTTATTTTAATTAGAACTCAGTATATTTAATTCATTGCTTTAATTAGAATTTTAGCAAAATTAGTATATTTGCTTTAATTAGAGTTTTAGTAAAATTAGTCTTCTATTTCAATTAGAATTCTGGTAGGACTGTTATACTTGTTTCAATTAGAATTCTGGTATAACTAGTATACTTGCTCTACTTAGAATTTCAATATAATCAGCATACTTAGTTTAATTAAAGTTTCATTAAAATTAATACACCTGCATTCCTAGTACAATTAGGAGACCGATGTTAATTGGACTTTTAGTAGTATTAGGATACTATATCAATTAAAATTCTAGTAGTGCTAGGAAACTAAAATTAATTAGACTCTGGATAGAATTAGAATACTAAATTAAATAAATCATAATAAATTCCCACATAACTAAACTCACAAGAGAATTAGAAAGTCTAAACTGATTAGAACTACAATAATAACAGGGGAAGGGAAGAAATATTAAACTATCTAAATTATAAGAAAAGACATAGCTACTAATGTTCGCAGGCAGACGATTCAGTAAAGAAGTAACCCATACCCACTCTAAAGCATGATCATTGATGTGTTGCAGCGTCGTTAAATATCTACAGCTAGCGATCGGAACAAACTAGGAACCTTCCTAGAGAATCCTTTATTTCTAACATTCCAAACGCCGCATCGCTAGAGTCCACTTGGACAGAATTAGAGCCACTGATTCAACGGGGATTGAGAGGAACCCAAAAAAAGTGTGCATCAATAATGGGGTCCTAGGGCTTGATAGCTAAGAGGTAGAGAGGGAAGGCTAGGCGGTAACACACACCTAACCTAGAGCTTTTGGAGTAAATGCTAAGGTCTAAAGGAAGCTTTAAAGTTTTAGAATTTGTATGGGAGTGGTGCACTAGAGGAGAGAGAGAAGGAATTTCTTAATCCCTTAATTGCAAATTTTTTCAAGCCTTTGTAAAGGAAGGGGTGCCTCTCTATTTATAGGAAAAAGAGAGGTTAAGAGGGTGTTTAAAAGCTAATTTGGATTAGCAATTAGGTAATAGGTAATCTAAGGTTTCCTAGGGTTTTTAGAGCCTTGAAAAGTGTGAACAGTTGCTCCAATGGTGGATGAAAGGGTGGGGCTTTAAACCACTTAAGGGGTTGCACATAGATAGTAAATGGGTACAACAGAACTAGTAAAACACACCCCAAAGGTCAAGATGGTCAACAAGTCAAACCCTGATCTCAAAATTTGAGGCAAAAATCTAGGTTACTGTCCATATGTCTGGCGCAACTATTTAGTTGCGCCAAGCATATGTATAGTAATACAGTGGAGCTATAGTACTTGGAAGTTGGCTGCCCACAGGGGGACCCACCTTAATGCTGGTGCAACTATTAGTTGCGCCAAATCCCTAGGGGGTTCACTTGATTTTACCATTCTACCCCTACACTTCAGAACGCGATATCTTCTTGTGTACAGCTTCGATTGGGGTGATTCTTGGTCCGTCGGAAAGCTGAGGACTTCTACTTTTCAATGGTATGAGATTTGATCAGAGGAGAAGGTCACAGCTAGTCCCGGTGCACCACTCTTCATCCATTGCTTGGGAAAGCTAGGTTTAGGTCTGGAATGGATTCTAAGGGTTGGGATGGGTTTCTACGGGTTCGAGAAGGTTCCTAAGGGATCTAGGGTGATTTCTAAGGGTTCAGAAAGGTTCCTAAGGATTTCATACATGCCATCAAAAGCTCAGAGATGTGTCTCTCTCGAAATGTGTCTCGATCGGGCCTTGAGCCAAATTTAGGTGTCTACATACATGAATAAAAAAAATTATCAGCATGAATGCACACATTTAAAAGCAAGATTCATATGGATAGTATGAACAATACGCAGCTGAGATCAACTAGCAGATGGAAAGTTTTTAAAAGTGAATGAATTCAGAAGCTCCGTAGAAATTTCAAAATAGAATATGAGCCTCTGCTTATGATTCTTCCCAAAAATTAAGATCCATGAACTCAACGGTCTCAGATGGGGGTACATGAATGACAGCAAAAGAAACCAGCCCATCTGGATCTAAATTATTTTTATTTTCATTTGTTTATATATATATATTTTATTTTGTTTATTTTAATCAACCAAGGCTCAACAACAGCCCTTATTGAAACACTACTGCTAAAAATACAAATAAGACGACTAAAATAAAGTCTGAAATTTTTTTGTTTGAGTTTAGATTTTCTTTTATCTTTTATTTGTTTTTATTGTTTTACACAAAAATAACAGCATGCTTCAATATGAAACTGCAGTAAGGAACCTTGTTGCCTTTTCCTTCTGCACCTCCTTTTGGTTCGACAAACAACCTTGCTATCTGCCATCTTCTTTGGAAGAGGATTCACCCATCATGTGCAATCCCTAAGGATTATTGATTGGTTGACTGGGGAGTCTACCCTCTTCCCTTTTTGTCAGAGCATTAGAGATTAGACCAAGCTGGTCCTCAATCTTTTTGATGCTCTGGCTGTGGGAATGCACAGTCTGTGTTAAGGAGCTAGATTCTGTAATGAGGACAGAACTTGCTCCTCAAATGAGGGAGTTCTAGATTGGGGTGCTTGTGCAGACATATGATTTGGCTAGGCCATTGGCTATTGGGACTGATGGTTTGGGGAAAAAAATTGTTGGTACTGCTGAGCTAGTCTATAGGGCATTGCCTGCTGCTGCTGAGGTTGAGGATGATTGTCCTGATTCCACCTCAGATTCGGGTGATTCCTCCATGGATACCCAGCAGGTTGCTGTTGTTGCTGCCCATATGATTGGGTTGCATTGGCATGCTCCATGACCAAAGCAGGATCGAGATCAGCAGAGGAACAGTCCTAAATGGAGTGTGTGGGGGACCGGCATATCAGACATGTCTCCTGCACTTGTGCAGCAATTGGGGGCTGCAACACACTCACCAATTTATTAAACCGATGTGCCAAACTGTCTACCTTCCTCTCCAGGTCAGTACACACATTTAATTCAAATAATTTTTCTTTGAAAGTGGGGTCTCTTGTAACTCCGGCAACTGGCTCAATATCAGATCTAGACAGAGCCTCCTGCTGAGTTGAAGTTTCACTAATTACATTAAACAACTCCCAAGCTTCCTCATCAGTCTTGTTAAGGTAAGTGCCACCACATGATGCATCCACCATGGATCTAGATTTATAATCAATACTCTAATAGAAGCTTTGAACAAGCTGCCATCTAGGTATTTGATGGTGTGGGCACTGCCTCAACAGCTCCTTAAATCTCTCCCATGTCTCATGAAAATTTTCAGTTTGGAGCTGAGCAAAGGAAATGATGCTTTTCCTCAGCTCACTGGTTTTGCTAATGGGGAAATTTTTTACCAAAAATTGGGCTTGCAAATCATTCCAAGACTGTATGCTGTTGGTTGGGAGCATGGAGAGCCAAGTTCTTGCTCTATCCTTTAGTGAAAAAGGAAAGAGCCTCAATTTAGTTACTTCCTTCCTCAAACCAACAATATTGAAAGTAGTGCAAAGAGTAAGGAATTCATCAATATGCTTGTATGGATCTTCCTTACTTAATCCATGAAATGATGGCAACATTTGAATGATTGAGGCTTTAATTTCATAGTTACCTTGAATAACAAGGAATTGAATGAAAAAGGGTGAAGAAAATGCCCCTGGTGCATAGTATTCCTTCATGGTCCTTTGTTGCTCACCCATTACAAATGGCTCACAATTAACAACAGGTGTGTGTGGGGGATGCCTAGGTCTAAGAAGCCTCTCAACTTCAAGATCTAAAGGGACAATCTCGGGGTTGAGGGATCTTCTACCAAGCATACACATGGCAGGACAGATGTGTAGCAAACAAAACACAAAAACAAAGAAAAATAGCATAAATAACAATAAAAATAGACACAAACACAGTAGAACTGCTGAATTTAAAGAATTAAAAAAAAAACTAAAAATGAACACAAAGGAGAAGGAAATGCAAACTCAGGCAGTGTTGCTCCAGCTGTAATCCATTTGCTCCTCTTTTGGCTACTACTTCAGATCTACAAAAATTCAAATACTGCAGCAGTAATTTATTCAAACATATTAAATGCAATAAACAAATTATAAACAAAACAACAATAAAAACTAAAGAAAATTAGATCTACAAAAATAAAAAATCAGATCTACTAACTAGATCAAAACTCCCCGGCGACGGCGCTAAAACCTTGTTGTTCATCTTTACCTTGTAATTATTAAGATGCTAAAAATAGTAAACTAAAAGAAAAATTATAGCAGAAAGGAATTTAGATACCAAGGTAAAAACACAGGCCTGCAAGAATTCAGGATTATTGCAGCAAGTTTTAAAAGGTAAGTACAGGTTTGCCCACATGGAAATATGTTAAAGACTATAGCAATTCTCCAGATCTGCTTGCAGATCTGGCACTCTAACCTATTCTAACTTAAAACAAAGAAAGAAAGAGAAAGAGGAGAGGTTTTGGGGGTTGTCACTTTAAACTACAAACTAAAGAAAGTTAAATCTAGATGTAAATTGATCCATAGGTGAATAGAAAATAGATTTGAAGAGGAGAGAAAAGGTTTTAGAGAATTAAAATCAAATATGGAGAATAGCAGCTTGGGATTTGGTCTCACTGAAAATTGATTGGTTAAACAGCAATACAAGGGATGGATTTACAGCTTTCCTCCATCTGGCTACAAGCACAGATGCAAGGTAGAATAATTCAATCTAAACCAGAGGTTGAATTGATCTTAAGGCTATGATCTGTCCACTTCAATGGTCACAGATCATCCTAGGGATTTCCTCCAATCCAAAGTCTTCAATTAGAATAAGAAAACCACTACAGATGCTGTGGATGCAAGGCTGCAAGCTCAGGCATCCACAGAAGCATTAAATTTAGGAAAATATGATGGAAATCAAAAGATCTATAGGTTAAATAAATGGGCATTCCCAAATACATAAATCCTATGAAAAATCTAATGGAACCAAAAGATCTATAGATTCAACTGATCATTAAAACTAACAATTCATTGATTCAAATACATCTTACAATAAATTATCCTCAGATCTGTAGTCTCTCCATCATCCTATCCTCATACAAAGCTCTCAAACCTCTCAATTTTACAGATCTACCTCACCCTAGCTGCTACAAGAGTTTAGCGAACCATAGTTGGGCTAAAGAGAGAATGGAGAAGAAGGGCGAAGAAGATTGGAATTTGGTGGGAAAAGAGGGATTGAAGTTGTGCTCTGGGTTTCTCTACTCTCTCTTCTATTATGCTTGTCCTCTATTTATACTCTCCCCCCTCTATTCTCAGATCTGTTTCAGCCAATCAAAATAAAAAGGGAATAATTTTGTTATTGGGCTGTTGATGTGGCTGATTTCTCATCTAGAAGCTCCCACATAAGGTAGTTAGAGAGTTCACATTCGTGCCCATTTGTATTCCAAAAATACCCTCCAACTAGCTAAATAGCCTTAGGACAAGTGTAGCAGAGCATTGAATGCTTTGCACTTATCAGTTGCCACTGAGAAGTTCCAAATTTGTGCCTCGAGAGGTTCAGAGAACCTCTCGATAGGTTATGAGTGTGATTTTCAGTCTATTCGACAGGTTCAGATGAACTGCTCGACTGCTCCTTTAGCTTCAGCCAACTTCTCGATAGGTTATGGCAACCTCTCGTGATTCAGTGTAGCTTTAGGTATCCTTTCGACAAGTTGGCTGCATCTTTTCGATAGGTTCTGAATGCAGTGTCTCAACAGGTTGACTACATCTTTCATCTGCTCGATAGGTTCAGGGAACCTCACGACATAATGGTTGGCTTCAGGCATCCTGTCGACAGGATCATCTTCACTACTCAACAGGATGTTTGCTTCAGTTTAAACCACTCGATAGGTTCAGAGAACCTCTTGATAGGTTCATTTCTTCACATCAGAACCTCTTGACAACTTGCTCTTCCGCACCCAGACCTCTCGACAGGTTGTTTTCTTTGCTTCCACAGCTTGTACACAACTTAGGGAGCTGGAATTTAGCTGTCCAATACTCAGTTCCCTCTTTAGGGGTTCATTCTTCATTAGATGCAATTGATTTTGCTCCCATGTGTACATAGTTGGACACATGCCATTGCCATAGAATTCTGAGGCTCCTTGAATCTACTTGATGGCTAGTCTTTTGGGCTGCATGAGCAAATGTTGAAGCTATTCTATATTGATGCAACTCTCCAACATATCTCTTCTTGGCACTTTTGGATGGATTTCTGTACTATGGCTGCAATTTATTGCTAACTACAAAACACACTCAAAACACATTATTAGTCAACTCAAAGGTCCATCAAAGGTCAGGTTAGGAGGTAAAAAATGATATTTTTCACTGATTAATAGAGGAATGCATCCACAGACTGCATTATAAGTCAAAGAAGAAGTCGAAAATCTGCACAAAGCTAAATTCATCTGAGTCTTCCTCTACCCCAAGTGGGTCGTAAATATAGGACATTTCACAAAGAAAGACGACAGGGTACAGGTGTGCATCGACTTTCGGAACCTTACCCAGGCATGCTCGAAAGATGACTTCTTCTTACCTCACATCCATACTCTGGTCGATAACATTGTCGGACATGAGATGTTGTCCTTCATAGATGGCTTCTCTGGATACAACCTAATCAAGCTAGCAGAAACTGACTAAGAGAAGACTTCGTTCACTACGCCATGGGGAACCTACTGTTACTTCGTCATGCCTTTTGGCCTCAAAAATGCAAGAGCCATGTATCAACGTGCCATGATGGCTATATTTCACGATATGATGCACAAGTGCGTAGAAGTCTACATCGATGATATACTAGTGAAGTCTCAAACAAGAGCAGGACATGCTGAAGCCCTTCGACTGGTGTTAGAACGATCCAACAAGTATCAACTAAAAATGAATCCGAAGAAATGCATGTTCGGAGTTACCTCTGGAAAATTACTAGGGTTCATAGTTAGCAAGCGAGGAATCGAAGTTGATCCGGTGAAAATCAGAGCCATCCTCGAGATACCACCTCCCAGCAACATCAAAAAATTATGAGGCCTGATAGGAAGACTGCAATTCATCAGGAGATTCATCTCCCAGCACTCAGATAGATGCAATCCTTTCTATAGACTACTCAAAGGAGGAGCCGAGTATATATGGGAGTCATCCTGGGACAGCATGATGAAGATGGGACAAAGGAGAAGGCCATCTACTAGCTTTGTTGAACGATGGTCGAGTACGAGCAAAAATACACTGCAATAGAGAAGACTTGCCTAACACTAGTATGGGCCTCAATGAAACTATGCCACTACTTCGGAGCACACAAGATAATGGCGCTCGCAAGCATGGACCCTCTGAAGTATATCTTCAAGAAGTCCACCACATCCGAAAAAATCGCTCGATGGCATATGCTACTACACAAATTTGACATCACCTATATCACGCAAAAGTCAATCAAAGGGCAGGCGATCGCCGATTACCTTGTAAATCTTCCACTCTCGGGCAATGAGCCAATACACACTGACTTCCCCGATGAAGACTTACTCTCAATTCATGAGGAAGAGCCCGACAAAACATCATGGACCTTATACTTCGATGGGGCTCTTAATCATAAAGGGAAAGGTGTCGGAATAGTCCTACTAAGCCCAAAAGGAGTCGTCGTATCTAAAGTCTTTCAACTTGACTTCCTAGTCACTAACAATGTTGCAAAGTATGAAGCCTTCATTATCCGACTACGAGCAACACTATAACTGGGTGTCAAATAGTTGAAGACCATCGGTGACTCCAAACTTAGGATATCACAAATCATCGGAGAGTGGAAGATTATACTAGTTGAACAAAGCACGAAATTGTTCTTTCGAGAAATTGACCATGCTAGCACACGAAGTGGTATGGAAGGTCAAGCCAAAATTACCAGTCCTCCTGAAAACCATGAAGCAAGACGGAGCGTTCACTACAGGAAGTCCCACAAAGAAAGAGGCCATCGTCGCAACCTTCAAATTCGAGAAGTCACCGATCGATGACAGACAACCATGGTATTAAGATATCTAGAACTTTCTATAACATTGACACATCCCTCCATACGCTACGAGGATTGAACAGAAGACTATAAGGAACTGGTGTACTAGATTCTGCATCCAAGGCGAAGTCTTATACAAGGAAGCCTTCACCAAAGGAGTGCTGCTACGGTGCATCAGGGAAGCCGAAGGAAAATACATCATTCATGAAGCACACGCTAGTGCCTGCGACACCCATGCTAGTAGGGACAGACTCATAGACCAGATTGTGCGATAAGACTACTACTGGCCGACGATGATGAGAGCTTACCACCTCTATGTCAAATTCTGTAAACAATGTCAAGAGTATGTCACACTTATCAAGGCACCATTAGTTCCACTGAACCCCATGGTTTTACTATGGCCATTCTCGATGTGGGCTTTCAACATTATCGGACCCTTCACAGACACATTCGAGAACAAGTACAAACATGCCTTCATACTCACTGCGACCGAATACTACACCAAATGGGCGAAAGCCGAGTCATACATCGAAATCACTGCTTTGACGCTCGTGAAGTTTATTATTCGAAACATCATCACAGGGTTTAGAGTTCCTAGAATGATCATCGCTGGCAATGGACCACAATTCATCGCCAAGAAGACGAAGAGACTGTGCAAGAGACATGGCATCGACCTGCAGCACTTGTCACCTTTCTATCCTCCAGGGAATAGGCAAGTAGAGGTCACGAATAAACGCTGATCCGAATTCTAAAACAAACAATAGAGACGAGCAATGGAGCTGATTGGCTCGATCGATTACCTGAAGCACTTTGAGCCTATAGGACTTCTATTCACATGGCCACTGGCCAAACTCCTTATCTCCTCACATATGGGATAGAAGCAGTTCTGCCTTACGAAATACAAGTTCCATCTCTGTGTTCAACTTGACGATCAGCTATCCATAGACAAAAGGAGAGTTGCTCTGCTCACCCAGCTAGAATAGCTAGATGAGACGCGTTTAAGGGCAGCTGACCATGCGCAAGTATATCAAAGGAGAGTGGCCCGAGCCTATGATAAGAAGGTCCTCGAGCGAACCTCCAAAATTAGAGAGTTAGTCTTGAAGAAAATCATGCCATCTAAGCATGTTCACCCCAAAAGAAAATTGAAGCCAAAATGGGAGGGATCGTATGTTATAGTGGTAGCGTACCCTGGAAATACATACAAGTTGGTGAACCAAGATGGGGAAGAACTTCCTAACCCATGGAATGCCATGTACCTAAAAAAATACTACCCTTAAGCAGCGTGATTGTTATATCCCGTACTCAGACATAAATACCACCCTTGTAGTCGTCACAAGTCATTCGCTAGTCGTACATCACTATCTCTTAGAATATCTCCCAAAATCTTCCAACTCATCGCCCACCTCTTTATTCGGGTAATCTGATTGAAGGGTTAGTCGAATACCTGACTTCTTTTAAAAGCATAGGTAACACCTGATTCTCATCCCTTTCCCTGCCATTGGAGGAAACATTAGAGCATAAAAAGATGAAGATGTCAGGTTTAATCAAAACTCACTATTCTTGCGCCAGCAAGCTGCTTTCAAAATATATATGCTTCAAGCAAGAGACTAAAGAGAGCAAAGAAGAAGCATAACCAAGTGAGAGTAATACGACAAGTGAACAAGTCAATGAGCTCAGGGAAGCATAAGTAAATTGTGAGGACATTCCTGATAACCTTACTAGGAGAGTATAAATAAACTACGAGGGCATCCCTGACGCCTTTGCACTACTAGATATCATCGTAAGGTGGTGGGAGGAGGACAAACTCCTGCTTACCATAGAATGTGAGACTTTGATGGTACTGAAGCATGACAGAGAGCTACACTATGGCATCCCATACTACCCGAGGAAAAGGTTGTTGCTTATCCCTTCTAAAAGTTGGCAAGTAGGAAACTGTCCCTACATCATTAAGCCTTACCCCCTTTTTCACCCCTTTATTTTTTGCTTTCGGACGATGAGTCAACTTTCCTAGGATATTGTCAGAAATAAAACCAAAAACTCGTGAATGATGACTGATGCGATCACCTGCAATCTACCACTCACATCACTCATATCAAGACAATGTGATACGACTGCCCCCCGTCAAAGGTAAAACCCGGTACATGACCGATATAACCAAACGTTCTCTTCCAGTGCAGCAGGATATCATCAAGAACTTTCTTCAAAATTAACTCCCTAAACACGCACATGGCTCTACATAGACGTCGAGTCTCGCAAAACCCAAGAAAGCTCCACTGCACTTCAACACTGGGGCATTTTTATTTGGAGAAAGAATCACACAGAGGCCCCTGCTTGCTTGAAGTTGAATGCAGAACAACAAGGCCATCACTCGAGGAAGGCTATTGGAGATACCGCACTACCTACCCTATCATGCTACTACGCTGGGGCATTTTTTTAGAGTTTTTCAGTACTTTGCTTTCCCTATTGCATTATTTTCCTTTCTTTTTAATGAAAAATAGTGATAAAAAAAAGAAAGATACAATGATACTTCTTCCATTACCAAACTCTGGTTTGAGATACCTTCCCCTGGACAATTAGCAAGGAGAAAAATAAAATTACTAATGACTTTGTCTTCATGCGCAAATATAAGTAACCTTTAATGGCTACAGGGCTAGCTCAAAAGCGTCCAAGTCCCAAATAGCAAATGATGGTGCCCAAGCAGACAATTAAAGCGTGCAAGGTAAAAGAAGAAGCGACAAGAGGTACATCTAAACCAAAAAATCTATACCTGTCAAAATTCTTCTTGCATAAGTCACCGGGGGCATACCCCTGCATATACAAGAAAGAAGAAGGAAAAATACACTAAAAAAAGATACAAAAAATGCCCTACTCTAGACGTTGCCTCTGGGATGGTCGGTCACTGCTATCTCTAGTATCATCGAATCATGGATCAGTAGTCTGATCCACCAAAATCTTAATCAAAACCCCCGGAGTAGGTGGGCACACCCTAGTTGGGGAAGGCCCGACAACAGAACCTCCCTCACTTGCCTAGCTACCCGACCGCCTGGACCGAGAGCGAGGACCACCGGACATCAGCTCACGAAAAATAGAATTCTCATGGGCAAGGTCCCGGACACCCTCCCGTGCCAAGGAGCCAGTGGCCATCGACTCCAACTCAGTCAGATGACTAGCCATCCCCTGTATCCCCTGCTCTCTCCTCGCCAGCTGGTATAGCAAATGATCTATCGTCGCTTACATCTCCGCCTGCACAGTCTGACGAACAGTATCCAACTCGATCGTATGGGCACCATGACGGATGAGCATGTCAATAAGCATTTTCGCATGATCCCGCTCCGAGTCACCCATGTTCATACTTAGTCTAGCCTCGGGGATGGCGCGAACTCGCTCAATCTCCAAGCGAGACTCCTCGAGCTGATGAATCTGCATGAGAATACATAACTAAGAACCAAGCGCACCTATAAAGGACAAGAATGCTAAAAAGGGAAAGGAAAAGTACCAGATTGTTCTACTCGCATAACAGATGCTCGATTATCGCGATAGACACTGGTTCGTCAACTGACGTAGGCGAAGGAGGCGGCATCACTGTAGGCTGCTACAAGACAGACAAAGATATATCAGGTAATACCACTTACACAAAACTAAGAACAAAACTACACTAACTCAACATACTTGGACAAGAAGAGGAGTAGACTCCTGAGGAGGAGCCTACAGTGTCTAAAACCAATGAACAAGACAAGAAAGCAGCATACACATATAAGACTAAAACATGCACTATACCTGACTCTCCAGGCATAGTTAAGCAGTTGTGGCTTCCCTCATCTGGAGATCCTCGGCCATCTGGCACTGAACACATTCCAACACAATGTTAGGAAGGAACATTAGACGAGATGAATAAGCAAAATAAAAACTCAACACGCACCCAATGAGCTAACTTGCCTCAAAGGCGAGTCTTCTCTGGGTCCTCACTGTTGGAGGACATGACTGATGTCGGATCAAAGGCTGGGGCAGACACTCCGACAGCGGCGAGCTCTGCCCTCTGCGAACAGAATAAATAGTAGACACATCAGGGATATAATGAAATACATTAATGATTAACCACACACTAAGCACTTACCAGCCGCTCAATCTCCGAGTGCATACTGGTCTGTACCTCATGACTCGCTAGCTACTCCCTCTGGAGGAGATCAATATACTACCCCCGACAAGCAACCTCACCCTCCATCGAATTTAAAATAATTAAAATGAACACGTGAGCTCAATTAAGACCAAAGTAAACAAACTAAACATACCCAATAAAAAATAAACTCGTAACTCACCAAAGATCGTCGAGTCTCTGCCAGCTAAGCCCTCAGCTGATCCTCTGCTGCTATGGCCTCGGAGACGGAGGCCGTCAAGGACCGCAACACCTCCTCATCAGGACAGGGGGCACTCCCCATCTACTCCATCGCCCTATGAAGGGCATCCATCGCTCCATGAATGCCAGGACTGAGATGGCCCTGCTCCACCATAGCTAATCGCTCCCTCAACGCCGAGGCAGACTCAAGCTCGCCAACAGCGAAGGAGCCGCTCCAGTGGAAAGGGCGCATAAAGAGTCATCTATCGCCAAGCTCCTGAAACCATCTCATGAACTCCCGGGCATTCGCCTCATCACACACCCCTGTCACTCTGGTCTCCCCAGCTCTAAAATCATCGTTCTGAGCACTCATCCTCAACTGAAAGTCCCATCCAGAGGGACCAGTCATCCTCTTCGCCACACGTGGGCGAATCTCCGAGGGGACTCCCTGAGGGAGCCCTAACTTCCGTGCCACCTGAGATAGGTGGATACGCTCCACCTTCTCGAAATAGTGGACCTAGATGTCCACACCAAAGAAGGGATGGCCAGACTGTATCACTGATTGCTCAGCATCCTCCCTGGCCACGTAGGGCCTACAAATGACCTATAATAAAAAATAAACAAAACATATCATTAGTGAAAACCTAGAACGTGGACTAAAATGCCTTAACAATATAAAGGACACATACCTGCCCCGCGTGCATGTCCTCGAAGAGACCCCACATGGTCTGGAGATTTGAGAACTGGTGGTGGCGCCCCATCGCCCTCCACCACATGTGCATACACGGGAATGTGAAATCAATCTCCGCTGGAAACCACGATAAGTGATCATACGCCCAGAACTAAGAAAAGACACAAACATCAAGATGATCACCAAAAGGAAGATAAGACAACTAAGACATTATAAAAGCTAACAATTAACTAAAACTCGCCTGAAGGAAGGGGAGGAAGCCTCCGATAGTGATGATACCTCTCCCTCTGCGGTATAGCTGCTCATAAAGGTGCGCCACCTCACCCAAGGTATATGTGGGCACCCGATCAAGGTCCCCAAGAAGTGTCAAGAACAAACACGTCACACATCCTTGAGAAGTGTCAAGAACAACCCGTCACCGCACCCAAGGCATACGTGGGCCCTCAGAACTCGATTCGTTGCCACTCTTGGCTTGATCACAGGCTCACGGAGTGCCATTGCCTCATGACGCTCCTAAAACACCTCTCTCTTCTCCGAGTGATGCCTCGAAGGAACAAACCCGCTAGCAAAAGTATTGAAAAACCACATAACTCAGACCACCCCTGGTCAAGACCCACTGGATTGATATGTGACCCCAAGCACCTCCTCGCACACTTCCAAATAATCTCCCTCCATCTGCCCTATCACTGGCTCCTCCTCAAACCTAATCCCAATAATGTGGACCCAATCCTTTGGGGTCGGCAGCAAAATCCCTATCGGGAAGAGCAGTGCCTACTGCTCCTCCCACCATCTCTCCAGAATAGCCTCGATCAGACCCTGATTAATCGGGAAGGGCTTGAGCTCCAGGATCTGCCTGAAGCCGAAAGACACCAATCGTACCCGCTGAAACACAGGCAGAGCACGGTTCCATGCATGAGACTTCGACCATACCGTGCTGATGGCCAATAGGGAGGCTCCTGAGGAGAGATGAAATAAAAGCAAGCATGAGACTAAAACTTGCAACTACGGGGGGATCAATAAATAAGGGTTACTGATAATAGGTAGACCTAATCAACAACACTAATAAAAAAAATAATAAATAAAAACAATAATAGCTAGAATAATGAGAAGAATAATAACAAAAACTATTGATATTACTAAGCCAATAGTAAGAATAATAATAACAATAACAACGATGATGAAAATATAATATATAACAATAATAATAATAACAATAGCTAATAACGACTAACGATAATAATTGACCATGATTAAAACCGACAACAAATAATAAATGATAAACATGAAAAATAATGATAATAACAAACAAACTAAGTAAATTGCATGATAATGACAAACTATGTGAAAGCAATGAGAGAAAACATACGATAATCAGGACAAAAATCCACGATAAGTACGCAAAGCATGATAAAGGTGATGCAGAACGATAAAATAGACATGACCTAAAACTATATATAAGCATGATGCATGAATGCATGCACACATTAAAACTAGATATGAGTTCGACATAAAATAAATGGGTTTCCAGATCCTAGGAAATCTATGTTATAACCTAAATGCCTAAGAAGTTAAAAGAAGAGAATCTTGTTCTCGAGCACCTACCTGGTCCCTAGCGAAGAACTTCTCCGACGGAATGCGCATCAGAAGCAGAACCCGAGCCGGAGCGGCATCATCCTCAGCACCCTCTGCTCCCCCATCACCCTCAGTTCCACTGCCCTCAGCACCAACATCGGCGCTAGTAGGGACCTCGGCCCCGACACCCCCCCTCGACGATCGTGGGAGTCTCCTCTCCCTCCACAACCATCTACTCTAAGTTTGAGGTAGTCAGATAAAGGCGGTCACTACCCTTAGACTCCATCTCAAAATAAAGAGCTCGAAAAACTGAGAAGAACACAAGAAACAACGCTCGAAATGGACGAGCGGATCACAAGATATCGCCAAAACACAAAAATCAGGGCACTAGGAAGCAAGGATATAGAGAATCGGAGAAAAAACAGAAAGCGCAGGTGAAATAAGAAGTTTTTTCAGCTTATATAGAGCATGGGTCAATCGCGTGCTGAGCCACTGGCACAAAATTTAATCACGCGCACAAATACATGCATAGAATCCGAGTCACGCACGCTCCCCAGAGTGCGCAATTAAACCTCCATCAGCCGACA
Source organism: Chloranthus sessilifolius (assembly GCA_021018995.1). Classification (NCBI taxonomy): domain Eukaryota; kingdom Viridiplantae; phylum Streptophyta; class Magnoliopsida; order Chloranthales; family Chloranthaceae; genus Chloranthus; species Chloranthus sessilifolius. The sequence continues at coordinate 124,847,557 of CM037586.1, forward strand.
AGGCACGACGACCCAATCCCGCGCTCACATCCATGCGCGCAATCACAATCACACACACACCCGCTGGTGCGCAATTCAAAAGGTCACCTACATAGTAACCTGGTGCGCCCCAATCATGCGCCTCAAACCAGGCCCGTAACTAAATTAAATGCTAGGGAATGAACGCATAATCACATCCTTGACTCTCCATTCACGCGCACAGACAGAAGCGCATAAGGAAATTGAACGCCCATACACATGCGCGTAATTCCCCAGGTATAACAAAAAAAATCCTAGACAAACCAACAACGACCGAACATAGAATTATAAAGTTATGTGGATACATACACTCAAAAATATATCCCCAAAATCGAAAAAGCCCCATCCATACACACATAATCACAACAACTTATACACGCACATCTATATGTCCACGGAAGCTAAGCCATGAACTGAAACCCACCCAAAGACTAATAACCAAACTAGGATAAAACTAAGCTCAACAACCCACAATAAACCCAAACTAAGCTGAATTAACCAAACTTATAACAAATCATAATTAAAAGAGCCTTTTTTTATCGTTACAAGTTACACCGGAGGCATACCCCCTGAATATACAATTCAAAGAGAAAACCCAAAATAAAACTCAAGCCCTCATAGTTGAATGATGATGGGGACGAGATGACTGAGAAACCCGAAGAGGAAGCATAGGCTGAGCAAGCTCTAAAACAAATCTCATCTTCACCTCTCTTGATACCTGAGTTGCTGCTTATGATGCAATATTTCAATTTACACGATCGAGTAGCAACACTGCAGGACCTTGAGTCGGCAGAAAAGAAAGAGTGACTCACAGGAGGCCACTCAGAGGCCGAGGAATACACCTATGGAAGGCCGATCTAGGAAGCCCCCAAAGGAGGGTTGACAAAAGGTCAATCCACAGAGCACACCAAGGGGCAACTGGGATCGATCACGAGAACGCTGACCCATCTCTTTTCCTTGGTCTTCTTCCCTCCACCTTTATCTCTTCCATTTCTTCCCCCAGCATAGTAGCACTTCGAGTGCTACTTCTCATTCCCAATACCTCCCATTCCCAAAGATAAATCACCATTACAAATTCCTTCAGGGCATAACACCCGAGAAACGAAGTAAAAAGGAAGAAAGGACATTAATAAACATAAAATTTCAAAAGCTAAAATTTATTACAAGGCCACAAAATTAAAATAACTAAAATTCAAAATAAAACCAAACCCCTAAGTACCTATTTATAAGCAAAGGGCCCTTAGCCACAATGTGACAAGTGTCACACTCACAAACATCCCCCATCTAATTAAATCAAACAAGACACCTAGCCCTTCAAACAAAGCACAATTCATGATAAATGGAGATAAACCAATAATCACAAGACATTTACCCCCTCTAAAAAAGCACAATCCATAAAAATGAAAAAAAGAAAGAAGTTTAGTTTATTATATGCAGGTGGATTGGTCTTAATGGAGGGGAAAACAGACCTTCCCTTCTCTTTTTTTCTTTTTGGTCTACCTTGTGTATTACATACGCTAGGCATTTATGGGCCTTTTTTGGCCTAGCGTGTGTAATACACACGCTAGGCATTTTTGGGAATTTTTTGGCCTAGCATATGTAATACATACGCTAGGTAATTCTGGGCATTTTTTGGCCTAGCGTGTGTAATACATACATTAGGCATTTTTTGGACAGTGGTGGGCTTATAAAGCCCGAGAATACACTCTTTTGTCATTATCTTGAGTTGGGTTCTGAATTTTGCTCCCATATTTTTGTTTTTTCTTCCCGAGGGTGGGTCCATTTTCCTACATTGAATTATGATTTTTTAAACATCTTTGTATGACCATGGACCCACTTTCCGATCCCATCTCTCTCCGGGGGTCCGAGACTTTTATACTTCCCTCTTTGGATGTGGGGCCCAATTTTCTGAAAAAAATGGCTCGATAGCTCGAACGAGAGTGAGCTTGTAGGTATGGATCAACTCGGGTTGGCCCGTCTCTCGTCTTTCTTTGAAGTTCCTCTATTTTGGGACCTTATTCCCGCGACGGTTTTGCATTGGGATGTGGAAACCCATGTCTTCTGCTTTGGGACCCGTGAGCTAACTCCAACTCTTGAAGAGCTCTCCAAACTGTTGAGTTTGGGGTTACATCGAGGCCTTGCAAGGGTGGTACTAAAATTGGGTTACACTAAGGCCGTTCATGCGAATTTAGGCTTGAAGAAAGATGATTATGAGAAAAGTCTTGCCGGTGGGCCCACCAGGTGTTCGATGAAATTCATGAGAGCACTTTTTGGTGACGAAAGTTTGTGAAAATTACCTGTCAAGAATATCCATAATGTGAAAGCTTTCGCTCTTTGCCTTCTCTCAGAGGTCCTTTTTTACACTGGGGGGAGAGCTTCTCTCTTGCACTCTACAACGTACTGGCGAAGCTTGAAGGGAGCCGCTCCGTGATGTATTTTATATTGGCAGAGCTTTACCATTGTCTTGACGCCTTTACCTTGGGCAAGGTGGAGTGACTTCAAGGATGGACTGTTATGCTTCAGGTCTGGCTTGGGGAGCATCTTGCCATTTTGGGGTCCATGACTCGCTTTTATGTTGTTTGAGGGGAGGTGGCTCGCTGCCTTTTGAGTCGATGCCATAAGTTGCCACAGGGGAATCCATGCTAGCTGAATCTTTGGCTGACTGAGGCTGAGCTGGTATGGAGGCTTCCATGGCTAGATAGGACCTTCCCGATAGTTTGATCCAGATACCATGAGGGCATCACTCTTCTTGTCTTGACAGGCAGTACCTATTACTTCCCATCTCGGGTGTTGCACCAGTTTAGTTGTACTCAGCAGGTGCCTTGTGTGTCAAAACCACCCCTGTGCTCCTTGATTTTCTCTCGTGGGTCATCTAGGGATTTGGATAGGATAGCCGCTCTTTGGGAAACGCATCAGTCGATGCATATGTGAGGTCTGGAGCAAGGGGATTCTTTTTTTACTTCTCCAGGGTATGAGGCTTGGCTACTATCTCAGAAGCCTTCTTCCTGTTACTTGAATCAGGTGGAGAGCAGTGATACAGAGGGGCCTTGGCCGAGGAAGGAGTCGGTGCTTCAGACCTGGATTGAGCTGCTGATAGATGAGAAGCGGGTCCTGCACATTTTAAAGAAAGAACAAGTTAGAGTTGATGTTGTAGAAGTAAGACCCGATGTTTTCGACTATGAGGTTCTTCGTCTAGAAGGATCCCTGTGTGATGCTCTTGGTGCTACTGATGCTTCCCGAAAGTGATATAAGGGCCTTCATGGCCTCTAGATGACAGATCAGAATGTTCAGGAGGATGCTTTACATGCAGAGATTCATTTCTTGAAGCGTGAGTTGGGTCATTGACTTGGTCCTGCACATACTTTTTACACAGATCAAACATCATAGGAAGGAGCATAAGAACCCCTGACGGATATCTTTTTTGGTATAAATATTTTCTTAATGTTTTTATTGCTTTTTCAATTTTGTAAAGGGGAAGCAAGGCATCACACCGATTAGCTTTTTGAGATGTGGTGTCACATCGATCATCCTTTTGAGGTGAGGTGTACACATAGTGCCGACATAAAAATGGGAAAGGGAAATTTATTATCTTTTATAAGTGTGGCCTTCTCCTCTCTCTTTTTGTTTGATGCCTTAACCATGGGATGAGGTGATGGGTCCTTTTTTGAGCATAGTCGAACCCAATCATTTGGTGGGACCTGAGTGGGGACCAAGAATCTTTAAGTTCAGAACGTCCATCCCTTCGGATTGAATCAATCTTCTATCCTTACCCTGGGTCATCCGTGTGACGGTGCAGTTATAAAGATATTCCTGACCAGGATCTGATTTGAGCTAACATGAGCGGCCTAGTTGGCGATTGAATGAATCGAAATTGTAACCAAGGGAGTAACTGAAGATTTTCTTTTAGCAGTGTCACCCACTTTCATCTAGATGAAAAAAGGCTCCTAGCACTAGAGGATTTGAGTACAGTGTCACACACTTTCATTTAGCAGGTTTAGTTGCTCAAAGCGGGACCTCTCTCTTTCCGCTTCCGGTAGATCAGATTCGACGAGAATGCGGAGTGAAGGTACTTCAACCTCAACTTGCAGAACGACTTCGGTTCCATACACAAGGGAAAATGGCATTGCCCCTATAGCGGTATGGATTGACGTTCAGTAAGCCCATAGTGCAAATGCTAACATTTCACTCCAGTCGCAGTACATGACAACCATCTTCTCAAGGATTTGGATAATTGTCTTGTTAGCAGCTTCTACGGCCCCATTGGTTTACAGTTGATATGGAGATGAGTGATAATGCTTGATTTTATATTGCTCGCATAAGGCTCTGATGTGCTTGTTTGCAAAATTGGTGTCGTTATCTGTGATGATATCCATGGGCATGCTGAATTGATAAATGATGTTGTTCTTGATGAACCTCTCGACATGACCGGTCGTAATATTTATATATGATACTGCCTTTACCCATTTGATGAAGTATTCAATAGCGACAAGGATGAACTGAAGCTCATTAGATGATTTTGGATTGACCTTTCCGACAACGTCGATGCCCCATGTAGCAAATGGCCAAGGAGTGGTCATATTGTGTAGATCAATGGCAGGAGCATGTATTAGACTGGAGTGCTCTTGGCATTTGTAGCACTTCTAAATATGCTTGTCACAGTCAGCTTCCATGATAGTCCAAAAATATCCTTACCGTAGGATCTTCTTGGCGAGTATGTGTCCATTGACGTGGGTCCCACATACTCCTTCATGGATTTTTTTCATGATGTTGGTTGCCTTGCCTTCAGTTAGACATTGGAGTAGGATATTGTTATATAACCGCTTGTAGAGGCACTTGCCACTGATGACGTAATTAGCCGCTAAATGCTGAATGGTTCGCCTATCAATCTTGGATGTCCCCTCAAGGAAAGCTCAAGTTTCGAGGAAATTCATAATATCCAAGCACCATGGTGGCTCATCATCTAACCTTTCGGGTCCCTCAATCTGAAGGTAGAAGGCACGCTCATTCCTCTGTTCAATCATGATTGGCTTCATCTCAATGCCATAGGGGATTTATACCATTGATGCCAACGTTGCTAGTGCATCGACAAAGCGATTTCTTGCTCACGGGACATAGGAGAAGGTTAAATCATCAAAGCATGCTATCATGTCTTTGAGGTGCTCATGATATGGGATCAATTTTCCATCCTTCATCTTTCAATCTCCGTTTGTCTGGCATATGATCAACTATGAGTCGCCAAACACCCTAAGATGAGTTACATTTAGGTCCAAGGCTGCCTCTAGGCCTGCTACGCAGGCTTCATATTCGGCCATGTTGTTAGTGTAGGGGAAATTGAGCTTGATGGAGACTGGTATATGAGATCCTTTTGGTGAGATTAGACTAGTGCCAACTCCTTGACATTCGGCATTTGCTGCCCGTTGACGTGCATTACCCAGGACACTTTTGTCTCTATTGTATCATCCTCTGTCATGAACATAATGTCTTCATCTGGGAATTCAGTTCTCAAAGGTTCGTAGTCAAGTAAGGGATTCTTGGCCAGATGATCAGCTAGTGTTTGCCTCTTGATCGACTTCTGAGTGACATACGTGATGTCAAATTCTGATAAGAGAAGCTGTCAATATGCAGTTCGGCCAGTGAGAGATGGCTTTTCGAATAGGTACTTCAGCGGGTCCATTCGTGCCAGGAGTAGAACGGCTTGAGATAGCAAGTAGTGGCGGAGCTTCTGTGTAGCCCATACAAGAGCCAGGCATGCTTTCTCCAGATGAGAATAGCGTATCTCGTAATCAGTGAATTTCTTGCTCAGGTAGTAAATGACCTGCACTCTTCTCCTTGTTTCATCATGCTGTCCTAGGATGCATCCCATAGAAACTTCCGTTATGGAGAGGTACATTAAGAGTGGTCTCCCTAGTTCAGGTGGTACTAATACTATAGGGTTGAGAAGGTAGCCCTTGATCTTATCAAATGTTGCTTGACAGTAGTCATTCCACTTATCGGGCGAATCCTTTCTTAGTAGCTTGAAGATCGGCGTGCAAATAGGAGTGAGCTGTGCAATGAACCGACTTATGTACTGTATCCTGCCTAAGAAGCCTCTGACCTCTTTCTCGGTAGATGTGGTGGCACTTCGACGATAGCTTTTACCTTGATTAGGTCAACCTCGATGCCTCTTCTGCTGACGATGAAGCCTAGTAGGTTTCCTGACATGGTGCCGAATGCACATTTCTGAGGGTTCAAGTGCAACCTATATTTCCTCAGCCTCTCAAACAGCTTTGGAGGTTTATCAGATGATCACCTCTCTCTGGTGACTTGGCGATCATGTCTTCAATGTACACCTCAATTTCTCGGTGCATCATGCCATGGAAGAGTGCTATCATCGCCCTTTGGTACGTCACCACATCATTCTTCAACCCAAATGGCATGACTCGATAACAGAAGGTTTCCCATGGAGTAATGAAAGTTGTCTTCTCTCGGTCTGCTTCAGCCATTTTGATATGATTGAACCCAGAGAACGCATACATAAATGAGAGCATCCCATGTCTGGCAGTGTTGTCGACCAAGATATCGATGTGTGGCAACGGGAAGTCATCTTTCGGGCTCGCTTTGTTTAGGTTTTTGAAGTTGATGCACATGCGAACCTTTCCATCTATCTTTGGTACAGGGATAATATTGGCCAGTTATTGCGGGTATTTGGAGACTACGAGACCCTGCATTGTACTATTTGATGACCTCATCCTTCACTTTTAGCATCCATTCCGGCCTAAGGCATCTTAACTTCTGCTTGACTGGCTTAACATCTAGATACATTGGTATCCAAACTAGGCATGTCCTCATATGACCATGCGAAGACGTCTTGGTATGACCAAAGTAAATCAATCATGCGTTTTCTTTCCTCGGGAGATAGCGACGTTCCGATCTTGGTGATTCTAGGAATCGCCTTGGTACCCAGATTGATGTCCTCCGTTTCTTCAATGATTAGGGTAGGACCATGCTCAAAATTGGAAAATTGGTCAAGGAGCTCATTGGGAAGCTTCTCAATGGGGATCTCCTCGTCCAAACTCGTGACTCCTACCTCTTCTTATATTTCTACAGGAAAGGGGTTGATTTAACATGGGACGGGTTTTCAAATAAGGCATCATTTTTATTGATTTTGTCAAGAATTTTAAAAGATAATATTTTGGGATTTTGTTTATTTATTTAGGATTTTTTTTATATTTGAAAATTGGCCCTTGGCAACACGGGTCTCTATACATACATGGTATTGCCTGCCAAGGGTTAATCTGACTTTTTATAGGTTTTTTTTTTAGAAGCTAGTGTCGAATTTGCGACCATTCGATGCTTCCAAAGTTAGGGTCATTGACGCCCAATTCCTAGCCTGAGGTGTCACCCTTTTACCTGGCCAAGTGGAGGAGGTTGATCGAGATGGATTTTGGGAGTCTACCTCCATCATGTTTATCATGGGCTCGTCTGGGACCCAATCCTTGAATGTCAATATGGGTTTGTGATGGTTTACCACAGAGGAGTGCATTGATGGGGGGACCTCTTCCTTGCATAGCGGGGGAGATGATTTGGGGATTGGTTGGGTGAATAGTGGCTACTGGATTGTGTGGGGTCAGCTGTGTTGCCCCATTCTGATCAATTTTCACGACCCTTGCGCTCATGAATGTACTCCGGATGTGAGGTCGCGATCGAGGTATGTCTTCCAGGTCTATTCCCCGGGCTTTGGCAACGGCTATGGTTTGGGCCTTCTCCTTGGCTTCCTGAACTTCTTCCTCAGTGGGCTTGTAACCTAATTCAAATCTGATCTGTTGCCCACCTCTGGCCCTGATTGGATCCTTCTTGCCTTACAAATGGGGTCCCAATCCTTTGCCTTTTTTATACCCCATTTCTGGAGTATGGCCACAGCTGCGACCATTCCGCCTCTAGTCTTCATGGTGATCATCTTGAGGGGCTCAGGGATTACTGTAGATACATCATATTCAAAACTATGGAGGTCTGTGTCTTCGATGGTATGCGACACATCCAACACTTTGAAGTTCTCGATGTTGTGGGTAACCTTTTCTCCTTCCTCCTGCCCCTCACCCAGAATGGTTATGATCTTCTACTCTGAAACGAATCTAAGCTTTTAGTGCAAGGTTGAAGTTATTGCCCCAACCTCATGTAACCATGGTTGCCCTAATAACAGATTAAATGTGGATTTGATGTCCATAACTTGGAAAGGTATGGAAGAGGTCATTAGCCCAATAGTAAACTCAAGATCGACTTCTCCAATTATTTCTTCTCTTGTTTTATCAAATCCTCTGGTGCTCGTTCTAGCTGGCCTGAACGTGGAGGGATCACTCCTATCTTGGTTGCAGTTCTCAGAGGGCACACATTCAAGACTGATCCATTGTCTATTAGTACCAATGGAATCTCCAGGTTTCCTGCTTCCTCCATGATGTTGAGGCACTTGAAATGATTATTTCTTTCATTCGAAAGATCAACATCTGAAAATGAGATGGCGTTGAGAGCTAAAACCTGCTCAATTATCTGTCCTACTTCATCAGGGGTTACTTAGATGGACACATGTGCATCTTTTAGAGCTCCCACAAGAGCTTGGAAGTGAAGTGGATGTCATTAAAAGGTCCCAAATAGTGATGTGGGCTGGCATTCTCTTCAACTGCGTTTCTAGTATGTGCTCTCTGCTCATTTTTTCGAAGAGGTGCACTGTGGCAGGTTCCTTCATCTCTTCTAACTAGGTTGGATCTGATACTTCAGGTTGCTTAGAGATTCTTCCTGATAGAGTAACAAAATCAACTACCCCTTCTCCTCCGCCGCCTACATTGATGTTTTTTTACCACTGAAATATACCACTTTCTACCCCTTTAACCTGGCTTTTGCTAGGGCTTAGAGTGTATAATAATTACTTTTTAGTTGAGTTAGGCAATAATAGGCAGTCATCTAGATAAAGAGGAGGATTTAAACCCAAAATAGCTGTTGTTTACTTGAGTAGAGGGAGACCAAGCACCTATGATGAAGAAGAATTGCAAATTAAATATGCCAAGCAGCTTAGCAAATCAGAGGTTCAGCACAGCAGCTGCACATTCCAGCAGGTGCACACTTTAGCAAACAGCAGCAGCAATGTGGAGTTGAACAAGCCTCAGCACTTTCAAATCTTCAGCCATGTACACATTGGGAATAAAAATAGAACCTTCAGTTGGGTGCATTCATAGTAGCTGCACATTTCAGCTATGTGCACTCATACTACCTGCACATATAAACTTTTGAGAAGCAACACATGGAAGAGCAGCACATTAGAACAGCCTTGGGGTTCAACATTTTACACTCTAAGTTGCAGCACTTCAGTATACAAGTCCAAGCCATCACAACAGATGCACCCATGCAAGCAGGCATTGACCCAAGTTGAACCAGCAGAGCCATCATCCCCAGTTGCAGCAACATTCGAACACTTGAGAACTGCAAACAAGGAAGAAGTGGTTTTAGCAACCTATCGAGTGGATGCCTAATGCATTCAGCCTACCTGTCGACTTGTAAATAAAGCAACATCAACAACTATCGAAGAGTGCAGCCTCCAAGCTTTAAACCTGTTGACATTTGGCTTGAAGCTTCAGAACCTAACGAACTTCAACAGCTCATCAGCCAACCTGTGGAGCTAAATGCAGCAGCCTCTCATCCTCTCGAATGGAGTACACTTTAAACTTGTCGAGTGGTGCAATTGCCCAACCTGTCGAGTTCTTGTTTAAAATCCCCAGCCAACCATCCTCTCGACCTTTAGCTCTCATCCTCATGAAAGGAACCTTTATACCTTCAGTCAACTACTCGAGCAGTCCAAATCAAATCAGCAACAAACCTGTCGACAGCAACTGCAGCAGCAACCTCTCGAGTTTGCCACTGATCTTATCGACATCTTAGCATGAAAGTTTTAATACTTATCGAATAGGAGCAGCAGCAACTTCCAAACCTCCCACAACCTGTCGAGATTCACCTCCCATCCTCACGAGGAAACACCTGAGGCTGTTGTCCTTTGAACCTTCAGCCACAAACCTATCGAGAAGATCATCTATCCTCTCAAATTCACTTACCAACCTCAGGAAGAAGTACTTGAAGCTGCAGTCTTCATACAACAGCCCCATATCCTCTCGAGTTGCACCAAGAAACCTTCAGCACCTATCAAGTTCTTAAAGCAAACCCCTCGAATGGTTGTTGAAACCAATGATTAACCTCTCGAGCAGATGCAGCTGCCAGCAATCCTGTCGACTGGTCACTCCCACATCCTCTCGAAATGCAAACCAACAGCCACCCCATTCAGCTATCCTCTCGAGTGCACACCACATCCTCTCGAGTTCATCTTCTCCACCGCATTGCTGAAGCTGCAAATTTGAAACTTCATCGACCTATACTTCTTCAAGCTGATCCAACTCGAGTTTCATCAAGTCTAAAATGTGAGGGCTATTTTTGGTAAAAGCTGCGGCTAGAGTATTTTGGGTTTCATAAGCAAATATCAAATGGATAGTAGGGGCATTTTTGGGAACTCCAAGCCACAAGAGAAGTCCACATGGGAAAAACTGATTTTCAAATCAAATGAGGCAATTCTTGGTGGGAAGCTTCAGCTGAGCATAACTGAATTAAGATCCCTCTTCTCTCTGATTGGATGGAATGCTAAAATAGGGATTAGCATAAACTGAAATGAAAAATCTCTCCTTTGATTGGCTGCAATTCTAAGCACATAGATCACTGCATCTGTATAAATAGGCATTCTCTTTGTTGCAATTCTTCAACAAGGAAACAAAAGAATAGCCTGAGTTCTCCTTAGCCCAATTTAAGTTTAGTTTTAGTTTTATTTTTCCTTTTTCTCTTCCCCCTTCTCTCCCTAATCCAGCCTGTTGGATTAGATCTAGATAGCAGCTCAGATCTAGTTTCTAATTGTAAATAAATTTGTAAATTCATTGTGAAGAGCTCCGGATTCATGCATAGATTGTAGGCTTGAGGGCAAAGCATTTTAAGTTTTAATTAAGTAATGAAATGTTGTTTTTAAAGATCCATTAGATCTATAATTTTTCTATTCAATTGCTTTAGATTTTTCTAGATCTGATGCACCTATGGTTGCCTAAGCTTGTAGCCTTGCAACCATAGTGCCTTCAGTAATTTTATTGTTCCATCCTTTACCCGCATTGCTGGAGTAAATCTCTAGGATGATCTGTGAAAAGTGGACAAATCATACCCTTAGGACTAATCCAGAAGTGAAGGTGAGTTTGGATTCTTCCTCTTTGCACTTGAGCTTATAGCCAAGTGAAAGATTGTAGCAAATCCGACTCTTGCTCTGATTTTCATATCTGTTTTCAGTGAAGAGATCTGGAATTATGCAGAGATTGCAGCCTTGTGAGCTCGGTCATTGTAGCTGTTTCAAGCAATGACCAGCTGAGTTTAGATCCCCAAATAATCTATTATTTCTAGTGGTTCTCACCAGATCTATATGGATTGTTTAATCCTATGGTTGTAAGTGCTTGTAGCCTTACAAGCATAGTGGCTGCAATAGTTTTATTATTTCAATTTGAACCTTTGGATTGGATGAAGTCTATAGGATGATCTGTGACCATTCAAGTAGATAGATCATACCCTTAAGATCAGTTCAAGCTTTTGGTTTAATTTGAATTCTTCTACCTTGCACTTGTGCTTGTAGCCAAGTGAATGTCAGCTACAAATTCACAAATCTTGATCTATTTTACAATAAGAATCAGTCCCTAGCTGTCTATTTCTCCCCATTTTATCTTTTATTTTACCATCCATCTTCCTCAATCTTTTAGATTTAGTTTTATATTTTTGTTTTGTAGATTAGATCTAGTGACACCCGAAGATCTCTCTTTCTTCTTAGATTAGGTTAGAATTCTCAGATCTGTAGCAGATCTGGAAGTCTACTATATAGCCTTTTAGGTTTTAAATCACTACTCCTTGTGGGACAAACTCTTACTTTTAAAAATTGCTACAAAAGGACCCTGTATCTTGCAGGTCTAGATATTTTAGGATTGTTGTTTTCATCCTCTGTTTTACTTTGATTTTATTTTGCTTTCACCACACACACAATAATCAGCACCTGAAATATCCCCAACAAGTTTTTGGCGCCGCTGTCGGGGAGTTTTGATCTAGTTAGTAGATCTGAGTTTTTTATTTAGTAGATCTTATTTTTCCTTAGTTTTTATTGTTATTTTGTTTTAGATTTGTACAGCGCATTCAAAGTGTTTTAATAAATGTCTGCTGCAGTACATGTATAGAAAAATATGTTTTAATACTGCAGTATTTCTAAATTTTTCTGAATTTTTTTTTTTCATTGCCTTGTAGCTGTTTGAATAAATTACTGCTGCAGCTTTTGAGTTTTTACAGATCTGGAGCAGTAACCACCAGAGGAGTCTATGGATTGCAGTTGTTATTTGAAAACCAAATAAAAAATTAAAAGAAATGAGAAACACAAACAAAAAATTTCTGATTTATTTTTCAGCAGTAGTAAATAAGGGCTAGTGTTGAGCCCCAGCTGATAAAAAACAAATAAAAAATAAAAAAATCATAAAAACATATAAAAAATTCAGATCCATATGGGCTGTTTTCTTTTGTTGTCTTTCATATACCCCCATCTGGAGCTGCTGAGATCATGGCTCTTAAATTTTGGAAGAATCATGATAGTTAATGAGCAAAGGATCATATTTTGTTTTGAAAATTTAATGGAGCCTCTGATTTCATTCACTTTCAAGATCTTTCACCACTAATGGGTCTCAGCTGCGTATGAATCCTGTTTTTAATTGTGTGCTTTCATACTGACATTACTTTGAAAATCATATTGATTCATACACATCATCAACACAAGACTCAGTTTGGTTACTACTGCTGGTTCATCTTTTTGTATCACAAATTTCCTTACCTTACCATAGATGACTTTAGGATTTTGTCTTAGGATTTTAGGAATTTTATTTTAGTTTACATACTGTTTTTAGTTTGTTGATTTTTCTTTCTTAGGATAATTGTGCACTATTTTTGTTGTTTGTCTTCATTTTGGTCTGTTTGTATCCAGTTTTTGACTTGATTTTACTATTTTTTATATCTGAATTTCTATTTTTGCAGGAATTTTATTTCATTTGTATATCATTTTTTTCTATTTTTCTGTCCATATATTCAGTTTTGAATTTTCCTTCTTTGCTGCATATAGATTTCATTTTCATGCTTATTTTTTCTTTCTTGTTTTGCCCTGCTGCCCTTGGTTACTCATTATGTAAACATTGAGGACAATGTTCATCTTAGGTTTGGGAGTATGGCAGGGTGTGCCAATGGAATAGTTAATGCTAGTGCAGTTATGTTGAATAAATTTTTTGAAAATAAAGTGATTTCCCGCTTAATTTTTGAACAAGAGGAAATTAAAAACTTTTTAAAACTGAAATTTATTGTAGCTCTAACATTTTCATGAAATAAATGTCAAGAATTTTTTCAAAATTGGTGCTTAGTGAACCTAAAAAGAGAGAAAATTGTGAGGATATACCCCAGGAATTTGATGGAAGACCATACCCAGTGAGATTTAGGCCTGAAATTTTTTTTCTTTGAAGAGTATTTTGGCAATTTTTTATGCTCTAAGGACTGATTGAACCTATTCTTGCTCACTAGAAGTTATGCAAATCCTAGTTGAAACAATTTGACAGCATTCATGACATTTAAGAAAGGAAGTAAGGCCATCATTTGGACTGTTTGAGCTTAAAATTTCTCACCTTTGAACTACCCTTGATACACACCATTTGAGCCTTAAAAATCTAAGTTTTTCTTGAGCCCAAACCTCAGTGGCCTGATGCAACCTGCCCCTTATCCTGAGATTTTAGAGGGAAGAGGTGAAAGTGTTGAAGAAGGTATAGCTGGTTTGACAATTGGTGGAAGGAGAAGAAAACACACTTGAAGGCAACTGTGTATCGATGTGTAGTTGTGGCATGTCAGCCCATAAAAAAAAAATATGAGAAAATTACCAAAGAAAAAGCATACAAAAAGAAAGAGAAAATAGAAAAACAAAACAAAAAGAGAAGTCACTTCATTAGAAAATTAGAAGAAGATGAGAAGATGGCCACTTCAAATCTGAAAATTCAAAGAAAATGAAGATTGTACTGAAATAAAGAAGGTGTGTGCACCACCTCCTTACCTTTACTGATTTCTCAAAATTTGAATCCCTTTCATTCCCTTTTATTCTTTATAAACCTCACCCATAAGCCACATTACAACCCAATAAAAAGACCCTACTGATCTGAAATGGACTGAGCTGTCATGTGGAGATGAGAATTTGTGCAATCTATGGTGAAAAGAGTTTGAAGATTTCAGAAATTAGAGCATTGCCTATGTTCATGCTTGCAGTCCTATTTGAGGGCTGTAACTGCTCTTGAGCTGTATGAAATGATGCACCCTTCTATTTTTATTTTGAGTGACAGCCCTGGTAACACTTGGGTTTGAAATTGAATTTGTTTGGGGGCATTATCAAAATAGAATTCTCAAATTCATGGTGAACTTTGCATTAAGTTTCACACACAATGCCTTGACATGAGCTGATTGATGGTATAGGAATTATAGCAAAATTTCATAATTAAATTGTTATTTTACTGTTGAGAATCCTCTAAAAAGTTGAAGGAACAAGGTGTGGAATGAATTTTACTTTGTTTGAGCTCTATTTTAACATGTTGCACTGATATTAACTAATTTTATTGGAGAAGTTTATGGGTGTCTTCACTGGAAGCCCTAAGGAGACCCCACTCCTCCACTAGGGATCACCTAGGGGTTTAAAAGGCTTGGTGTATATGCTAAATGCATCTGTGCTCCCTACAAAAGTGGCATTTAGTTGTGTAGGTTAATTGTTTTAAATTTCACTTTGCTTGAGGACTAGCAAAGGTTAGGTTTGGGGGTGTGTTGAGTATTGAAATATACCACTTTCTACCCCTTTAACCTGGCTTTTGCTAGGGCCTAGAGTGTATAATAATTACTTTTTAGTTGATTTTTGTAGTTAGGCAATAATAGGCAGTCATCCAGATAAAAGGTGCCAAGAGGAGGATTTAAAGCCAAAATAGTTGTTGTTTACTTGAGCAGAGGAAGACCAAGCAGCTATGATGAAGAAGAATTGCAAATTAAATCTGCCAAGTAGCTTAGCAAATCAGAGGTTTAGCACAGCAGCTGCACATTCCAGCAAGTGCACACTTTAGCAAATAGCAGCAGCAATGTGGAGTTGAGCAAGCCTCAGCACTTTCAAATCTTCAGCCATGTACACATTGGGAATAAAAACAGAACTTTCAGTTGGGTGCATTCATAGCAGTTGCACATTTCAGCTATGTGCACTCATACTCACTGCACACATAAACTTTTGAGAAGCAATACATGGAAGAGCAGCACATTAGAACGACCTTGGGGTTCAGCATTTTACACTCTAAGTTGCAGCACTTCAGTATACAAGTCCAAGCCATCATAGCAGCTGCACCCATGTAAGTAGGCATTGACCCAAGATGAACCAGAAGAGCCATCATCCCCAGTTACAGCAGCATTCAAACACTTGAGAACTGCAAACAAGGAAGAAGTGGTTTCAGCAACCTATCGAGTGGATGCCCAATGCATTCAGCCTACCTATCAACTTGTAAATATAGCAACATCAGCACCTATCGAAGAGTGCAACCTCCAAGCTTTAAACCTGTCGACATTTAGCTTACAGCTCCTCAGCCAACCTGTCGATTGATAAATGAAGCAACCTCTCATCCTCTTGAATGGAGTACACTTTAAACCTGTCGAGTGGTGCAATTGCCCAACCTGTCGAGTTCTTATTTAAAATCCCCAGCCAACCATCCTCTCGACCTATAGCTCTCATCCTCCCAAATCCTCACGAAAGGAACCTTTATACCTTCAGCCAACTGCTCGAGCAGTCCAAATCAAATTAGCAACCAACCATTCGATAGCAACAACCTCTCGAGTTTGCCACTGATCCTATCGACATCTTAGCATGCAAGGTTTAGTATCTGTCGAATAGGAGCAGCAACAACTTCCAAACCTCCCACAACCTGTCGAGATTCACCTCCCATCCTCTCGAAGAAACACCTAAAGTTGTTGTCCTTTGAACCTTCAACCACAAACCTATCGAGAAGATCATCTATCCTCTCAAATTCACTTGCCAACCTCACGAAGAAGTACCTGAAGCTGCAGTCTTCATACACCAGCCCCATATCCTCTCGAGTTGCACCAAGAAACCTTCAGCACCTGTCGAGTTCTTAAAGCAAACCCCTCGAATGGTTGCTGAAGCCAATGATTAACCTCTCGAGTAGATGCAGCTGCCAACAACCCTGTCAACTGATCGCTCCCACATCCTCTCGAAATGCAAACCAGCAGCCACCCCATTCAGCTATCCTCTCGAGTGCACACCACATCCTCTCGAGTTCATCTTCTCCACCGCATTGCTGAAGCTGCAGATTTGAAACTTCATCGGCCTATACTTCTTCAAGCTGATACAACTCGGGTTTCATCAAGTCTAAAATGTGAGGGCTATTTTTGGTAAAAGATGCAGCTAGAGTATTTTGGGTTTCATAAGCAAATATCAAATGGACAGCAGGGGAATTTTTGGGAACTCCAAGCGACAAGAGAAATCTGCACATGGGCAAAACTGATTTTCAAATCAAATGAGGCAATTCTTGGCGGGAAGCTGCAGCTGAGCATAACTGAATATAGATCCCTCTTCTCTCTGATTGGATGGAATGCTAAAATAGGGATTAGCATAAACTAAAATGAAAACTCTCTCCTCTGATAGGCTGCAATTCTAAGCACATGGATCACTGCATCTGTACAAATAGGCATTCTCTTTGTTACAATTCTTCAGCAAGGAAACAAAGGAATAGCCTGAGTTCTCCTTAGCTCAATTTAGGTTTAGTTTTAGTTTTATTTTTCCTTTTTCTCTTCCCACTTCTCTCCCTAATCCAGCCTATTGGATTAGATCTAGATAGTAGCTCAGATCTAGTTTCTAATTGTAAATAAATCTGTAAATTTATTGTGAAGAGCTCTGGATTCATGCACAGACTATAGGCTTGACGGCAAAGCATTGTAAGTTTTAATTAAGCAATGAAATATTGTTTTTAAAGATCCATTAGATCTATAATTTTTCTATTCAATTACTTTAGATTTTTCCAGATCTGATGCACCTATGGTTGCCTGAGCTTGTAGCCTTTCAACCATAGTGCTTTCAGTAATTCTATTGGTCCATCCTTTACTCGCACTATTGGAGTAAATCTCTAGGATGATCTGTGACCATTCAAGTGGACAGATCATACCCTTAGGACTAATCCAGAAGTGAAGGTGAGATTGGATTCTTCCTTTTTGCCCTTGAGCTTGTAGTCAAGTGAAAGATTGTAGTAGATCCGACTCTTGCTCTGATTTCCAGATCTGTTTTCAGTGAAGAGATATGGAATTATGCAGAGATTGTAGCCTTGTGAGATCGATCATTGCAGCTGTTTGAAGCAATGACCAGCTTAGTTTAGATCCCCAAATAATCTGTGATTTCTAGTGGTTCTCACCAGATCTATATGGATTGTTTGATCCTATGGTTGTAAGTGCTTCTAACCTTACAAGCATAGTGGCTACAATGGTTTTATTGTTTCAATTTGAACCTTTGAATTGGATGAAATCTATAGGATGATCTGTGACCATTCAAGTAAACAGATCATACCCTTAAGCTCAGTTCAAGCTTTTGGTTTAATTTGAATTCTTCTACCTTGCACTTGTGCTTGTAGCCAAGTGAAGGTCAGCTGCAAATTCACAAATCTTGATCTATTTTGCAATAAGAACCTGTCCCAAGCTGTCTATTTCTCCCCATTTTATCTTTTATTTTACCATCCATCTTCCTCAATCTTTTAGATTTAGTTTTATATTTTTGTTTTATAGATTAGATCTAGTGACACCCAAAAAACTCTCTTCCTTCTTAGATTATGTTAGAATTGCCAGATCTGTAGCAGATCTGGAGGTCTACTATATAGCCTTTTAGGATTTAGATCACTACTCCCTATGGGAAAAACTTACTTTTAAAACTTGCTACAAAAGGACCCTATATCTTGCAGGTCTAGATGATTTAGGTTTGCTATTTTCATCCTCTGTTTTACTTTAATTTTATTTTGCTTTCACCATACACACAATAATCTGCACCTGAAATATCCCCAACAATATCCGTCTGTTCATAACTGAGGGGAACCTAATGGGGATCGTAGGTTAGTCTCGAGATCTGGAATAGAGTAGATGCAGGCCGCAGGGGTGCTTGGTTTGGTGGATTGGGATGCGCAGATAACACTTGGTTAACCTCTGGTAGAGGTGGATAGGTCAGAGGAGAGGCAAAAGTTGGCCAAATGGGGTTGATAGGGTTTGTGGATATCTGTATTGGTGGTGGTGTGATGGGGGTGGGTCATTGGTAATTAATCGGTGCCGACGAGAGAAATGGGGCTAAATCGGCCATTGGGTAATTGATAGGGGTTACTGCTACGTACGGTTGATATTAATATAAGTTGGGTTGGATATAGCTGACGGGAGTTGGTGGTGGAAAATACATCCTCAAATCTAAGGGTTCTGCTTGGGGTATTGGATTGGAAAAGTAATCAACCAAGTTCAAGGGCTCGATTACTCCTATGTTTTCATCTTCCCGATCTCTCTGCGTCGGTGCTATAAAGTCTTCTCGGATGAGGATATACTCTGAAGGGTCAAAATCTTTGCCATCTTCCTCTATCATATTGACGGTGGGCCTCAGGCCCGTTCCACCTTGTGGATGTGGGGAAACGAAACCTGATGTATATTGGCATGCTAGTTTGCCTGGGGAAGTGCAGGGGGTATGATTTTGTCAGCCTCTATTAAATCTTGTATTGCATGCTTTAAGGGTAAGCATCGATCAGTCGAGTGGCCCGATCCTTGATGGAAATTATAGTGGGTATTAGGGTCATAATTTCTTGGGATCAGATTTGGCGGAGGTCGCGACTGAAGTGCAGTGACCAAACCCTTTTCAATTAGTAAGGGCAATAGAATATTCAAGGAATGGCCCAAAGGTGTAAAGACTCGATCAAAACGGGTCCTTCTCTGTTCTAGGCTCATCTGTTCCCCTTGTCTATTTTCGATTCTCTAGTCATTTGTTCGCTTCGTGTTGGGGCTGGCTGTGCTGCCTTAAACTGGAATAGGGTTATGCTAGTATTGGGCGTTGTATTTACGATTATCTGTATATCCACCCCGATTCTTCTCTCATTCCTCTGTTCAGTGAACTTTCAGACCCCGCTATTTATGATTTTGTTTAACTGCCCTCCTCTTATGGCATCTTCATAATGATTGGTATTCCTTACCAAGTCAGCAAAGCTGACTGCTATTGGTACACCAGGAAATCTAAGATAATCGATAGAGTATTTTTTAAGATCATCTCGATTTACTCATCATCGGGTATTATTTTTCTCACTTGAACTACTAATGCCCTCCACCGCCCAAGGTAGTCACTAAATGCTTCGTCGGGCTTCTACTTTAGTCGAGCTAGATCTGACTTGCGGGGTTCAATATCTATATTGTAGACATACTGCTCTTAGAACAAGTGGGTCAGATCTTTCCAGGTTTTAATCATGGATGGTTCCAAGGAAGTGAACCACCTCAAAGTCGAGCCCGTAAGGATAATCTGGAACACTTTGATGAGGAGTCATTCATGTACGTCGTACTGACAAATATCCCTGCAGTAGGACTTAAGGTGTGCAATGGGGTTGCCCGTGCCATTGTATTTGTCAAAGATTGGCACCTTGAATTTTTGGGGCAAAGGGACTTTCACAAATAGGCACAAGTCAGAAAAGTCTGTGGCATGGATTTCAGATCCACCCATTTTCATCAGCTATTTTTTTATTTTATCCATTTATTCTTTTAATAGCTCTGACTCCCTGGATGGCGTGGCCGACCCCTCAACAGGCTGCCTTCATTCACTTTGGACTGCCGGTGGGTTGGTGAACACAAGTGATTGGGGATTGAAACTAGTGAATGCCCCTGTATAGGCCCCTCAATTACTGATCTCATCCTCCCCATACTGTGGATCCACAAATGGAAGAGGGAGGGTGAGGTTATCTTGTTGGTTCTGAGTGGGCTGGATGGGTGCTTGGTGTGACCACTGTACATGGGGGAAGCTCTGATGAGTAACTTGCGGGGTGAGGGGATGAGTGAGTTGTGGATTTTAGGTCGGTGCTTGATGAGGCCACTGCATTTGGAGGAATCCTTAGGCATGGGTTTGAGAGGTAGGGGGATTGGTGAATCGGGGGTGGTTGATGGTCTAGGATGGATTCCCATACTGGATGGGGTGTGAGGGATGTGGATGAGTGATGCCCATGTCATGCTAAGAGACTAGATGTGATGGGTGCTTTATATGAGGGGGGATGGGGGCATGTTGGGCGAATGTGGGATATTGTGGGAATTGTGGAGGGTTTGAAAATGGGGCTCATGGTTTTGGGCCTTGATGGACTTGGGTATAGGGCATTGGGCCTTGGTGGGCTTAGGCTGGACTATTGGGCTTTGATGGGCTTGGGGTATTGAGCCCTGATGGGCTTAGGCCTAGCTATTGGGCCTTGATGGGCTTGGGTATAGGGTGTTGGGCCTCAATGGGCTTAGGCCTGAGCTATTGCGCCTTGATGGGCTTGGGTCTGGGCTATTGGGCCTTAATGGGCTAGGGTATAGGATGTTGGGCCTTTATGGGCTTGGGTATAGGGTGTTGGGCCATAAGGCTCATTTAAATGGCCCCATGGGAGCCTTGGATGGTATGGACAATGGGAGGTTGGTTAGGATTTTGGGGGAATGAAGTGTAGAGATTTTACAGTATATGGGATGGGTTTGGAGATGTGTGGGATGGATGAGAGAGGCATTGAGAGACCTTTCAAATTGTGTAAGCTCTAACAATTTCATCCATCATGGCCATGGGATTGGGTGAGGGGGTGGAGGTAGATGGTCCATCCGATGAGGGGGGGCATGGGGCATGGATTGGATGGGTGTGTGGGAAAAAATGGGCATGGCCTGGGTAAAATCGGGCATGACCTGGGTAAATAGGGGGTGTGGTAGGTTTGGATCAGATGTGGTTAAGGTCGGTATGGTTTGCATGGGTGGAGAAAATTGGAACATAGTTTGGGTAGAGGTGTGGGGAAAATGGGGTATAAGTTGGATGGATATGGAAGGTGAATTTGGAGTGGATATGGGGGGAAAGGGGGATGGATTTTGAGGGAATGGGGAGGATGTGGAAGGAAATATGGGTGCACCGAAGGGTCCGGTGACAGTAAATGGGGGTTAGGTTAGCGAAATGGAGATAGGAATCTCCTCCGAATGGGAAGGTAATGGGGAATGGGGTGTGGATGAATCGGGGTCAGCATAAGCCGGATCAATCGCCCACGACATAGTTTGTTGGCGGGTTGGGTACTGGTTCCTCGGGTGAGGACCAAAAACCCGTCTTCTCCTTCCCCTACGGGATGATGGAGGATAGGGCGATGCCGTTGTTTCGACACCACAAGATCTTTCTTTTCGGATTTTGATTTTTTCTTGATTTATTTTTGGAATTTTCGATGAAGATTTGAACCTTTTTAAGGTGTTTTTCCTAGGCCTTAGAATTCCCGTTTCAAGTGGTGTTTACATCCCTAATATTTCCCACGGCGGGATCTCAACGCACTTCGGAAGAAACAAAGGAAACCCTTTGTTCTATGTGAAGGCACGGAAGTCCACGTGACAACCAGATCGCTCGATAAAAGTTAATAAGAGGATGACCTCTTTTGACCGACAAGGGCATATTGGGTGCCGAAACATGTGGGATTTATCGAGGGTACTAAACCACTAAGCGGGGGATTCGGTAAAAGTGAAAAGAAGGCCTCAGATTCGGGTTACTAGACCCAGAATGGACTAGCTTATCTATTACATACGCTAGGCTAAAATCCTGGAGATTTGGCTTAGCATGTGCATTACACACGCTAGGCTAAATTTATGGGATTTTGGCTTAGCGTGTCTATTAGACACGCTAGGAAAATTATGGAGGTTTTCGACTTAGCGTGTTTATTACACACGCTAGGGTAAAAAAGTGTATATATATATATATATATATATATATATATATATATATATATATATACAGCAGCAACAGGGCCAAGATTGGTCTATTTTTTTAGGTTTTTGGAAGCAGTGCTTTCGGGGACTATTTTTTCTTGTTATTTTGGGTCCCTCCTCACCGTACCTAGGGATACAAGCGCTTTCTCTGATACTGGATGGGGTGGTACTTTTCCGGATCATCACCACTAGGGGTTGTCGCCGTATTAAGAATCGGGACATTTGTATCGCTGCCTAAATTCCCACCCTTTTATAAAATCTACCCAACATAAAAAATGAATTAAGTCCCTTAGTTCACTTTTAAGGTTCAATTTTAAAATTCAATTTTAAAAAAGAGAGTTTGCTTAGGTTCAAAAATGGGTTGCGACAATCCTGTACCACCTCTACGGGCTGGCGTCCACTGATGAAATATGATTGCGAGAAATGTAAAAGCTCAAGTAGGCCCGCCAATCGGCTAAGGCGGTAAAATGCGCAAGTAAGCCCGCCAATTGGCTAAGGCGTGTAAATGATAAAAAATAAATGCTCAAGTAAGCCCGCCAAAATGCTAAGGCATGTAAATGACAGAAAAATAGGGGTAAGTAAAAATTGACGAAATCATAGGGGTGAGTACGAAAAAAAGACAAAGAAGGTTAGTAAAACGAATAAAAAAAATAAAAACAAACAAAAAAGGCCAATACTTTAAGGAGAAGCTCCACAAGCTACTTCTCCAGCAAAGTCACCATCTGTGCCACCGTGGGCTCTCGCGTGTCCGTCGCAACAATGCACTCGTATTGGTAAATATAAAGTCGCCACCCGAGGCTTTTGGTGTCCCGGGAAACCTCAATCAATATTAGAAGCACAGAAGTGCAAAAATATGACTCTGGTTCTCGTCTACACCAAAGGCTCTTGGGTAGGGGCTTCGGTTATTGATCGGGAAGGTGTTAGGCACCCGATCAACCCGCTCGTAAGCGGTCTCTACTTATGGCCAAAATAAAAAGCAAAATAATACTTTCTCTTGCTCGAAGGCACTCGGATCCTATTTAAGCCCTCCCCCTCTAATCACCGAAAATTCGGAGGTGTAACGGCTCAAATTCTAGGATAGAGGAAAATAAAAGAAGGTAGAGGAATAGAGGAGAGAGTCGGGGCTCTCGGGCCCTTGTAGCACAACTGTGGATCCTCGAGTGAGAGTGTCCTTGAGCTTCCGAGAGCAAATGGTTAGAGAAACAGGCTTTGATCTCTAAGGTAGGGAGATAAGAGGTAGGAGAAGAAGGTTAGGTGCTAGTTCTAGCTAAATCTCAAGGATTGATGGTATAAAATGAGGTGTAAAGGAAGAAACTTAATTCTAGAATTTATGGGTTTAGTGCTAGAATAATGGAGGGAGCTCACTAAAATTCTTCTCTCTTTGGAAAAATTTTCAAACCTTTAATCCAAGGGGAGGCTCTCTATTTATAAAGAAAAAGTGGATTAGTGAGGGGTTAAAGTCCTAATTGGGTTAGCAATTAGGTAATCCTAGATCTAAAGTTTTGTAGAGTTTTGGGAGCTTAGATAGGTGGAAAAATGGGTTTAATTCTAGATGATAGGGTGGAGTTTTAAAAGACTAGAGGGTTGCAAATAGGTTTAATGGGGGTGCAACAGTCCTAATGAAATCCACCCTAAACATTTGGGTGGCCAACAAGTCAAACCCCAAAAGTCATTTTCGGATAAAATCCAAAAAAATATTGTTCCTAAGCTTAGCGTATGTATTACATACGCTAGGTATAGGAACAATAACATCAAGAAACCTAGAGGTTCAGAACCCACTATGGGGGCCTACAAAAGTCAAATTTCTGCATAGCGTGTCTAGGCCAAAATTTTCCTAGCATGTCTATTAGACACGCTAGGGAAAAAACTGCTAAAAAATGGCCTAGCGTGTGTACTATATACGTTAAGCAAAATTCCTGCATTTCTGCTCGATTTTCAAATTGCCATAACTTTAGGTGTACAAATCGGATTGAGGCAATTCTTGGCTTGTTGGAAAGCTAGGAACATCCTCTCTCTGATAGGATAAGTCTTGGCTCCGACAGAGGTCTGTGCAACCTTGGCACTCCTCTTCTCAACTACTGCCCGACAGGGTTTAACTCAGGTTTGAGAGGGGTTCTATAGGTTAGGGTTGATTCCTAAGGGCCGGGGATAGGCTTCTGTGGGTTTGAGTTAAGTTTTAAGGGTTCGATAAGTGCTCTCAAAAGCTCAGAGGGTACGCCTTTCTCAAAGTGTAAGTTAATCGAGCCTTAGGCTTCACTTGAAAGATTTCAAGGGGCTTCACTTGAAAGATATACTATGGAGGGTAGCTAGAGGGACGAAGGCCTCCGAATTTAAAAGGGTGATGGCTGAGATGAATTAGAAGGATGTTAGTGCTTATGAATGGTTGGTGTAAGTGAATTGGAGTAGATCACACTTCGATACTTGGGTGAAGTGTGATATACTTTTGAATAACCTTTGTGAGAGATTCAATTCGGCAAAATTATCGGTCAAGGATCAGTCCATCTTGATAATGCTTGAGAGAATAAGGGTCATCCTTATGGAAATCGTACGTAAGAGAATGGATGCGATGATGAAGGTCAAGGGGCCCTATTTGTCCAAAAATAGTGAAGAAGATTGAGAAGATGAAGGAGGAAGTTGGTGTATGGATCATAAGAGGGTGTGGTGATGACGGTTTTGAGGCAATTGGTGCTCATGGGGAGCAGTTTGCTTTAGACTTAATGAAGACTATTTGTAGTTGTTAAAGGTGGGAGCTCTCGGGTCTGCCTTGTCTCCACGCGATAGTCACTATGAAATACATCAACAAGAATCCACTAGAGTACTGTCATGATTGCTACAGCGTGATTACGTACCTAAAGTGCTATAGTAATTTTCTGAGACCGATAAGTGGAAGAGAGGAATGGCCACATACCGATGATGCAGTGAGGCCTCAAGATGTGAAGAAGAGAATCGGGAGGCCTCAGAAGGCGAGAATGAGAGAACTCGATGAGTCGGCTGATTCATCAAAGCTATCAAAGGAAGGTGTGAAAATGAGGTGCACCAATTGTCTAGAGGTGGGGCATAATAAGAGGGGATGCAAACAGCCAAAGGTAAAAAAAATTCTGAAGTTTATTATATTTTTTCATTGCATAATGAAGTAACTGGATAATGTTAATTTACATGTATTATTGTAGAGAGGAGGGTCAAAAACTGGAGGTGAACCAACTGATAGACAGCCAAGTATCACTAAGAATACACCTAGAAGGGGCAAGATACTGGTAAGTTTTATATTTTTTTCATTAGTACATTACTATAAATTACTCTTCAATCTCTTGACTGACAATTAGTACATTGCTATAAATGCAAGTGAAGAGGAATCAACAAGTCACATGCCCCATCCCTCAGGTTGCTGCTTCAAGTTGTGGACCCCAACCTACCTCAGTTGGAGGACCCCAGCCTGATGCTCCTTCAATTAGTGGACCCCAGCCTCAGACTTCTCCTTCGGTAACAAGACCCCAGCCTCAGCCTCCGACTTCTACCAATTCAAGTAGTGGAGCACGCTTGACAAAAGCTCAAATTCTGCAACGAATGCGAAAGCAAGGATGAAGAAGTGACTCATTTTCAAAAAAAGATTTTGTTGATTGACAGAGTACAGGGCTTGTTTTAAAAAAAAAATTGTTGAATGACAGAGTATATGGGTTTTTAATGTCTACAACTGGCACATAGGTTTTTTGTACATGGATTTTGAATGACAGTGTATAGTGTTGGTTTTATGTACAAGAGTTTTTAATGTCTATAACAGGTTTTTAATGTCTGTGACAGAGTACATGGTTGAAACCTCTTTTTGAAGAATATACAAGTTGCCTTTATGTACATGGGTTTTTAATGTTTATAACAGGTTGTCTTATGTTGAGTGTGGGTTTTTAATGTTGAATGTGGGTGTGGTTCATATATCAGCTTGGAGTATATCTCCTTCAGTTTTTGAATGAGATTTGTCTATAATGTGGTTTGTCTATAATAGGTTGGATTATGTTGAATGTGGGTGTGGTTTGTATATTAATTTGGAGTATATCTCCTTCTTCAATTTTTGAATGTGGTCTGTTCAGATTTCTTCCCCCAGATTATGAACAGTACAGAATTGAAATAGTCATATTACAGATTGCTTAAATCAAGTGTATAACAGGGGACCAAGTGTTCTTGTTTGCAGATTGCTTAAATCAGGTGTATAACAGTTCTGGATCTCTGGTTTACCTGTCTAACATGATATCAGGTGTTTTTTGCCTTCCCCCCTTCCACCAAATCAATAGTTTGGATATCAGTTTGGATATTAGCTTTCCATCATACATTGGCTTGAGCTTTTGATTGTAAAAGGCACCCTAATCCCTATGCCATAAACTGATATCTGTCTAACATGGAGTATAACAGATTTTTAATGCGGTGTTTTAATTAGGTGTCTATCATGATATCAGGTGTATAATAGTTCTTGTTTGCAGATTCCTCAAATAAAAGCCCGTTATAATAGATCCAAGTGGACAATCAAAAGTGAAAAAGAGAAATTTACAGTCAATAGTCCCTCTTTTTCCTGAGGTCCCCTATTATAAATTATGCAAATGCAAATGACTAGTGCATCCCTTAATAACAATGAAATTTGGATTTGGATGTTTCTTTCTTCAACTCGTTGAAATACAATTTTCAGAGGCAGAGAACACCAGAGAAAGTCAATAAGGGCTTTTTTCTTGGAGATCCTCAAAGGTAGCTTAGAAAATTTTGATTCTGTCTCAAACAGATCTCTAGTTCAATATGTAGAAAAAGGATAGCATGATTCTTATGTTGTCTAGTGAAAAGAGAGAAAAAAAAAAAAGGGGAGAGAGAATGGTGGGTTGTTGAGCTCATTCATTGATTTTAGTTTGCTTTAACTTTATAAGTACTATCCAAGATAATTGCTTTAACTTTATAGTTCCCTTTTAGACTATTGATATATGAAACATTATAGAATTGCATGTTCTTATGTTATTCTCCCTTAATCGTTTCAATAAGATGTAATGTTTCCTCCTCTTTCCCTATACAAGTTATATCATTTAGAACATCTGATGAATCCCATGCACTACCCTGGAGCTTTGTATTTTTCAGAAAGAAATTCAACTGTCATAAGCTATGGAATTTAGACTAACTCTACCACTTCAACCAAATGAGGAAAACTTCAAGGATCCCACTTTAAAATTTCAAATTCCACTTCACATTGCTGCAGAGTGTGAGATTGCAAGGTCTTTGACTGGATAGGATAGACCACTATAATAGATTCACCAACTGATTTTTTGAATTTCATCTACGAATTGATTTAATCCTTCTATATTTATTTTGTCTCATTGTTTTATTTTTGATGAGGGATGATTTCTCGGTTGTCCCACCTTTACTAGTGTAGAAGTCATAATTTCAAGAGTGAGTAACAGATGTGAGAAACAATGCTCAAAATAAAATGCCACATTTTAGAACATTTTTGCCTCATTGTTCTATTGTTGATGATGGATGATTTCTTGGTTGCTACATATTTAGTGATTTATGATGATCAAAATGATTGGTTTCTATAAAGCCATCTGCAAAAGTAGGAGGTACCATGTACTATGATGAGCTCCATCATTATCATCCAATTGAGAGTGAGATTAAAGTGCCCATAAGAAAATTGTCTTCGTCTCATCCCAAAATTTTGGTGAATAAACACAATGAAAGGGGAGAAGAATGACATTTTTCTATGGACATCTAGAGTTGTTCAACAACACAAAATTAGAGCTTGCTCAAAGGGTTTGATTATTTGGTATTTTCATTAGCATTCATCACGCGAACATGATACAGAGCAGCATTCAAAACACATAACTTCATTTCATTTCACCCAATGTTACAAAGGATCTACCATTTCATTGAAACGTGGCTTACATTCATTACTTTTGCCACACAAAAAGTACCCTAAGTCATAAACCCTATACCCTAAATTGAAACAAAACCCTAAACCCTTATCATCGACATATAAACAAAAAAAAAACCAAGAGGCAGCCAACACCACCCACAACACCTCTTGCGATTTTTTCACGTGATCTTAGCCTCGAACCCGTTACATCTCTGAAGGAGCACTAGAATGATTTGTGTGGATCTTTCCCAGATGGATAGATCGATCCAGACAAAGTCTCGACACGATCGACTGGAGCAGCTCAGAAACCTCCTCCCCAGACTGCGAGACATCCACGATGTTTGAATGTCCCTTTGATTGTCGCAGATGGGGCATGATTTCTCTTCTATCAACGCCAAAATCTCAAGAGGGGATTGCATGACGGAAGACGCTGAGTTTTCGAACGAAGTAGCAGTAGCCATGGAGAAAGAAGACAAAGAAGATAGAGGACGAAGAAAGAGGAAGAAGAAGACAACGGTTAATAAGGGAATAAAATATTTTTAAAGGGCTTAGGTCACGTGCTAAACTTGTGTACATCTCAACTTGCCACGTCATAGGTCCACTTCAATGCCTTTAAGGGTTTAGGGCTCCACGTCATCAGTTTCCATCGAAAAGATAATGAGGTGTGATGGCAGAGGTCTGATTTTGGTACATTTGTATTCTTCGGGGATTTAGTTGATATTGTGCAAAGTGCAATTGCTTTAGGAGCATTGGTGAAAGTTCAGGGATTTTTTTGAAATTTTCCCATTTAATAATGTTCTCCATCGGCATTAGGGGAGATTTTTGCCAACCAACAACTCATTAAAATGGGTAGCTTTAAACGGACCCATCAAAACTTGCTGGGCACCTATGCTAAAAACTATTGATTGCTTTAAATCAGACAAAGAAGATCATTTTTCATGCCAATCTTCCACACATGGGATCTTGAGATCATGGCACACCTATCAAACGGTTAGTTTTCAATTTCAGGTAGCACAAATCCCAAAAAGTGGCCCTAATAACATGGATATGTGCTATGAGGAATCAAAAATTGGCGGTTTGATTGGTACGCCATGATCTCAAGATCCCTTGTGTGGAAGATTAAGCGAAAAACGATCTCCATTGTCTGATTTAAAGCAATCAATGGTTTTTAGCGTAGGTTCCCAACAGGATTCAATGGGTGCATTTAAAGTTTCCCCTGTTAAAAATGTGATTACACCATTAGAAAATCAGCACAAGCTGCATTAAAACATGTTGTTTAACTGGGGCAGTAATTATCATATTCAATGGTAGGAAAACATCAAAATTTCTTCTTTTTCTAGATGGTATTAGATCAAACCTGGGGCAACTTGTCGTGGCACCCGATCTCCGGGTTGGGTACCACATGGCACCCAGTTGGTCACGTTGTAGGGTTCAACTCTACGACCACTTCCTAGGGAACCGACTTCCTATATATATATATGTGTGTGTGTGTGTGTGTGTGTGTGTGTGTGTGTGTAACTAACATGGAGACGTTGCACTAGTGATGTAGGGTTCAACACCACAATGTCATTTGGGTACCATGGGCACCTAATTCGAAGTCAAATGTCGAGGTAAAATAACAACCCGGATTTTCTTCAATATGTTTATTGGTGTTTGATGTGTTTTGCACGATACACGGTGTTAGTACTCCACACTGGAACCTACACTACTGTTATAAAACCTTATTTAAGTAACTCTTTTCTTCTTTTCTTATTCTAATCTTTTGAGAAACCATAGTCGTCTCTTATTCTTCTCTTCTCTTAACAAATCCTAGTTGTCACAATCCTTCTCAACTCACCCTTCCTATAACAGTCTAATCTCTTGTGACAGCCCGAATTTTGTCACTCTAAAATCCGTGCCATCAGCACGACCCTCGAGGTCATGCACCTTAAATCTAAGCGGAACATCATGTAACAATTAAAAGTCAACAATTTAAATTACCAAAGCTTCAAATTAATTAAGTCTCCATGTTTCAATAAAGTCTAGCAACTAACAGACTGTTCCGGTCTCATGCCAATTCATGAGCAGAGGAACTGCCTCGACCCATAAATGATAATCTTATCACCTTCGATGGTTTGCCAAAAGAAAAGTATAGTATTTAATTACATTTAAAAGAAAGGACTTGACATGCCAAGCCTCGAGTACTCTCTACTCACTACTCAAAACGTAAGGAACTTCTAAAAGAATTCCTCAGGAGGAGGTTCTATCTCTTCTCCGGCCACGTAATCCGAACTTTCTGGATCAACGTCTCTCGAAGCCTGTGTTGCCGCTAGTATTGGACCTGCGACGTATAGTCTAAGGGGGGTGAGCTACATCCTAGCTCAGTAGAGAAACGTAAAGAACATATAGATTAATTCTTACATATATGTTATGCAGTTTTAAAAATACAGTTTATCCGATGTTACAGTTTAGAAAGACAATCAAAATAAATGAAGAAAATGATGAGTACAACCACTTACTTTGCATGATTTTGTTCCTTCTCACCTTACTCGTTTAGTTGTGAATTCGGCCTAATAACTTAACTCTTTAACTTAAATAGTCCCCGAGCAATATAGCATTGAGCCCCGATGGAATACCTACCATCGTCGTCTAACTAGACAGTTCTTACGTTTGTATTCCCTGGGAATACTGCCCAAGTCCCTTTCTCATAGGTGGCGGGGTCTACTCTTAAATCCACATCCCTGAGATGTGCTACTGTATACGGATTAACCGCCGTACCGGTCACGGATATCCTGCCGAGTCAGTCGTAGGTATCCCGCCACATCTGTGGGGTATTCTAAACAAACCTTAAATAACAAAAATATCAAGTGTGCATATAGTTATTCACCGTAATTGTGCTAATTTTTAATATATTAGGCCTTATCACTTTACTTTCTTTTCTTCACTGATCCTCATCTGCACCCCTGGGGTGCTACTGATATATCATATCATATAGGTATTTACCTTATAGTTTTTACGTCCCCTTAGGACCCCTGGCTTCATTTTCTGAAGTCTACACACGCACGCTCTATTTATGTGAAATGACGAGAAACTTAGTTTATCAATTAGATCTGTAGTACACATATGAGAAATTGAACAATGCACATGTTTCGATAAGGTTCCCTACCTCAAGGCAAAACCCCGTGGTCCCTTTACGTAATGATGACACGTACTGATCTCACGTAAATCTACATTTCATGCGAAAGGACATGCCTTAGAATGGTCACCAGTGGTCACTAGCACTCCTAGAGCGCATAGTTCATATGAGGTATATTTATATATATAAAAGAAATTAAATTTTTAGTTTTGGGGCCTCGCTCGAGCGGTTACTTAGCCTCGCTCGAGCGGTTGCCCAGCCTCGCTCGAGCGTCCTCTTATCCTCGCTCGAGCGGTTAAAACGAGGTGTCAGATTACCTCGCTCGAGCGAGCCTATTCTTTCAATATGGGTCTCGCTCGAGCGAGCCCAGAACGCACTATTCTCAGGTATATATTCTGTCCTCGCTCGAGCGAGACATTTAGATCGCTCGAGCGAGGAGCGGAAACCTTCACTCCGTGATTCTTCAAGAAAACTATCCTATTTCCTTAAATCTTAAATATGATTAATCGGCCATTGCCCGATACATTGCAGGTTATCATTAAGACATACCTAAGCACTTATCAAGCATTATCTCTTACCTAAATCGGCGGATCTCGAAATGGCTCGATCTAGCGTTCGAATCCCTGTTACTTCGAAGAGTTCTCTACGTTTCTGGTCCGACCTTCTCTCCAGGTCTTCTACCGGTTTACACTCCAACAAGGCCTTAGCCTTTCTTCTCTACAAGACTCTCCTTTCCCTTTCTCTATTTTCCTCCTCTCTATTTAGGTTAAAATTGTATTACGTGGGGGAGAGACTTCTCTCCACTTTCACTTATATAGTGAAAAGGGAGGGAAGGATATCATATGTTACACGCATATACACGTAGTGTGTATATGTTGACCCAGGTTTCCCTGTGAACCACACATACACGTGCGTGGTATATGGCCTATATGGTTCCGAAAAATCTGGGGCTGTTACATCTCTTCCCTGAAAACTTTCGTGTGTTCTTCTATAAGAACCGTCGTGATCTACTTCCACTGACAAGATCAAGGAGGACGAAGGAGAAAGCTTGGTCAAACCGACGCGTTGGACGCCAATCTCTTCAACAAGAACCATCATAGATCTATTGTTCACGCTTCAACAGGTGGCTACCATTCAATCCACCCTGTTCTTCTCAGATCATGTCGCTTAGGGTGCGTTCAATCGCGTATCGACGGGCAAAATAAATAGAACCTTGTATATTTTTGTTATAAATATTAATATAAAAGAGAAAGAAATGGCTAACCCTAATTATAGTTTTGTTTTAATTATTCTTTTGTTCTTCTTTTCCTGTTTGAATATTATTTTTGGAACCCTAATACTTGCAGAAATCTCCCAAACTGATCGATCGATTTATATTTTTGATCGATCGATTCTGAACCAACTCGACTTTACTTATTTACTACTAATGGTCGATCGATCGATTTTAATTGGTGATCGATCAATTTTGGACCGAATCAACTTTAAATTCTTTCTATATAAATTCGATCAATCGATTATAATTTTTGATCGATCGATTCTGGACCGAGTTGACTTTGCATATTTCGTTATATATTCGTTCGATCAATCCTAACTTCTAATTGATCAATTCTGGACTAAGACCAATTTATATATCCACTTTATAATTTCAACCGAGCGATTCCAAAACTAATCGATCGATTTCGAAACAACCGAATGACCCATTAAATTTGATCGATCATTTTTTT
The DNA here is from genome assembly GCA_021018995.1 of Chloranthus sessilifolius. Taxonomy (NCBI): domain Eukaryota; kingdom Viridiplantae; phylum Streptophyta; class Magnoliopsida; order Chloranthales; family Chloranthaceae; genus Chloranthus; species Chloranthus sessilifolius. The sequence continues at coordinate 124,880,396 of CM037586.1, forward strand.
ATGTCCGGTCGATCGAATCTAGACATAACCGATTTACCTATTTACCTTAAATTCGATCGATTGATTATAAAATTTGATCGATGATCCTCGTCCAAACAGAAGAAGTTTACTTCATATTTTTGATCGATCATGAAACCGATCGATCGATTCTTCATCATGGTAATACCCTTTTTATTAAAATCCAGTATATGCATCTTTTATGATCTTTTGTGCACTCGATTGAGACTCGACCCACAATGTTTTGGACTCAAACTTCATATCCGACTCGGAGTCTAAGGTTCTGAAACATCAATGTCTTTTGACGGAGTATCAAATACTCTAACCCGATTTATCACGACCAAAAATTTTAATGCATGCTAATCACAAGAACGTTTCGATTGATGGTCATGATTTACCTCACTTTAAATTACAATATCTTTCTATTTATGCATTAAATAATAGTGATCTATATATCTCAACTTTATCACTTAAACGTGACCTCTTCGATAGCATGAAGTGTTAGAAATTCGATGCCCTCTTAAAAATCAAACTCTGACCTCTACGTTATCAATTTTATACTAATAACTACCCTATTTTTTAAAAATTGAACGGAGCCTATTTCAAAAGCACCTTATAGAATGGCTCCCGCTGAGTTAAAGGAGTTGAAGGAACAACTACAAGAACTAATGGACAAGGGGTTTGTTAGACCGAGCGTGTCTCCATGGGGAGCACCGGTCTTATTTGTCAAGAAGAAAGATGGGTCAATGCGACTATGCATTGACTATCGACAATTGAACAAACTTACTGTGAAGAACCGCTACCCTTTGCCTAGAATTGACGATCTATTCGACCAACTGCAAGGAGCAAGGTATTTTTCCAAGATCGACCTAAGATCTGGGTATCATCGATTCTTGAGTCAAGGCGGAGGACATCTGAAGACAGCTTTCCGGACACGGTATGGACACTATGAATTCCTTGTGATGCCGTTTGGATTAACGAATGCTCCAGCGTCATTTATGGATCTGATGAACCGAGTGTTTAAACCACACTTGGACTCCTGCGTGGTAGTGTTCGTTGATGATATACTAATATACTCCAAATCCAAGACAGAACACGAAGAACACTTGAGGATTGCTCTACAAACGCTACGTGAACACCAATTGTACGCCAAACTCAGTAAGTGTGAGTTTTGGTTGGAAGAAGTTAGCTCTTTGGGACATGTCGTCTCAACGCGGTGTCACGGTAGATCCAAAGAAAGATAGAAGCGAGTTAAATGGGAGCAGCCAAAAGCGGTGGAGATGTCCAAGTTTTACGGGCTTAGCAGGCTGTTATCTACGTCTCGTTGAGGGGTTTCCAAAGATATCGGGACCTCTGACAAAGCTGCCACGTAAAGATTCAAGGTTCGAGTGGAGTGAGGCATGCGAGAAGAGTTTTCAAGAACTCAACGAGACTCACTTGGCTCCAAAGTGTTGGCAATTCCTTGAGCGATGGAGGATACGCGAGTCTGTGACGCGTCATACAATGGCCTTGGTTGTGTGCTCAACCAACACAAGAAGGTGATAGCTTACGGATCAAGGCAGCTGAAAGAACACGAAAAAATTACCCGACTCATGACTTGGAACGGCGGCGTCATTTTGCGTTGAAAATTTGGAGACACTACTTGTATGGTGAGACATTTGAAATTTTCACCGATCATAAGAGCCTCCGATATCTGCATTTTACACGTAAGGAGCTCAATATGAGACAAGCAGATGGATGGAATTCCTCAAGGACTACGATTGCTCTATACAATACCATCCGTGCAAAGGCGAATGTAGTAGCCGATGCATTGAGTCGAAAAGGTTCATTCAATTAGCTTCTTTGATTTTGGGTATGCGATGGAAATTATTGGAAGACACGGCAACCTATGATGCGAACATTGAGTCAAAGGACACTGGATCCTTTTTGGCTAACATATCAAGAAGCGTGATATTTGAGCATATCCACGATCTACAGATGAAGGATCCGACATTAACAAAGATTCATCAAGACGTGAATGAAGGCATCAGGCCGGACTTCTCAGAGAAAGAAGATGGTTCTTTGTTGTTTAAAGACCGTCTATGCATCCCGGACAATGCCGATCTAAGACGAACGATTCTTGATGAGGCCCATAAGTCAAATTATGCTATCCACCTGGTAGCACCAAAATGTACCAAGATTTGAAAAGAATTTCTTTGGTGGAGAGGATCGAAACAAGACGTGGCCGGTATGTGTCACGATGTTTGACTTGTCGACAAGTGAAGGTTGATCATAGACATCTGCGGGACTATTGCAACCTTTACCAATACCGAATGGAAGTGGAATCGATCTCAATGGATTTCATTGTTGGATTACCCCGTCGCCTAAGAGACACAATGCCATTTGGGTCGTCAGAGACCCGATTGACCAAATCAACACTTTTGCAGTATAATACCACATATACGCAGGAAGGTAGCAGAATTATACATGAAGGAGATTGTAAGATTACACGGATTCCAAGCGATCGTTTGATCGTGATCCACTATATACGCCCAAGTTTTGGAAGAAATTTCAAGAAGGAATGGGAACACGACTAGACTTTAGTTCACTTTCCATCCTCAAACCGATGGGCGAGCAGAGCGGGTGAATCAAGTGATAGAAGACTCGAGCTTGCATGCTTGATATGCAAGGATCGGGATGAGTATCTACCGATGCTCGAAGTTCGCATATAACAACAGTTTTCAAACGAGCATTGGCATGGCACCGTATGAAGCTCGTATGATGGACGATTTATGCAAGTCACCTCGAATTGGGAGGAAACAGTGAGAAATTTGTATTAGGACCGAATCGCTTGAAGACAACGCCACCGTTGTCCAATTATCGAGAAAGGTTGAAGACGACAGAGTAGATGTAAAAGTTACGCCGATGTGAAGCGGACTAGTGTTGATTACAAGGTGGGCGAGCATGTGTTTGTGAAGGTGTCACCTATGAAGGGTGTAATGAGATTTGGCAAGAGAGGAAGTTATGTCCACGATATGTTGGGCCATTTGAAATTTTGGGAAGAGTAGGTGAAGTTGCATATCGCATTAGTTTACCACCGCTATTTGATCGAGTACATAATGTTTTCCACATATCGATGCTCAGAAAGAACGGGAATGATCCGTCTCATGAGTTAGGAAAGCAACCTATAGGGATGTGTGAGGACATGAGCATGATAGAGGAACCAGGGGAGGTTCTGGATCGAAAAGAGCAAGTATCAAACTAAAGTGATTCCCTTAGTGCTTGTTCGGTGGAACAATCATCCAAAAGAAGAGGCTACTTGGGAACGAGAGGCCGATGTGAAAGAACAATATCCGGCCTTGTTTCCAACAACGTGAGAATTCGATGTAAACCGCAACCACGTTTGTGAAATTTCCACTATGCTTGAAATTCAATGGAAATTTTGATCCAATCTGTCATAAATTGTCAAAAATAGTAAAAGAAAGAAAAGATTGAAATTTTGTGAAAATAGGGCAAAACCGATTAATCGAATTTCAAATCGATTAATCGATTTAGAATTTCGATTAATCGATTTTGTTCGATTAGTCGACTGGCATGTACCAGTGACAGGAAATGAAAAAAAAAAAAAAAAAAAAAAAAAAAAAAAAATTTTGAGCTAGAATATACATAGAATGGAGTTTCGATTGATCGAAATAGAATTTCGATTAATCGATTTTGTAATTCGATTAATCGAATTGGATTTTCGATTAATCGAGTTACTTAGAGGACTTGAGAGATGTTAGAGTCAAATGGACAATTTCGATTAATCGAACTAAGTTCGATTAATCGATTTTTGAATTTCGATTAATCGAAATGGATTTGATGTCGAATACTTAAGAAAGTTTAGAAAAAGTTGAAGTTAAAGCCCGATTTCGATTAATCGAAACTAAATTCGATTAATCGATTTTGGAATTTCGATTAATCGAAATAGAATTTCGATTAATCGACTGGCAAGCGCCAGTGAGCTTAAAAATTTGAAATTTTAGACAGACACGATTTCGATTAATCGAAATATTTTCGATTAATCGAATTTGACTTTCGATTAATCGATTTGGGAAATCGATTAATCGATTTTACGCGGCTTAACCTAGTTTTAAATTTCGATTAATCGAAATAGAATTTCGATTAATCGAGCCGAGGCCTATATATATAAGTTTGGGGATTTCATTCCCCATTCGAAATCATTTGAGCTTCCGGACTTTGGGCGTTTCGACTTCCTTCTTCTTCTCCAACTATCCGACGGTCTAGGGTTCGATTTTTCGATGATTCGCACCCGCAATCTACCGTATTCGCCTTTGAAAACCACGGTAAACCCTAGAATCAAACTTTTTCTTTCGATTGAAGTAGATAAACTCTAGTTTAGTGAAAATGCCGCCCAAAACACGTTTGTCTTCGAAGAAGGCAACCTCTGTTACTTTAGGCGTAAGAACGCCGCACCACCACCACCTACCCCGTCGCCGGTGAGGACTCCATCACCGTCGGAATCGGAGACCACCTCCGGTTCGACGAGCACATCTACGCGCGAGTCTTCCCGCGAATCCACCCCCATGCCACCACCACCCACCAACGTGGAGCAACCAAACGAGTGGTGGGCTGCCAAGACCTTTGAGGTCGAATACACCATCGACCCTACCCTATTCACAAATCCCGATTTACCGGGCGAGACCCAATGGGCTCAGAACTACCTAACTAGTGCCGGACTCGGCAACCTTCTCAAACCAATCCGGGGTTCCTATTACCCTAGATTGGTGAGGTTGTTCTACCAAGGGCTAACCAATGGCCCTAGCGACGATTGTATTATAACCAAGATCGAGGGTCGTCTCTATACGATCACTCGTCGACACATACATGAGGTGCTTGAATGCTACCTCGACTTTACTCCCGAGACTACCCTATTCCCACCCTTTGAAAAGGAACCCCGTTTTGAAGAGGTCATGACTCGCATGACCAACGGGAAGAAGGGGTCGGGCACGTCCATCAAGAGGGTCGACCTTCCACCCTACATGTGGATGCTCGACTCCATAATAAAATGCAACCTTTACCCGATGCGCCACGACACGGAGCGCGTGGATAAAGTGCAACATGCACTTTACGCGGCCTTCTGTGGCCGATGGTTTGATGCTACCATGGTCATCCTTGAGGGGATGCGGTACATCAAGAGTAAGCTGATGAAGGGCAACATGCGGCCCAAGGAGAAGATGCCGTATGCTCGGCTCATCTCGAGCATGTTGGAGTGCTACTCTGACGAGCCCTCCTACACTATTTCACCTCACGAGGTGAGGGCTACGGATCGCGTGAAGACGTTCACAAAGTCTTCATGGACCCGTAGCTACAACCTTTTGAAGCGGACCCTACCAGCTCCGGGTCCCGCTCCCGCCCCAGCAGCCCCAGCAGCAGAAGCGAAGCAGAGCACCGCCACCACCCCACCACCTCGCCGGGACCCACTTGAGGGTGGGGCACACCCTGCCACAGCAGAGCCATCTGTGTAGAGGGTTCGCTGCCACACCACACAGCCACGCACACACCACGCACACTCCAGACACCCACCTCATCCTACCGCCGGCGCGCCGCTCCATCCGGTCCTACCATAGAGGACGTGTTGGCCAGAATGGAAGCGAATAACGAGAGGATGAACAGGAGGATTGATTTCCTCATGTTTCACACCCTCCAGTTCATCTACCCCCACACCTACATGGATATGCTGGCCCGCGAAGAAGAATGGACGGCCGGACGCACCGCCTTCCATAGAGGACCCGTCTTCCATCCCACCACGGACGCGGTTCCCTCCACATCCACATCCGCTCAGCCAGCCCAGCCGCCACCCCCACAGCCGCAGCCAGCTCCAGCAGACCTGCCAGCCACTGTCGCACTGCCACCTCCGATGGAGCAGCCTACTCCAGCACCAGATCAGCCTGGCGAGGGGACTGTTTGAGTCGTCTATGTATTTTGCATTTTGATTTATACCTGTACTTTTTCTTGTACGCCAACTTATTAGCATTGTAAAAAAATATTCAATCCTTAATACAAATTAAACTTTTTATATAAATTGTTCAATTTTGCTAGCTTTTACTTCCATGTTTGTGTTGTGTGAATGTGTGGAGACTTAAATACGTATGAGTCAAATGAACCACCTCACCTCCAAGTGTGCGGGGGGGGGGGGGGGAGAGAGTGTACACCACCACACCTTTGGGTGATTTTCGAGGACGAAAATTCCCAAGGTGGGGAGGATGTAATAGCCCGAAAAATCACATTGAACTATGACCTCGGGATCCGTGCCCAATTGGTCTTAGGTTTGACCATGAGATAGTTCATTGATGAACTTAAGGTGAGATGAGAAGAAGTGATGTGTGAATCAGTGTAGAAGAGTGGAGAGATAGAGGAGTTGTAGAGTTACATACACTGATGAGTGTGTATGTGCTCCACGCCGAGAAAAAGAGATAAGATAAAAAGGGTTGAAAACCCTAACCTTCATATTTTGGTGGTTGAGAGAAGTAAAGAAGAGAGAGAAAGAGAGAGGAGTAAGAGAGGAGTTATTGCAACTGTTTGGAAGAGGGAGTCAAGCATTAAAGAGGCCGGATTCACATGAGGGATCCGTTAGAACCAAAGCTAGAAACCCTAGCCTTGATAGAAATCAACTTGAGGTCTATCCAAGGTAAATTTTTTGTAAATAAGATGCATAGATTATAGGGTTAAGTTGCGAAATGTGGGTTAAATCATAGGATAATGGCTTAGAAAGATAGAAGAAAAGTATGGAAAAGATTGGGAAGAACATAATGAAGGGGTTGACGACAATTTCGATTAATCGAAATTGGGTTTCATTAATCGAAATTGGCGAAGTTGAAGAGTCGAGGACCGATTCGATTAATCGAATTGAATTTCGATTAATCGACTTTGGATTTCGATTAATCGATTTGAGAATCGATTAATCGACTGAGAACCTCCAGTGGACCCCAGGGGTTGGAGGAAATAACTTAAGGAAAAATCGACTAATCGAAATGGGATTTCGATTAATCGATTTTGGTTTCGATTAATCGATTAATCAACTTGTGAAAATCGACTATTCGAACTAAGGGTCTGCTTATAAAAGAAGGATTTCGATTAATCGAAATTGGATTCGATTAATCGAATGAAAACTCGACTGTTCGAACAGTAAATTTACTTTGCGAAAAGAAGAATTTCGATTAATCGAAATTGGATTCGATTAATCGAATGACAATTCGACTGTTCGAACTGAGAATGGACTTTGCGAAAAGGAGAATTTCGATTAATCGAAATTGCTTCGATTAATCGATATTGACTTTCGATTAATCGATTTTGGAAATCGATTAATCGAATCAGATTCGATTAATCGATTTTGGAGTTCGATTAATCGACTGTAGTAAACTATGTTGACTTTTGGTTTGACTTTAAGATTCTTGGGGGATCTTATATCTTCTCTATAGCATCCTTTGTGATGTGTTTCACATGTTATATGGTACCATAGGTAGTACGTGAGAACGAGTGCACAAGGAGCCACGCGGGACCTTGATGCATTGATCAGCTAAAGACTTGAGGTAGGGAACACCCTGAACATGTACTTTATTTTACAAGAGCATGTATGTAATGATATCAATTCAATTCAAATGTTTTACTACTCAATGATTATGAAAAGTGTGTGTGTGTGACATTCATAAGAGATCTTAAATGGACCATCCCCAGGGGATGATGAAGTGAAGAAGTAAAGGCATCAGGTGTGATGCAAGTGAACGGATACATCCCAGGGATGTATCCATGATTGAATCATGCTTGATGAGGCCTAACTGATATAAGATAGCACAATTACACGGTGAATAACTATATGTAAGGCACCGATATTTTTGTTATTTGAGGTTTGATAGGTTACCCCACCGACGTGGCGGGATAACCACGACTGACGCGGCAGGATATCCGTGACCGATACGGCGGCTAATCCGTAGGCCAGTACGGAGGCTTATCCGTACAGAGTAAGCACACCCCAGGGGTGTTGATGAGATGTGAAACCCCGCCACCAATCCCCAGGGGAAAGGGGCTTGGGTACTATTGGTATTCCCAGGGAATACATTTAAAACTGTCTATATAGATGACGATGAAGGGTATCTCGTCGGGGCTCGATGCTATATTGCTCGGGGATTATTTAAGTTGAAGTTTAAGTTTTGCTTTAGGCCTTCTCAGCGTCATTCATGATTAACTAAAAGACATAAGAAATCTACCAGTAATTGAAGCGTTTTTAACTGTTTTTCATCAACAAATGCATAGACACATCATGCATGCATATCATAGAATACATGTGAGTTATATTTTATATGTTCAATCGTGTTCTGTTCCCTATTGAGCTAGGATGTAGCTCACCCTATAGACTATACGTCGCAGGTCCACTACTAGCAGCTGCCGAGGCTTCAGGAGACGCTGACCCCGGTGAGTCGGACCTTGCGGCCGGCGAGGAGTTAGAGCCACCTCCAGAGGACTTCTTCTAGAGGACTCTGCTGTGCAACTTTGAGGAGTTTTAGTTGGAGATTGTACGGCTTGGTATGTCAAGCCTGGTTTTTGATTAAACCTTGTGTATGTGGATATCAGAGTATTCTTTTGGGCGAACCATCCATGATGATGGTTATCATCGATGGTTCGGATCGGTTCTCCCTTCATGCAGAGGCATGAGGGTAGAACTGTCTTTTGAGAAGTGTTTTTATGTAGATTTAAATTCCGCAAGTTGTTCTTATTTATTTTATGCTTGATATACCAGTGTTCCGTGCATAGTTGAGGGGCACGGTCAAGATGATCGTGCTGATGGCGCGGGTTTCGGGGTGCCGAAATCCGGGCTGTCACACGATCCCTTAAGAACTTTCCCGAACCCTTCAAAACCAATCTCGAACCCTTAAGACCCATCCTTGACCTAAACCTAGCTTTCCTGAGTAATGGATAGTAGTACACTAGGACTAGCTGTGACCTTATAATGTGATCAAATCTCATACCATTGAAAAGTATAAGTCTCCGGATTTCCAACAGGCTAAGAATCACCCAAATCAGAGTTGTGTACAAAAAGATATCGCATCCCGAACTCAAAAGGCAGAATGATAATTTCATCTGACCCCCATTAGGGATTTGGCGCAACTAATAGTTGCGCCAGCAAAAGGTGAACTTGGAGCAACTAATAGTTGTGTCAGCTATAGGTGGACCCCCCGCGGGCAGCCAACCTCCCAAGCACTATTTTACTGTGCATATGCTAGGTGCAACTAATAGTTGTGCCAGGCATATGAACAATAACTATGTATTTTTGCCTCAAAAATCAAGATTGGGGTTTAACTTGTTAACCTTCTCAACCTTTAAAGTGTGTTTTGCTAGTTCTGTTGCACCCATTTACTGCCTATGTCCAACCCCTTAAGTGGTTTAAAGCCTCACCCAATCATCCACCATTGGAGCACCTTCTCACATTTTTCAAGGCTCTAAAAACCCTAGGAAACCTTAGATGGCCCATTACCTAATTGTTTATCCCAATTAGCCTCTAAGCACCCTCCTAACCTCTCTTTTTCCAATAAATAGAGAACCACCCCTCCTTGCAAATGGCTTGAAAAAATTTGCAATTAAGAGATTAAGGAATCCCTTCTCTCTCTCCTCTAGTGCACCATTCCCATACAAATTTCAGAATTCAAAAAACTCCTTTAGATCTTAGCATTTCACTAAAAATCTCTACGTTAGGTGTGTGTTACCCCCTAGTCTTCCCTCTCTACCTCTTAGCTATCAAGCCTTAGGAGTTAGAACCCTATTCCATACCATACAAGCCTTCAAAACCTCACTGAAGCAAGCCAACGCAAGGCTCCACAGTGGTGCAACAAGGGCCCGAGAGCTCTGGTTCTCCCCTCTATTCCTCTACCGTCTCAGTTATTCCTCCATCCTTCCATTTGTGTCGTTACGCTGCCAAATTTTTGATAGGAACAGAGGGGCACAAATAGGAATTTAAGACCCATTTGGGCAAGAGAATGTCTTTTTCATTTCTTTTATATTATTTTTGTTTTGGCCAATAGTAGAGACCGCATTAAGCGGGTTGATTGGGTGCGTAACACCTTCCCAATCGATAATCGAAGCCCCTACCCAAGATCCTTTGGCGTAGACCGGATTTAGAGTCATATTTGTGGCACTTTGGTACTTATAAAAATGATCTAGATTTCCCAGGACACCAAAAGCTCCGGGTGGCGACTCTATATTTTTTGTTAGTGAGCGCATAATCGCGACGGGATCATCAAAAATCCCACGGTTGCACAAATTCAATTACGATCAAATCAAGTAAGGTATCCCATGGTCAAGTCAATTATAACATTTTGCAATGAGGTCTCCCTACCTTAAGTCACAGTCAAGTACACGTGCCGCAACTCCAATGAGCTCACTAAAGGTGTTTTCCCCATGTTCTTTTCCTAAATCACAAGGTCCAATACATGTTTTAATCATTGGAAGGTAACACACCTAAGTTCACAGGCCTACAAGTACACAACCCAAGCTAGGCCAAAATAGAGCTGGTGGCTCGAGCGTAGCTCATTCCCGCTCAAGCGGACCTAAATGACACCTGACAGATATGCTCAAGCGGGTTTTACCCAAGTGAAATAAGCCTAGTAATACTTGCTTTCGAGTGCCGCACTTGGTGCAATCACCTCGGCGGCCCATTCATTCGCTTCGCCTTCTCAGTACAACACTCACATCCCGCTCGAGCAGGTTTTACCCGAGCCAAAATAGGATGTGATTCCACTCGAGCGGGCAGCCTTAGGTATTTTCCCGCTCGAGCATGTCCATTCCCACTCGAGCAGGTCTCTCAAACCTAGCCTTTTCTAAGGTTGTGCATGCCCAGCTCGAGCTAACCTCCCAAACAGCTCGAGCTGTCATTCTCAAGCCTCAATTCCTATGGTTAGCCTTGCCCTTTCACTTTCGCAATTCCCTAAAATCAAGGTGTCTGATTCATACGCCATTCGTAACATGCACATTCAATTCAAAGCATGACATTTATTCCCAAACTTTAGGCACATGCACGAATTCCGGTGGTCGTAACAAGATGTATCAAAATCTCGCGATTCTCACGCGTCCGATCCTCGAAATCACTACATGCGGCCTCGATTCTTCGTAATCGGTACAAATTCAAAGTTCTAGCTTAAGGCGCATGCATCACGAGGATTACCTTTCTCGATTTCCATGCATGCAAAGATTTACGACTGGCTGGGGTGGCTTTAACGTCGTCTAGGTATTCTAGTTTGCAATCGTTGAATGTCTTTACTTTGATCGAAACTAAAGGGGGATTGAACGTGGTGTAGGATAGATTTTGTGTTAGAAGTTGGGAGCAATTCTAGGAGGGATTTAATGATTAGGGTTTCTTTCAATAGAATCTGAATAGAAGGAATGAGGGGTTTCTTTCCAGCTTCTTCCTCTAACACAACAACCGGCTGTTCCTTTTCTTCAGCTGATTTGCATGGTTACATGAGGCAGCTGCATAATACAAGGGACAGGGATTGGGTGTGTAGCGCATATACCCTAAGGCTGTGTACAATCCCTCACTTGGCTCACAACTCATGGACCCAAGTGCCATGTTTCTAATGGGTCATATAACCCTCAAATTTCTACATGGGTCCTAATGGAATGTTGGTTCTAATGAGTCTTAAGTGACCAGTTTATCCACTAGCATTTGTTTTCTAAGTGGCCCTAAGGGGATTTTAATTTCCAAATAGACTTTAAATGGGTTAGGTCCAAAAGGGTCAATGGGTTAGGTCCAATAGGTTTCAAGTTAATTACTTTTCAGATGAGCCTCAAGTGACTGATTTTCAAAGGGTCCCTAGTGGACTAACTTCCAAGTAGGGCTCTTGCTAACGACACAGATCTTTGTTCCACATGCAGTTGGTGAGACGACACGCGTTCAATCTCCCAGGGTATTACATCCTCCCCCCCTTATGAGAATTTTCATCCTCAAAAATTGATGACGCTTATTGAGGGTGGCAAGTATATGGTCGGACAGGGTGCTTAACAGGGATCTACATCATGTCGTTAAAGTTGAACTACTCGAAAACGAGTAGCTATAGTGAGGTATTGATCAGTCACATAATTTATCATTTTATCACCCTTAACTTAGTGATGCTAGGCCATAGTTTGCTACTAATGAGATACTGATGGGCAGATATTAGAGATAAGCAGTAAATTAGAGCCTAAGTATTAATCTTTGTCAAAATAAACTTAAAAGGCAATAAGAAAGACGACCAAATGAAAAATATGATTTGCCGCTACTAAAAGTCAGAAAATCATAATTTACGACTCTTCAAAAGAGACAAAAAGAGAAAAGTGATAAAGCATAATTCAGAAAATCATCAACTATGAGGAAGCTGTGAGAAATAGAAAGTCGTAATTAATGATTCTCTAGAAAGAAGCTATGAAAGACAGAAAATAGTGATTAACGATTTTCTAGTAAAAGAACGATTATCTAAAGCTCTCCTCCGTGTTGCTGATCACATGAGAATTGTCACCGCCATATCCAGAATTAGAAGACCTATATAATTAGAAGTTCTGCGGATCATGGATCTGAGAAGATTGATGAAACTTGATATTCTAAAGGACTCTGTTGCTACTCAGTAAAGAACAATCTAGAAGCGCATCAACTAAAGAAAGCAAGGAACGATAAAATTAGGAATTAGAGTTATATTAGGATACTTTTATTTTTAATAGTTTCTTTTATTTGAATTAGATCTCTGTAAACAGACCCCCTTATGATCTATAAATAAAAGTGCTCGGCATAGGAATAAGCATCGAAGAATTTCAGCATCAATTGATGCCTGAGGTTGGATTTTCTTTTGATCAAGTAGTGTATACTAGTTAGAGTAGTTTAGATATCAGAGGTTTCTCAAGAGCAGTTGACAACTGCAATTGAGTGCTGAAGATTAGTGTAGATATCTATAGTTTCTCAGGAGCAATTGTCGACTGCAACTGAGGGGTGAAAGATATATTTATTTGCTTTCTAGTTTAGATTTATTTTCTTTGTAAACATCTCCAAGTTTTGATTTGAATTGACGACTCAGGTTAGAATTTACAGATTAGTGCAGTAATTTTTACTTTTCCATCTTCAGTTTGCTAGTGTTTGATTGACGCCCAAATTTCTGATCAATTATTGATTAGATTAAATCTGAATTGATAGGATCTTAAACTTGATTGACAACCAATGCTAGGAGACTAGAAATATGGTGTAACGGTACTATTTATTCTCGATAGCTGAAGATTGAGATTGGCGACCTTAATCTGAAGGAGGATTAGGATTTATTTTTATGCACTTTAGTTTTAAAAATCATTCTTTATTCATATTTCTCTAGTAGATTAGGAACTCTTAAAGATAAATAGATGTTTTTAAAATAAGGATTTGAATAGAAGATAGAAATAGAGAAAACTTAGATAATCACTTCCTCGTGGGAACGATCCTAATGCTAGTACTATAATTTTCATTGTGGCTTGCAATAGATTAAGACTTGAGTTAAATATAAATATAAGATACAGTAATCACGATCAACCAAGTTTTTGGTGCCGCTGCCAGGGAAGCGGATTTATCTAGTTCTTTCAATTTTTTTTTATCTAATATTTTTATTCTTTTAGAAACTGATATTTATCTTTCTCTTTTTATATTTCTTTATATTTTTATTTTATTTGATCTCTTCTTGAAACCTTTGCAGGTTTAGTCGGAGCAACGAGCCAAAAGTTTTTAACTTCTGTCGGCCACAGAATTTCAAAACTCTGATTTGCTTCTCTCCCTGCTTGCTAAAATAACAAGTAGAAAATTTTTTAAACGAAAAATTGAATACAATAATTGTTCGAGTGTTCTGTGATTCCATCATGATAGACAACGATCAGAATTTGCTTAAATCCATGGGGGAATACTACGCACTAACACCACTTACTCCTCCCCCATGAATTCACATGACCCACACTGTCGGGACTGAGACTTTTGAAATCGCACCCAATATATTCCAAATATTACCTATCTTTCACGGACTGATGGATGAAGATCTCTCGTTGCACCTAAATAAATTCATAGAAATATGCAATATTATCATAATCATGAATTTGCCTGATACGAGCATGCGTTTAAGGTTATTTCCATACTCTCTCTGAGACGAAGCAAAGCAGTGGATACACTCTTTGCCTCATAATTTGATAGCGGATTGGGAGGAGTTGAAACAAAAATTCCTTGGGGAATACTATCCTGCATACAAAGCAACTCGGATATGATATCTGATATTAACGTTTCAATAATTTTCGGATGAATCTCTTTGGGAGAGTTGGAATCACCTCAACACTCTTTTGCATAGTGTCCTCACCATGGGGTCATGAAAGGGCAAATAATTTTTATCCTCTACGAAGGACTTGATGATGCAACCCGACATATGATTGATGTTACCTATGATGGTATGTTTCGTAAATTAACAATAGAAGAAGCCTAAAAACTCTTTGAGACCCTTAGTGAAGGACCAGTGCAAAACCATGCATCGGGAGAGATTGACTTAGAGACTTCAACACATATGCTTCCTAAGCTAGGAAAACTTTACAAATTAAAGTCAATGATGAATTTCTTTCCAAAACTATAAATTTGGAAGACAAACATTCAATCTCTGGTGGGTATAAAATCATACCCAACATCCCAACAAGGAGAAGCCTATGGTCCTAACCATGGCCCAACTCAATTAGGCTCCCAACCTCCTTCTATTCCTTCTTACCACACAGAAGCCCACTACCACACTACTACTAATGATACTCTTGTGCAAAAGGCCTACTGGTGGATGCAACAGAGTCGAATCTAGACCCAGTTACTTAATCACCTTGGATTGGAAACTCAATTTGAGCAGCTATTACCTTCCAAGAGAGAAAGTAACGCACTAACGTTACATACAGTTTGTACATCTAAAGGACATATATTCTCGGGAGGCACATCAACTCTCCTTGTTCTTAATTAATCCCCTCTATAACCTATCGTGCTACCGACTCACTTGTAGTAAGCACTTGTAATATACGTGTACAATATTAGGAAAATAGTATTCTACAACTTACGGTATGTAAAAGTCCAGACAATCATTAAATCCTCTGATAGGTCACAATCACTTAAAAGCGTGTGGATTTACAATTTTAAGGTGGTTCATAGAGAAATCATAGTGAGTACGATTTTGAAGCATCAATAAGTCTCGCTGTAGTCCTAGAGAATTGCAAACGACAATTCTAGGGAATAGGCTGCTCCAGTGATCGATCCCATCAATTATCTGGGGACTGGAATCCATTAAAGTCATAAGGGAAACATACAAATTTTGCATTCAAGACTACCACTTTCCAACCACCCTAGCCTAGGAACCTACACATCGATATTTACTTCGAAGTGACAGTTTAAAATTTTTCCCTATAAATTCATACCCAATCATAAACCATCCCATCTTTTTCGACTCCATCCTTAACCCTAAAAATCCACGATGAGAGAGCATAACCAGAGCGATTCCAGTAAACAACTTGACAGAATTCTTGCGATATATAGAGTTGAACTATTAGCTGCACAACAGACAGTGAAGCAGCAGAAATCTATCGGAGATGCAGCTGAATCGTCGACTAGAACTACACTTTACCATAAACCTCACCCAAATCCGAAACCATATACCAGGAGCCCATTTCTCCCCACTTCCTAAACTTTACACCATCACAACCCACCCTGAATGCAAACTCTCATATGATGATAGTGGGTTGAGCCGTCCCTCACCACCCTTCTCCATCACTTATCTTCTGCCTTCGCTTGCGCTATATTCCCTTTACATAGTTTTCACAAGGAAGCAGTATAGGCAAAAGATGAATTGGAGAGGTGTTCACTTCCCACTCTTCGACGGACTTCTACTGTGGCTTGCATTTCTTCTCAAAAAGAAAAATGTGGCGTGCATTATTCTGCGGGACTTGGAAGACAGAGGGTGCGATCCTGCAAAGGCATGGATATGTCTTTGGTGGAAAGGGATGCGAGACTTTGATTGAAGGTAGTTAGAAGTCGAGGACCGATCTTTATCGAAGAATCCTTCTCTCGGATGTTGCTGCCAGTGTCATAGTTTAGTGTGTCTAGATTTTTCTTAGGTTTATACTCTTTTATATAATTAGTTCTTATATTAGATTTTAGTTTTATTTTTCCTTTTGTTCATTGTACATATTCTGATATATATATATAATTTTCTTTTTATTTTTTTACTAATGGCGTGTGTTACTAACATTATTAACAATTTTATTTTTTTAGTTCCATAAAATCGGAAGTATTTTTCTCCTAAGTTTGGGGGAAAGATTTTTTATTGTTTTTACAGATTATATAGCTGATTACTAACATAGTAAATAAAACGGTAAAAAAAAATTTATTTTTTTTGTGTGTCCCATGTTTTGCACAATGAGGACATTGTCCTATTTAAGTTTGGGGGGGATACATCATATTAGTTTAATTTTCTTTTTTGATTAGTTTAGTTTTCTTTTTAGTAGAAATTTTAATTTTTAAATTTTTTAATTTTTTTAGTGAATCATTATATGTGATTTATAAAAGAAAATATAAAAATCTGAAATTCTTAGCAATCCATCAAAGTAGTAGTTCGAAAATCAAAATCAAAATAGTTGCAATTCAAAGTAAAGCATCTCTAAAACACTGTATCAGATGAATGTTTGAAACTATACGATTTATCTGAACTATATATATTTTATATTATAGTTTCAAAATCATATAACCAGTGAGCTATAGAGCCTATTTCCTCTTTTCTTCTGAGAAAAAGAGACTATTTTTATTCATGCTTAAATTTCTTTGAACTTCTCTGCTATGTGAAATCTCATACTGCTGAACTTAGAATCAATATATTCTATGATAATGATGATTTATTTATTTAGAACTGTCTATTAGGTATATCAAAGCAATAAGACATCCGTATTAATAAATCGTGAAAATGATCGAAGGTCATCTTTTGTTAAACCAGAGCTAAAAAGCCAAAATTTCAGAACATTTTACCATTTGAACCCATATTAGAAGCCTAAAGCCTACATTTCTTTATTTTAAAATTTATAAGCCTTTAATCATATGTACTGCCCAAAGCTTTCTATCCTTAACCCTTACAATTTCTGAGAAGTTTAGAATGTAAAAGAAGGGGAGAAAGGAGAGTAAAAAGAGTATGAGTTAACAAATAAACGATTTGCTGAAAAGGGTACAAGCAAAAAGAAATACAATTGTAGAAAAGAATGGAAAAAGAAAAAGAAAAAGAAAAAAAATGAATGAAAAATCGTAAAAGATAATTTTGTGAAAAGAGAAGCAAAAAGCTTCCAACTAAAGAAAAATGGGATTTACAAAAAGAAAAGAAATGGGAAGAAGATATCCGATTTATGGATACTTACTGAAGCTGAAAAATAGTAGAAGAAGATAGAAAAAAGAAGAGCTAAAATTCTCAGAAATAAATTTGAATCCTCTTTACCTTTTCTTGGCAACCTTCTAAAAACTCAAAACCCCATTACAAGTCGAAGGAAAGAACTTTGAGATTTACGATTTATAAAAATATGAGTCTGGTAGAGATACGTGAAGTAGATACTATGAATAAATAAGGGAATCATAAGAATAGAATTGATTATCTTTTCATGAGATTTGCCTTTCTAATTGATTGTCCTCTGAAATTTATCATATATATCGAGAGAACCCAAAAATTTCGATTATTTTTTTGAGAGTATGTCAATAAGTGAGAGTTTGGATGAAAATATTTTCTAAAAACTATAGTTTAGAAAAATCTATAATGAATAAACTCTTCACTAATATACACACACTCCACGCTATACTGAATTGAAATTGTTGAGTTCTAGTGAAGGATGATTATGATGATGGAAAGCTAAGGATAAAAGATTTGAAATATTTTGAAATAATAAATATATAATGACTAACTGACTAATTAGTTTATATTTTAAATTTTTAGTTTTGAAAATTATTTTGAAAAATTCAAAAATATTTGAAGTTTGGAGGTCACTTCACTGAAAACCTTCAAGAGATTGCAACTCCTCCGCTAGGGACCACCTAGGGATTTAAAGGCTTGTTGCATCTGCTAAATGCAATCGTACTCCCTATGAAAGTGGTATTTAAATTTAAGTTTTTAATATTTTATGTTTCCTTGTTTGCTAGGGACTAGCAAACCTTAAGTTTGAGGGTGTGATCAATCACATAATTTACCATTTTATCACCCTTAACTTAGTGATGCTAGGCCATAGTTTGCTACTAACGAGATACTGACGTGCAGATATTAGATATAAGCAATAAATTAAAGCCTAAGTGCTAATCTTTGTCAAAATAAACTCAAAAGGCAATAAGAAAGACAACTGAACGAAAAAGACGATTTCTCGCTACTAAAAGTCAGAAAATCATAATTTATGATTTTTCAAAAGAGACAAAAAGAGAAAAGCGATAAAGCGTAATTCAAAAAATCATCAACGATGAGAAAGCTGTGAGAAATAAAAAGTCATAATTAACAATTCTCTAGAAAGAAGCTATAAAATACAGAAAATCGTGATTAATGATTTTCTAGAAAAAGAACGATTATCTAAAGCTCTCCTCCGTGTTGCTGATCACATAAGAATTGTTACTGCCATATCCAGAATTAGAAAACCTATATAATTAAAAGTTCTGCAGATCACGGATCTAAGAAGATTGATAAAGATTGATATTCTAAAGGACTCTGCTGCTGCTCAATAAAGAATAATCTAGAGGCGCATCAACTAAAGAAAGTAAGGAACAATAAAATTAGGAATTAGAGTTATATTATGATACTTTTGTTTTTAGTAGTTTCTTTTATTAGAATTAGATTTCTATAAACCGACCCCTTATGATCTATAAATAAGAGGGCTTGGCATACAATAAAGCATCGAGGAATTTCAGTATCAATTGATGCCTAAGGTTGGATTTTCTTTCGATCGAGTAGTGTATATTAGTTAGAGTAGTTTAGATATCAGAGGTTTCTTAAGAGCAATTGACGACTATAATTGAGTGTTGAAGATTAGTATAGATATCTGTAGTTTCTCAGGAGCAATTGACGACCGCAGCTAAGGGGTGAAAGATATATTTATTTACTTTCTAGTTTAGATTTATTTGCTTTGTAAACATCTCTAAGTTTTGATTTGAATTGACGACTCAAGTTAGAATTTGCATATTAGTGTAACGGTTTTTACTTTTTCATCTTCAGTTTGCTAGAGTTTGATTGATGCCCAAATTTTTGATTAATTGTTGATTAGATTAAATATGTATTGATAGGATCTTAGACTTGATTGATGACCAATGCTAGGAGACTAGAAATATGGTGTAACGGTACTATTTATTTTCATAAATATCCGATAGCTGAAGATTGAGATTGGCGACCTTAATCTGAAGAATGAGGATTAGGATTTATTTTTATGCACTTCAGTTAGAAAACCATTATTTATTCATATTTCTCCAGTAGTTTAGGAACTCTTAAGGATAAATAGATGTTTTTAAAATAAGGATTTGAATAGAAGATAGAAATAGAGAAAACTTAGATAATCATTTCCTCATGGGAAGGATCCTAGTGCTAGTACTATAATTTCCATTATTCGCTTACAATAGGTTAAGACTTAAGTTAAATATAAATATATGATACAGTAATCAAGACCGATCAAGTATACTATTTACTTATGAAGAATGTTCGCATGCTAAAAATCTATGGTCAATACTAGTTGTTACCTATAATTTATTAAATGGTATTATTCGTACAACAACATTAAAGCTAGGGTCTGAGTGAATATCTATGCGCGCTTTAACGAAGTACATTCACGATCATTATCTTAAGTGTACAAGTGATTTAACTACATGTAAGGGTATGTAAAGCAGTTATTGGCACTTTTAAAGACATTACAAAGGTATACAAAACTTAACAGTTAGGAATTTATATGCTACTACAATTATCTATTCTATTGATTTTCCACCATCACAACAAAGTTCTCAGACATTAAAGTTTCAAAATCTATGCATCTATAAGTTAAGCACTACAATTTTCCATGGTTCATTTACAGTCATCCATGAGCAGAGATTTTAAACACTGATTACCAAACATTGGATCAATCACTGATCCGCTTGCTCACCAGATTGCTCAACAGCTTGCTCTTCCCTACGTCCCGCCTTTGCAGCAGATGGACTAACACCCTTACTGGAGGCTCCTTGGGTAGACCTAGATGTGTACTCTTAAGTATACATCTTTGCATGAGCCACAAAAGGTGTGGAAGCCATCGGGTATGCCTTCTCTATCAGGCCCATAAGAATTTCTTCCTAAAAGTCAAGCCGTTGATGGAGCATATGGTTGTCATGGCGTAGGGTGGATAGTTGGGTGAATGTCTGATGGTGTAGATGTTGTAGCAAGTCCATTTGCCGGTTAAATTCAAAGAGAGTATGGACATCTCCTTGTGGTGCCTATTGTGGCTGGATTGGAAGCTGTTGAGCACCTTCAGCCATAGGGGAGGGCTACTCCGGTCTTGGTTGAGCACCTCCTCCAACCGTCTAAGGCATTGGTTCTTTGCGTTAAGTCGCAATGTCTTTAGACTGCGAGTCCAATCACACATAGTCCACTGACGTATATTATCAATGCGACTCTCTTCATTGGCAGACACTTCATAAGGGTCATCATTTTCTGTGTCTTCGTGCCCCTCCAATAGTTGGGATATGAGGCAGGAGTATGGCATTGACATTAGGGGTTTGGGAACTGTGCTTACCATATGGTCATGGACATACACCATGCCATAAAAAAGGTGCATTAAACCATCGGCCACCATGTGTCGCATATAAAGCTTGTAACAGAGGGCCCCTCCATTCTTGCTCATGTTGGAGTGGGTACAAATTCTTTCTAAACACATCGTCCAAACGCCACATTTCGGTCGGTAGTTGTGCTCTCCTTATCGCACCATTTACTACAACGTTGTCATCAGCCATTTTAGCAGCAATACGATGAATAGGGGTATCCTTGGGGTGAGGGGGTAATAGGCCCTGATTTTCTAGGAATTCGGCACAACAACCCATAGCATCGGTGATGTCACGGAGATCGATGCGAAACTTCTGGCCATCAATTTCTGTGGTGAATTCTTTGAGAGGTTCATCTATGCTGACTTTCATGTTTTAGTAGAAGAGTCGGACGAGTCAAGGGTAGTAATAAGCATGAAACGGCTGAAGCATGACCTCCAATCTTGCCTGCCGAATGTAATTGATCGCCCATGAGGTTGTATCCTCATTGGTGAATAGATCTTGAGCAAATGACCACTCCGGCTCTAAAGCCTTGGAATTCCACCACGCAATTGGGTTGTTCCTTGGGTGACAGAGGGTCCTTCTTTGAACGCTTCGAAGATTGGGGTGGTTTCGAGGTCGGAGATTTAGGAGTCTTAGAGACAGTTAGTTTCTTTGAAGCCATAAAGTAGAAAAGTAAGGAAAGACCAACAATTCCAAACAAAAATAGGGGGTTTAGGATTTTACCGGTCTTGAAGACGAAGCATGCACGCGCTCAAGACGTCGGATTCTATGAGATTTCCCATGAACAAGAAGAAAACTCGAGGATTTGAGGAAGAAAGAGGCTTCTTTCCTGCGAGGGAGAAAGGGAAAAATGTCTCAAGAAGGTTCAAAACCTCACGGGAATACGAATATGGGGTTTCTGCCCCATTTATAAAGGTCAAAGCAGCTCGAGCGAGATTGAGGGGTGCTCGAGCGGGTTTTAAGTGGTTGCTCGAGCGGGATTTTCACGCTCGAGCGGGTCAGGCGCAGGTGTATTAGTTGGATCTGAGTTCAGTGGAGGTTGAGCTTAGTTCTCAAAACTGTGTTGGTGTGTTTCCAGTGGTTTGTGATTTTTTTCCTGTTCTCTTATTGTCATTCTTAACGGTTACAATTGATTCCTGTCTTACGCCATCAATCACACAAAAATAAAATAAAATGAAGGCTGCCATAAGTGATCACACATAGTAGATTTGCAGGGTTGAATCAATTCAAAACTTTCTCATTACTATTTATTGAAGGACACACTCCTGATATATACCGATCCATTTACAGTTGTAATATTTCCCGACATGCAGCAGTAGTTCTAGAGCTCCAAATCTTCAAATAAAGAGGTTCAGATATTGATCACGTCTTTCAGCCTCGCGTTCCCATGTCACCTCGGTTGAAGAGTGGTTTCTCCATTGGACTAGGACGAGTGGGATGCGTTTGGCTCTCAAAATTTGTTCTTTGCGGTCCAATACCCTCACTGGTTCTTCCATCAGTGTCAAGTCGTCCTGGACTTCAATTGGCTAATAATCCAACGCGTGCGACACGTCTCTCACATATTTCCTCAGCATCGAAACGTGGAACACATCGTGGATGCTTGACAATTGTGGGGGTAAAGCAATGCGGTAGGCCACCTCACCAACCCGACCCAAAATCTCAAAAGGGTCAATATATCGTGGGCTGAGCTTTCCTCGCTTGCTAAATTGCATCACGCCTTTGGTCGGCGAGATCTTTATATATACGTGATCTCCAACCTGAAAAGAACATGACTGTTAGTCTTATACCTATTAGATTGAAATAGAAGACAGCCTTGTCCACAAAGGTCACCTGAAATTCTACGCTTGATCTTTTAAGATCAACATAACTCTTCTGATGGCTTTGAGCGACCTTTAAACGTTCACGAATAAGCCTAACAGTCACATTGGTGCTCTCAATGAGTTCTAGGCCCAACAAAACACGCTCTCCAACCACTTCCCAATTGAGTGGATATTTACATCGGCAGCCATAGAGTGCTTCAAAAGGAGCAATCCCGATGCTCGTTTGATAGCTATTATTGCACGCGAACTCGATCAAGGCAAGTGCTTGTCCCATGACCCCTTGAAAGTCCAACATACAAGCCCGTAGCATATCTTCAATCACCTTATTCACCCTTTCAGTTTGTTTGTCAGTTTGAGGGTGAAAGGCCTAGCTAAATTCTAATTTGGAACCCATCCCCTCTTCAAATCGCTGCCAAAACTGAGATGTGTAGAGTGGGTCTCAATCTGAAACAATGCTCGAAGGTACACCAATGCAATCTTACTATCTCCCTCAGATATAATTCAGCTAGTTTGCTTGTGGTGTAGCGTGTGTTGTATGGAAGAAAGTGCGCTAACTTGGTTAGTCGATCAATAACCGCCCAAATAGCATTATGCCCCTTCTGAGTTCTCGGCAAACCAAGTATGAAGTTAATTGAAATGTCCTCTCATTTTCACTCGGGAACTGGTAGGGGTTGCAATAGACCAGCAGGGTGTCTATGGTCGATTTTAACTTGTTGACAGGCCAAGCACTTTGCTACATGCTCTGTGACATCTCTTTGTAGTCCTTTCCACCAAAAGTTCTTCCTTAAGTTGCAGTACATCTTGGTGCTGCCCGGATGAATAGCAAATATGGATTTGTGGTCTTCTTCTAATATCTCATGTCACAACTCAACGTCGGTCGACACGCATAACCGGCCTCTGAACAATAAGGACCCATCATCCTCAATAGAAAACTTCAGTCGATTTCCATTGACTACTCCTTGCTTGATAGCCATAGCTTTGTATCTGGCATTCTCCGATTCTATTGAAAAGTGTTGATCTTATCTTGATATTAGCTATCAGAGCTCTGAAACCTTTTACTTCAAATACAGTGTCACAAGTGGCTAAGTCCTCAAGTTGTCTCCATCTGTGTATTCTGGCCACAATGTGTGACAGTTGAGCAGATGATTTTCGGCTTAGTGCATCAGCTACCATGTTTGCTTTTCCCGGATGGTACTGGATGGGCAATCGTAGTCTTTTAGAAATTTGATCCACCTCCTTTGCCTCAAATTCAGGTCTTTCTGTGTAAACAATTATTTGAGGCTCATGCGGTCGGTGAAAATCTCAAAGGTTTCACCATAGAGGTAATGCCTCCAGATTTTCAAAGCAAAGATGACCACTGCTAGCTCCAAGTCATGCGTAGGGTAGTTCTTTTCGTGGTCTTTAAGCTGCCTTGACTCATGCTACAACCTTCTCATGTTGATTCAATACGCAGCCTAACCCACTGTGGGATGCATCGCTGAACACAGTGAATCCCCCATTGCCTGCGGGTAGGGTGAGTACGGGTGCAGAGGTCAATCTCCTCTTTAACTCTTGGAAACTCTGCTCACACGACTTGGTCCACTCGAATTTAGAAGCCTTTCGGGTGAGACACATGAGTGGTTCAGCGAGCTTCACAAATCCTTCAACAAACCTCCTGTAGTATCCAGCTAACTCCAAAAAACTACGGACTTTGGTTATGGTTCTAAGTTGCTCCCATTTCACTACCGCTTCGATTTTAGCAGGGTCCACTTCTATACTAGCCTCTGAGATAACATGTCCAAGGAAACTCACTTGTTCAAGCCAAAATTTGCACTTACTGAGCTTTGCATAGAGTTGGGATTCCCGTAGAGTTGTGATTCTCGCAGAGTTTGGAGTGCTAGGCGAAAGTGCTGCTCATGCTCGTCTCTTGACCTTGAGTAAATGAGAATGTCATCAATAAATACTACTGGCCACTTATCTAAATAAGGCTTGAACACTCGATTCATGAGGACCATGAAAGATGCGGGTGCATTGGTTAACCCAAAGGGCATGACGAGAAACTCATAATGACCGTATCGGGTTCAAAAAGCTATTTTTGGAATGTCCTCAGCTTTCACTTTCATCTGATGGTACCCCGATCTCAAGTTGATTTTGAAGAACTTTGCTCCTTGCAATTGATCAAACAAATCGTTGATTCTTGGAAGCAGTTATCAGTTTTTTATCGTCAGTTTGTTCAACTGTCTATAGTCGATGCATAGACGCATAGAACCATCTTTCTTTCGGACAAATAGCATAGGTGCTCCCCATGGAGACACACTCGGCCAAATAAATCCCTTGTCAAGAAGCTCTTGTAGTTGTTCCTTCAGCTCCTTTAGTTTAGCTGGCGCCATACGGTATGTCACCTTCAATACCGGTTCAATGTCAGGAGCTAAGTCTATTGCAAATTCCACCTCTCTATCAGGCGGTAGACCTGGTAGTTCCTCAGGGAACACATCAGGAAAATCACACACCTTGTTCAGTAGTCTTTCGGCTCTAATAGCTGATATCAAGGGTACGACCTTCAATTGGGCGCCGTAGAATTTGAAAGACTTTACCTTCTTGCGCCGAAAGGTGACGATTTTCTGAAAACAATCGACATTAGCGTGGTGTTTGGATAACCAATCCATGCCAAGGATCGCATCAAATCCTTGCATGTCTAGTAAAATTAGATCCACTTTGGTCTCATGATACTCAATAAGGGCAACCACGGATCGGCATACATGATCTGTCCTCATAGACTTCCCGATTGGGACTGCAACTATCAGAACAAATTCCAAAGGTTCCGGCTCAATGCATAGTTCCACCGCATATTAAGGGGTGAGAAAAGAGTGGGTAGACCCATGGTCTATCAACACTCGAGCTTTGTGAAAGAAGATATCCATCACGGTATCACTCTTTAAATACATTGGTATAATACTTGAGTTTTCAAGTAAGTGTGTAAGCATTTAAGTGTTGAGTACACATGTATCCTAGCACTATCAATTAATGGAAAAGCAGTGACTAAACTACGTAATGCACCTTCTTCATCTAAAATGCTAAGAAATTAATTTGACTAATTTTATACCTTCAATCACATCATTGGCATTCTAGGCATCCTGAGCTGACACTGCATATGCTCGGCCTTGTACTATAGGCCGAAAAGGTCTCTGAGTAGGCGTCCTTGTTGTTGAATCCGCCCTCATTTATGGGCATTCTCTAATTCTATGCCCCATTCTCCCGCAATTAAAGCAAGCTCCCTTCACTCTCCAACATTCCTCAATTTTATGTGCCTTCCCGTACTTCGCACATGACTCTTTCGGTGCGGAGGAAGCAATTTGAGAATTAGTGCGAGTTGCTGTTGCTGGTGGTGTTCTTGGTACACCCATGGTCATTGGGTTTGAGGCAATAGGAGGTCTCGGAGGTCTCAAAGGTAGAGTCGGCAAGGTTGCTGGATCGAATGACTTTGACACTACCGTAGTAGTAGGTTGTGGTGGCGGCATCAAGTACTTAGGCCTCTTGTTGGCCTGCTTCGAAACAACTGCCGAGGACTGAGCCTTCTTATTTCTTGCTTGCTCATCTCTCCTTCTGTAAGTATCTTCGACCTCTCTTTTAGCACGAGTGCCAATCGTACTACCCGTTCATATATTGTCGGCTCAAACAAAGTTATCCTTCCTCTGATCACTGGCTTCAAACCATACTCGAATTTCTGTGTTTTCATCAACTCAGTGGCTACTAGAGCGAGCGCAAAATGAGACAAGCGAGTGAATTCAATCTTGTATTCTCGCACGCTCATGGATCCTTGCACCAAATTTACAAATTGTATCTCGAACTGGCGTTTCTCCGGTGTTGGGAAATACTTCTCGTAGAAAGTCGTGGTAAATTCTGCCCAAGTCCAAGGCGTCCCTGGCACTCGAGTCCTCTCTATAGATTTCTACCAAGGGTCTGCTTCACCCTCGAGTTGGAATGAGGCCCAACTAACCTTCTCTTCTTCCGTGCACCTAACTCTCTATAGGATCTTTTCGATCTAGTTCAACCATTTTTCTACCTCCATCGAGTTCGCTTGCCCATAGAAGCTAGGAGGCCTCATCCTCCTAAACTCCTGAAATCTCGATGGGTGACGTCTCTCCAAAAGCAATGCAACAGCATTCACCACAGTCTCTAATAGTTGTTGGTTGTTGTCTCTTCTTGGAGCATTGCCGGTGTTGTTCCCCGTTCTAATTGCATTGTTCTTATTCACAGGGATTTCAGTTGCTCCAGAAGCATTGTTGGGGTTGTTGTTTATAGGGATTACATTTGATGTTGTGGCTACTGTCTCACCATTTGTAGTGTCTCCTATATTGACGGTCCTTGGTCTTCCCCGCCATAGTGGCATATTGACCTATCACGGCCAATCAATTCTAAGTTAGTTCAACTCTAAGATTAGAGTCTCAATTCTGATCCTAATACCATTACTTCTACTTAGGTCCTAGCTCTGTATACCGAACCTTAGTCTTACAAGTATTCAGACCAGGTCTCTGGTACTCCAAGTAACACACGGTGTCACAATCAATCCACTCTGCCATAGTACGTTGGTTCTAGAAACTCGCTTTGATACCACCTGTGACAGCCCGGATTTCCTTTCCCAAAACCCGAGTCGTTAGATCGAGTGAGGGATTTGAATCATAGTCTACCATAGTATCGAAGTATTTACTTCACTTCCAAAATAACTCGATCTTCCCAATTGAAATGATTGGAAGGACTGAGCCATCTAATAGTTTGGTAAGCAAGCATGCGGGCTGAAACAAAGTACACAGTGAATAGCAGAGCGAAACACGCAATCTAAATAGCACATGAGCATCCGAAACTAACTATCCATAACTAGTAAAACTGTACAAAATCTCCACCGGTGAAGGTCATCTTTCACCTAAACAGTGGATCCAAAAATATACATCATGGTATTCTCATTTATCAAAGTATTGTACCGTATAACAAAATCTCAAAAAAAAACTATCACGTGCTCAAGCTCAACCCAAGCCTTTTACCGATAGTACTCCTCGAGTAACTCCCCCTAATCCCCAGGCGTATAATCTGGATCCTCCTCATATTCTGGATCTCTCACAGGCTCAGCTCTTACAGTTGTGACATATAGTCAGGGAATGAGCTACAGTCCAAGCTCAGTAGGGATATAAACTGTGCAAAATAATATATAATCATTCTCATTCATGGCATAGATGCACAAGCAAAACAAACTAGCAATTGTGTATGATATCGAAACATATTGCGTAAACAAATGCTTTAAAACCATGATTTTAACCCATGTCATGTCATGATACAAGGACGTACAATATTATGCACTATTGGAGCAAGGACACAAGATTCAACTGCATATCGTATCAAGGAAACAAGCTTATGCGAGACGAAGCACGTAGAATGTAAATCCGACGTACCATAGCACATCACATCACATAACATTAGTGTGAGTATCCCGTAGCGGGAATAGAGCAGTCTATAGCAGACACAGGGTCGTAGCCCTGGGGACTCTGCCCCTCCCTTGGAGGTTCCACTCCACTCACATCTAATCACTAGAACGAGACGATTCTTGTGGAAAAGCATCCCATAGCAGGAACTGAGCAATCCGTAATGGACACAAGGTTAAACCCCCCGAGGACTCCACCCCTCTCATGGAGGTTCCACTCCTCAATTGCACACAATCTCAGCACATATCACATTCACACCAAATAGAAATCGGGCACAGGTTATAACACGAATATCAACTCTGAATTTATCGGAGTGAACTTAGTGTCAAATGCAAACAAGATGTCAAGTAAACCATGCACATTTCATGTATGGAAATAGTCTTTTTTTTAACCATATGCTGAGTTTTAAATCATTAGCCACATAGCTAAAAATATGATTCAATTACGGCCAAATTAAGTAAGGTATCCCATGGTCAAGTCAAATATAACATTTTGCAATGAGGTCTCCTTACCTTAATTCACAGTCAAGTACACGTGTCACAACTCCAATGAGCTCACTAAAGGTGTTTTCTCCATGTTCTTTTCCTAAATCACAAGGTCCAATACATGTTTTAATCATTGGCAAGTAACAAACCTAAGGTCATACAGCCTACAAGTACACAGCCCAAGCTAGGCCAAAACAGAGTTGGCCGCTCAAGTGTAGCTCATTCCCGCTCAAGAGGACCCAAATGACACCTTACAGATACGCTCGAGCGGTTTTACCCGAGTGAAATAAGCCTAGTAATCCCACTCAAGCGGGCAGCTTTAGGTGCAATCCCTCTCTAGCAGCCCATTCCCGCTCGAGCAGCCCATTCCCGCTCACACGGCTTTCTCGGTACAACACTCACATCCCGTTCGAACAGGTTTTACCCTAGCCAAAATAGGTTGTGATTTCCGCTCGAGTGGGAAGCCTCAGGTATTTTCCTGCTCGAGCATGTCCATTCCCGCTCTAGTGGGTCTCTCAGACCTAGCCTTTTCTAAGGCTATGCATGCTCAGCTCGGGCTGACCTCCCAGACAGCTCGAGCTGTCATTCTCAAGCCTCAATTCCTATGGTTAGTCCTGCCCTTTCACTTTCGCAATTCCCTAAAATCAAGGCGTTCGATTCATACGCCACTCATCACATGCACATTCAATTCAAAGCACGACATTTATTCCCAAACCGTAGGCACAGGCACGGATTCCAGCGGTCATAACAAGATGTATCAGATTATCTCGATTCTCACGCGTCCAATCCTTGGAATCCCTGCATGCGGCCTCGATTCTTTGTAATCAAGAACAAATTCAAAGTTTTAGCTTAAGGTGCATGTGTCACGAGGATTACCTTTCTCGATTTCCATGCATGCGAAGATTTACGACTCGTTGGGGTCGGCTTTAACGTCGTCTAAGTATTCTAGTTTGCGATCGTCCGAATGTCTTGAACTTTGATCGAAACTAAAGGGAGATTGAACGTGGTGTAGGATAGAATTCATGTTAGAAGACGGGAGCGATTCTAGGAGGGATTTAATGGTTGGGGACAGAATCTGAATAGAAGAAATGAGGGGTTTCTTTCCAGCTTCTTCCTCTAACACAACAGTCAGCTCTTCCTTTTCTTCAACTGATTTGCATGGTTACGTGAGGCAACTGCTTAATACAAGGGACAGGGATTGGGTGTGTAGATCATATACCCTAAGGTTGTGTACAATTCATCACTTGGGTCACAACTCATGCGCCCAAGTGCCTTGTTTCTAATGGGTCATATCCCCTCAGATTTCTACATGGGTCCTAATGGAATGTTGGTTCTAATGGGTCGTAAGTGACCCGTTTTTCCACTAGCACTTGTTTTCTAAGTGGCCCTAAGGGGATTTCAATTTCCAAATAGACTTTACATGGGTTAGGTCCAATAGGTTTCAAGTAAATTAGTTTTCAGATGGGCCTCAAGTGACTAATTTCCAAAGGGTCCCTAGTGGACTAACTTCCAAGTAGGGCTGTTGCTAACGACATAGATCTCTGTTCCACACGTGGTTGGTGAGATGACACGCGTTCCTAGTTACATGCGTTCAATCTCCCATGGTATTGCAGTTCGAGTTCCAAATTAATGCTCAAGGTAGGAAGTGGTTTCAAATTTGTGTTTGGGTGCATTTACCCAACTAAGATAGGTGGGCCAGAGGCCTCGTCCCATAAATCAAAAGTTTGACCAAAGTCAAATCGGTCAAAACAGTCATATTTTCATCAAGGGTCAATGATTCAATGTTAGCAAAAATCAAGGTCGTTACACTCTCCCCCCCCCCCCCCCCCCTTAACGGAATTTTCGTCCTCAAAAATTCATTTCGGGACTTTTTGGGTGTGCCTAACATAGTCGATGTTCGATACGAAAGTCAAACATATTGAATAGAAACTCAACGTTATAACCTATATGTCGTCAACCTACGTTTTCAAGCTTACATCTACAATTACCATACTTGCTTAACGTCCCTAAGTCCCAATGAATGGTTCTTCTAATAACTTTTGGACCTTCAAAGTTACTCTCAAGGAATCTCTGACATCTCATGTCAGTAGGGTGTTATCCTGTTCCTTGCCATATTTAACCCTTCAAAATCAAATTCTTGTGGTCCTTCAAATAATCTATTCTAATTCGTTATCACCCCTCAACATCGATAACTCTTAAAATTCCCTGGCAAGGTATCATCTTTGTCATATGTTGCATATATTTCAATGTAATCTAGTTGATGATAATACCATACTTCACAATCTGAAATCACTTCTACAAGTTATCTTTATAGTTGACATCTCAAATATGATATGAGACTTAAATCATCAAACTATATGGAATTCATCTTTTCTAATTTTCCCCACAATCTAAAGGTCTACTAGTTACCATTCAATCTTTAAAAATCATTTCTAATTTCTCTCACACTTTTTGAGCCTAAAATAGGTTCTTCCTCAAATTAATCCATAAATTCTCTAAAGCTTAGGGTCTATCAAAATCATTGTCACTTCAATCTCCATAGGTCATCTTTCAATTTCATCACTAACTTATGGTCCACCACCTAAGGTCACCTATGACCTAGGGCCTATGCTCCTATAGAATCTAATGCCATAACTCTGATATCAACTATGACACGTGGTGTCACAGTTGACCTGCTCACATGGTGTCACGGAATCTAGTACCATAGCTCTGATACTATTTGTGAGGACCCGATTTTTCCCACACGGAAATCTACAAAAACCAAACCGTTCGATGCGAAAATCAGAACAAATATCATATACATATGTGCAGAAATTAAAATAGATATCATATATATGGTAGTAACAGAGATTCCAAAATAACACGGAGCACATAAACTAAAACCCAAAACCAAACTGACCACCGGTGACGCCTGACCGTCACCTAAACAGTGGTGCAAGTTACAAATGTACATCAACTAAACACTAAGATGTACCAAGTCAAATATGTCTCAAAGCTCGTCTATGAATTGTATTCTTCCGATGCAGATCTTCTTCTTCTTTCGGCACGAAGTCAGGATTGTTCTCAAGTTTCGGATCCTAATCAGTTTCTGCACCTGTGACACAAGGTGTCAGGATGAGCAAACAATCTAAGCTCAATAGAGAAAAGTCCAATACCAATTCACATCTTATAAATCAATGCATAGATTCAATGACTGAAATTTCAAAGGGTTTTTCATATCAAACTCAAAGGGACACTTTTCAGATCAAATTCGAAGACATTTTCATGTCAAAACATAAGCTAAATTCAAGGGTAGTTTCATATCAAAACAGAGGCTAAATTTCAAAGGCATTTTTCGTATCCAAACAGAAATCGAAAGATCTTGGATTCATAGTTCACATTCAGAGTTTGGATTCAATGACTTGTGCAAAGTTCATATTCAAACGGTCCTATTAAAAAGGCATCTTCAATTAGATCTAAAATTTTCACATGTTCCGATTCACTTATTCATTTTCTCATTTACATGCAACTTCTTAATTAATGAATGACTTAAATCATAACTTAAGAAACTCCAACGCAAGTATAGCATTGTTGAGTTGGATTGATGATGGGAATCCCCTCCTAACCATCGTCATTCACTAAATAATTTTTTCAGAGTGTACGGATAACCCGTCGTACCGGTCCAAATCATGGATTCACCGTCGTGCCAGTACAAATCATGGATTACCTGTCGTGCCGGTCTAGAATTTAAGGGATTCGTTCATATGAACCTTAAATCAACATGCAGTTCTAATACTTAGTAAGTGTCCTTTGTTCATAATTAATAGTTAAATCATTCAGAATTCAGAGTTCATATCAGCAATCGATCTAGGAGGATCTGATATTCATAGTTCCTATTCAGAGAATTTCATAAACAGAGTTCAGATTCAGAGTTCATATCAAGTCCATATTCAGAGTTTCAAAATTCAAAGTTCTTATTCAGAGTTCGTATTCGGACTCTCATATTCAAAGTTCAAAGTTTCTAAATTCTTATGCTGAGTTTAAAACATTCAATACGATTATCACTATTCAAATCAAAGTTCAAATTTTCAATGATGTTATTCATTTCAAATTTCTTATGCAGAGTTCAATCAAATGTAAATGTGCATTGAGTTTTCCCAAGCTTGGTTCAGATGTCGTACAAAGTCAAAGAGGCGATCTTTATCGACTTCTGGTTATTCAAATCCTACATTACATACGTAAGTCATGCATCAATGACTGATGGATCAAGGCACTCAAAGCTTCATAAGTTTTTCCCAAAAGAAATTGAGGGTAGCCTAAATAGAGCAATTTCGCTTAAGCGACAACCAAAATCGCTCGAGATAGTTTTCACGATTCTGTGTGGCAGTCATTACCTCGCTCGAACGAGTTTCACCTGAAGATTTTGGCCTATTTTCTGGTGGGATTTCGCTCGAGTGAGTTTTTCACCTGAGATTTAGTGACGACCTGACTTTTCCAAACCCAAAATCTTGAAAAGGCTGACTCATCATATGGCCCGGTACATCTAAACAGATGCAGAAATCAGAGCAGATAACATATATCATATGGCAACAAAGAAAAGATCCTATTTCTATACATATTAACAAAAACACCTAAAGCAAAATAACCACCGGTAATGGCCGACCATCACCTCAACAGTGGTACATAGCATTATTTACAACCTCTCACAATTCTAAAGTTCTATAACAAAGATGGCTGGACGTACCAAGCCCTAATATCAAAATCTCCAAAACCGATCCAAAATACCTAAGGTCCACTAAGGAAAATACTCCTCTTGCAGGAGCTCGGTCTCTTCCTCAGGGACGTAATCCGGGTCACTCTCGGGTTCAGGGTCCTTCCCTACTTCCACACCTGTGACGTATAGTCGGGGTGAGCTAACAGTCTAAGCTCAGTAGAGGTCAGTCAAACAAATTTGCATTTTTATCACATGTTGTGGAGATTAGATAATAGATAATAGAACTAAATCATGCGATCAACAATAGGATTTATGTCTCATAGTTAAACACATTTTCTTATCAAACTAAATTGAAATATAGAGTTCAAAAAAAAAATTAGATGTTCTTCATGTAAGTACAGTTTCTCATTAGAGTGCTTATCTGAGTGCTTATCTGAACTTAAATTTTTAACTTAAATAATCTCCCAAATATCTATAGCTTTGAGAGCCAAAATTTAACCAATGGGAACCCCCACCTAACCATCGTTGTTCAATGAACAATTTTTGAGAATGTCCATATCGGACCGGGAATCAGGAGGAACCGTGTCAGTTCAGAAGTGTACGAATATCCCGCCGTACCAGTCAGAGTTTTGGGGGATTCGTCTTGACAAACCTTAAATCAAATGTGCAATTGTAATACATAATTAACAGAGTGTGGTGTGGTAACATATGGCTAAATTTCATAGGTTTCATAGTTTGGATTTCATACACATATTCTAAGTTAGGATAACACACACATATTCAGATGCAGATTCATGGTTTGGATCTCATACACATTTCAGAGTTCAGATTCAAATTTTTCCAGATTCATTTACCAAATTTACTCTCGATGCTAAATTTCACATTTAAATGTCTTATTTCAAAGCGAAACTAAAAACTGAAGTCAAATGCTATTTTTCAAAGTTTCAAATGTGCATGTTCAAATTCAAAACTTAACCACATCAGATACAAGCAAACATAGTCAATTTAATCTTATTCCAGGCATCAGATCATATGGTCCAAACAAAACAGGTAAAAATGCAAGAAGGCTTGAGCTTTCCCCTACCTCAACCTCGAAGTTGTGCGAAACAAAGCAAGGCCCTATAGATGGCTTCTCGCCTTCAATCTACATCACAATTATTTCATAAAATACATGTTGATGACTATGGAATCACATATGTCGAAGTTTCTTTAAGTTTTCTCAAAACTAGAGCGAAAGGACAAGTTCGTGGTAATGTTAGATCACATAAAACTTGTCCCTACTTGCCCCTAATTTTTAACGTTTAAAACATTAAATAGTTAATTTATATGAGTTATAGAGATCGTTGCCTTCTTTCCAACACCTCAAGAATCACATGATTCCGAATTCGGAGCAAGAAGTTACAGCCAAAATACCGAGCTAGCCTCAAGCTGCTCGAGCGGGTTTCAGGTTCGCTCGAGCGAGCTCCAGTGGCACTCAGAACCCAGATCGAGCTAGCTTTTTTGGAGCTATTTTGGCCTATAAATCCAGCTCGAGCTAGCTGCTTCAGGTGAGACCCAGCTCAAGTGGGCTCCAAGTGAGATCGAGCTGGCTTTTCAGGTTCTGAAAATTTCAGAACCCTCCTTGTTCTTTTCACCCATTCTAAACACATAATCATTTCATAATTTTGAAGGAATTAAACCTCAAAAATTTTACAAAATCTCACCTTCAAACCTGTGAATCTAATGCACATGACGAGCGATTTCCAAAACCATGGCGCTCGCACCACACACCAACAAAGGGGTTTTAAAAAACCACCCTTCTCACGATTGTATAGGAAACGCACGTCGATGTCCCGTCCTCCCTCCAACCACACATATATGAGCTCAAGACTTAAGAGCGGATGTGATCTTGAGTGGTTTCGAACATCTGGGTTTCCAAATGGCAAAAGAGGATTTGAAGAGAAAGAACCTACTCTTTCTTGTCGGTTCGCAACTACGCGCAAGCTTGACGCTCTCTTACATTAACAACACCAAAAGAAAGAGAAAGCTGAGAGGGAGATCAACAATGTAATCGGAGTTTTCGGTGTGCACGGAAGATAGACTTATCTTCTCCAAGCTCTCTCTCTCTCACTCTCTCTCTAGAATTCCATGCAAATGCAAAGGTAATGGCTTACGTGAGAAGCTATTCCCTTATATACTTGGGTCTGCTTCATTGTGAAGCACATACACACACTTAGTGTGTTATCTTTTCCACTTAAGATGTTTTGACTCCAATGTGAAGCCCATATACTTAAGCCTTGGCACACTTACCAAAGGCCTAAAGTCGGCCCAAATTGTCGGTCCAGTCTACCAAAGGCCCAAAGTCGGCCCAAATGGTCGGTCCAGTCAGTCAACCCACATAACCTAAGCAAGCTTTACACTAATATTAATTAGTATTTTATTTTATTTTTTTAAATTGCCTCTATGTTGCACATGTGCACCATGGGTCATACTAGGCATGCGCACTTAGCCTGTGTGCAATGGCCCAAGTTGGGACACGGATTTTGGGGATGTCACATCCCCCCCCCCCCTTAAGAAATTTTTGTCCTCGAAAATGCACACGGGTCTCTTGGTTCAAAATCATTGAAGAAAAAGCCAAATCACAATTCAAGACCATAAATTCTAAGCGAACAAAATTTTTTTTACACGCATACAAATAGAGGAAATCTTATACATCATGATGTCTTTTAACTAACATGACAAGAAATGTTACAACAATTTACATTAACCAATTGCAAAAAAATCACAAATTTACATTACTTTAATCCTAGAGCAACTAGCACTTATCCAGAAAACTTCGCATTTCATTCAAACAATTGCAGATACGTGTCACTTATATCCAACTCACGTTCCCAAGTAGCTTCTTTCGGAGAATGGTTGCGCCACCTCACAAGTACCAATGGAATCTGTTTGGTACGCAACACTTGCTCTTTTCGATCGAGGATTTGTATTGGTTCTTCTCTAACGGTCATATCTTCTTGAATTTCGATCGGTCGATAGTCGAAAACGTGAGTTGGGTCTCTCACGTATTTTCTCAGCATCGATACATGAAACATGTTATACATGCTCGATATCTCTGGCGATAGAGCAACATATATCGATAGTTGGGGCAATAGAGCAACCCTATATGCTACCTCACCAACTCGACCTAAAATTTCAAACGGTCCCACATATCGTGGACTTAACTTTCCCCGTTTTCCAAAGCGCGTTACACCCTTGGTAGGTGAAATCTTTATAAACACGCCATCTTCGTCCTGAAACTCGACACTTGTCCTTGTTAGATCGGCGAAGCTTTTCTGTCAGCTCTGTGCTACCTTTATCCTTTCACGGATCACACGTATTGCTTCAGTGGAACTTTCAATGATTTCAAGACCCAATATAAATTTCTGGCCGATTTCTTCCAAATTAAGCGGAGATCTACATCTTCGCCCGTATAGCGCCTCGTAAGGAGCCATACCAATACTCATCTGAAAACTATTGTTATATGAAAACTCGATCAGGGGTAAATGTTGATCCCATGATCCTTAAAAATCAAGCATACAAGCTCAAAGCTTATCCTCAATAATTTGGTTCACCCTTTCAGTTTGTCCATCCGTTTGTGGGTGAAATGCGAAACTGAAATCTAACCTTGAACCCATTCCATTCTGAAATCGTTGCTAAAACTGTGATGTGTACAACGGATTTCTATCTGAGACAATGCTTGTAAGGATACCATGTAATCAGACGATCTCCTTGATATACATCTCTGCAAGCCTACTCGCTGTATACTTCATATTATATGACAAGAAATGAGCAGACTTGATTAGTCTATCGACGACTACCCAGATGGCATTGTGCCCTTTCACCGTCCTCGGTAATCCATGGATGAAATCCATGGATATTGCCTCCCATTTCCACTCGGGTATCGGCAAGGGTTGTAATAGACCGAAGGGGTCTTGGCAATCCACTTTCACCTGTTGACAGACTAAGCACATGGATAAGTACTCGGCGATATCCTTCTTCAAACCTCTCCACCATAAGCTCTTTTTTAAGTCTTGGTACATCTTGGTACCACCTGGATGAATAGCATACTTTGATTTATAGGATTCTTCTAGAATGGTATGCCAAAAATCGACATCAGTAGGTATACATAGCTACCTCCTAAATAGGAGTGAGCCATCCTCTTTGATAGAGTAATCTGGTTT
The DNA here is from genome assembly GCA_021018995.1 of Chloranthus sessilifolius. Taxonomy (NCBI): domain Eukaryota; kingdom Viridiplantae; phylum Streptophyta; class Magnoliopsida; order Chloranthales; family Chloranthaceae; genus Chloranthus; species Chloranthus sessilifolius. Next base: position 124,917,855 of record CM037586.1, read on the forward strand.
AATGCCCTCGATCACACCTTGCCTGATTACCAGTAGCTCCTCATCTTTCATCTGAAGCTCGTGAACATTATTGAAGATCATTGGTCGAATAGTGATATTTGCTAATAATGCTCCTGAATCATTTACCTAGATCCTTGTGTCATATAATGAAATGTCTTCTAATAGCTTCCATCTACTAATTCCGATGATCAGGCTTAATAATTAAGCCGATGTCTTTCGACTCAAAGCATCTGTTACGACATTTTCTTTATCGGGGTGATATTGAATGGAGCAGTCATAGTCTTTAAGAAACTCCATCCACCTTCTTTGCCTCATATTCAGGTCCTTCTGAGTAAACAAATACTTGAGGCTCTTATGATCGGTAAATATCTCAAAGGTCTCCCCAGAAAGGTAATGTCGTCATATTTTCAATGCAAAGATCACCGCTGCTAGTCCAAGATCATGAGTTGGATAATTATTTTCATGATCTTTGAGCAATCGAGAATCATATGCGATGACTCTCTTATTCTAATTAAGTACACAGCCTAAATTGCTGAGTGATGCAGAGTTGATGTTCTCGTAGTGTCTGAAGAGCAATCCTCAGCTGCTGCTCATGCTCTTCCCTTGATTTCAAGTAGATGAGGATGTCATCCACGAAGACAACTACATTCTTATCAAGGTGTGTTTTGAACACCCTATTCATGAGATCCATGAATGATCTCGGCACGTTAGTCAAACCGAAAGACAGCACTAAGAACTTGTAATGCCCGTATCTAGTTCGGAAAGTCGTCTTCTTAATATCCTCAGTTTTGACCTTCAACTGATGGTAGCCGGATCTCAAATAGATCTTCGAAAAGAACCTAGCTCCCTACAGCTGGTCAAAAAGATCATCGATCCTTAGAAGTGGATAACGGTTCTTGATCGTTAGCTTGTTCAGCTAACGATAGTCGATGCATAGTCTCATCAACCCGTCTTTCTTCTCAACAAATAGAACCGGCGCTCCCCAAGGAGAAACACTTGGTCGTATGAACCCTTTGTCCAAGAGTTCCTGCAAGTGCTCTTTCAACTCCTTCAGTTCTGTCGGAGCCATCCAATATGGTGCCTTCGATACTAGCTCTGTGCCTGGTGCTAAGTCTATTGCGAACTCAACTTCTTGGTCAGGCGATAATCCTGGTAGTTCTTCAAGAAATACATCTGGAAACTCGCGTGCAATAGGGATTTCAGTAATGTTATTCATCTCTTCCCGTTGCTCTTGTAAGAACACGAGGTATCCACTGCACCTATTCCTCCTCATATGTTTGACTCGTATCGCAGAGATAAATGGTGCGAAGGTTGGTCGTATGCCATAAATTCTGAATGATCTACCCCATTAGGGCGAAAAGTGACCATCTTTCTTCAACAATCGACATTTACGTTATGAGTGGATAATCAGTCCATGCCAAGGATCGCATCGAATCTTTTTATATCTAATAAGATCAGATCAGCCACTGATTCATGATTTCATAATCCATGATAGTGATGATTATTGATCGATACACTATGTCTGTGCTAACAGAATTTCCTGTTGGGACTGATAGGGCCAAGATAAAATCTAATGGCTCAGGAATGACCTTCAACCTTACCATGAACCGAGGACTAACAAACGAGTGGGTAGACCCTAGGTCTATCAAGACTCGTGCCTCATAACAACAATAGTCACTTTCTTTATACATTTGTAAAGTACCTAGGTTTTATACATACTACTCGATCAAATATGCACAAAGGAAATTTTGACATTCAAACGTAAACGTAGCAATATGAAGGACTATTTAATTTTATGCATCTTCTTCATCTAAAATAAAGGAAAAATAGATTGACAGTCTATAGACAATCATACCTTGGATTACATCGTTATTTGCCTAGGCATCTACGACGGTAACAGCATAAGCTCGACCCTGAACAGTAGGTCGAGAAGGCCTTTGCACAGGAGCTGACATCGTCCCCTCTTTCCATGCCTCCGGATAGTCTTTAACGATATGTCCCATCCTCCCACACTGGAAATAAGCTCCTGTGTTCCGTCTACACTCTTCTGTCCTGTGTGACTTCCCACACCTAGCACAAGTCTCAACCGGAGTTGACGATGCGGCTCTTGAAGATCTTTGTGCTATAGATGCCTCAGTGATAATAGTAGGGCCAGATGGATGAAAAGATCTAATAGGCAGAGGCATAGGTGGTCTAGAATACGCAGCTTGATTAGGTTGTTGCGATGTTTGTGTAAAGAATCTTGGCTGCTTGCTTACCGGTTCATAAGCGCTAGATCTCGCTTGACCTAACCTATTTCGATTTTGTTGGTCCCTCCTTCTATACATGTCCTCCACATCCTGCTCAGCTATTAGTGCAAGTGCCATAACTTCTGCATATGTTTGTGGTATGCCCACTATGATCCTTTCTCTAATAGTTGGCTTCAGACCCCTTAGAAACTTTTTGGCCTTCATCTTCCCATTGGCCACATGATCTAGAGCAAACCTCGCCAACCTCATAAACTTTACTCCGTACTCCCGTACGGTCATCTGTCCTTGCTCCGAGGTGATGATCTACACCTCCCACCTATCTCTCTCGACATCGGGAAAATATTTTTCATTAAACTCCTCCACAAATTCTGCCCACGTCCATGGTGTATCAAGTATTCTTTGAGCCCGAGTTCTTTATACGGACTTCCACCACAGGTCGGCTTCACCTTCCAGCTGAAAGGAAGCCCAACTAACTTTCTCTTCTTCTGTACATCCCAGATGCTATAGAAGTTTCTCAATCTGACTCAGCCATTTTTTCGCTTCAAGCGGATCGGCTTGCCCATAAAGGTTAGGAGGTCTCATCCTCCTGAACTCTGAAAATCCCGACTATTGGCGTCTCTCAGTGAGCAACGTCGTCTATTGAGCCACTGAATTGACCACCGACTCAAGCATTTTCCTATCACTTCCTATTTCATTTCCTCCTTCTGGAGGATCATTTCTCTAATCCTCAACCTTTGGAGGATTTCTCTCACCTATCGGGATTCTGTTTACACCAGTGGCAATTCTTTCACCATCGAATGTTCCCTCTCCAACTGGGACGTCTTCCACGCAAACCGTCCTCGTTCTTCCTCTACCTCTAATGCATGAGGCCATCTAACTCTGTACCGGTCAGAGTTTTGGAGGATTCGTCTTGACAAACCTTAAATCAAATGTGCAATTGTAATACATAATTAACAGAGTGTGGTGTGATAACATATGGCTAAATTTCAGAGGTTTCACAGTTCGGATTTCATACACATATTCTGAGTTCAGATATCACACACATATTCAGATGCATATTCATGGTTTGGATCTCATACACATTTCAGAGTTTGGATTCAAAATTTTCCAGATTCATTTACCAAATTTACACTCGATGCTAAATTTCACATTTAAATGTCTTATTTCAAAGCGAAACCAAAAACTGAAGTCAAATGCTAATTTTCAAAGTTTCAAACGTGCATGTTCAAAATCAAAACTAAACCAAATCGGATATAAGAAAACACAATCAATTTAGTCTTATTCCAAACATCAAATTATATGGTCCAAACAAAACAGGTAAAAATGCAAGAAGGTTGAGTTTTCCCTACCTCAACCTTGAATTTGCGCGAAACAAAGTAAGGTCCTATAGATGGCTTCTCGCCCTCAATCTACATCACAATTATTTCGTAAAACACATGTCAATGACTAATGAATCACATATGTCAAAGTTTCTTTAAGTTTTCTCAAAACTAGAGCGAAAAGGACAAGTTTGCGGCAACGTTGGATCACGTAAAACTTATCCCTACTTGTCCCTAATTTTTGACCTTTAAACCAGTAGATTTGTAAAATGGTTAATTCCTATGAGTTATAGAGCTCATTTTCTTCTTTACAATGCCTCAAGAATCACATGATTCCGAGTTCGGAGCAAGAGCTACGGCCAAAATACCGAGCTGGCTTCTAGCTAGCTCAAGCTGGTTGGTCCACTCGAGCGGGCTCTAGTGGCACTTAGAACCCAGCTCGAGTTGGGTTTTCCAGAGTCATTTTGGCCTATAAATCCAGCTCGAGCGGGCTGCTTCAGGTGAGACCCAGCTCGAGCGGGCTGCTTCAGGTGAGACCCAGCTCGAGCGGGCTCCAAGTAAGCTCGAGCTGGCTTTTCAGGTTCTGAAAATTTTAGAATGCTCCTTGTTCTTTTCACCCATTCTAAACACAATCATTTCATAATTTTGAAGGAATTAAACCTTGATAATTCGACAAAATCTCACCTTCAAACCTGCGAATCTAACGCACACGACGAGCAATTTTCGAAACCACGACGCTCACACCACACACCAACAATGGGGTTTTAAAAACCCACCCTTCTCGGGATCGTATCGGAAGCACACGCCGATGTCCCGTTCTCCCTCCAACCACACATATATGAGCTCAAGACTTAAGAGAGGATGCGATCTTGAGTGGTTTCGGACATCGGGGTTTCTAAACGGCCAAAGAGGGTTTGGAGAGAAAGAACCTACTCTTTCTTACCGTTCGCAACTACGCGCATGCTCAACGCTCTCTTGCGTTAACAACACCAAAAGAAACAGAAAGCTGAGAGGGAGATCAACAATGTAACAAGAGTTTTTGACGTGCATGAAAGATGGACTTCTCTTCTCCAAGCTCTCTCTCTCTCTCTCTCTCTCGAATTCCATGCAAAAGAAAAGGTAATGGCTTACGTGAGAAGCCACTCCCTTATATTCTTGGGTATGCTTCCTTGTGAAGCACATACACACACTTAGTGTGTTATCTTATCCACTTAAGATGTTTTGGCTCCAGTGTGAAGCCCATACTCTTAAGTTAGACTTAGCTCACTTTCCAAAGGCCCAAAGTCAACCCAAATGGTCGGTCCAGTCTACCAATGGACCAAAGTCGGCCCAAATAGCCGGTCCAGTCAGTCGGCCCACATAACCTAAGCAAGCTTTACACTAATATTAATTAGTATCTTATTTTAAAAAAGAAAAATTGCCTCTATGTTGCACGCGTGCACCGTGGGTCATACCAGGCATGCGCACTTAGCCTGTGTGCAATGGCCCAAATTGGGACACAGATTTTGGGGACGTCACAGATTTCCTTTGAATCTGAAGGGGTCTCGCTCGAGCGACTTCCAATCTTGCTCGAGCGAGACGGTGTGAATTCACACTTCTTCTGAGTCCGAAAATCCCAAATTTCTAAAACCAAACTCTACCAATAAAAATTAAGCCTAAATTTGAATTTCATACTACTAAATCAGCAATCTTACCTTCCTAGATCATGCATGCAGAGTTTACGATCATCGATATCGAGAGATCGATGCCTAAACTCCGAATTCCTCATAAATCTTTGCATGCAATTCAAACACACCCACTAATCATAAATCTTACCTTCCTAAATCGTGCATGCGGCGTTTACGACATTCGAAATTGAAAGGAATTGACGTCAAAGCTTGTCATTCATCTGATGCCTCGATTTCTTCATCTTTTCGATCTTTCGGTGTCAAAATCGAAGGTTTCTTGCGATGTCGAGCAGAGCAACGAGTTTCTTAAGTTTAGGAGAGGGATTTGAGAGGCGATCAAAGGAGATCAATGGCTAGGATTTCTCTGAAGAGGGAAAAAAGAAGAAGAGGGATGAAGGTCTCTCTCTTCTCTCTCTTGGTTCTTTCTCTTCTCAACCGGAATTTTGCAAATGTTATTTCTGCGTAAGTTTTCTTTTCTTTTTATAGTTAAAGGGAGCTGATTCGGTGTTGTGCCGATACACCGTGGATTGGTGTATTGGCTTTTATCAAGAGGTCCAAAATAAAATCTAAAACTCAATCGATATGGTTCGATCCCTAGACCTCTTACTTACAAACCAAACTCCTAACTGTTGTTCCATCACGTGGCTTGTGTAACTATTCACACAATAAATATAAGAACCCATCGCATATATTTAAAATAAGGTGTTCGAACTTCCAATGGCGCAAATTAAAGAGCCAATATGGGACTCTAAGGTAAGTGAGATGGGATAAGTTACTTAGATGTTAAGCTCTTACATGAAACTCCATTAAATTGCATACTATTAATATTTATACCTATAAACATATATTAGTTTGGGTTATTGGGTTCGGGTTAGGTTCGTGCCTAGGGTGCACATGATCGCACTTGATCATGCGCACACCATCCTTCTCATTTTAAATTATTCATTAATAATCACTACATAAGCCCATGTGTTAGAATCATAGTGCTTGAAAAGGTGGGCTCGAATTTGGTCCGATCTCGGGTTTTGAGTCGTGTGCAACACATACGCTTCACCTAAGGGTTCGAGTACCAAATTAATGCTCGAGGTAGGAATTGGTTTTAGATTTATGTCTGGGTGCATTTACCCAACTAAGATATGTGGGCCGGAGGCCTCGTCACTGAACTCAAAAGTTTGACCAAAGTCAAACATGTCAAAATAGTCGTATTTTCATCAAGGGTCAACGATTCAACGTTAGCAAAACTCAAGGTTGTTACAAATATCGTATGCGTAGTATATTTTAGGTTGATCATAACTCACGTAATGCATATCAACATTTCGGTGAAGTAGTGGTATTCAACACCACTTACTAAACAAACAAGTTGCTGCTACCTTTCATTGGGGGTGAAAGGTAGCAGCAACCATCATTGGCAAACGACACTTTTTGAATGTGCGTTGCTCGCTGAAGAGATAGAGGAAATATTCATTTGATTGTTTAAAATATGGTTGAAGTACATGGGTGATAAGCAACCTAATGCAATTATCACCGATAATACAATTAAATGAGCAAGGCCATCCCCGAAGTTCTTTCGGGAACCACGTGTCGCCTATGCATATAGCACATTGGGAGGGGACCATATATCACCTATGCATATGGCACATTGGGAGGAATGAATTGAACCATCACTGTCAGTTGAAGCTAAGGTTTGAAAATTTTGGCAAACAGTACAATCAGTGCAAGTTCAGTCAAGCGAATGATAATTTTAAAAGGAAATGGGCAAAATTCGTCGATGAGTTTCAATTGCAAGACAACGTGTGGCTCAAACAAATGTATGCTCTTAGAAGGAAATAGATTTCATGCTACTTAAGTGATACCTTTTGGGTTGGCATGATCATTATGCAACGTGGTGAAAGTATTAATTTTTTTCTTCGATATCTATGTCAATGCCCAGACGAGTTTGACAAAATTTATCAAGCAATATGATCTTGCCATCCAATCTCATTGTGATAAAGAAAATGGGAAGGATCTCGTCTCAATGTCTATGACACCGGATCACTTGTTCTGAAATTCAATCAAGAGGCATACCGCTACTGTGTATATGAGAACCATGTTCGATAGATTCCACATTGAGCTCCAAAAGTTTACCAATTTTAAGTCCCAAAAGGTGGTCGAAGAGAAAGTAGGGCGGTTATTGTATACGAAGTGCATAGAAGTGGTAGGGATTGCACGGAGGATAGCAGTCGAACATTCAAAGTTCGTTTTGAATGTGGAGATGCCACAGCCACTTGTGACTGCAAGCACTTCAAAACCAAAGGCTTGTTGTATTCTCACATCTTCTATGTTTACTTCAAGGAAGAGGTATATCAAATTTCATCTAAGTACATTCTACCTCGATGGACGAAAGATGCTAGATATAGTACTATATGTTTGGGAGTCGGTGAGAAAGAGGATTCCAATTCTGTATCTACGATGAAAATATGGAAGGTGAGAGAAGTCGGACTTAAGTCAATTCAATTGGTGATAGAATCAAATCACTTGGTGGATTACACATTGGAAAGGATGATGAAACAATTAGAAGGCATAGAGGCCATTAGAAGGGAAGAGGATAATGAAAGACGCATTAACATCGCGGCCTCTTCAGGCGACTCCCCCAAGGCTAGCCAAGGAATTTTATTACAAGAGCATGCCAATATTATAGTGCGAGATCTAATACGATGTGCCACTAAAGGTAGGCCAAGCAAAAATAATCATAAAATCACAACTTGCCTGATAAAGAGGGTCAGGATGATGGTTGGACAGATTCAAACAGAATAGGGGATGATGGAAAGTGTGGTATCACAGAGTCACATTGATTCAATTTTATGAACAGCGCAATCGCTTCCTGTTGGAAGAGTAGGCACTCTGCATATGAAGTGTGTCGCTTCGTATTTGAAGCGTGGGTACTTCATTTTTAAAGCGTGGGTGCTTCGTCTAATGTGTTGGCGCTTTATTTTTACGTAGCTCGTGCGCCTATCAGACCAGAGTTGTATTTTGATTCATATGGATTGACTATATTAATTCTTTCATGTGTTGAATTTGTTCTTTTTATATGTTCATTCTCGATTTGAAGGGTTGATTCCATTTTCTCATGTGCATATATCACAATTATATTTGATTCAGACCAAATTACTGAAGCGACGACACTTCATACAAGAAGTAACGATGCCTTGTATTGGAAGAGACAACACTTCGTTGTCGAAGTGTGAGTGCTTCATTATGGAAGCGTTGATGCCTCATTCACGATGCGCTGATGCTTCCTGAATAAATCTTGTGAGCCTATTAGATCAGAGTTGTATTTTGATTTCGCTGAATTGACTATGGTAGTTCTTTTATGTGTTATTTTTTTTTATACCCACTCATTCTTAATTTGAACGATTGAGTCCCTTTTTCATATAGTTGGTCTACAGTTATATTTGATTCAAACCAAATTACTGAAGCGACGACGCTTCATACAAGAAGCGACAATACTTCGTATTAGAAGCGACGACACTTCTAATATTTGATTTAGACCAAATTATATTTGATTCATATGGTTGGTCTATGATTATATTTGATTCAGACCCTAATTTTGAAGCTTCGACGCTTCATTCTCGAAGTGACAACATTTTTTCTCAAAGCGACGCCGCTTCGTACTTGAAGCGTGAGTACTTCATACTGGGACCATTGACTCTGGTAATTCTTCATTTTAAGAAGTTGAGGAAGCATTTGTCAATACTATTTATTAAGCAAAACAACTTCATTTATCAAGCAAAATAATTTCATTTATCAAGCAAAATGATTTCATTAGAACCTCAAAACTATTTCTTTATATTTTCTTTCTTTACATCGTTGACAAAAAAAATCAACAAAAATGGAGTTGGTGATGATGGTGTTCATTGGCAAGTGAGGAGCCGCTGCTAGAAGATGTAATGTCTTACGGGATCATCGGTAGTGGTTGCGGTGGTTGTGGTTGGGGTGGAAGAGGAAGAAGTGGAGGCGGAAGAAGTAGCACCGGCTCTAGAGCCGAGAGAAGAAGCACTGGCTCTGGAGCTGGGAGAAGAAGGGTCAGTTGCGGCGGTGGGGCTTGCACCACCGACACTGTGGCCAGGTCATCATCCTCTGGAATTATGATAACTTCGGTGGTGAGAGGGGGCCCGTTGAGGTCGGGGATGACAACTAGCTAATTCTCATTGGGGATGTCGATAACCGAACCATTGTAGGAATGGATAAAACACTAGCGTGTGAGCCAGTCACTCCTCCTTAAACCATTGCGACGCATTTCGGTATAGGTTGAGGCCAATGAAATGCTAATCTAAGGAGATAGACAAAATGAAACAAAATGAGCACCATGATGCCCTTTAAATAGCAATTTATCATGCAACTTCATTAAATAGATTGTGGAAAGTCATTATTGTGCATTGTCTAACTCTTTGTGCTTCAAATTTATTACATCGGTTGTTTGTATTCCATCACTAAATCTATTGGTTTTCCACGAATACTTCACAGATTCCAATAAAAAGTGCTACCGCATAGCTCGAGGCACTGTCACTTCTTCACAGAAGCGTTGTTGCATCATTTCGAGGCGTTGTCACTTCTCGCTAGCGCTTCGTTGGATGGGCATTGTCGCTTCTTGTTAGAAGCTAATGCTGCCATTTCGAGGTGTCGGCACTTCGTTAAAGACAAATTGGAAGGAGTTATAAAAAAATTGTGCTGTCGATATTAACTGTGCATTGCCCCATAGGAGCGACAGCGGTTGTTTGTATTCCATCATTAAAGTTATTGGATTTCACACACTATTACAATGAAATAGTCTTTTCCAACATTATTGCAGCAATGGCTATTTGTACTCTATCATTAAGGCTATTGGTTTTCATGCATAATTGAAACGGATGTCCATTAAGATCACTTGCGATTCGAGGATCACCATCAGCACGTCCAATGGGGAGCATTGGAGAGTCATGTTAGAAGGCCAGCGAGACCAATAAGGAGCGTTGATGCGTCGTGGTAGACACGCCAGCGAGTCCACTAAGGAGCGCTAACGTGAAGAAGTAGCGAACGCAGTACAGATAAGTAGTGTCGGCGCATCGTGATAGAAGCATCGACGCTTCGACACAGAGGCGTTGGCCAACGCTTTGATAAACAATATGAAGTAAATGTACTTCCAAATAGGGTTTACAAATCTATCAAGCATAAATTATAAAAGTCTACAACGACAAATAGGGTAACACCACATCCTGTGAATAACTCATGTGTATAAATTGAATAATTTTTAGTTTACGTTATATCAATCCTGTGTAAGGAGGTTTAACAATAAATTTTAAAGTACATGCTCTGTACAACAACAAATGTTAAAGTACTTTTATGTATAACAGCAAATTTAAATCAGTGATTCAACATCGTCACTTGCATCCCAATTCTCTTCCTGGTGCGTAGCGATGGCGTGCCTAATCTCGGCCCTGAAATGAGGGATGTCATCATGCGTAAATGTGAGTTGGAGGTTCCTGTTGAAATAATCAACGTACTTCATCACTAAAACCCCATAGTCATACCGTTTCCTTAGCGTGGTGCGTTGCTTACACCCTAACAACCCCAAGGAAATCTCCTAGAAATTGCATCGGTTTCACCGTTCATATATAACAAAGCTGACAAATACTTTGTCTATCAAAAAAAAAAAAAGTTACAGATACATTTAGAAAATAGAAGGGGCACTGATGCAACGATACAGAAGTACTGAGAGCGCTGACGGTCCAAGGTCAAAGCACCGACGCTACTAATAAGAAGGGTGGACGCTTCGACTAGGAAGCGCTAGCGCTTCTAGTGGTTCTTAGACGTTCTTTCATCTTACCAGGGTCCTGATCTCGTCACCAAATTTGGTGGTCGAAGGCTTATCCGGGAGCAGATCTAGGACAAGGATACTTTGGTTTGAGGGGGTGGCCACGTCAAGCACCCAATGGGGTTGCTGATTAATGTAAATCAGAATAAATATCTCTTCACAGTCCATCACAGACAAAGCACGATTCTTATTGATGAGGAAACGCTGCATTGGCTTCGTGCCATTTTGTGCCTCAAAAAATTTGGCATAAGCCATGCTCAATCCCGCTATGTCGATAGGGAGGAAAGTTGTATTCTCCTTATTATTCTTCTCAAATGCTTTAAAATATAGGTCATGCATTTGAGTGCAACGGGGAACATCCGGAAAGTCTTTTTAATCAGTCCAAGTTGCATGTCCTCCCGCTTGTCCATGACCCTAAAGTACGCGGACATTATCTGCATACGAAGGTAAAAATATCAATATGGAATCGGGGAACTGACGCATGTCAATAGGGATTAATACTTACTGGGTCTTCTATTTCTATTGGTTCTCGTAGGTTACGCAGCAACTCGACGATAATATGTCAGGACCCAACAATTGAGATGACAGTCCTATGTTCAAATTCAGGCATAAGTTAAAATAGAAGGAGATAACAGTCCAATAAGGAGTGATGGCGCTTCCTGGTAGACGCGCCAATGAGTCCAATAAGGAGCGTTGGGTGTACTGGCAGACATGCCAGTGAGTCTAATAAGGAGCGTCAGTGCATTCTAAAAGAAGTGTTGACACTTTGACACAGAGGTGTTGGCGCTTCGATACCATTAATAAATTTTAGAAGTCTACAAAGATAAATTGTAAGAATGGGATATACTTACTCGTTCTCACTGATGGGCTTTTCCTAAATACCATTCATATAGGTCATCGCTAATGACGCCCCCCCCATTTTGGCCTTCTTTTTACGGGGCAGGGAGACCAGATCTCCCTTTCTTTTAGGGAGAGTTAGTGAGGGAGGAATCGCGGCGGGGACTTTACCCCAGTTCCTCTCACTTCTGCTGAAGACGGTTGGGCCATCTTCATCGTCCTCTTCTTTAGCTTGCACTAAAGACTTCTCCTCGGTGCATGGTTGCGTAAGGGGCATCTCAAGACCGAAGTCATGAGACGTAGTTTGCAGTGGTGATTGAGGTAGAGGTCTAGATATGAGTTGGGGTTTGGACTTAGCTGGAGGTTGGATTTTGGATTGGGTAGGAGGTTGGGGATGGGCTTCGAGTTTGGAGGGAGTAGGAGGTTGGGGTTTGGAGGGAGTCGAAGGATGGGGTTTGGAGGCAGTGGGACGATGGGGCTGGGGCTGGGGTTGGGGTTTGGGTTAGAGCTGGGGCTGGGGCTGGGGCTAGGGTTGGGACTAGGGTTTGGGGGCCTAAGGTGGGACTGCACCCTAGGTTGGGGTCATGACAGACCTTTTCCATTGGGGGACATCTGTCTAAGGTTCCCTAAAGAGCCCCAACAGACTTCCCGCCACACTGCGGGCTGCAATATGAGAAAAAAACAGTCAAGAATTCTCAAATTCAGATGCGCCAACTCTCTCATGAAGAAGTGTCGGCGATTCCTCGGCGTAGCTTCGAAACATACCTCAGTTAATATTTTCAAGTACTCCTTCAGAGAAGTCAGATCCTTCTGGAAGATGGCCAACTGCCTCACCATATAACCCTGCTCCTTCAAGATATTGGCGTTCTGATTCGTCAGTTTCTGGTTCTCTTGTTCCAACTGGAGAACCTTTAGACTAAGGTCATCAAAGCCTTTGCTCCGCTCTCTGATTAACCTCTCATAGTCTGTAATCCTTAAATTGGTAGACTGCATCCATTTCTCAAGAGATCGCGGTCTCGCAGACTTACTGGGTTTAGGAGTCTCTTCTTCTTCCTCATCTTCATCTTCTTCATCCTCTTCTTCTTCTTCTTCTTCTTCCTCTTCCTATAGGTCAATAACATCAATGTTTGATATCTTCCTCCACAAAGTAATGGGAGGGAGCATTGGTCCTTCAAACGCTTCCGCGGATCTCTGCCCTGGTTGCAGTTTTTCTGCTATCAGAGGTCGGCTCTGCTCAAAGAGAGTACACTCTAGTTCCCGGGAGTTTGAGGGATAAAAAATTAAGAAAAATGACATCGCTTCGGTATGAAGCAATTGTGCCTCAAATAAGAGGCGACATCGCTTCTTCTAAGAAGAGTTGCGCCTCAAAATAGAAGCGCATCACTGACAGCTCTATGAATTATGCTCTGTTTTAACCTATTGCAAGCACATAGAAAATTGCAGCACTAGTATAGTATTGTTCCCACGAGGAAAGTTGAAATCCAGAAAACTTCTATTTGCCTTTAAAAAAATAAAAAGAATGGTTTAATTAAACTAAATTGTAGAAAAATAAATCTAAATCCTCTAACTTCCAGATTCTGATCGTCAATCAGTCTCCTTCAATTCTCAGATATCTATGAAAATTAAAATACCGTTACACTATATCTGAGTCTCTTAGATCTTAGGTGTCAATTAAAATCTGAAATTCTTTCAATATAGATCTATGTTAATCTACAACCTTCCAAAATTTAGGCGTCAATTAAAAACTAAAAGTCTGTAGATGAAAAGAAAGTACCATTACACTAATCTTACAAATTCTCAACTTTAGTCGTCAATTAAAATCAAGAACTCTCAGATACTTACATAGTAAGAAAATGCAATACAAATATATCTAAACTAGAAACCAATAAAATTGATCTTTCATCTCCCAATCATAGTCGTCAATTACTCTTGAGAAACTACGGATACTATAAACTAAAACTACTCTAAGGTGATCATCAAAATTTTTCTCTTAGGCATCAATTAAGATCGAAAAACCTTGGATAATTACTCTGGGTACCGAACCCTCTTATTTATAGCTCATAAGGGGTCGGTTTACATTATTCTCGGACTCTAAACAAAGTAAGATTTTAAAACTAAAGTTTCCTAAAACTCTAAACTTCCTAATCCTAATCTTCCCTGCTTCGAATAACAGATGTGTGCACTATCTCTTCCTTAATTTCAACAACAGCAATCAGGATTCTTCAAATAATAGATGCGTGTAGTATCTCTTCCTTAATTTCAACAGCAGCAATCAGGATTCTTCGAATAATAGATGCGTGAATATCAGGATTCTTATCACCAATCTTCTTAGATCCGTAGAATGCAAGACTTCTAATTTAAGAGTTCTTCTAGTTTGTGCATGGTGGTACAACTATTCACATGATCTTCAGCAATAATACGAGCTTTTATATACAAAATCGTAAACACAATTTTGCTCTTTCTTCAGTACGATTCCTTGCTCTTCGAATGATCGTATCTTCACTTTGATTTTCTCCAGTCTGAAGCCTTCTTCTGTTGATTTGTGAATATGATTCTTCTTCCTTCTTTGTATTTTCTCTATGATTTCTCTTACGATTTGAATCTTAAGCTCTCTTTTAACTTACGGACTGGTGGTTCTACTATGATTTGGATCGTAGTTTCGTGCAATAGCATTTCTTACTGCTTTTTAGTTCATTTTGACAAATATTAGCACTTTCACTCTTTTCTGCTTACTATTTTAAATATTTCCACATCATCATATCATTGCTAGCAAACTAGGGTCTAACATCACTAAGTTAAGGGTGATAAAATGGTAAATTTTGTGACTGATCACACCCCCAAACTTAAGTTTTGCTACTCCCTCGCAAACAAGAAAAGAAAAACTATCTATCTACAAATTGAGCACGATTGCATTTAGCAGATACAGCAAGCCTTTAAACTCCTAGGTGATCCCTAGTGGAGGAGTTGTGTCTCCTCAATCAACACATGGTTGTTAGAATTTTCAAAGATATGATTCCATTCCACCATTACTTCCTAGCAATTATCCTTGATCAAGAACTCAACAACTTCAATTCATATAAAGCGTGGAGTGTGTGTATATTAATGAAGAATCTATTCAATATAAATTTTTCTAAACTGTAGATTTAGAAAATATTTTCATTCAAATTCTCACTGTTAGTATACTCTAAAAAAGAAATATTAAAGTTATTAGATTTCTCATAATGATATATACGATGAATAATTTCAAGGATATAGGACAAAAAATTTAAATCTCACGGAATAAATAATCAATTCTATTTCAAATGCTTCCTGACTCTCCATAGTATTCATTCTACACATCTCTACTACGCTCATGCTGTTACAAATCGTGAATCAAAAAGGTCTTTGTTTGGCTTGTAATGGGGTTGTGGGTTAAAAGGTTCCAAAGAAAGGTAAAAAGGGTTCAGAAGTTCTGAGAATTCAGCGTATCTCTATAATATCCCCAATTTTTTTGAAACTGTACAAACTGACTAGGTGTACGTGCCCCATATTGTGCAAGGTACACGTCCCTAAAATTTTGTTTGAGAAATTGTCAGAAAAAGTTTGGGTATTACTTGAGTTTTGGGTTAGAGGCTAATAACTAGGTTAGGTGTAGTAGCCATACACCGAACCTAAAGCTTGAATAATAGCTAACACCCAAAAGCGCATGTATGTGTTCCACATGGGAACCAAATTAAAGATAAGAACTAACACACTTTATATGCGTGTTATCTTTGCAAGGGATACAACCTAAGGGGATAAGGGGGAGAGGAAACTTCTCCCATAAGCTAATTGCTTCCTTTGCCTTTACTCGAGAAAATTTGAGAGAGAGAGAGAGCTTGTAGAGAAGAAATCGTCCTTCATCATCGATTGATCGTCGGTTAACCGCGCCAATCATCACGTGGATTTGATCATGGACGCGAAGAACGCCATCCGCTCGATCCTTTTCGATCCATGCAAGAAAAAAGGGTTTCACTCTTCTCAAACCCCTTTTTTGGCATTCGAAACCCCAAAATCCATGGACCTTGGGAGATCTTGATTCTGAACTTATCGTAGACGTGTGATGGGTTCAATCCTAAGATCGTGCTGAATTGATCGCGAGAAGAGGTTTTAAAACCTTCGTACGCGAAAGGGGCGGAAACACCAATAAACTCGATTTCCGAGTTTGTCGTTGGCGTCGATCGAACGAAAGTTCGAGAGGTGATAAATCTAGTTATGGTACCTTAAATTTGATTTTTGTTATGAGAATTAAGTATGGGATTAAGGGTGGAATGATCAGGGGAGGAAAATGAATAGACAGCAAAAGTCTACTCATTTCACCCACGCGAGCTGGTTTCGCGCGTGCGAAATGAGCTTCAGGCATAAAAGTCAGCCTGCGCGAGTTGAGTCACACGCGCAGTTGAGCTTCAGAAATGAAGCTCGTGGCGCAAAAGAGGTTTCAAAATCAGGCTTAAATCACACTAGTTTTGCTCACGCGCGCGACATGAATGTGCCATGTGAACTCGCCCGCGCAACTTAAAACTTTGCACGCGCGAGATTCCCTGTTTGACCAAATTTTGATTTTTCTTTGTAAACTTTTCGGAACTCTTATGTGTATGATCCCTAAATCATTAGGCAATGTCTTATTGATGTCGTAGGATATGTTGTGAAGGTCGGAATCATCCAATTGGATTTTCGCAACGCTTTCACGGTTTTCAGGGTTTAGGTAGGGGAAAACTCAACACTAATTGTTTTAGCTTGAATTGCATGAATACTATGATTGAATAGAAATGATAATCGTGATTGTATTTGAAATGAGGTTAAATTCTTTTATCTGAAATTTAAACTTTCTTTGTACAAAATTCTTGAGTATGTATCTGACATCTGAACTCTGAATTAGTCAGATTTTTACCAAAATTAAATACACTGCACTATGTTGACTTATATATTAGAAATTGCACGATGATTTAAAGTCACATGAATGAATCCTCCAGCTCTTTACATTGGTAAGGTGGTTTGTCTGTACATTCTCTGAATTGATACAGTTCCATCTGATCTCTGGTCCACAACGGACATCCAATAAGTGTTCATTGAACGACGATGGTTAGGAGGATTCCATCAGTAAAACTTTGGCTCCCAATGCTATATATGTTTGGGAGATTAGTTAAGTTATGGGTTTAAGTTAAGTATTAGATAAGAAATTGCATGTGAATCACGAACTATTTGATTTCAAATCAAGATTGTCTTTGCATCTCGATTCAATACAAAATTACATATGAATGTGTTATTGAAATTCCGTCTTGAACACCATCACTGAATAACTGTTTTGATCATGTCATTAGATTTTGTTGTCTGATTTATGCTCTGATATGGTTTAAATGAATTAGTCTGATTGACCCCTATTGAGCTTAGACTGTTAGCTCACTCTGACTATACGTCATAGGTGTAGGATCTGAGAAGGGGCTGGATCCTAAGAGCTACCCATAGTAAGAGACTGAACCTCCGCCATAGGGGTATTATCCTTAGTAGATTTGGTAGCTAATCTTTTGAGATTTTGGGCTTAGTATGTCCAACCTTTTTGTTGTAGAATTTGGATTCAGTAAAGTTGTAAACATCTGTTTTGTGAACCACTGTTTAGGTGATGGTCAGTCATCACCGGTGGTTCATTCTGGTTCTATTATTCATATGATCTACGTAGAGATACAACCATTATGTTGTGAATGTATTCTGTTTAGAATTGGAGATTTCTTTCGCCATATGATATCTGTTTTAAATTCCATTATGTGTGTGGATATACTACGTGTTCTGTTTTAGGATCATAATCTACGATCTGACGGCACGGATTTTGAGGTAGGAAATATGGGTTGTCACAATCTCTCACCTATTTTTCTTCTTTTTTTGCTTCAGTAAGTATCCAAAAAGTAGGATAACTTCTTTCCATATACATTTTTTTCAATAAATCCTTTTTTTTTCAGCATACCTCTTAAAATATATATTTCTCAATTTGGAAGCTTCTTGCTTCTCTTTTTCATTACTTTTTCTGCCATATTTTCAGAATTTTTTTATTTCTTTCTCAATTTGTACCCCTTTTCAATATTCCCTTTATCTATTTTTGCATACTCCTTCCACTCTCCTATTTCTCCCATTGTTCTAAAGTCTCATAATTGCAAGGGTAAAAAGACCGAAAGCTTTGGACAATACATATGGTTAAGGGTTTATAAAATTTTGATACAAAAAATTCGATTTAAGCTCTAATATGGGTTCAAGAGATAAATTATTGCGGGATTTTAACTTTTTGGCTCAAACGAATCAAAAGAAGGCCTTTAATCATTTTCAGATCTACTAGCAAGAATGTCATCTTGTTTTGATATATATAACAAATAGTTCTAGAAAAACATTCAGCACAATCATAGAATATTTGATTCAAATAAACACAGCAATATGAGTTTTCATTTAAAACAATCATGAAGTTCAAGAAAATTTGGAATTCGGATAGAATAGAAATCTCTCTCAAAGATTTGAAATAAGTCCAAATGCTCATTGGTTATATAATTCTGAAACTATAGACTAAATTCTGCAATTTAATACAGTATAATTTCAAAAATTCTTTTATGATACAGTGTACAAATGGGCTAACATGAATCATAACTACTTCTATTATTGATGTTTGAACTTCTATTAAGATGATGGTAAAGCGTATGGAATCGTATTTTATCTAAACATTACTCACTTGTATTGATTAACTAGAAAGAACATTAAAACAAAAACAAACCTAAAAATTTTAAAAACATTCTAAAAATAGAGCATAAATTTACATTAATCTAAACAGAAAACACAAAAGATTTTTTTTTTTTTTTTTTTCAAGTCAAGTAAAAAAAATATACATAAGACGTGTACTGTTGAGCACTAAAATATACCACTTTTCACCCCTCAACCTGACCTTTAATAGACTTTTGAGCTAGTTAATAATGACTTTTAAGTGTGTTTTTATTAATAACAGGAAAATATAGCTTAATGCTGCAATCTATCATTTTCAAGCCAAGAAGAAAGAATTTTGTGTTAAGCTGTGGAGCTGATGAGTTTACATTAACTGCACCATGGTGGTTCACACCATTGGGAGTGTTTTTCATACATTTGGGTCCTAAAAAGCCTATTGAGAGAGAAAGGTTAAACTCAGAGTTAATGGAGTGCTGCTGCAGAGGATTAAATGGACCAGCTGTTCAACACATTGTTGTTGTAGCAGACATGTCAAGCTGCATCTTATAGCTGCTGCAATCTACCTGAGCTGTCAAACTATTGCCACATTAAAACCAGCCACATGAGCTGCATGGAGAAGCAAGACACAAGAGCTGCTGTTGCACTGCAATCTTCAAGATTTGCTGAAGTAACTACTAGAGCACACCTATGCTGACACCAGGCAGTCAACTAGTTTGTTGAAGCAGCATAGCTGCTATCGAGTAGTTCTATCATAAAAACAGCTGCTGAGAATGAAGACTCATGAGCTGCAGACATGCACCATACACTCGACCATTCTATGTTGTAAACCAGCCACTCAAGCAGTTGCAATTGCATGGATAAGCAACTCATCAACTTGAAGATTTGAAGTAACCTATAATTAAGCCTCTCAAACAACTGCTACTGTTGTGATTTACCCACTCAAGCAGATGCAATAATGGAGAGTTGAAGCCTTCACAGCTGAAGATCAAACCTCTCGAGCTGTGAGCCTGAGAACATGAAGCATAAAGCATCTCAGCAGCTCCTATCCATCCTCTCGAGTAGTTCATTGAAGATGTCGACTAGTTTGCTGAAGCTCCACATACAGAAGCTCCACATACAGGTCAAGCAGTTCAGGTGTCAAGCACACATGTCGAGCAGTTGAAGATCCAAAGAACTGATGAAATCTAGTAATTGCTGAAGCATACCATGAACTCGAGCAGTTCATTATTGCAAACTTGAGCCTGTCGAGCTAGGGACCTCGAGAGCTGAAGTCAACTACTCGAGTTGCAAGTGCTATAATTACAGTCTGTCGAGTTGCAAAGTTGAACTACTCAAGCTGCAACCTGGAGTTTTATTCATACTCAAGCAGTTCAATATGAACTCGAGCAGCTTAAAGCTGCATTTATTTCAGCCTCTCGAGTTGGAGAGCTACACGAAATAATCCACTCGAGTGGTTTTGGGGGCCATCCTATCTAGTTGTTATTGAACTCACAAATTGCAAGGCAAAAAATGTTGTATTTCACCGCCGAGAGCCGAGACCAAAACTCAAGTCGCTCGAAGCCATCAGCTACTCGAGAGCTACTCGAGCTGAAATACCTGAAGCTCCCCATCCTCTCGAGAACTGCTCGAGATAGAAAATTTGAAGCTCAACTCAGGTTCCAGCCATTCCAGTAGCGGTCTTCAACACTCCAAGGGTATTTTTGAGATTTCACAGCTTCTAGGGCACACATCCCAATGTTCTTAGCTGTCCCACACATCCCAAAGCATCACTTGGACACAAATGGGCCACCACACCAGCTCCAAAAGTGTCTTATTTCTGATTGGCTAATGCTTGTAAATGATTTATGGATTGTATAAATAAAGTTATAGTTTTCTTGGGAAAGCATCCAGAATAGCTAGATCAAAGTATATTTTTAGGGCTAGGTTTAAGGTTTAGTTTTCTTTTTCATTTTCTTTTTCTTCTTTCCTTAGCACAGCAGCAATGCTGGGCTAAAGCTTTGGATAGCAACTAGGTTTATTTCAGCTTTGTAATCGGTTTTGTATAAACATAGTGAGTTGTTTTGGGGTTTTGCACTGACTGTTGCCTTGTGGGAAAATCATTGTAAGTCATTTTTAGGCACAAAGCTCTATAAAGAAAATCAAAAATCTCCCCTAAACTTGGGAGAAATCACTTCTGGCATAACTGTGAATCACAGCAACAAAGCAAAAAAAATTAGGAGATAAAAAGAGAAAATTTCTATTAATATAAAGTAAAATATTTACAAGGATTGCAAGAAAGGAAACTAATTACATAAAAAAAAAATCCTAAGCAAAATCTAGACACAGAGTGACACTACACCGGTAGCGACCACCAGGGGCGCTAAAGTTTGCAATGGAGATCGGCCTTGGTGTCTTCAAAAAATTTTCGCCAAAAAGATGTTCGCCCTCTCGGCTCCGAGATATCCTCAATCTGCCACTCTTAGAAGAGAACGTAAGTCGAGAAGGGAAAAGGACGGATCAAGAAGATGGAGGAGGAGGGGGTGGTGATGTAGGGTGAAGCGGTGTAGAAGGTGACGGCTTATGGCGTTTGGGAGAGGGAGGTGATGTAAGATCGGGTGATTCAGTGTTCACCTTGATTTGGATCAGTTGTTCCCAAATCCTCTTCTCAACCAAGGACATCTCAGCTCGTTCCCTTCATAGACATTCTTCAATGGCTTCACAAATTTCATTCCAACTAGCATCGTCGCCCATGGTTATGGAAGAAAAATGGGGTGGTTTGTGCAAAACAACATGTATTTATAACAGAAGAATGGAGAGATAAAAGGTTGCTTTAATTTCAAAATTGGATAGGCATTGAAAAAGCGAACCGGCAAGTGAATGTAATAAATGTGAGGCGGTGAACGGGTTGTTGTGGGTGTATGTCGAGGCGTCACATTTAACGCCCGTGATTGTACGAAAATATTGTAATCTCATGATTGCTAAGTACGCAATCTCGATAGGTTGGGGCCTCTCCCACTGCATTCGTAATCACTACGATCAATCGCGAGAGCATCCACGAACTATGAGAAGTCGTAATCGCTACTAGGCTCTAAAAAAAAAATGTAAAATACACGAATGGGGGTCTTCAAATGTACGTAACTCGTGCAATCGTGTATCACCCAAAACAAGCATATCTAATATTATACAAACTAATGAAGGGAATAACTTATAGAATATTGTACAATATTGCTATGGATGAGTCAGTAGGTCGACGATGCCTACGAGTACGTCAGATGTACTCAGGGTCTTTTAGTGACATCGTGGTCACTGTCCCTTGTTCTTCTTTTGAAACCACCAGCTTAAGTCTCTGCCCATTGACTTTAAAGGTACGACCATCTTTGGGATCTTGAATGATTACTGCCTCATGAGGGAATGCTTCCATGACATTATAGGGCTCATCCCAACGACTTCTTAATTTACCAAGGAGTAGCTCCAATCTCAAATTAAATAGCCAAACTTGCTGGCCAAGCTCAAAACTTTTGGGTAAACTGTGTCGATCGTGAAACACTTTTGTTTTAGCCTTATAAATTCGAGCATTTTCGTAGGCATCATTACGTTTTTCCTCTAACTCATTGAGTTCGAGTTTTCGTTGTTCACCAGATGTGGACAACTCAAAATTTAATGCATTGATAGGCCACATAGCTCTATTCTCTAATTCCACAGGTAGATGGCAAGTTTTCCCATACACCAATCGGTAGGTAGACATGCCAATGGGCATTTTATAGGTCATGCGATATGCCCAAAGGGCAACATGTAATCTCATGGACCAATCTTTTCTATCAGGGCGAATAATTCTCTCAAGTATCTTCTTTATCCCTATTAGAAACCTCCACTTGCCCACTAGTTTGTGGGTGAAAGGGGGTTGCGATTTTATGACTAACAAAATACTTCTTGAGTAAGCTATCGCAGTATCTATTACAAAAATAGCTCCCTCCATCACTAATGATGGCTTGTGGAGTCCCAAATTGTAACGACCCTGATTTTTAAATCCTAACTTTGTGGTGTTAGATGAGTTTTGCACCATCCTTGGTGGTAGCACTCCACACTGGAACCTATCCTATTTGAGAAAACCTTATTTAAGTTTAAGGTACGCACAACTCTTCTCATTCTAATCTTCTTAAAAACTCTAGTCATCTCTTTCTTTTCTTCTTCTTAAGAGAACCCTACCCATCAACATCTTCTTCTCCACCCATCTCTTCTCTAAACATCTTAATCTTTTTCTCTAAAAACTATTGTGTGTTCTTCCATAAGAATCATCGTGGTTTATTTTTTCACCATCAAGATCGAGGAGAAAGAAGAAGGCAAAATCATGGACGGACCATTGCGTGGACGCCGATCTTTATCACTCTAATCATCTTCGATCTACCGAATCACGCTTTAAGAGGTGGGCACCCGCTAATCCATCTCGTCCTTCTCAGATCCCGTCGCGTAGGATATGTTTGATGGCATATCGACGGGCTAATAAATGAACCTAGATTTTTTTTCCTATAAAAACTGATTTTAGGATTAATATAATGGTTGATCCTTATTTTAATATAATTTTTATGAATTTTTTGGATATATTTTGGGTTTATTTCGGAACACAGATCTATTCTGAATTCGCGACAGTCGATCAATCGATTTACACTATCGATTGATCCATTAGTTCGAAACCGCGACCAGAAACTTTATATAGTCGATCAATCGACTTATATGATCGATTAATCGATTCTGTGTTAAATTATTTAAATAATCCAAACTGCGTTACCTTATATGTCTAACACCTTAATGTCGATCGATCGACTTTTATGCTCCATCGATCGACCATTAGTTGAACACAGTATTGATTGAGATGAGTTAGTAAGTGTAATGATGACATCTCTTTATAACATTTAAAAATCCTTTTGTTTTATTATATAATATGCGTAATGATGGCATCTCATTATAGTATTTAAAATCCCTTTGTTTTATTATATAATATATCCTATTTACAAGAGACGTGGATAGGGTATATTATTATAAAATTAATAAACGTATGCATACTTATAGTATTATAATATTATATTTTCACATGAGTTGAGGACACTCAAGTACCTCATCTCCATATTAATGTTGCTAACGTCACTACATGCTTATAAAGCATTATTAAATGGGGAAATTTCTACTCAGCAGCGAATTAACTCGTTGTGTTTTACTTTTACCGATGGATCGACACTTATGTCCGATCGATCGATACCGAACAAAACCGAATCGTTCTTCACTTTAAATTACTTTAAAATTGATCGATCGATACCAACCACCGATCGATCGACTCTGACCCGAATCAATTAATTGATATTTTATATATATATAACCGATCGATCGATTCAAAAATTGATTGATCGATTTGCGTCTAAACAGACATTAAACAATATTCCTATTATTGTTTTACCTTATAACTCCACTCACATGACCAAAACTTAACGCACTTTAATTACCCAATGTTTCGATCAATGGTCGTGATACACTCCACTTTAATTTATATCGTCTCTTTTTAATTGAAGCATTTAAATATAGTAAATTATATATACCACTTAATTGCTTCAACGCGACCACTTCAATAAATCGAAGTGTTAGAAATTTGATACCTTTTAACAATCAGACTCTAACCTTCAAGTTATCAATATCATACTTATAACCCCATTCTATAATTATATTGGTGTGATATATAAATAAATATAAGTATAAACATAATCAAATTCTAAGTGTAAATCGTTTTGTGCGTGTGATACTTTTTTTGCTTGCATCCTGCTCAAGGTATACGAGTTAAGGATATGTTAGATCATGAGTACGAGAGTGTATGAGATCATGCCTACGCTTGAACGTAGTATTTCCTTAGGATGGTATTGAAGTGAGGAATACACCGTGTTCACATGCCTTATAACTCATGGTGGTATGGGACCCATGACGAGTCGGTGAGTGCGAATTCAGTGTAATCTCGTATGCGATGGCATATACGGTAACTCGATTACCCCGAGTTCAAATATGATAGTATAAGTTATGAGGTTCAACCATAGGCTTTAGCTTTGGTGAGGTATCTTTTACGGTCACGTGAAACTCGAAATATTGGCATCCATATACGAATGCAACCATCTATGATAGTATGGGCTGTCACACGAAGTACATCCAGGTTGCTACAAAACTTTTTCATTGAGAAGCATGATTTAGGGAAGTTACCCTACTATAGTTTGTCTTAGAATTAAGCGTAAGAGTATGATAAGATACGAGTATGAAATAAGATAAATTATGAGTATAATAATAAGACACCGCTGTGTAAGCCAGCAAAAGACTAAGAACTTAAGTCTCTATGCGTGTCATTCTTTGCGTAACCATCGTAAGGGCAACAACATCTTTCAGCCAAGGTGGATCTCTAGGAGAGCTTATGAGTATGAGTATGTTTATGAGTTACTTTGGCCATTATGTCTCTCTATTGGCTGGATGGAGGAGTATGAGTATGATACGAGGGTGTTATGATATGGTAGTATGATACTATGATGACTCTCACATAGTAGCTTGAGCAGCAACTTTGGCACAGGCCGTTTAGGATTTTATGAGTATGTTAATTACGCTTATACGATGTACAAACATATGTGCGAAAATAATAATAAGATATGATATGTTACGAGTTATGGAGAGGTACATTAGGATATGAGTGTTTAGATCATGGTCCTGCATTTACATTTATGTCATGATACGAGCTTTACGATATATACTTGATTTTGTCATATTTTTTCTGCTTTCATTAAGATATTATATGTATCACTCACTTGATACACCCACAATGCACCTGAGTTGTGACAGCCCGAATTTTGACACCCCAAAATCCGTGCCATCAGCACGACCCTCTAGGCCGTGCCCTGGGTTTTTTACGATACATTGGTATATACAAGCCAAAACTGTAATTAGGGCGCACGTAGCTACTCTAAACAAGTTCTCATATATAAAAAAATCATAGTATTGAAAAGCATTCCTTGTCCCATGCCAATTCATGGGCATAAGAACTTACCCAAAACCATTGGTGATAACTGTTCATCCTAGACGTTTTAACAAAAGAAACGGTATTTAAATACATTCGAATAAAGAGGCTTGACATACCAAGCCGTACCTAATACTCTCAACTCACTCTCAAAGTATGCAGTGGGTTTCCTAGAAGAATTCCTCAGGAGGAGGTTCTGACTCTTCTGTGGACACGTAATCCGAATCTCCTGGATCTGCGTCTCCAAAAGTCTCTGCTGCCGCTAGTCCTGGAACTGCGATGTATAGTCTAAGGGGGGTGAGCTACATCCTAGCTCCGTAGGGAAACAAAAAGAACATATAGATTAACCTTCACACATATGTCAGCAGTTTTAAAAGCATAAATTATCGAGTAATATTTATGGAAAACAGTTGAATAACTGGAATAAAAATAATGTTTTCGACTGTCACTTTGCATGGTTTTGTTTAATCTCCTTGCTGGTTTAGTTGTGAATTTGGCCCAAATCTCTTAAATCTTAACTTAAGTAATCCCCGAGCAATATAGCATCGAGCCCCGATGGAATACTCGCCATCGTCGTCTACTAGACAGTTGTTATATGTATTCCCTGGGAATACTGCCCAAGCCCCTTTCTCATAGGTGGCGGGGTCTATTCTTAAATCTACATCCCTGGGATGTGCTATGAATGTACGGATTGGCCGCCGTACCGGTCACGAATATCCTGCCGAGTCAGTCGTGGGTATCCCACCAAGTCAGTGGGATATTCTAATCAAACCTTAAATAATAAAAATATCGGATGTGCTCTACATATAGTTATTCATCGTGATTGTGCTAATTATATTATATCAAGCCTCATCACATTACTTCTGTTTCACAGTTAGTTTTCATCTGCATCCTTGGGATGCCCCTGATTCTATTGCATCCTTCAGATGTTTACTTTATAATTTTTTGTCCCCTGGGGACCTCAAGACTATCACGTTTGAAACTCACTCACACACCCTTTTTCATAATGATCATGCAGTACTTGACTATTTAATTGAATTACACTACACATGAATTGACGGAATAATGCACATGTTTCAAGAGTATTCCCTATCTCGACGAATTTCAAGGCACGCCTTCTCATAGAGGTTTACACTTCACGATCATACGTCAAACCTACATTTCATGTATTTAGAATATACTTAGAAATGTTACTAGAATCATTGGGGTGCATAACCTCCATGTTTCTTGTACCCATAATTTCAAGAACTGAGTGGTGCCTCGCGTGAGTGAGCAAATTTCCTCGCTCGAGCGGTCACTAGACCTCGCTCGCGCGGTCACTTGACCTCACTCGAGCGGTCACTTGACCTCGCTCGCGCAGTCACCTGACCTCGCTCGAGCGGTTAAATCGAGGTCGCTCGAGCGGTTAAATCGAGCCGCCTGAAGCTTTACTGGGGACCTTACTCGAGCGAGCTTCCCTCTTGTTTTGGGGACCGCTCGAGCGAGCCCAGAGCTATATTTTTACTATTTATCCTCGCTCGAGCGAGCCCTTTAGACCGCTCGAGCGAGGAGCGATGATTTTTGCTCCTCGATCTGATCGAGAGCACTATTTCTCCCTTCATTCAAACCTTAATATCATTAAAATCATTCAACCAACATTCTTCCTATTATCTAAAATATGCCTAAGCATCTATCATGCCTTTAACATACCTCCGACGATGAGTCTCGCGCAAGTTCGATTTAAGATTCGAAATTCTACTAGGCTAACAGGCCTCCAAGGTTCCTCCTCCAGCCTTTTCTCCAATCCTTCCGCCGATTTAAGTCCCAACGAAACCCTAGTTCTTTACTAGGCTCTTCTTTTCTTTCTCTCTATATTCTCCTTCTCTCTATTTAGGTTAGAATAGAGTTACGTAAGGGCTCTTCTCTCCTCTCTCTTTCACTTATATACTTATAAGTTAGAGAAATACTAGTATGTTTCTCACATACACACATAGTGTCTACGGGTTCGTTTTGGTTTCCTTGTGAAACACATATACATGTATATAGTGCATGACGTGCACGTTTCTCAAAAAATTTGGGGTTGTGACATGAGTAGTATGGGGTAGATTGATGGTGTGTCCACTGAGTTTACGTGACTGAGTAAACTCATCCCACGATAATCTAATAGCTGCAGGTGATTATGTCAGTGGAGTAGGCACCGACAATCTAGATCCTATCGATGCCGATTTCATTAATCCCACGGGCATTGAGTACCAAGAGCCTTGGGAGGGCGACGCAGCTGAGTACCAGGAGGACTATAGTGTTGATTTTGATCCGAGTGTCGAATATTGATCATTGCAGACTCGGTAGTGGATTTTGTCCTTATTATTATCGTTCACTTTATGATTTCCTTTATTGGATTTGTCTCCGACTTCGATTCACGTTTTATTGGCAGATTTATGGATTTTATCATATTTATTCAGTATCTATGACCGTTTTTATAATCCAAATTTATTTGTTGGCTTTCACGGATTTAGTGGAACCAGTTATGCGTAAGAACTCTGATTAGGTGTATGTCCGCTTAGCATATCCGGGATATATGCGGGTCATAACTCGTAATTCTAGGCCCTCGGGATGGGGTAAAATTTTGGGTCATGAAACAAATCGAAAGAAGATGTTCTCCCTAATAAAAGAGATTACCACTTTGTGATCATTGGTCTTTGTGGCTGGTGCCTCAACCCATTTTGAAACATAGTCGATAGCCATAAGGATATATATAAATTCAAATGAAGGTGGGAAGGGTCCCATGAAATTTATAACCCATACATCAAAAGTCTCTATAACTAAAATTGGTTGAAGAGGCATGATGTTCCTTCGAGACATGGCACATGCCTTCTGACATCGGTCACAGGCCATACAAAAGTTTTGGGCATCTTTAAATAATGTTGGCCAATAAAACTCCGATTGTAGTACTTTAGCAGTCATTGTCTTCCCACCAAAGTGACCCCACAAGCATAAGTGTGGCAAAATTATAGAATATTGCGGGTATCACCATCGGGGATACATTTTCTAATTATCTGGTCCGAACATATCTTAAACAAATCAGGATCCTCTCAAATATAATATTTTAAATGTGAAAAGAATACATACATGTCCTGTTTGGACCAAGTTGGGGGAATCTTACCTGTAGCCAAATAATTTACGATATTGACGTACTATGGTACCACAGTTTGGATGGTAAAAAGCTGCTCATCCGGAAAGGTATCGTACAAAGATTCTTCACTGATGGTTTCTGATAATTCTATCTCTGACAAGTGGTCATCTACTACATTTTCAACTCTCTTTTTATCTCTGATTTCAAAATTAAATTTCTGCCAAAGTAGGGTCCATCAAATTAGCCTTGTCTTGACATCCTTTTTTTACAATAAATATTTTAAAGCAAAATGATCAGAAAAGATGATGATCTTTGATCCCAATAGGTACTGTCTGAATTTATCTAATGCAAGCACGACAACGAGGAGCTCTTTCTCAGTAGTGGTGTAATTTTCTTGAGCTTCAATCAAGGTTCAACTCGCGTAATAAATTATATGAGGAACCTTGTCTTTTCGTTGTCTGATGACTGCACTTATTGCGTAATCAGAAACATCACACATCACTTCAAAGGGTAGGGAGTAGTCTGGAGACTGAATAATTAGTGCAGACGAGAGAAGTTCTCGGAGCTTATTAAATGGGTCAAGGCAGGCATCATCAAAGTCAAAGGGAACATCATTCTCTAGCAGGTGGCACGGGGGTCTCGAAATTTTTGAGAAATCCTTAATAAATCGACGATAGAAGCCGACATGATCAAAGAAAGATCGTATCTACCTTACTGAAGTCGGTGGAGGCAGATTAGCTATGATATTAATTTTGGCCCTGTCAATCTCTATTCCTCTCTTAGAGAAAATGTGCCCTAGGACTATGCCTTCCTGAATCATAAAATGGCTCTTCTCCCAACTTAACACCAAATTAGTTTTCTCATATCTTTCTAAGATGAGGGCAAGATGATCAAGACAAGTATCAAATGTTCGGCCAAATATCAAAAAATCATCCATGAATACTTCAAGAAATTTATCTATCATGTCGAAAAAAATCGCCATCATGCATCTCTGAAACATTGCCGATGCACTAGATAGCCCAAAGGGCATACGGCAATATACA
This sequence comes from Chloranthus sessilifolius, assembly GCA_021018995.1. Lineage (NCBI taxonomy): Eukaryota > Viridiplantae > Streptophyta > Magnoliopsida > Chloranthales > Chloranthaceae > Chloranthus > Chloranthus sessilifolius. Next base: position 124,947,638 of record CM037586.1, read on the forward strand.
AACGTTCCAAAAGGACACATGAAGGTAGTCTTTTTCTGATCTTCCAGGAACTTGATTGTACCCTGAATAATAGTCCAGAAAACAGTAATAATCCTGACCACAAGTTTTTCTAGGATTTGATCAATGAATGGCAGTGAAAAACGGTCCTTGTGAGTCATCGAATTCATCTCTCGGTAATCAATACATATGCACCAACATGTGGTCTCGCGTACTGGTACCAACTCACCGGTCAAATTTTCTATAACTGTAATTCCATATTTCTTTGGGACTATTTGAATGGGGATCACCCACTCACTATACGAAATCTGACAAATGATACTAGTGTCAAGTAATTTCACGATTTCCTTTTGTACTACTTTCCTCATATTTGGATTTAGTCGTCACTGGCTTTCTTATAAAGTTTTGGCATTGTCCTCTATATGAATTTGATGTATGCATATCAACGGATCAAACCCTTTAAGGTCAGCGACAATCCACCCGATCGCACGCTTATGCTTTGTAAGTATAGCCAACAACTTACTCTCCTAATCTGCCGTGAGAGCATAAGAGATGATTACCAGGAGAGTTTCGTTGGGCCCAAGAAAAGCATACTTAAGAGTTTCGGGAAGTGGTTTCATATCTAAGGATAGAGCTTTTTCAATAGACGGTATCAATGGTTCATTGAAAGTGGTGGGTAAGTGTTTTACCCATGGCTTCCAAGTCCTTGATTGAGAATCACGAGAAGAGGTGTCCAGTAAATAAACCACCTCCTCATAAGTTTGTTCAGATTCTCCCAAGTCTATGTACCATAATGCAGTTTCTAATACATCCTTACACAAGATTAGATGCAATGCTTCTTCCACTATTTCATCTACACAGAAGCACTCCTCATCATCAATTGAGGTCATCTGGTTGGTTGCTGAGAAGACATTTAACTGAATTTACATATCCCCAAAAGAGTCTTCCATCACACCGGTTTTATAGTTTATGCAAGCATTGGTCGTGGCCAAAAATGGTCTACCGAGTATGATGGGAATTTGTGTTGGAGATTTTGAATTTGGTTCCATGTCTAATACCAAGAAATCGACAGGGAAAACAAACTTGTCGACCCCAACCATAACATCTTCGACGATTCCAACCGGCATTCTTTCGGATCTATCGGCTAACTGAAGAGTTACCGATGTAGGCCTCATTTTACCTAGTCCCAATTTCTCATACATAGAGTATGGTAGCAAATTCACAATGGCTCCTAAATCTAGAAGTGCTTTATTAATGGTGTGTCACTAATAATGCATGGAATTGTGGGCACTTTGGGATCCTTAAGCTTGGGCAGTGTTGTGGCTTCCAAGAAGGAGCTTACTTGTTCCGTCAAGAAGACTTTTTGTGATAAATTGTTATGTCCCTTCCTCTTCTGTATGCACATCTCTTTCAGAAAACGTGCATTGGCTGGGACTTGTTTGATTACCTCCAGGAGAGGCAAATTAATCTTCACCTCTTTAATGATTTCAGTAATTGCTTCCATTTTTTTGGGATTTTTATCAAAGGGAGACGATGCACCGAAAGCATTGGGAAAGGGTAACTTTGGTACATAAGGTACTTCTGTTATGAACTTGGGTGTGTCGTCATTATTGTTTTTCATTTTTTCATTTTCTACTTTTTTTTGGGTTTTCTTGTGGGGGAACTTCTTCTGTGGCTTCAGGTTCTTTTTCTTTAATCTTAGGATGACAGCTGGGTGTAGGCATCTCAACCCTATTATCAATAGTTCGATCACTTCTCAAGATCTGAACAGCTTTAATATGTGTTGTGGAAATGGATGTATTCCCCTCAAGGAATTATCCTCCCAAGTTGTCCACAAATCGTGAACACGCTTGGTTACTCTCTCGTTCTATCCATTGCGTATCTAGTTGACCAATTTGGGTTTCTAGTTTCGTAATAGATTGGGTGTAAAACTGTAAATCTTGAGAGAATTGAGCTAGTTGAGATAACTCCCTAGAACGTTGGTGCAACTGTTGTTACAGATTTTTGAGGATCAGGACAACTGTGACATCAACGTCCCTTGAGGACTAAATTGTTGTTCATAAAGTTGATATGGGACATAGGACTGTTGGAAGGTTTGAGGATATTGTGGGTGCATGAAGGGTAATTCTTATTGTGCCACCCTTGCAAAGCCAAGATGGTTTCCCCACTGAGAATTATAAAAATTTCTGGAATTAACCCACTGTGATGCGAATGCCTGCTCCTTTTCTAATAATTCTGAATATAATGGAGCAGCAGGGCATTCGATTGGAGTGTGGATCAGGCTTTGGCAAATACAACAGGGCGAAAATAAACTATCGTGGCCTTGTACTGCCATTATTTTATTTCATTTTTATTTTATTTGATTTTTATTTTAGAAAGCAGGGAGAGAAAACAAATCTGAGCCTCTAGCTTTTATTGTCAGAAGAAGTTTCAAAACCTTCGATCCGCTGCTCCAAATAAACCTGCAAAAGAATAAGAAGTGATTAAAGAAAATAAAAATAGGAAAGAAAAGATATTTGAAAGACAAATACTGGCTTTCAGATTTTTCCGCTTCCCCAACAGCGGCGTCAAAAACTTGACAGCTCTATGAATTATTCTATGTCTTAACTTATTGCAAGCGCACAATGAAAATTGTTGCACTAGTATAGGATCGTTCCCGCGAGGAAGTTTGAAATCTAGAAAACTTCTATTTGCCTTTAAAAAAATAAAGAATGGTTTAATTAAACTAAATTATAGGATAATAAATTTAAATCCTCCAACTTCCAGATTCTGGTCGTCAATCAATCTCCTTCGGTTCTCAGATATCCACAAAAATTAATATACCGTTACGCTATATCTAAGTCTCCCAGATCTTAGGCGTCAATTAAAATCTGAAATTATTTCATTATAGATCTATACTAATCTACAACCTTCCATAATTTAGGCGTCAATTAACAACTAAAAGTCTGTAGATGAAAAGAAAATACCATTACACTAATCTTTCAAATTCTCAACTTTAGTCGTCAATTAAAATCAAGAACTCTCAGATTTTTACAAAGCAGGAAAATGCAAGAAAAATAAATTTAAACTAGAAAGCAATAAAATTGATCTTTCATCTCCCAATAACAGTCGTCAATTGCTCTTGAGAAACTACAGATACACTAAACTAAAACCACACTAAGTTAATCTTTCAGATTTCTCTTAAGCGTCAATTAAGATCGAAAATCCTTAGATAATTATTTTGGGTACCGAACCTCTTATTTATAGCTCATAAGTGATCGGTTTACATCATTCTCGGACTCAAAACAAAGTAGGATTCTAAAACTAAAGTTTCATAAAACTTTAAACTTTCTAATCCTAATCTTCCTTGCTTCGAATAGCAAATGCATACATATCTCTTCCTTAATTTCAGTAGCAGAATCTTCAGGATTCTTATCACCAATCTTCTCAGATCCGTAGAATGTAAGACTTCTAATTTAAGAGTTCTTCTATTCTGTGCATGGCGGTACAACTCTTCACGTGATCTTCAACAGTAATACAAGCTTTTATATACAAAATCGTAAACACAATTTTGCTCTTTCTTCAGTACAATTCCTTGCTCTTCGAACGATCGAATCTTCACTTCGATTTTCTCCAGTCTGAAGCCTTCTTTTGTAGAATCGTGAATATGATTCTTCTTCCTTCTTTAGTGTTTCTCTACGATTTCTCTTAGGATTTGAATCGTAAGCTCTCTTTCAACTTACGAACTGGTGGTTCTACTACTATTTGGATCGTAGTTTCTTGCGATCGCATTTCTCATTACTTTTTGAGTTCATTTTGACAAATATTAGCACTCTCTCTTTTCTGCTTACTATTTTAAATATATGCACATCATCATATCATTAGTAGCAAACTGGGGTCTAATATCACTAAGTTAAGGGTGATAAAATGGTAAATTATGTGACTAATCAATCACTTACTATGTGAAGCGACAACGACAGGGCCTCTACTTGGAAGTGAAATCACCTCGTAAAGAATTTACCTTATTCTAGAAGTCCTTGATGTAGAACTTTCTCATACTCTCATTCGCCTACCATTTTAGCGGCCTTGGGAAGCGGACGAGGCCTTGAACCCTCATTGGGACGCACTTCGGATTGCTCTCATATGCCCAAATCTAATGAATGACATATTGATGATTTTTTTATGGACGGCCTTCGTAGGATATAAAACACGAAATTATTGGATACGACTTTACCTATAGGGTAATAGTATTGCCGTAAATATTGTAATCCTACACAGCCTTTGCCCTCTCAGCTATTCCCTGGTTCCTTTTCATTTTGTCCATGCATTGCAGAAGATGTTTATACGTGGTGTCGCCCTATGGATATTGGTTGAAATTAGAGAGATTATCCATGAGTTCGAGGTAGGGCTCGTCGAGAGTGTATTTTGTGTTTGGGAAGAGGATGGTGGTGAGGGCGAACAATAGACAAAGTTTCAGAAAGTCCTCGTCACCACCCAGCTCGACGCTGTTAATGGATACAAGTATGTGTCCCATCTTTACAAGGTTAAGGCCCCTGAAATATTTATCTCTTATGGTCTGGTCATTGGGAAGGGGCTTGGAGGGAGGGTAATGAGGGGGAAAAAGTTATTCGAAAACCAATTAGTAAACCAAAATCAAATGGTAGAAATCTGATAAAGGCCTTCCCAAAATTTCAAATATTTTCTCGGCCCAAAACTATATGATTGCATCCAGGAGGCCGTTGATGCTTTTCACGTCCTTTGGTGCAAAAAAGGATGCCCTGAAGACAGACAACGAAAGCAAATTTTATCTCTGTTTAGATGTCTCGTCATAGATCTCCTGATACTTCCCAATGGTGCACTGGAGTCTTGATAATCATCTTCAAAATCTGTGAATCAAAAAAAAAGAAGTTTATAGAAGAAGAGAGTAAAAATAGGAGCGTCGTCGCTTCCTCGTCGAGGCACAAGCGCCTCGTAAAAATGCACAATGTTTCACATAACTTGTGCATTAAGGAATCTATTGATGTGACTATTATTATACTGAACCCCTATTGCAAGCACACAATGGAAATTGCAGCATTAGTATAGGATCATTCCCACGAGGAAGGTGAAAATTTCGTATGTTATGAAAACTTTTACTTATCTTTTAAAGATCTAATCTACTGGAGAAATAAGAATAAAAGAATGGTTGTTTAAACTAATTATAGAAAAGTAAATTTAAATCCTCATTCTTCCAGATTATAGTCGTCAATCACAATCCTTCAATTCTCGGATGCTTACAAAAGTAAAGTATCGTTATATCGTATCTCAGCCCTCTAGAATTTGGGCATCAATCTAAAACTAGATTTCCTCAACACAGATTTATACTAATCAGCAATCTTTCTGAAATTTGGGCGTCAATCAAACTCAAGAAAACTGAAGATGGAAAATAAAAAACATTACACTAATATCCTCAAATTCTCAATCTTAGGCGTCAATTAAAATCAAGAAGAATTGAACGTTTATAAAGCAATAAAGTGTATAAAAATAAATCTAAACTAGAAAGCAAAGTAGAATCATCTAAAGGGTCGATCTTTCAGAATTCCTTGGTCTTAGTTGTCAGGCAAGACTTTCAGAAATTTGTGGGTGATTTTTTTTTATAAACTACTCTAAGGTGATCTTTCAGAATTCCAACCTCAGTTGTCAATTGATGCTGAAAATTTCTTGGATAAGTTTTCTCCTATGCCGAGCCCTCTTATTTATAGATCATAAAGGGTCGGTTTATATTATTCGAATTCTAATAATAGAAAACTACTAAGAATAAAAGATTCCTAATATAACTAAAACTTCTAATCCTCGTTCTTCCTTGCTTTGGAGGGTAGATGCGTGCAGGATTTTTCTCTATTTTTTGTAGCCGAGATCTGTAGGATTTTTCTCGTATATCTTCGTCAATCTTCTCAAATCTATGGGTTGCCAGACTTCTAATTTAAGTGGTCTTCTAATTCTGTGCATGGCGGTGTAGTTCTCACGTGATCAGTAGCAACAGAAGCTTCGAGTTTTATACAATCGTAATTATGATTGTTCTCTTCTTCAGTATGATTTCTCAGTTCGATCGATCATATTTCTTTACTTCGTGTCCTCCAGTCTGCAGCGTCTTCTGAGGAATCGTAAATAAGATTTCTCTTCTTTCGGCTTCTTTCGCTCTATCAAGATTACGATTGATCGTAATTCGTCTTTCTTTTAGCTTATGGATTGGGGTCAAATCGTAGCTATTACTACTTTTTGAGTTCATTTTGATGAAGATTAGCACTTGGGCTCTATTCTGCTATCTGTTCTTAATATCTACATATTAGCGTCTCATTAGTAGCAAATTGGGGTCTAGCATCACTAAGTTAAGGGTGATAAAATGATAAATTATGTGACTGATCATCTACGCCCCTATAAGGAGGCACAGAGGCGCTAACACTTCTTCCAAGGAAGGGATGATGCCTTTATTAGGGGGGATATTTGAAGCGGAATGAAAATAAAAGGGCTCTCACCTTGTTATTAGATGTATGAAAAGGATTTCGCCGCTTTGATGTTTCTTACTCGCTCTGAGAAGATGAAAATTAGGAAGGCAAAGATGAAAAGTTATTTGTGAATTTTTAATTCACAAATTTTTCGCCTTAAATAGTTTACTCGAATGGTAATGATCGCCATTGCAAACCACGATATCACGCGCCGTAATCCCATCCGCTCACCCCGCTTCTTATTTAATGTTCTAACAATAGTAATAAATGATATAAGGTCAAATGTTACTTCGCTCAAAATGGTGTTACGTGTCAACTTAAAGGCTCTACGTGTCATATAGAAGGAGCCTTCCATTCCTTGACGGAGCGCTAACGCTTCATGATAGCGCGTTGTAAAGAAAGCAATGGTGCTTCTGAAAGAAACACCATTAATGCTACACATTCAAGCAATAAATGGTCTCCCGGAAGAAGCGACTCAAATAATCATTTCGAATGGTAATGATAGTCATTGCAAATCACGATATCATGCACTGCTTCTCATTTAATATTCTGACAATAGTAATAAATGATATAAGGTTAGACGTCGCTTCACACAAAAAAGTGTTAGGTGACAAAAAAAGGTGTTACGTGTTATTTTTGTAGGCATTGTCCATTCCTTGATGGAGCGCAACTATTTCATGAAAGAGACGCTAGCACCCCATAAAGGAAGCGATTGTGCGTCTATACAGAAGCGTAAGCGCTTCGTAGATGAAGCGAACAAAAAAATGATTTAAATTGGGGTAATAATTGTCTTTTTAAATGTAATGATGACCATATCAACCTCGGATGTCAGGAACGTATCTCCTGCGTTTTGCATTTCTGATTCTGTCAGTGGTAACTATGGTAAAAGCGGGGTTATATGAGAAAAATATTGGATTGTCGCATCAGCCAAAAAGGTGCTACTTATCAAGCTCCTATCAATAGGCGCAAAGACTTCTCTACGCCCGGGCGCATATCTCCGGCTCTCTCTCTCTCTCTCTCTCTCTCTCTCTCTCTCTATATATATATATATATATATATATATATATATAGTTAAAGGCACTATAAAAAATATGACTATTAGTGGCGGCCAAAAACTCCCACTAATAAGAAAAAAACTATTAAAGGCTATTAAAATTATTAGCGACGAAGGTATTAGTGGTAGTTTTTTTGTTAATAGCAACAGTTTTGGCTGCCACTAATAGTCTTACTTTTTGTAGTGAGGGGTCTATATATTCTACAAATTATCTGGAAATTGAGCCATGCACCACCCTTGGCACACTGCCTATACGCCCAATACCAAACTCTATTAATAACAGAGCTGTGGTTTCGTAGGATGCAGCATGGTTCAAAATTTCGGCTGAAATTTCAAATTTTCGGTCAAAATTGGGCATGCCCGAAACCGAAAACAAAATCCAAAATTTCGGTATTCAATGTATGCGTGGGAAAATTTCGTCCGAAATTTCAGCCAAAATTTCAGGTTTCGGTTTCGAGCACAGGTTTCGGTTTCGGTCATGCCGAAAATCAAAATTCAACCAGATATTTTGATCCTTGGTATGGAGTGGAATTGGGAGAATCCTATTGGCTCTTATTAACTATGAAAGAGTCCACATCAGCGTGTGGTATTATTGTAACTTTGTTAGTAACCAAGTAGGTGAGTGTTGAGACTGTACTTCTTTTTTATTTCAATTATATTATTATATTATATTAGCTATTTATTATATTATCTCTCAATATGAAGGCATTTATTTTATTCTATTTTATATATTATTTTACTCAAGGTAAGAAGAAGATGTGGATAGAGAAGTGGAGGGGTGGACCCATGTACGTGCATATGACAATGAAAGGCTCTACGGCTCTAGCACATGGTTGACTCGTCCTTTTTCATGCTTTAAACTTCAAACTACCAACTTCTAAATACCAAGCGGGCATTTGCAGCCGAAGATTCTATCTGTGGAGCTTGAGGTTTCCACTGTTAAAATCGTTAAATACCTTGAATCATAAGATGTAATTGGTTTTTATCCCAATCTTTCAAAATAAAAGGCAGGTGGCATGTGGCTTTGAGCAATCCATGTCATCAAGGTACTTCAAATATTAAACGAAAGTGGGCCAAAAAATCACATTGGAGGATTTTAATCATTCGATCTATATATCTGAAATGAATGGTTATTCATATATTTTTAACTCTTGAAGTTAAAGTACACCAATCGAATGATTAAAATATTCTAATAGGCATGATTTTTCTGTTGAAACATATGTTAATCATGGACTAGTACTTGAGCTACTTGGATTGATCAAATATATGAACAAGGCGGTAGTGCCACAATCTCTTAAAAGATGACTATAGGAGTCGGCCTTTTTTCAAAAGATAATGGCACATTGCTTGAAGATGACTATAGGAGTCGGCCTCTTTTTCAAAGATAATAGCACATTGTGGCGTGATCTTAGAAGTAAGAACTGTGCAACATGATGAGGCGGGTAATTGTGTCCTTTTCTTATATATATATATAAGTTGGACTCGAACCTATGACCTTGACATTGTAATATATATTGTCAACCTTCCATTGTGCTACAAGCTTAAGCCCTAAGTGGATTGTGTCTCCACAAGATGGTTAGAAATTTTGTAAATTATATTATAGAGTAATCAAAAAACTTGGAAAATCTCAATAAACAAGTAACATGTTTAAAATTCTTAAGCTCGTTTTTGGTCTTTGAGTTGCACGAGTTTGATACAATGAACTTACATCTTTTCCGAAGTGTTTTTCCCAAACAAGCTATTAAAAGATTAATTAGAAAATTAAAATCTCAAATATTTAAGCAACAATGCCTTAGATTTTCTATTTGAGCCAGGTCTTTTAAATTGCATCTAACAAAGCTTTGAAAAAAAAGGAAGAAGAAGATGAAAGCAATCCGGTCAATCTAATTAAAATCTATATATTAGTGAGCGGTATGAGCATTAGGTGACTTGGTACTGGGTTAATTTTTGGGGATTTGTACTATGTGAGATTAACATGTATATTGTTTGACAGATGCACCATAATTTAAAAGATTATGACAAGAAACGATCTTTATCCTTTGATTCAAAGACGTCAAATGTCATCCAAAGTTGACAACTATCATGTAAATTCAATATGCCACTAATTTTAAATGGTGCTTGACCACATTAAATCCAATGATAAAAATTATTTTTCGTCCTAATCTTTTAGAAAATTGATCTTGACCTCATGGGCATCAAACCACGTGGAGCCCATGACAGTTTCACAAGGCACACATTCTAAAAAGGTGTCCCAAGTATCAAGAGCGTCGACGTTCGAGTCTGATACCTAATGCCTATATTGTAGGTAAAAATGGAGCCAAGTGCCTTTACCAAAGTAGCCCGTGCCATGGCCTAATTAGGCTTAACAGGCCTACTACCTTATACTAAATAAGTCTTCAAGAGATGATTAAGGGAAGCACAAAAAAAGTTGAAAATTTTCATTTATGGTATGTTATTTCAATATTTCATTCGCGAATTAATCCTTAGCATGTTCTACCTATTATATTACAACGCCCTTTATTGTTTAGTAATTTTAAAATGTCTACACTTGTTAGAAAATAAAGTTCAACCCTTTGCTCCTTTCATCGATGATTTTTAATTGGGAAATTTACCTGATCGACCTTATTAGATACACCTTTTCCGTCAAAGACCCTATATTTTCACCTTTACTCAAACCGACCAACTGCGCGCCGAGTTGTCACCCACCTTTACTAAATGTCAAAATTATCCCCAATATAATAAATAGCCGTCCTTTATTCAACTCATTATTGTTTATCTTTTTTACTTTTTACTTTTTCGTTCGAAGTCGGTGGAGAGGCGGTGTCGATTCGTAGTCGTTAGCGCTCCATTTTTTAATCTTCAAGCTACCAAATCTGTGAGTTAGAAATAAAATTATCTTCCATTGCTGTAGAGTTTTTTCTTCTTCTTTCGACGGTGTACATTTTAAAATAATTTTTTTAAGGTTATTTATATATAGTCGATATTATCGTATATACAATCGTTATCGACTGTCTATAGAGTCGATATCGATTATATATGTAGTCCATAACAATTGTATAGACAATCAATAACGATTATATATATAATCAATATCAACTATATATATAGTCGATATGTTATCTCAGCCTGATTATATAGTACAATTCATTTAAAATTTAAACAATTTGTGTTAGTATGGGACTAACTCCTTTCTTTCTTATTACAGTTCATTTGAACAAACTGTCAAGATGTTCCCCCAATGTCATTTGAAATCTCTACGAATACGCTAGCCCAAGGCGAAAGGAACTACTGAGAGCATCAGTTTTTGGTGGAATATTTCAAATGCCTAAGGGTGTGAGATTTCTTGGAGATGTGGTCGATGCGATGTTGATATTTTAGGTTGAAAAAAATCACTTTCGAATCGGGAAGACTGATGTCTATCTTCGAAAGTTGGGCATTGCATTGATACTGAGCCTTGTCATAATTGGCCTCGAAAAATATAACCCGTCCGTTAAACCACCGGAAAAACAAACCATTCGATACAAATATTTTTGTGAAATGCCTACTAGGAATATTCTCCGATCTCATATAGATGGTGCAATTAGGCAAGCGAAAAGTGATGACGACTTCGTAAAGTTGTCTCTTCTATTTATGTTGTTTATATTTCTTTTTTCCAGGTTCCACCATTAACTGGCGAAAGATCACGTCGACCTCATCGATAACCTTGAGAACTTCAATCGAACTTTGTGGGGTCTCTACATCTACCATGACTTGATCAAGTATATAATGAAGGGCGTGGCGAATAAAAAGACTATCGAGCTGGATAAAGGCTTAAAGACGTACAACACATATGGATGCATATGTGTACTTCAATGGTGGGCTTACGAGATGCTACCAGAAATCTCGCCTATACGGACAGCCCTTAAGGACCCTTTCCCACGATTATTGAAATGGTCGGACAAGACGCAATCGATGATCAAAGGCTAAACTCACGAAAAGGTGTTGAACAGCAAGGTATGATGTCTATTTGATAATTCATATTTATAAAGTTAAAGATGTAGATTGAATTCAATCATCGGCTGCTTAATGAGTCGATAACGATTTCATAGAGGGTCGATACTGATTCATTAAGGAGTCGATATTGAACTCGTACAAAGTTGATAACGATCTATTATAGAGTCGATATCGACTTCGTAAATAGTCGATACCGATCTCGTACAGATTCGATAACGATCTATTAAATAGTCAATAACGACTTCGTAAATAGTCGATAGCGACTTCGTAACTAGTCAATAATGACTTATTAAAGAGTCGATACCTTGCATTTAGAATATATTATCAGTTTAGGAACTTTTATTATGGGTGTTTCCTTTTCTTTCAAAAGATTTGCGCTCTCCTCATACCTGTTGGCTTTGAGTTGGAGATACCCATCCTAAGATAATATCTACGAGGTCGAAAGGTCGTTAGGGGGAAGAGAAAAGAGGTTCACGAAGCAGTTCATGAACCGGTTAAGAAAGCTATGGAAGTTGTGCGATCGAAGAAAAAGAGAAATTACATTCCGGTCGACAATATTAACAAGGAAGAATTTGGCGTCCAATCGACATCAGACGAAGAATCATCTTCAGAAGAGGGCCTCGTCCATGTAGAGAGGCCGAGAACAAGGGGGGCCACGAAGGAGAGCCCAACTGCATGGATCGACAGTCTGGTAATAGATAACTTGAAATTCATCCAAAGAGTGAACCATTTGGAGCGAGAGAATGGGGTCCTCGCAACACGTTACCACTCCATAGAGAAACTATGCAACTCCTTCAATGAGCGGCTCAGTTCAAGGGATGCGGAGTTACAAAAGATTATTCACTACAATATGTTGGTCAGAAAGGACCAGGGGATTCTGAAAGAACTTCTTGAAAATATTTTGGAGGTGACACCTAAGGTATGTGTTATAACGTAGTTTGTATAAGTGAATTTAATTCCAGTCAAGTTTCTAATTCTAATAATGTTATACTCGATGTTCAGGATGCCGCTATTTCGGAGATGATATTAAAGGTATCTGGCACAGCCTTCGATATCCCATCATCCACGAAAAAGCCCACCGATAAGGGACCATCTCCTCCCATGCATGAGGATCCTCCCACGGATGAGGTGACGGCAGTTGTTAACGAGCAGCCTGAGACTCAAGCCGACAAGGGTCCAACAAGTGAAGAGCAAACCTCTTCCTAATTGCCTCAGTAACAAATTGGCCCTCGCTTGAGACCTAGGCAAGGGAAACAAGTGAAAATAATTGTCGTCAAACCTAGGACACATCGAAAGGGAGCCACGACGAAAAAGCCTGTAACGGAGAAGGCCATTGAAGGACTGGTGGTTGATGCTACTGTTGAGCCTAGACCTCTGGCCAATGCTACTGCTAAGCTGACAGTGGAGCAGAAATACATGATGGACCTGTGGAACAAGCCTGAATCTGAGGACAAGTATGTCATTCATCTCAGGAATGATAATTAGTTAGTAGTAGTTTACCCTAGTTTATTATTTTTTACAAAAATTAGTTACGTTGGTCGTTATTTATGCAGCACCGTCGGTGATTATATGTTGGTGGTGCAGTCTTTCAGATGTTTGGCGGGCACAGAGTACTTAGATAATATTATAAGTAAAGTAATCTTACAACTCATATATTTTAGTTATTTCATTATTGCTACTGTAAGGACCAAATAGATAATATAAAGTCGTCGATGAATCTATACATAGTCGTTATTGACTCTACAACGAATCGATATCGATTCTTCATACAGTCGTTATCGACTCTATAAGTAATCATCATCGATTCTCTATACAGTCATTATCGACTCTACAACAAATCGATATCGATTTCCTCTGGAGTCGGCATCGATTGTATATAGAGTCAATGACGATTACTTATATAGTCGATACCTACTCTATTTTGAATCGTTAACGACTAAATACAGTCTCGTTGATGACTCTTTTGAATGTCGCTTACTCCTTAACTGTAAATGTATTAGTTTCAGATAATGGGTGCCTACCTGAGACACTTAGAAGTCATTGATGACGCTATTCATCCTGATGGAAAGGAGAAATGCTTCCTTATGTGCCCCACTGTTCTTACCTACATGGCTTGAACTGAACGATTTTAACGATTTCTTTCTTACTGAAAAATTGTACGAGAAATCGTTCGAGATACAAATCAAATGGTGGGCTGCCCATAAACTGAAAGAGAACCAAGGTAAGAAGTTGCTGTAAAATTTCTTCTTCAATCGGTTTCAGAATTTGTGGGCTCACGATTATAGCACAGTATGCTGTCGACATCTTTATAATTTTTTCAATTATACCCTTTGAGATTATATTACTTTTTTATAAAATTTGTCTCAATTTATTCACAACAACCATTACACTGGGCACTGTGATCGTGAAGGTACTCGAACAATCGATAATGATCGTCGACATTTTGCTTAACATATCTTTCATTATTATTAGCTTAGCATATATGACATTCTACTATTTCGAAACAAATGCAATACCTTCCCGCGATTTTATATTCATAAGGTGACTCCACTAAACTGAACGTGAAGACCTATCCTTGGTCATCTAGTGACTGTCGGATTAAAGCCGTTCCCCGACAGACCAATTCAAGTGATTGTGGAGTGTTTGTGCTGAAGCATGTGGAGTATTTCATGTCGGAGAAAAAATTTGACTTCGCACAACCAGATATGAATAGGTTTAAGGCAGAAATTGGTCATGCCCTGGCTAAATACACCTACGATGGAGGAGGAGAATTGGAGCAGGACTCTGGTGAAGAAGTACCAGTGGTTCCATCCTCAAATTTGTAATATAAATGAAATTTGAATTTGAATATATGATAATTTTTAATATAAATTATATTTTGTATATTTGAATTTCAGTTGTGTATATTCAAATTTCAGTTGTTACTATTAATTATTTAACCACAACTAAGTTAAGTTTCCAATGAAGCCACCATCGACTATATATATAGTCACTATCGACTTTATATAAAGTCGCTATCAATTTTATATACAGTCGTCATTGACTGTATATCCAATCGTCAACGACTCTATATACAATCATCAATGAAGTCATCAACAACTATATATACAGTCAATGACGGCTCATTTGTACATTTCATGGGCCATATTTCTGAGCAACTGTACAGTCTAAAATTATAATTATTACAAAACAAAAAAATCAGGATTCTGAGTTTCTGAGTAAATATACATTATCTCGTTTACATTTCATCTATCACTATTAAAAATATATACTATCAACCCATCGGTCCCACTGCAATACAACTCCTGCGATTGTGACCATACTCACTACAGTACTAACTTCACCCTTAAAGTGTATCCTTCTCTTCCTCGGATGGCCAGCTTGCTTTCGATAATTATAGGGTGGTCTCACTTTCATATTTTTCGACAGTTGCTCCGCTTGAAATTTCCATTGGCTTTTATTGAGGGTGGGAAGTCATTGTTCGTCGTATGATTGTTTAAAGCAAACGGTGAAAAATCACTTATCACAGAAGTTATAGTAATCGTAACTTCTTCGATTGATGGCTGCAACGGCATGCGAGCAAGGTAAATTATGAATGTGCAAACGGCGGCAAGTACATGTCTTCTGTTCCAAGTCGACATGATGAATGAAATTCTCAAAATTGACTTGAAATTGATCACGCCCGTATGGTTGAGCTCTTCATCTATCAACCCATTGCAGCACCTTCTTCATATGCTCGTCTACTTTCGAACAGAGGAGGGTGCTCCATTTCTCAAATATCTGTCGACGCTTTTAAAAATAATCAGTGACTTTCTCTCTACTAGTTCTGATTAAGTCAATAATTGGTTTCTCCCGAGCTATCTTCAGTACATTATATTGTTCAAGCTTTCAGCATTATTCGCAATCAAGGAATCGTACTGCCTTCCTTTCATATATGTGTGTGTCCAATGCTTCGGGCATATATTTAAAATATACTCTACGGCCTAAGGGCTAACAGCATCTTTTTTTATTTTATTAATAAAATGATCAAATCTCTCTACTGAATATGCACGTGCAACGCTCCACCATAGATCCAACACGTTGTTACTATGATACTTGTTTGCTAAATTTTGTGTCATATGTCGCATGCAATAGCTGTGGTATGCGTTAGGAAAGATCCGTTTAATCGCCTTTATTAAACCCTTCGACCTATCCGTAATAATAATGAAATCTTCAGTAAACTCGTCGATTACAAACGCATCTACCCCCTCAAGAAACCACATCCACGTATTCTCTTCTTCTAACTCAACAACGGAAAAGGTTAACGGTAATATATGGCCATTACCGCCTTGCGCCGAAGCTATAAGTAGGATCCCTTCAAAACATCTCATAGGTGTATGCCATCTATAAGCAATATGTGACGAAGTGTATTGTAGTAGCTTTCGATGCACAAGCCAAAACTTTAAAAAAATCTTTAAAACTTACCATCAAGCATAAGTCGAAAGGACATTCGTACATTAGGATCTACCCCCTCCATCTCCTTCACGTATGCCAGTAGATCCATAAATTGCCTTTCCCAACTGCCTCTAATATTATTCAGGGCGAAATCTTTCCCCCTCCAAGCCTTAGAATATGTGATTTGCACATTATATGGTTTTACAATGTCAAATATTATCAACGCAGGTGTGTAGTCGAATTCTTCCATAAGTTTCTCCCGTCATAGTTGGCTACGAAGAAGATTGTTGTATTACGGTGACCATGTTGTCCATCCTTACTAGCCCCGCATGTGTGAGTACTATTGAGCATCTTGATTTTAAAAGAGTCGAGCCTAGTCAATTTAGACGCATGTATTCGCCATGAACAATCAGATTCATAGCATCCGACTATCACTCAATAACTAGCGATTTTCAAGGGCTAGATTTGAAAGTTTTTCTCCACTGCGCCTTTCTCTGAAGATCTCTCTAACTTTAAATGTCCAATTTTGGTATTTAGTTTTCACCTCTTGATTGGAAGAGTCACCCGATGTCTCTGACACTTCGTAATCTCCGTCTACTAGGAGATTATCAATGCCTCTCACAAATTTTTTTGGATCCTCTTTTATAAATCCATCCGGTTCGCCATCATAATCTTTATCTAAGTTATCTTTATTAGTGGGTTGGGGATGACTACGCCATTCACTAACGGTGTTCTCAAGTGATTGACTAGATCCTTCACCGAAGGGATTCTGATGTGATTAACTAGATCCTTCACCGAAGGGGTTCTGGCGTGGTTGACTAGGCCCTTCACTGAAGGGGTGCTCATATGTATAGACATGAGGTTGAGCTTCTCTAGTAATCCCTATCGATGGCATGATAGAACATAATTCATGAGTCAACCAACTTGTCCATCCACCGAAGAAGACATGACTGAAATCATCAGTATCCACCACCCTTTCTAAAGTGTAGTCTAACCCTTGACTACATTGTTGTGACCCATGCATATATTTTAATGGGTCGTCATGCGATTCAACTGGAGTATCATTTAAATCAATAGTTGCTTTCCTGGCAGACATGTTCATCGTAATATCATTGTTATCACCTAACAGGACAGTATCGTATATAGTTCCATCCTTCTCAAACTTACATGGCTAAAATGAATGGTTACTCACAAAATCGGTCCTGCCAAGAGCTACTTGTTCAGCTTCGACTCGGAAGGATGACGGTTCCTTAATGATGAATACCTTTATGACGTCCACCCCGAATTTATAGAACGTAAATAGGGTGGCCAAATCATCAGAGTCCAAAATATCGACAACCACAGGGGTATTCACTATCTTCATAAGGAACTTTATGAAAACTATTTTATCTACCCAAAAAATTGACAACAGACATTCGCCTTATGAATTATTCATAAGAAATATCAGTTGAAATGTTAATAACCTTCCGCCGGCCACCTTCATACAAGACATCATCACTTACAAGAAGGTCATCATAGTGACAGAGAAGAGGAATGCCCACCTCTGTCATCGCCTGTTCAAGAATAAGAAGGAAGGGGTCAAAAGACATATGACACTAAAGAAAGAAGACGATTGTTAACACATATCGACTCTATATACAATCAATATCTACTGTTTATACAATCGATATCGACTGTTTATATAATTAATATCGACTATATATACAATCGATATCGTCTATTTATATAATCGATATCGACTGTATATAGAGTCAATATCGACTATATAAACATTCGATATCGACTGGTTAGCGAATCGATATCGAATATTTATACAGTCATTATCGACTGTATAGACAATCGTTATCGACTGTTTAAAAAATTGATCAAGGAAATAAAATTTTCTTATACTGCACCTTTGAGAGGCCTTAACAAATTGAAAATAGAAACCAATAAAATAAAATGATTTCTTATACTGCACTATTAAGAGACTTTAACAAACTAACAAACTGAAAATAGGGTTTAAGTAGGATACGTCTGTTGGTGCACGCTTTTTCTGGGTTCCTCTCGGTTCCCGTTGAATAAGTGGCTTCCAATTCTATCCTATTGGACTCTAGCAATGCGGTGTATGTGATAAGGTGGGGATAAATAATAATAGAAGGAATTTCCTAAGATGATTTCTAGTTAATTTGCGATCGCCAGCTGCAGATATTTATCGATGCTGCAATACGTCAATGATCACGCGTTTAAACGGGTGTGGGTTACTTCTATACTGAATCGTCCGCCTACGAACGTCAGCAATGGTGTCCTCTTTTAATTAGATAGTTTCAGTTTTTTTTTTAGTTTCCCTTGTTGCAGTTATGGTCGATTTAAATTGTCCTTTTTTGTTGTTGATTATGATTAGGTGAGCTTATTATGATGGGTTATTTTAGTGTGTTGATGCTATTAGGAGTTCAATCATTTTCAGTTTCTTGGTATCATTAGGAGTCCAATTAATATCAAAGTTCTGGTACTACTAAGAGTCCAATCAGTTCCAGTCTCCTACTAGTACTAGGAGTGCATGTGTATCAGTTCTAATAATATTCCAATTAAATAAAAGAGTCCAATTCTAGATAAAGCAAGTACGCTAATTTTATTGCAATTCTATATAAGCAGATGTATTAATTGTATGGCAATTACAACTAAATCACTTAAGGTAATCTTACTAGCATTCTAATTTGAAGAAAACAAAGACTAATTTTTACTACGACTCGGATTGAAACAATAAATCAATTTACTAAAATAGAAATAAATGATCGAAACAATAAAATTAACTCTTTTTTTTTTTAATCATAATCTACGGATCAATTATGGTAAAAATCTAACTAATACTAAACGAAATTAACTTTCCTAAATTCTGGTTGAGATAATAAATTGACTGAACTAGAAGACTGAATTGAATCAAAACAAATAATGATATGAAGGCCTATTTGATGCAATTAGCCAATTATATTGAAATAGAAAAAATTACCTATAATTAACTAGTTAACCCTAAACAATCTAAAAAAAAGGGGGTTGGGCCCACTATGCTAAGGAGGATTGGCCTCGTTCTCTTGTACCCTCCGTAAGCTCTCGTGGGCAAATCGGATGGCTGAGATAAAAGATAGATCAATAGTTAAATAATAAAAGGGGGACTTTTATAATTGAGTTCGAAATTATAATAAGAAATTAGATTGAGAAACTAAAGTTATGAACTAAAATTTATATTTTTTTTTATTTTTGACGGTATGAAAATATAGAATTAAATTATAAATTATAAATCTAGGACTGAATTCGAGTCCGAAATCAGAAAAATCAGGCCATATGATTAAGGACTGGTTCTAAACTCTGAAAGTCAAAATCAGAAATTAATGATAAGACTATAAATTAAGATTTTAGAGTAGAATCAGAGCATAAGGTCGATATATTTGATCGCTAGATTAAGGACCGGTTCTAGAAACAGAGAACTAGAACCGGATATAAAGAATTTAGGTCCGAAGAGGGTGCTATGGTCTAAAAATTAGAAATAGAATTAATTAATTAAACTAAGGGAAAATCCTAAGTCTAAAATAAAATTAAATTCTTACCTAGGGTCGGAGCTGTGGAGAGAAATCTCGAAGTTCGAATCTCAAAATATGGCTAATTTGCTCTAGGGGGTTCGCTCTCGGAACTCTCTGGTTTTGGAATTTACGGTCTCTCCTCTCTAAATTTTGTAGCCTCTCTCTCTCTCTTCGAGAAAAAGATTTTTTATAGGTTTTCCTTCAATTACGCGATTGTTTTCGGGTGCTTAATTGAATTACCCGCCAATTTTCTAGCGCTTAATCACTTTGAGTCAATCACCAACTCAGTGAGCAACTGGCTGAAAGTGAGCGGGTTTCCTAGTCCTAACAAAATTAGGGCTAATTGTGCGCGTGATGGGACGTGCGTAATCTAATTAAGCGTGTTACCTGAAGCGCTTAATCGAGGAAACGTAGGGGTCAAGGGTAGGAGACTAGGTTGGGCGTAGGCCAATTACGTGCTGATAGTGTAGCGCTCAATCCGATCGCGCGTCTGGTTCCAGGCGCATAATCGAGTCTCAAAACGGTCTGTGAAAGAAAGTTTGGTCTGAAAGGGACTGATTGCGCACTTGTGGTTCTGCGCGTGATCGAATTACGTGTGGGTTTTCAGGCGCTTAATTCAGGATTGTTCGGGTATGGTCTCAAGAATGAAATGCAGGACTATTATTTTAATCTGCATCCCAAATATATACTATTGCTTAGTGTATAGCCTCCCTACGTTGGGATCTGAGCCACATAGCTATTGTTTCAGCTTATGTTCAGTCATGTACTGCTGCATGGTCCTGTGTCGAGGGTTAAAAAGGTCGAGGGCTGACCAAACGAATTCGTGTACTCCGAGAGGACCAAATGAGGGTGTCTACAGATGCCCCTCGTCGGTGCGCTCTTGCAAGGTAAAAATGCGTCGAAGAAGTAGACACCCCTCATTCAGAGGTGCCTTCCCATTCCTTGGGAATTCACAAATGTGAATTGGTGATGCTGACATGACAAGATTGGCTTTCTTATCTATCAGCACAAGCTTTAATGGAACATCTGAAGGGCAAATGGTAGCTGTCGAAGGGCACATTCCAGATCTACGGGTGCATGGCGCATCCCGTCGCATGGCGCGAGCTAACAGATAGATTTTACGCAATCGAGGGATCGAGGTGTTAATTAAATGTCCATAAGGTGCAGAGACCGATAATACAAAAAGAGATGAAATAGTATGTAATATCGAGAGCTTTTGTAAGTCATGTCAGACCGGGGGCATCATTGCTCACACCAATGTGCGTCAAGCGTTCCGTTTCCAATAGGCATTTGTAAGTTCTTAGATTGAGTATACTCATTGTTTGGCTTTCTAGGGGAATGGTTGATTTGGGTTGGTAATTGAGGTAAATTTTGTGAAGTGTGCTTAGTTGAATTCTGCGCAGTGGCATATGCGCTTGATTCATCTGGAGTCGTTATTTGTTTTTGCATCTGAATAAGTGATTCTGCATAATGGCGTATGCACTCGATTGTGAGTTCAGAGGTATTGGGAATTAAAGGTCAAGGCTAAGTGTAGTTGGTTGTGGTATTTAAAGAAAGGTGTATTTTGTTCATTTTGTTATTTTTTTATTTTTATTTTTATTTGTAAGAAAGTAAGAGAAGAAAGATTTTTGAGATAAAAGATTTTAGAATGAGTAAGGGGTTTTAAAATTTTGGGGATTTTAACTTAAGATCAATTCGGTTGTAAAACGGCAGAAAACGTGACTTCCGAGCTATCACTGAACATATCCACCGATACGAGATTTGTGGACCCGACCGTTCATGTGGTTGTCAAGACGACACGTGGCATGCCAGATACTCCATCTAACCTTCTCGACGAATACTGATGATTGTCTCTTATGGGAGGACTACAGTAATTCGCGAGTTGAGAGAGACGGGTTTTGAAAATATTTTAACTTAATCATAGATAATTATAATTTAGAAGAAATATCGAGTAATTGAAAAAGGGATAATACTTACCCGGGGGTGATACTTACCTGAATTGTGCGATGAGACCTTGGGAATATTGTAGCGGTGATACTTTGGCAGTTTTGTAGCATCGCGACGGGACTTGGTGGCTATCATTGTAATGCAATGTTTCGGGTGCAATATCGTAGTAGGGTACCCCGGGGATTATTTTTTTTCCCCCGCTTGTTGCTTAAGCGGTGGTTGGCGGTTGTCGACGTGACGTCGCGATGGGGCCTTGGTGATTATAGTGGTGACGCGATGGGACTTGAGAGGTATTGCTGGGATGTTCGCGCTGTAGCTTGGCAGTAGTGAAATGCGATGGGACATGGGAGGAGTCCCACGTCTTCCTGCCTTTCTGCTGCAATTGCGTCTGGTAGGTTTGTAGCGAGCACTTCGGGAGGAGGGTCTTTGTTTCGATGATGGGACGTGCTCGTGCTTTCTCCCACTCTTCTTTTAGTGTGACCAATGTTGTTTGAAATATTTTTTTTTGGGTAGTGGTGTCCAATATGGGAAGTGAGCTAAGCGTTATGCTGGGTAAGGTGTTCATGTGATAAGTGTTTTTAGTTTCTTTCTTTGGCAGATCTTGGGTTCTTGTCAGATTATGTTGTAGTTGCGTTGTGATTGACTTAGTTTTTTTTTTTTTAGTGTATTTGCATTTTCGAGAGATTTGTTTTTGGCTTTTGCGATGGGCCATGAGGGCATAGCTACAATTTTGCGATGGGACACCAGTGAGTGACGGTCCCTTTTCAATCTGAATGGCTTATGAGGCTATGCGATGGGACAAAGGGGACTCTCGCTCGAGAAGGGGTAAATTTCAAGTAAAATCAGGAATTAAGCGCCTGATATCAGCCGCTTAAACTAATTACGCGCCCGATTTCAGGCATGCGATTCAGGATCTAAAGGAAGTATTTACGCATGTGTAGGTTAACGTGTGATTGGATTACGCGCTCTAATACTTGCGCGCGATTAAAGCCTCACACGGTCAGTGTACAGGTGATCTTTCAAATTGCGTGATAAAAGTGAGTCATTGGCGCTACGCGTTAGGAGCGCAGGTTTTCAATTGAGCGCGATGTTCCTAGCGCGTGATCAGATTCAGCGCATGTTTTTAGGCACGCGATTAAGGCCGTACTCTATATAAGCAAAGGAGTCTTCATTTACTTTTCATTCTCGAGTTTAGTCTCGAGTCTTGACTTTTCTTAGTGTTCTAGCGTTCTGAGATTCATGTCTCAGCGATATTGAGTGATCTAACCATCAGATTGGGATGGGGTTTGTTCCTATATTCGTTATTTCACGTGATCTTCGTGCTACTGTGATGTCCGGGGATAGTATTATTTTGAGAATAGGCAGTGTTGGGAATGAGAGCGTCAGTCTTCACACCGTTCCTTTTTAGGGAGCAGTGAAGGCAGCACTGATGGGGCGGCAGTGGAGGAAGTGAAGATGGTGGGGAGAGGAGGTGCTGTAAATGGAGGGATGTATTACCCAACCAATCCTTTTGTCTCTTCTGCCGGTGGCTCGTTTAAGTTCTCTAAGTCTGGTGACAATATTTCTAAAGCCTCCGATTGGATGTTCTGCTCCTCGTTTTGGCTCATCGTAATTTTAGTTTTCATTTTAAGTTGTATGTTAGATTTTAGGTTTTCATTTTGGGTTGTAATTTGGGAGGTATGCCTCCGGTGAAACTTGTAAAACTTTAAATTATAAATAAAAAGGCATTTTTTTTATTGTATATTTTCACTGTCCCGTTGGTTGGCTTAAATTTTTATCAATTAATTAACTGGACTTATTTTCTTTATCATAGTTTTAAGATTTGAGTTAGCTTATAGTTTTAAAATTCGTTATGAGAATGACCCAAGGTTTATTCATTCATCCTATTAGGTCCTACTTAGTAGGTTCACTTGATTTTATCAGGCTTGTTGGGGCATTTTTTTTATAACAAGTTAGATTTTGTCCTGCTTGAGTTTTTTTGTTTGTTTGAGGTTTTGGTCTTATTGAATGTAGTTTGTTTTGTCTGAGGTGTTTTATTTTATTCAAGGTGTAATCTGAGATGATACTTGTTAGAATGTGAGTTTTTCATGGGTTCTAGATGGCGGTTGGGTGTTTCAATCCTATTGATCTATCTAGACTTTGGGAGTTTATGCTTTTAGAGGGGCAAGTGTTGTGTAATTATTGATTCATCTTAGTTGTCATGAATTGTCATTAAAGTGTTGTGTAATTATTGGTGCTATCAATCCAACTCGAAGTGTCACCCCATCAGGGGAAGAGATGGAAGAGAAAAAGGTGGTAGAGAGGAAACCCAAGGATATGGCAAGGTCAGAGTTCTCGTGACCGATGTCTATTTTTCCTCGGTAGGCTCTATGGATTCAGTGTTAGTTGCTCCTCATTTTTAATGTGTCTAAGGGGAGTTTTTAACAATAGATCCCACAGATCCTGGGTGGCATTCTGTGAGTCACTCTTCCTTTCCTATCAGTTCGGGGCAAGGGGAAGAGGCCATCACGGTTAGAATTCGCTCAGTGTGCTTTCCTTCTTCGAACTTCTCCGAGATTTCTAGCTTCCCAAAAAAATTCGGATTCAGGCATTGCCTGAACGTGCTGATTTTAGCATTCTTATTTTAATTGTATATTCAGAGGGTATGCCCTCTGTGTGTGTTGTAATTGTTTTATTGATCTATAAAGTGGTTGTGTTCTCTATATCTTTTGTCTTGTTTTGGTTCGACTCTCTCAGTATCGTGTTTGACTCATGTGATGTTTATTTTTTTGAATTTAATTTAATTTAGATTTATTAAACTCAGGGAGCACCAGGGGTAGTTTCCCTTTTTTTTTTTAGCTTTAGCTTAAGGGATATAGAAGCGATGGGGGGCATTTTTTTATTGTATATATTTTTTTGTTAGAATGTATGAAAGATGGGGGCTACCTTTTCTTTTTGGTGTAATTGATGAATGTGAAGGAGAGGGCATTTTTGTCATCCGGTCTTAGTTTTGGGGAGCTCACTTTTTCTTTCGGGGCGCGTGTTTCTTTAAGTTAGAAGTATTTTGGTGGTTTCACCAAGGGTGTAATTCGGGTCGATAGTAAATGTCAGGAATGTCCTAATTTTGGGTTTTGGCTTGCTGTCTTGAGTGTGAAAATTTTGTTTCTGGGCAAATTATGCGCTTATCCTCGAGCGTTTAATCTAATTATGCGCCAAAATTTGAGCGCGCATTTTGAAAAGGTGAAGAGTTATTATGCGCTAGTTCATAGGCGTTTAATTCATTTAAGCATTTGAACCTATGCACAGGATGAACACGACCGCTGGCATTCCCGCGCCGACGTGTGGGCATTTGAGGTGATTACGCGCTCTTAGTAACGCACGTGATCAACCGGTCGGATAGATGTGAGCGGGCGCCAAACCATTTGCGCGCTCATCGGTGGGCGTTTGATCCGAATTAAGCGTTTTATGAGTGGCGCATGATTCAATTGAGCGCTTTATTTCAAGCATGCAATTCGGGCGACTTCTATAAATAGTTCAGAACTTCTCATTTTCATCACGCGATCTGTTTGTCATTGATTTTCTTGTTTCCTAGTTTCTGAGTGCTCGTTTTTCATATTTTCGTGATATCCTGTGATCCGGTCGTCCGTTTCGGGTGCCGTTTCTTTCATTTTCTTCAGTTTTTTGAGCTCTTCGTATCAGATGGAGGGTGAGGGTATTGGTCGCATTTGAGGAGGGCCACCTCACAGCGAGTGTGTGGGGAGCGTTGGACGCCCTCCATAGGGCGATGGAGTAAATGGGGCATGCTCCTCATCCTGATGAGGAGATATTGTGTTCTTTGACTGAGTCAGTTGTTAGGGCCAGGGCAGCGGAGGATGAGTTAGGAGTTCAACTACCAGAGGCTCGTCAGCTCCTGGTGAGTTAGTTTATTGGTTTTAATTCGTCCATTTGTTATATTGGTTTATTCTGGTAATGTTTTTAATATAGTGGTCTTGTTTTTATTATGGCTAGTCTGAGAGAGAGTCTGAGGTTGCTCGGTAGGCAGCGATGATCGAGCTGTTGCGCAGCCAGCAGTAGGCGGGTCGTGCGGTGGAGGATAGTTTACATTCGAAGATCGAGCGATTGGTAAGTATCTTGTATTGGACTTATTAATTGTTGACGATTCTGGGATCCTCTCTAATGTTGGCATATTGGTGGAGTTTTTAGATAGTAGAACTTTCCGCTGCAAGGGCTTCGGCTCGAGCATTTGATCCTTCTTCAGTGGCCTCCTCCAGTCAGGAGGATTCAGCGATAGCTTGTCTACGGTCTGAGTTGGAGCATTGGGTAAGTTCCATCACTCTTCAGTCTACTTGTGTTACTGTAGTGGTTTGTTAGGCGTTATTTTTATGTTGGCTTGATGGTTTACTAACGTGTGTCGGTGTTTCAGCGTCGGGTTGCTGAGGACTTGCAGATGAGACGACCGCCGCCTCTCTATGTTCCGAGAGTTAGGTATGGTTCAGTGTAACTTAGTTTGGGTCATTCATTTCTATTTATTCTAGCGTGTTTGTATTGGCTTGTTGTTTGTTGTTTTTTTTTATTGTTCAGGCGATTCCGGACTCCGCTCCCGAGGCTCCTCCACAGGGGTCCGCTCCTATCCCTACCCAGGTATGTTTTAGTCATTGGGTTCATAACTTATTTATTATCGTAATATTTATCTGATGTATTTTTTTATTCTCATTACAGCCGCCTGTGTTTGCTGTTCCTCGGGTGCCATCTGTCGATCCTGTGACTGCGGAGACAGTCGAGCGACTTCTGGGAGAGAGGCTAGATCTGGTATATATATTTTTTTCATTTCGAGTTTTATTGTTGTTCATATATACATATGTTTGCTTCCTTTGATTCAATAGAGTTATACAGGTTCATTAGCTCGAGGAGGCACGGCTAGAGGCAGCGCGGGCGCACGCCACTCTGGAGGCGAGACGGGTCCTAGGAGAGGTGGAGAGTCGTGAGGATCTAGTGGTCGAGATGTTGGTCACGCAGAGGACTCATACGGAGGCACTAGCGGTAGCGTGTCGAACGACACGGGTAGAGATGCAGGTGTCCCTGGATTAGTTACAGTATCGCCTAATGAGGGGCGAGCGGGGGTCACGCAAGTCGGCTAGTCATCATGAGGGGTCAGAGTCGAGGGCTACGAATTCTTCAGCTAGGCAGTCTCGTCATACCTCTTGCAGTCGCGACAGGAGCGACAGTCATGAGGATTCCGTCATTCGGGGGAGTCATGCGAGGCTTCCTCCTTATTCTCAGTCGAGGCAGTCGGTCAGTCAGGCTAGTGAGGGGGGTACAGTGGTGGGTCCTCACTGTTTAGAGGTTCCAAGGACTTCGGATGCTGGGATTATGTTTTCAGATGATCAGTCTACGGACCTCCTGGCTGATGATACCGGTGATAGCGACGCTCATCCTCCTCAGCGGCAGCGTAGGGATTAGGGGTGTGTGTACGTTTGTTTATATTTGTTGTATGTGTGTTGTATATAGGGGGAGTGTCCCCGGTAACAAATGTTAAGAAAAAAAAAGAAAGGACTATTTTTTTGGTATATGTCTATATATATATATAGGGATTTTTGGTTCAGATGTACCCGATTTGCTTCTCCTCCTTTGATTACCTTTTGGTATTTTTTTTTTGCCTTCGGTGTCGTCAGCCGTCACTGGGACTTGGATGCTTTCTGAGCTGGCCTGGTGCTAGTTTGAAGGTCGCTTTGCGTCTTCACATGTAAAGGTAATGCTATCAGTAGTTTTGTTCCCCCCCCCCCCCCCCCCTTGTCAGTTGTCAAGGGGGGAAAATATCTCAAACCAGGGCCTGGTGATAGAAAGGTGGATAAAAGTTTTTTTTCTTTTTCTCTCTTTTTTTTTTACTTTCTCTCCTTTTTTTCTCTTTTTTTTTCTTTTTAAAAAAAAATAATAATAAATAGTGCAACAGGGAAAGTAAATGACAATAAAAATAATGATAATAAAAATAAAAATGCTCCAACGTAGAAGCGTGGTTGAACTTGCAGTACGGTATTTTGATAGTGCTCTTTGAGCAATATCTTCATCATTCTTCATCTTTTTCGTAGTTAGATTAGCGTTTCTGATATAATTTTCCTTCTTCCTCAAAAAAATGCCCCAGCGTATGGATGCAATGGAGCTTTCTTGGGCCTTAGATATGCATTTTGGGTCTATAAATAGTCATGAGTATTAGGTAAATTAGTCTTATAGAAAAGTGCATCGGTACTGTCTCCGAATCGGGGGGTGGTCCTTCGATTAATAGCGTACGGGAGTCTATCTTAGGGTATTGATCATCCTATTCTGTGGTTATTCAAGAAAAGCATGGTAAGTATAATGGGTGATCGCATCAATTGTCATTCAGTAGTTTTCAGTTTCATTCCTAGGAATATCCTGTGAAGTCTTAGATTCATCGTCCAAAATAAAACTAGAAGGGGGAGAGGTAAGGCTTAGTGATATGGGGAATAGTTCGTAACTAACACCTTTTCAAAAGGGATAAATAACAATCTTCTCCTCTGAGGGGTATGGAATGCCATGATCGAGCTCTTCGTCATGTTTCGATACATCAAAATCTCGCATTCTATGGCTAGAAGGGATTTATCCTCCTCCCGCCACCTTACGACGACATCTAGTAGTATGAGAATATCAGGGATGCCCTCGCTGCTTGCTTATACACTTTCAGTAAAATTACCGGAGATGTCCTCACGGCTTGCCTATGCTTCCTTGAGTTCATTGACTTGTTCATTCGTCGTAATGCTCTTGCTCGATATTTTTTTTTTTTATGTGTACATTTCTTTTGAAAGCCTCCTGCTGGCGCAAGAATAATGAGTTTTGATTGAACCTAACATCTTCATTTTTTTGCTCTAACGTCTCCTCCAATGGCAGGGATAGGGAATGAGAATCGGGTGTTTCTTATGCTTTTGAAAAAAGTTTTAGATAGGTCACTAATCCTTCAATCAAATCGCCCGAGTGTAAATGGTGGGCAACAAGTCAAAGATTTTAAGGATATTCTAAGGATTGAAGACATACGACCAATGAATGGGTCATGATGACTATGGGGATGATAAGTATAAGTATTTTAATCATGGGATGTGATGATCTTAAGACTAAGGATGGTATTTTCTAAGGTACATGGCATTCCAGGGGCTAGGGAGCTCTTCCCCATCTTGGTTCGCCAATTTGTATGCATTTTCAGGGTATGCAGCTGTTATAACGTAAAGGCCTTCCCAGTTCGGTTTCAGTTTTCCTTTTTGATGGGCGTGTTTGGAAGGCATAATTTTCTTTAAGACTAGCTCGCCAATGTTAAAGGTTCGTTCAAGGACTTTCTTATCATAGGCCCTAGCCATTCTACTCTGATATATTTGAGCATGATCAGCTGCCCTTAGGCGTATTTCATCGAGTCACTCTAACTGAGTAAGTAAAGCAATTCTCTTCTCATCTAAGGATAGCTCATCATCAAGTTGGATGCATAAAGATGGTACTTGTATCTCATATGGTAGGACTGCCTCCATCCTATAGGCCCAGAGTGCTTCCAGTAATCGTTTGGGTCAGTCGGCTCCATTACTTGTTTCCACAATTCGTTTCAGGATTCGAATCAGCATCTTGTTTGTAGCTTCTGCTTGTCCATTGCCTTGAGGGTCGAACGGCGATGAGTGACACAAATCAATGTCGTACATCTTGCATAACTTCTTCGTCTTTTCTGCAATGAATTGTGGTCCGTTGTCGGTAATGAACATCCTGGGTACTATAAATCGGGTAATGATATTTCGAACTATAAACCTCACGAGCATCAAAGCGGTGATTCTGACATAAGACTCGGCTTCTACCCATTTGGTGTAGTATTCAGTTGATGTAAGTATGAACGCATGCTTGTGAGTATTCCCAACGGTGTCTGTAAACAGTTCAATGATGTCGAAGGCCCATATCGAAAACGGCCACGGCGAGGTCATAGTGTTTTGCGCAACTGATGGAGCTTTGATAAGTACAGCGTGCTCTTGACATTGTTTGCAGGATTAAACATAGAGATGACAGTCTCTAATCATCGTCGGCCAAAAGTAGCCTTATCGTGTAACTTGATTGGTGAGTCTTTGTCTACCGGAGTACGCACCGCCGCCGCTGGCATGTGCTTCTCGGATGATGTATTATCCTTCATCAATTGTGATGCATCGCAACAGTACTCCTTTGGTGAAGGCTTCTTTGTATAATGTTTCATCGAGTATACGAAATCAGGCGCATCGATTTCTTATAGTCTTTCGTTCGATCTTCGTGGCATATGAGAGAACGTGTTGATGTTTTAAGAAATTCCAGATATCAAAATACCATGGTTGTCCATCATCGATTGGTGATTTCTCGAATTTAAACGTAGCAACTTCGGTTTCTGTTTCAGCGTGATTTTCTGGAGTGATTATTTC
Organism: Chloranthus sessilifolius; assembly: GCA_021018995.1. Lineage (NCBI taxonomy): Eukaryota > Viridiplantae > Streptophyta > Magnoliopsida > Chloranthales > Chloranthaceae > Chloranthus > Chloranthus sessilifolius. The sequence continues at coordinate 124,977,489 of CM037586.1, forward strand.
TTTTGATTTCGCACTAGCAGGGAGAATTGGTAGTTTCCTTGTAACGGTCCATGCTACTTCGTGGGTGGGTACTGTTAATCTTTCAATGAAGAAGGTCTTGGTATTTTGGCCGATAGGTATCTGGATGACAGAGGCTAGTGTGGCTAAGGAATCTGCTAACTCATTTTCTAATTTAGGGATGTGTGTGAAAGAGATCTTTTCAAATTTCTTCATCAAATATTGAGCAGTCTCTAGGTATGTCATCAATTTCCTTTCCTTAGTTTTCTATTCTCCTACAACTTGTGAGATTACTAGTTTGGAATCGCCGATGGTCTTCAACTGTTTATTCCCTAATTATAACGTTGTCCACAATCCAGTTATAAAAGCTTCATATTCTGCAACATTATTGGTAACAGGGAAGTCTAGTTGGAAAGCTTTGGGTATCACCACTCCTTTCGGGCTTAGAAAAACTATCCCGATACCCTTCCCTTTGTGATTTAGAGCACCGTCGAAATAGAGTCCATGAGATTTTATCGGGCTCTTCATCATGAATTGTGAGTAAGTCTTTATCGGGGAAGTCCGCGTGTATGGGTTCATCGTTCCGGAGTGGAAGATCTGCGAGGTAATCTGCAATGGCTTCCCTGATGAGGCAGGTTTTTCCAATATGTACTTTAGAGGATCCATTCGGGCTAGCACTAGTATCTTATGTGCTCCGAAGTAATGTCGTAATTTAGTTGAAGCCCATACCAATGTGAGGTATGTCTTCTCCATATGGGTGTACTTTCATTCGTATTCGACCATCATTCTATTAAGGTAGTAAATAGCCTTCTCTCTCTTATCATCTTTTTCATATTGTCCTAAGATTACTCTCATCGCTTTATCGTTTATCGAAAGGTATAGGATTAGGGGTCTTCCGGGAATTGGTGGCGATAGTATTGGCATGTTAAAGAGGTATTTTTTAATCCTATCGAAAGCTTGCTGGCATTGGTCATCCCATCTGTACTCGGTCCCTCCTTTAAGTAGTTTGTAGAAAGGATCGCATCGGTCTGAATGCTGAGAGATAAATCTCCTAATGAATTGCAATCTTCCTATCAAACCTCGTAATTCCTTGATATTGCTAGGAGGTGGCATCTCTAAAATGGCTCTCACTTTTACAGGGTCAACTTCAATCCCTCGATTGCTAACTATAAAATCAAGTAATTTTCTGGAAGTGACTTCGAAAACACATTTCTTAGGATTCATTTTTAGTTAATATTTCTTAGCTCTTTGTAGCACTAGCCGGAGGGCTTCAGCGTGTCCTACTCGCATTTAAGACTTCACTAATATGTCATCAACATAAACTTCTACACACTTATGCATCATGTCGTGAAAATTAGTCATTATGACGCATTGATATGTGGCTCCTATATTCTTGAGCCCAAAAGGCATAACGACGTAGCAGTAAGTTCCCCATGGTGTGGTGAAAGAAGTCTTCTCTTGGTCAGACTCTGCTAACTTGATCTGATTATATCCAGAGAAACCATCCATGAAGGATAACATCTCATGTCCAGCAGTATTGTCAACAAGAGTGTCAATATATGGGAGTGGAAAGTCATCTTTTGGGCATGCCTGATTGAGGTTTCGAAAGTCAATGCAAACCCATACCCTGTCGTCTTTCTTGGCGACAGGTACTATGTTGGCAACCTACTCGGGGTAGAGGACAACTCGAATGAATTTAGCTTTGTGTAATTTGTCAACTTCCTCTTTGACTTGAAGGGCTGTTTGGGAGTGCATCCGCGGAGTTTCTGCTTAACAGGTTTCGCATCGAGTTCTAAGACAAGACGATGTTCTACTAGACTTGGGTCTAAACCAGGCATGTCCTCGTAGGACCATGCGAAAGAGTTGAGATGTTCCTATGGGACTTGTACAATTTGTTGACGTTCTCTAGGATTGAGAGTCGCACTAATCAACAGTTTCTTAGGCTTCTCGTCAGTGCCAAAATCGATTTCCTCCGTGAGTTCGGTGGCAGCCTGGGTCTGTTCATCAAAATGTTTAATAATCCATCGGAAGTCTTGAGTCTCATCAGGGCCAGGTGTTCCTCCTTATCCTCGATGAGCTCATATACTGTGAAATTACTAGGCTGGGGATTTAATTTTGCACAACGAAACTCTTCATCGGTTCAATTTATGATCGAAAGATCTTTGGTAAAGTGAAAGTCAAGGCTATTGATTCTTTTCTCGAAGTCGTGGAGTATCTCTTTCGGTATGATAACTAGCTTATTACTTAGCCTGAAGGCTTTGCATCCTTGCGCGTGAGACTAGTCAAGAGTCAGAGGAGGGAAGTCCCCTCGTTGACTATAGACTTGAGTCGGGATAAAGAGTTCCCTTTCTTTTTCAAGGTTTTCTGATTTTTTGGGGTTTTGTATTTCTAGCTTTTTAGGGTTTTCTATGTTTTCTATTTTTTTAATTTTTGATAATAAATATGGTATAGGGTCGGTGGCCTCAAAAGGCACCGGGAGAGCCGCTTCCTCTAGTTGAGGGAGCGAGACGGCTGCTGGAGCCGTTCGGGCGATCCTTCGATGAATGCGAACTTGTTGTAAATTTGGCAAATTTTTTTTTTTGAGTCCTCATCCAATGAGATTTTTTAAATAAGTAATGCTGATGACAAGGGTATCATAGTTCGAGTTTCTTCTACTAGGTTGATTGTCTCTTCCCCAAAGAAGCTCGAGAGATTATAATCGATTGAACTATCGTCGTCGAAGTTATGAGATGATTGTCCTTCCCGCGAGGGGGAATCTCCTAAAGGGTCCCCAGGGGGAGGGAGCGCTTTCTCTTGATCTTCATAATATGTCGGGATGAGCGCACATGCTCGGCAACGGGGCTAGTAATGGTAAGAAATGCAGGGAGATTCCCAAGGACATTCCCATCCTTCCAAGTTAGAGTCGATGATATTATCCAATTCGCTCTCTTGATCTGATAAGGCGTGAAGTTTTAGGTTGGCTTGCTTTGCCAATTCGAGTGCAGGAAGGTCTATCCAGTAATCCTCGTCATCACTTGGTGGAGGTCGCCACTCTTCCTCGAGTGATTGCCAAAATATTTGGAGTTGTGGTGCATCTGGGGATGAAGCAGAGTCTAATTCAAACTCCTCTTCGGACTTATGGATGCCTCCTGAGTCGAACAACTGACCATCGGGTTCTCTCTCTTCTGATGCCAATAGCGAGGTTGGTGGATTACTAGTCGTGCTTATGGTTGTAGGGTCGGATCTCTCCACTTCGGTCGTTATGAGATGTGTGATCTTACTAGCAAATTGCTCTAGTATGTGAGTACATGCTTCGCACAGGGGTTGATATGGGTGAAAGATACAAGGTGAGTCCCACGGGCATTCCCATTCTCCAAGGCCGAGGCAAAGGCGGATGCTATATGAATTAACATTTTCTTGCAAGGTGCCATCCCCTTCTCATGGTGAACGTGAGTGTTCTTCATCGTCGCGTAAGGCTGCTATATGAAAATCTTCGCCATCTATAGATTCCCAATCCTGTAATTGTGGTTCGATTTCTGAAGGGTCCTTCTTTCTTCCTTATATGAGATTTTCAATGTCAAACAAAGGTTTGACTCCTTCGAGGGATTTATCAATGTCATCATTCAGGTTCGTCAAATCGTTGAATGCTTTGGATATTAGTTCAATTTTCATCTCCTGGGGTTTGGTGAAGGATACTTCATTCTGCTTCGGCACATCTCCTTTCTCAATAGTTCCATAAATGAAGTGGTCATAAAGAGACCATTTCGGTGAGGTAGGGAATAAATCGGCTGGTTGGCCGTTCAATTGGTAACCTAATCCTATGTGCTTGCATATTTTAGTCGGGAATATAGGCCTCACACGACCTTGCTCATTCTTACCGAATCCCGTGTGGGGGACGTATCTGAGTTGGTACATAAAATCTCACCCTTTTATCGTGGTTGGGTTGATGTCATATAATTTAGCGAGGTTTGGGCCAACCTCCCTCCTCATTAGCTCTTATTGTCGCTCTGGGTGAAAACCAGGAAGGGCGGGTGAGCAGACTTCTGCAACAGCTACTTCATCAGGAATTCGCATCTTTTGGATGTGGCCTGTGTTTAGTACGGATTTATGGGCTATCAGAATGCTTGCTGCGTAATCGGTATCCATCTCTTGAAGAGGTGCATCGGCATAAATACGGATGATGGAGTCCTCATACGGAAATTTAATGCATTGATGGTATATGGATGCTACAGCCTTCATTGATTCTAATCGTTTTCTGCCTAAAATGAGATTATATGCACTAGCGAAGTCAGCAACATGGAACGTAACATCTTTTGTCACGGGTCCAAGGCGGACCTGAAGTTTAATAGTTCCTTTTACGAAATGACGTGAGCCATCGTAGGCTATGAGCGACAAGGCCAAAGGCTCGTATCGACTAGTGCATGGGGTACAGAACTGATTATGACTGTAAGATATATGAGGGCAGCGCTCCCGCGAAGTGACTCCTTAGGCATGTCTGTGTCCGTGAATGTGAGGGCGGGAGGTTGTGCCATGACAGAGGTAATTTGATGAAGCTCATCCAGGGTCGTGTCTTCGTCCACTTGAGTGTCCTCGAGTATCCTTATTAACAGTCGATGATGATCAGGCAACTTCTTGATGAGTTCTAGTATAGATATCTGGGCTGGAATCTTTTGGAGATGTCATAATAGATAATATTCTTGCCCTAGCTCGAGTACTATTTCTTTGCCCGGCCGATGGACCCTAGGTGCAGGTCGCTGAAGTGGTTGTGGTACGAGAATTGGTGGTGGGATGACATGTGGTGGGGGTGGCAAGTAGACTTCCCTTTCTCTCGTGTTCCCCTCGAGTAGTTGTGCATGCGTGAAATCTTTATTCTGCGGGAAAGGAGGAGGTGGATAGTTGGTTCCTGACTTGAGAATAGGGTAGGCCGGTTGTTGGTCGAACCTAGCATGACTCGACGTCAGTGCATTTGTGAAGTGAGTGAAGTTGGGGGTCGGAGTGCGTGTCCGTATGGCCTACTCCAAGGTGGGAGGTATTGCGTGTGATCCTCTTCCTCTAAGAAAGTGGAGACCAACTTCTTGCATGGGTTTAGGTATTCTGTTCATTCACTTTGCTCTTCATCTGACGGATACTCAATTCTGGCTTCACTCTCTTGGTTGGGAGTCTACGTGACATGACTGAGCGGTTTGAAGAGCATAGTCTCCATACTCAGATCCAGAGTAGAGTGAAGGGAGTGGTAACACTAGTAATTCAGGATTTGGTGGGGTCGATGGCTCTAGTGGGGAATGATGGAGGAATGGCCTCCTGGCCCTGAAGGAATGGACTCATATTTGAGTAAACTTTGGATATGGAGGCAGGCTCGGTGGTGCGATCCATGTGATCATGGCAGGGGGATGTAAGGAGGGAGGAGTTCTCATAAGGGTAGTAACAGTGTCGGAGGGTAGGATACGAGTGATTAATGTCAAAGGCCGAAAATGGGATTGACTGGGGAGATCTACAGTAGTGACCTGAGCCGGTGTCCCTTGGTTGTGGTTGGGCATGGGGTTATTTATGATCCCTAAATTCTGTTGGGGTTGATTGTTATTAGGGTTAGGGTTCCTAAGCGCTTCCCAATCAATTTGTTTCCGGTCGTTCATGTCATAGATCACATCCCTGAGAACCCAACAGTCCTCTAGGTTGTGTCCCACGTACCGATGGAAATAACAGTATTTTTTATAGTCTAGATTTGCAGGCCATGGCCTAGGCTTTTCTTGTGGGAATCGTAAAAGATTCTGGGTGCTAAGGGGGCGGAAGATGTTGGAAATAGTGTCGAGTAAAGGGGGATAGTGTTCCGGCTTTGGCTGGTAGGGTCCCCTGGCTGGGTTAAAGTTTTGAGGTAGAGGTACACTGTTGTAATTCGGCGCATGGGCCGGTCAATTCTGTGCTGTGTTTTGGGCCTGATAAGTGTTAGGGTATTGGTTTCTATTTTAATATTGGCCTTGGTTCTGGTTTTGGCCCTGGTTCTGGTTTGCGTACCTTTGTTGATTAACACCCTGATTTTGACTAGCATATCGTTGTTAGGTTTGGTTCTGCCCAAAGTTGCGTGGTGGGAAGTTTCCGTTATTCGAATTTTGCCCTTGATTGACAACCGTATTAACTTGTTCGGTTCCTGAGGCATTCTTATGATTTTTCGGTTTCAACTCGTTGGAAGAGCCCACCTTTGACGTGATGCCCGAGATGCAAGGTTTTTCAGTTTCACTTAACTAGTTGGATAATGCAAGGTCTCCGCCCTTTATGTGTTGCGTTAGTCAGGATGCCCGAGAGTGAAGTGTAGTGAAGTCGGAGCAATCACTTATGATTAGGGCGCTCCTTAGTGGTTCCTTAGTATTGTCAATGATGATATCAATCGAATCTTTCTCTTTCATTGAAGTACCAGTTTTAGTAGCAAGCTTTCACCATCTAGCGACAAAATCGGTGAATTCTTCATTTGGTTCTTGCTTGATTGCCATCAGGTCGCTGAGGCTAACCGTCTCTTGAATCAAGTATTTGTATTGGTCTAGGAATTGATCGACTAGATCATCAAAAGTCTCTATCTTATTAAGTGGGAGCTCCGCGAACCAGTCTAGAGCTTCTCCTTCTAATGAACGTTGAAAGTAGTGAATGAGAAGTCCTTAATTATCGTGTATAGGTCGGCAATTATTACAAAAGAGGGCCAAGTGATGGTTCGGATTTCTGGTGCCATTGTACTTAGTAAATTTTGGCGGTTTAAATCCTATAGGTAGGTCAAATTCAATGTCTCAACAGAAATTATCGAATCCGAATGAGCGACCTGGGCATTCCCTCTTAGCCATGTATTCATCGAGCATTTTCGGGGGGTCTTCGATCTTTATGGTGTTGTCTTTGGGAGTGACGCGTAAGATACCCTTGTTTGACAAACTGTCATTAAAGAACGTGTGAGTATGTTGCCTCAATAGCGTAGCGCGGGCTGACACCGTGCTTGGGGTAGAAGGTGGTCTCTCTTGTCGTTCCTGCTCTCCTGAGAATTGTCGTGACTTAATAGTGTCATACGCTGCGGCTAATCCTTTGAGTAACTCCTCAGAGTCCTTATCTCCTCTTTGTATCCTTTGAATGCTAAGCTCTACAATTTGTTGAGTAGTAAGATTTTGCCCGATGCGGCTCTCTCTTCCATTATGACTACTACTAGCGGGTGGAGTAGAGAAGGGATTCTCTTGTTCTCCAGCCATATTAACCTCTGGCTGTCGTGGGCTAAAATCATAAAGCGGCTCTTCATATGAGGGGTTGTCATGATAGGCCCACAATGGTGGGTCTCCTAAACTTTCTCTTCGTATACTCGACATCTCAAGTCTTTGGCGAAGACTCATATAAAAAGAATCTAAACGACACGACGGGAAAGAAAATAGGGAAGTAAAATAAAGCTAACTATCTAAAGAAAAAGAAGGGGTTAACAAAAGTGTCACATCGCGATCGCCAGTTTGTTGGTGTGCGTTTTTTTTGGGTTCCTCTCGGTTCCCGTTGAATAAGTGGCTTCCAATTCTGTCTTGTTACACTCTAGCGATGCGGTGTATGTGATAAGGTGGGGATAAATAATAATAGGAGGAATTTCCTAGGATGATTCCTAGTTGATTTGCGATCGTCAGCTGCAGATATTTATCGATGCTGCAGCACGTCAATGATCACGCATTTAAGCAGGTGTGGGTTACTTCTATACTGAATCGTCCGCCAGCGAATGTCAGCAGCAGTGTCCTCTTTTAATTAGATAGTTTCAACTTTCTTTTTAGTTTCCCTTGTTGTGGTTATGGTTGATTTAAATTCTCCTTTTTTGTTATTGATTATGATTAGGTGAGCTTATTATGATGGGTTATTAGTGTCCTGATGCTATCAGGAATCCAATCATTTTTAGTTTCTTGGTATCATTAAAAGTCCAATTAATATCAAAGTCCTGGTACTACTAAGAGTCCAATCAGTTCCAGTCTCCTACTGGTACTAGGAGTGCATGTGTATCAGTTCTAATAATATTCCAATTAAATAAAAGAGTCCAATTATATCGCAATTCTAGATAAAGCAGGTCCGCTAATTTTATTGCAATTCTAGATAAGCAGATGTATTAATTGTATGGCAATTACAACTAAAGCACTTAAGGTAATCTTACTAGCATTCTAATTTGAAGAAAACAAAGACTAATTTTTATTGCGACTCGGATTGAAGTAATAAATCAATTTATTAAAATAAAAATAAATGATCGAGGCAACAAAATTAACTCTGTTTTTTTTTAGAATCATAATCTACGGATTAATTATGGTAAAAATCTAACTAATAATAAATGAAGTTAACTTTCCTAAATTATGGTTGAGATAATAAATTGACTGAACAAGAAGACTGAATTGAATCAAAGCAAACAATGATATGAAGGCCTATTTGATGCAATTAGCCAATTATATTGAAATAAAAATTTTTATCTATAATTAACTAGTTAACCCTAAACAATCTAAAAAAAAAGGGGGGGTTGGGCCCGCTATGTTAAGGAGGATTGGCCTTGTTCCCGAGTACCCTCCGTAAGCTCCCGTGGGCAAATTGGATGGCTGAAATAAAAGATAGATCAATAGTTAAATAATAAAAGGGAGATTTTTATAATTGAGTTCGAAATTATAATAAGAAATTAGATTGGGAAACTAAAGTTATGAACTAAAATTTATATTTTTTTTGGATTTTTGATGGTATGAAAATATAGAATTCAATTATAAATTAAAAATTTAGGACTGAATTCGGGTCCGAAACCAGAAAAATCAGGCCGTATGATTAAGGACTGATTCTGAACTCTGAGAGTCAAAACCAAAAATTAATGATAGGACTATAAATTAAAATTTTAGAGTAGAATTAGAGCATAAGGTCGATATATCGAACCGCTAGATTAAGGACCGACTCTAGAAACAGAGAACTAGAACCGGATATAGAGAATTTCGGTCCAAAGAGGGTGCTACGGTCTAAAAATTAGAAATAGAATTGATTAATTAAACTAAGGGGAAATCTTAAGTCTAAAATAAAATAAAATTCTTACCTAGGGTTGGGGTTGCGGAGAGAAATCTCGAAGTTCAAATCTTAAAATCATGGCTAATTTGCTATAGGGGGTTCGCTCTCAGAACTCTCTGGTTTTGGAATTTACGATCTCTCATCTCTAAATTTTGCAGCCTCTCTCTCTCTCTTCGAGAAAAAGAGTTTTTATAGGTTTTCCATCAATTACGCGCTTAATCACTTTGAGCTCGCCACCCACTTTGAGCGACTTGAGCGAAAGTGAGCGGGTTTCTTAGTCCTAACAAAATTAGGGCTAATTGTGCGCGTGATGGGACGTGCGTAATCCAATTAAGAGTGTTACCTGAAGCACTTAATCTAGGAAACGTAGGGGTCAAGGGTAGGAGACTAGGTCGGGCGTAGGCCAATTGCGCGTTGATAGTGTAGCGCTCAATTCGATCGCACGTCCAGTTCTAGGCGTGTAATCGAGTCTCGAAACGGTCTATGAAAGGAAGTTTGGTCTGAAAGGGATTGATCGCGCTCTTGTGGTTCTGCGCATGATCGAATTACGCGTGGGTTTTCAGGTGCTTAATTCAGGGTTGTCCGAGTATGGTCTCAAGAATGGAATGCAGGACTATTGTTTTAGTCTACATCCCGACTATATACTATTGCTTAGTGTATAGCCTCCCTACGTGGGGATCTGAGCCACAGAGCTATTGTTTCAGCTTGTGTTTAGTCATGTACTGTTGCATGGTCCCATGTCGAGGGTTAAAAAGGTCAAGGGCTGACCAAATGAATTCGTGTACTGCGAGAGGGTGAAATGTGGTTGTCTACAATGTCGCGTCACAACAGCAAACTGCAGGGTCTTCTTTTTACAATGATAAAATGTAGAGGCTTCTTCTCCCAAGCCTCTGTTTTCTTCTTCGAAATAGCATATCGGACTAAGAAAGAAGACGTCATCACCTGACCCACCTCTAACTTTTTAGCAGATTAAAATGAGGAAGAAGATGATGCTTTTGTGAGTTAAAGAAAGTCATAGAAGGGGGTAATTTGGACTTTTTACTCTCCTTAGGGCCGTCTAGGCTTGGAGCTGGTCAGTTTGGGTAAAGGTGAAAATATAGGGTCTCTGACGGAAAAGGTGTATCTGACAGGGTCGATCAGGTAAATTTCCCTTTTTAATTTTATTTTTTTGATAAATTTTGTGCACGACCTAAATCTAAGATGAAATGTATCATTTTATGTGAAATAAATAAGTTTTACTACTTGAAAAGTTGTGTCATGCCATTTATCATTTTCTTCTAAATTTAAAACTATTTTCTCACTAAAGGGCATAAAGATGTCAACATTTCATGTTCTATGGCAAAATGTATATTTGAATTTGAATTTAGAGATTACTTATTTAGAGTAGTTGGAAATGATATAAACTAGAATATGTCTAATTTTTTGTGTTCCATGCATGTCTTTGTGACATGGATATCCTTATTTTAAACTCTCAATAATTGATATGTCTAAAAGAATATAAAATACATTTTCTTCTTTATATAAAATACCTCTTTGAGGGGTATACTCTACACTATGTATTCTTGAAGTATGTTATATTCATATTTTTCTTAGAATAAATGTGGATTGGGTTCATAAAGTCCATCATAAAAGAACATCCTTAGTTATCACATCTAATAACGACTACGGTCTTTGAAAGAAGAAGAAGAAGAATGGCCCATCAATTTAGTTGTGGACTAAATGGCACACTTACCAATTGCGTCTAGGTAAAACATTCCTTTTTCTTTTATTTTTGATGATTATAAGCACAATTCATTATTTTTTTAAAAAAAACCCTTAGTATTCTTCTAATAGAAAGATAAATAAAAATTATATAGATGAGCAATGAGCAACAAAATGAACATAATTGCTTTGTTGGTTTGTGGGTGTCACCTAAATTGATTAATAGGGGTTCAAAAGTACATGTTTTTATATTATTGCTATATATCTTTAACAATGTAGGTCTTTTAAGTGGTAGAGCATTATATGAACTATCACTATAAAAAAAATAAGCCTATTAGTGGCAGCCAAAAACTGCTGCTATTAACAAAAAAATTGCCACTAATAGTCTTAATGACATTTAATAGTTTTTTTGTTAATAGCGACAGTTTTTGGCTGCAAAAAACTCCCGCTAATAGTCTTATTTTGTGTAGTGTGATGTTAGACTAAAAAGGATGCCAAATAGAAGATTGATTCATTCAATCCCAACCCTTTAATATAGACCATTTTTCGTATTTAACATTGGGTTCATATTGAAGTGCTTTGATAAAATGGTACAAATTTGTTTATGGATGTATTTTTAACCTAAGTGAAGTTCACTTAATATCTAACTATTTAGACGAAGTGGCTTAATGAAAATATACGCAACTATTAGTATACTGCTCGGAGTGTATTTGTTGACATAGGTGAATGTCACCTAAACCTTTGTCCTAATTTCTAGGCTTTATATGAACTTTACTAACTGGAGTATAACCATCGAATCCAAATACTTCAATTTGACACTATGTTAAATACGAACAAAGGTGTATAACAAAGAGCTGCAATGAAATAATTTGAATCCTTTGATGGACACTAATTTTAGGCTAAATGCAACCCACATTAAGAATTGCAACTTGGATGCGTTGAATTAGTCAAGGACATGTGCTGCGGCACCAAAAACTGTTGCTATTAATAAAAAAACTTGCCGCTATTAGTCCTGTCGCTATTGAAACAACAAGTTTTTTTGGTTAATTGTGGCAATTTTTTGTACTGTTAATTGTCTTATTTTTTTATAGTGACGAGTGCATAAGCGAGCATCACATTTATTGATCCAAGTGATGCTCCATTAATCCTAATCTACATTGTATTATCTATTAAAAAGTTTAGTTAATGGGAGTTTATTTTAAGCCTAAAATAAAGCTCTCATTGTCCCAATTTTTGGGAATGGGGCAGACTTTATTGGCAAATCAAAATTATCAAAGTGGCTAAACATCATAAGATGATTACCCTACCCATTCAAACCATTAGATCTAGTGAAAGTTTAATATAAACCGTTGTTCATATCTAGCCTTGTGGCCTTGTGAGTTTAATATTGTGAAGTGCTTAGATATATAGACTGATCCTCTAGGGTGCACAAGTCCATAGGAGTATCAATGAGATGGGGGACTTTGAATGTCCCATTTCAAAATAAGGCAAAAAAATTGGGCTCAACTTGACCCATTTACTAATTGGTTATGATAAGCTTAGGCTCGATTATAAATTGGGCCTAATGGCTTAGTTCGAAGTTGTGAAATGTTGACCCAAAATAATACAGGGAACCGGTCCAAAGCACGAGAAATATCGTTGTCTTTAAACTAATGTTTGCCCCCATCACTTCGACAAAGTGGTCATCAAAAGGTTACTAGCAAAATGGTTCCAAGATACAACGAACCGGTTGTGTATTCTTGTGAAGGATTTGGTGAATCCGTTCACGCTATCCGAACACTAAATATTGTAAGAATGCTCTGATCAAGACTTTTAACGACAGAACTAGAGAGAATGAAGACTCCAATGTATATTGAAAATAATGATTTTAGAATATTTAAATAGAAAATCAAGTGATGCGTTAATACACCATTTTCCTATGAAAAGGTGCTACAAGCATCCCTTCGGAAAAGACACATGACACTTATTTTGAAAAGGACACATAACTATGATAGGACACACCTCTTGGGAAAAGACAAGTTTAAAGAACTTTTAAATATCCAACAATCCCCCAACTATTTAAAAGTTTTAATCAAAACAAAGTCAGAAATATATGCATAAATGAAAATGTCTTACAGACTTGAATTTTCACTTTAATGGAAATAACTCAAAGTTTGCCACGATCATTAGTGAAACTAAGTCCTGAACTAACAATCTTATACGACAAATCGGAACTATTCCACACACATATTTTATATGTTTAGTATTCAATAAATAAGTTAGCACATTTAGGCCCTATGCTAATACCCAGATTTTCATAAGTTTTTATGAGATAAAGTTCTGTCTCATTGAAAGCGGCTCCACCTCACACTTATATAGATAGACCTATAAGAGATGCCCCTGTAATTTTAACATCTCAACATATATTGTTATTAAGAGCAATGTTCAACCTCCCCTTATCCATTATAGGTAAAACACTATCATTCCTGGGATGTATCAATGTAGTGCCCCTTTGTTCGCCACGAATTTACGACTTGTTTTTTTCTTTGAACCTAAAATTGACCAAACAAATATTAAGTTGGGTTTCTATCGTAAGTGACTGTTTGGGTAAATGGATTTAAATCCATCCCAACTCTTCTTTTTAGACTAATACTTTCCATAATTGCTCATAATCGTAATTATCAACACATAAAGTATTTCTTCAGACATTTCTGTCTAAAACCACATATAATTTGTTTTCTTGTTCATTGATAGGGAAACTAGTTCCATAGAGAATTTAGACGTTTTGACTTAAACTTTATTGGTACGTCTACCAATAGACCCTTAAATCACTTCATTTCTCTACCTATTTCAAAACAAGCAACACACTCAATGAGATTCATAGGTGCTCTTTAATATTTTTTGTGAGATCACGACACTGATTTTGTGACAGCCAAGAATACACGAACACTTGGTACATCCGCATAAAGCAGAACAAAATAATATTTCTATCAATGCAGATAGAGTCATCATATACATATGGTAAAAGATATTCTAATTTGACAAAATAAAAAAATGACGGTTCTGTCCTTATGTAAACCATAAGTTTGACAGAACCAAAACGAACCACTGGTGATGAACAATCATCACCCAAAACAATGGTTCAAATTAATCACTTATATATCATTCTAAACAAAATAAAAGGGCTGGACGTACCATGCCTTATGCAAAATTCTAAAATATTCTTAGAGTTCCCTACGGAAAGCAGTCCTCTTGCAGAAGATCTGATTCCTCTTCTGGTATGTAATCGGGATCTTCTTCTCGGCCAGAATCCACAAAACCTATATTAGCTTTTGTACCTGTGACGTATTAGTCGAAGGGTGAGCCAACATCGAAGCTCAATAGGAGAATATCACTAACATGCATAACATATTTCAAAGCATAGATCTTATGACTGAATTTAAAGCACATATCACTAAACTAAACCTTTAAATACTTGAATTTGAAATAACTAATTTTGAAGTGCACACACACACACATGGCTAGTTTCTTAATTCTCATGTTCTCACTTAATTTGTTTTCATATACTTTTCATGCTTCAAAATGATTTAAATTTAACTTAAATAATCTCCCAAGTGTGTATAGCATTGGAAGCCACAATAATGCCAATGGGAATCCTCAAACTACCGTTGTTCAATAAACAATTTACACGAGTGGCAAGCCCCTGAGATAAGTTAACAAGGTCACTTGAACCACAATGTCAAGCTCCTGAGCTAAGTTAACAGGTCACTTGTGTTGTAATGACTGTTGGTCAGCCCACATGTATGGATATCATGCCGTACCGGATACATGATGGGGATTCATTTCCCCAAAAACCTTAAATCATTGTGCGATTCTAACTTATAGTTATTCATTGTGTAGTTAATCAATATGATTAATTATAGCTAGGTTTTGAGTTTCACATACTTGCTCATCAAATTCACATATACACTTATTTATCACACATTCCTCAATTGCTTATCATATTCACGTATGCACTTACTTATCACATTTAACATATTCCTATTTCATTCACCCACACAACACTTACCACGCTTAACACATTCTTATTTCATTCACACACGCACACACATGTTTGTCACATTCATATCATCTATACAGTTCATATAGGAAGTCATGATATTAAATTCTCCTACCTCTTACGAAGTTTACGCTAAATCATACCAAAAATGGAGTGAGAATCTCTAAGCAATAGTTCACATCCAACCTACATTTTAAGGTATTCAAGGATTATTATCTATTGCTTAAAAGAATACGCACACAAAAAATTCAATGAGTTCTAAAAAAAATCCAAATTTCCTTAACTTGCTCAGTCGTGAGCGCGAGCTCCAAGGTTGCGCGAGCGAGTTATATGACAACTCATAGTCACGCGACTCACTTGAGCGACTGTGCCTTGCTTGTCTTTTTTGAGCTCACGGCCTGAGATAGTCGCGCGAGCTAGATTGATGTCGCGTGAGCGACTGTTCAAACACAATTTCATGCCTATTCTGAAGCTTCTCTCGCGTGAGCAACTCTAAGTCGCGCGAGCAATTTTTGAGATTTTAGGGTTTTTTCCTCAAATCGGATTTCCTATCCATTCCCCCTCTTACCTAACTTCGATATATAATTAATGCAACACATTTAAGGCATTAATTACCCCCATTTATTACTATTAATTCATAACCAAGCTACCCAAGATCACAAGATTGTACCTCATTTATTACACAGATTTTTGGTCAATGAATGCATCCCTTGATGCCCTTGGAAGGTTTCAGAGTCTACGCTCCCACAATCACTACCGCGATCCTTTCCTCGATTCCCTTCCGGTATTTGAAGCTGTGATTGAGAGATTGAAAGGGAGACCAACAATCCATTAAAGAGGAATGTTCCATCCCTCAAATCTCTTCACAAATCTCAAACACACACTCCTTAAACCACCCTTGCATCAATGATAAAACTCGAGGAGAACCTTGCACGTTAGATCGGTCATGATCTCGAACTTAAGCTTTGGATTCACATAACTTCCTTCCTCTCTCAGTCTCAAGCTCACTCTCTTTCTCTCTCTTAGAATTTCAAGGAAAAAAATATAACAAAGGGGTTTTCCCTTTCATATAACCTAGGCAGTTTCCTTGTGAAACACACACCACACTTGGTGTTTCACACATGATTTGGTTCACTTGTGAACCCTAACCCAACTTAGGTGTCATTCACACACCAACTAATAAAGTATCTTAAATTCAAAAAAGGTATCCCGCACTACGCCGACACATGTACTGAGATGGTCTACACGAGTTCTCATTTTGGGGTCGTTACAGGTTTAGATTTTCAAATCTAAATCCATTATCTTGTTAAGATAATGCAACTCGAATCATTTCACTATCTCCAAATCTCCTACCAATCTTTTACAACTCAATGATACCAAAAGATTAAATCCAATCAATCAATCAATCACATCTCTACCAAACCCATTACGTGACTACATAATTGCTACTGTTCTATTATGGCGAAACAATCATAACATAGCAATGGTAAGTTGGTCTTGAAAATCTATTAGTAGCAACTTGAATATCATAATAATTCTAGAGCGATTTGATCAAGCACACTCAATCATGACCATCTAATCAACATATAATTGTGTTTAATCAATCATGGTTATTCAATTCTTGCGAATAAACCAAAATCAAGTGGTCATGGTTTCTATCATGTGAATACTCAATCATAACCATCCGATCAAGATCACTAATGAACACTGATTAATTGACAAATATATTATAGATCATATGTACAATCTTACGAGTTCTCATGGGTATGGAAAACCTTCTCAACAAGGTTCTTCAATGAGACACTCCGAAAATCAAAATATAATAGGCAAAAACCATGTTGCACATGTATGATCGAAATAGACCAACTATCACCCATCATGGCACATTTTTTTAGCGGAGAAATCACCTGGTGCCCTTTGAATTTTGACATCAAGATATAACTCAGATGGACATGAAGCCTAAGAGTGAGATGGTCATGCCTATCTATAAATGGTCAGTCACGATCTTATAATTCTCGGAAGAATCAATAAGAAGCTTTTTATAAATCTATAGTTGGGAGAAGCACCATATTATGTGCTTCTTCAATCATCAAGACAAAATTCAATTAACAACCACCAATCATATAAACAAATTTTCAGTTTCACAAAACTTTATTTGAAATCCAACCAACTCAATGCATAAAATAATTCATTTTCCACATTGAGTTCCAAAATGACCCAAGAGGATAGTCTCCCTCACGAAGAGACATTAAAAAATAGTTTTCTAGAATGACATTCCTACCTATCATTACCACAATTTGATGGCCTACCGGAGTAGTGCACCAGCGACCCGACACGGAAATACCCTCTGATCACTGATTCTCCTGATCATAATGCCGAGATGATGAATAACCCATTCCTAGACTTATAGTCATTCAATTGAAATTATACCGAGATATCTTATGGTTGATGATTAAGAAGTGAAACACAAATTGATTTATGAAATGCAAAAAAGCATGATTAGATTGTTACTTATAGGACTAAAAGCCTCAATCTGTCTTGCAACTGAGCGTTCAAAAATTGCCCACATGGTGCATTACTCTTGATGTTATGCCTCTCAAATTCACATCTTTTTGTCGAGCATCTCTCCTAGCGCATGACTGTTAAATTCACATCCTTTTATCAAGCATCGAGATCGCCAAGTTGAACACCTTTTTGCTTGCTTGACTTGCCCATTTGGCACAAGTCAATATACACCTTTTCGTTGAATTGCGAGTAAGTAGATTTAATTTCCAAAGTGTTTCTAATGTGATAAAAGGTAGGTGAAAACACATTGGATCAATAGTCTCGGAGATATGGCTGCAAAGATGCAAACTCTCAATGGAGCACGTCTTTCATATTTTTGATTCTGGCCTTCCTTGTGGCAAAGGCTTAAACACCTTTTCAAGCCTATGTAACAAAACTGGTGCATATATCTTGGCACATGTCCTAACTCATAACTTCTTCCACATTGCACACAACTTCAATGAGTTAGTGCTATCTCTATCGCCATCATCTTCAATCCGATTACACTCTTCATATAGATCTTCCTTTCTCGCACCTCTCAAATTATTGATAATACGCATCAAAGCATCCATTATGAAACACTGAAGGAGAGAATTATCAACAAATACTAGTTTAAAATTGTGAAATGTTGACCCAAAATAATAAAGGAAACCGATCCGAGGCATGAGAAATATTGTTGTCTTTAAACCAATATTTGCTCCCACTTCGACAAAGTGGTCACTAAAAGGTTACCGATAAAATAGTTCTAGAATACAACAAACCGGTTGTGTATTCTTGAAGAGGATTTGGTGAATTCGTTCACGTTATCCGTACACTAAATATTACAAGAACGCTCTGATAAAGACTTTTAATGATAGAACCAGAGAGAATGGAGACTCCAACGTATATTGAAAATAATGATTTTAAAATTCTTAAACCGAAAATCAAGTGATGTGTTAATGCACCATTTTCCTATGAAAATGTGCTACAGGCATCCCTTCGAAAAAGACCTGCCACTTTGAAAAGACACTTGTTTTGAAAATGACACATAACAATGATAAAACACACCACTTGGGAAAAGACACGTTTAAAGATGTAACAACCCAGGTTTTTGACTTTATTTTAATGGTGTTAGATAATGTACCACACCATGTATGGTGCTAACGCTCCACATCGGAACTCACCATCTTTTAGAAAAATTATGACTTTTCATATATCAATATTAGACTCATTGTGAAGTGCTCATCGATACGATTTCAACGATATATAATTTGGCGATTTCTGTCAAGAATATAAAAAGTTATGCCCATTTTAAGTGATAAAACAAGTTAAAGGGTATAACTGTAATTTGAGGAGAGAAACACTAATTGCTTCGATGCTTATACAAAGCGTTGGAACGAACCTTTTCTTACTAATTCTTTTTGTGTGTAAAAACTCCTATTTTATTAAATCCTTTATGAAGAGTCTTAATTAGAGTTATCATAAAACTTTTTATTATTATAAATAAAACTTTAAAAGCTCTCTACTCTCTATAATCAGAAATTATTCTCTCCTAAAATTTAGACAAATTGACGCCTTCAGTATTAATCTTTTCAACCCGAATCGCCGTAGATCTATCGTTCACGCTTCAAGAGGTGAGTACTCATCAATCCATTTTATCCTTCTTAGATCCCGTCTCGTAGGATGTGTTCGATCGCGCATCAACGGGTTTAAAAATCTTATTTAAACCCTAATACCTCATAAATTAATAGATCTGTATATTTAATATTATGCTTTCCCTTGAAATTTGTATAATTTGTAAGTTGATTTATATTTTATTTCTCTTTTCAAACAACCCATTTGTTTGGCTATTAATATTTTACTTTGCTATTAAGCCCAAAAAAATCTAAATTATGCTCTTAATTTTTATTTAAAGGAAGAATAGATTAGTAAATAAATTTTAATGCTAAAAAGTATTGGGAATGCATCATCTTGAAATTTTAGGTCTGAACTTGCAACTACGAACCCAAATTCGTGGTCACGAGCCCGAACTCACAACCATTGATGTACTAGTCCTGATATTTTGGCCATAACTTTTTGGGTTTTTTGCATATAACCCCCCGTGTTATGCTAATATTATAAGAAACCCCTTGAGTTATGGGTATTTATTCTGAAGCCCCTACTTTTGTGTTTCTATTTCATATAACCCCCTGCCATTAAGTAGCCGTGAGTTTATAGATGGAAAGCCTATTTTGCCCTTAGTGAAACCAATATTTTAAAAATACCACAATTCTAAAAGGCCCTTCATTCATCTATATTTACAAGTCATGCCATTAAAGTTTATCACCATTCTAAAAGGCCATTCATTCACCTTTATTTATAAGTCATGCCATTATAATTTACCACTATTCTAAAAGGAGTACCTTTAAATCCACCCACAAAATCTTTGAGTTCACCCACGCTGAAACACATCGACTGCATTGAATCAAATTATGGAGATTTTTTATCGTCCCAATCTTTCATGAGATCGATCTTTAGATCATGGGTGTACCATTAGACGGTCGACTTTTTATTTCATGTGGTACACACCCCTAAAAGTGACCTTAATATCAATTTTAAGCATGCACGTGATGTTAAGGTCACTTTTCTGACATGTGTGCCACGTGAAATAAAACACTGACCATCTGATGGTATGATCATGATCTCAAGATCTATCATGTGAAAGATTGGGAGGATAAGTGATCTCCATCGTTCGATTCAATTCAATCAACGTGTTTCAGCGTGGGTGAACCTAAAGATTCAGCGGGTGGATTTAAAGGTACTCTTCTAAAAGGCTCTTCATTCACCCATCAGATTCAAGACTCATCAGATGGGTGATTCCCCCATTAAAGCATGCCAACGTTTGGACAAATACTCAACCAATGGAGGATTTGTGGCAAACGATGCAATTATTCTTAAAAAGAAAACCTTCAATCTACGTGTTCCACTCAAAATACTCATCCCTCTAATTTCCAATATGATTCAAGACTCATTTTTAGGAATTGGATTGCCTATCCGCGCCTGTTTCCACCCATCGAATCTTTGAGTTCACCCACGCTAAAACACATTGATTGCATTGAATAAGACGATGGAGATCGTTTAGGCATACCATTAGACGATCAATATTTTATTTTGTGGCACACATCTCAGAAAAGTGACCTTAACATCATGTATACGGTTAAAATTAATTTTAAGGTCATTTTTTTGGGTGTGTACCACATGAAATAAAAAATCAACCATCTGATGGTGCCACCATGATTTGAAGATCTATCGTGTGAAAGGTTGAGACGATAAACAATCTCCATCGTTCGATTCAATGCAATCAATCGTCTGATGGTGCCACCATGATCTCAAGATCCATCGTATGAATGGTTGGGACGATAAACGACCTCCATCGTCAAATTCAATGCAGTCAACTGTCTGATGGTGCTACCATGATCTCAAGATGCATCATGTGAAAGGTTGGGACGATAAATGATCTCCATCGTCCGATTCAATGCAGTCAACCGTCTAATAGTGCCACCGTGATCTCAAGATCCATCTTGTGAAAGGTTGGAACGATAAACGATCTCCATCGTCCGATTCAATGCAGTCAATGTTTTTCAGCGTGGGTGAACTCAAATATTTGGTGGGTGGATTTAAAACTATTCTTTTTTGTAAGTGGAGGGGTGAATTTAAAATTACTCTTACCATGTGTAGAGGGTGACAATTTAGTAATTTAATTTTAAAAAAGATAAATATGGTATTTAGGCTATTCTTTAACGACGATTAATCATTTAAAGTAGCATCCGTTAAAGAGGGTGTTTTATAAACACCAAAATGCTAACTCAGGGGGTTTAAAGCAAATAGCTATAACTTGGGGGGTTATTTGTAATATCAACATAACTTAGGGGGGTGTTTGCAAAAAACCCTAACTTTTTACTCCGACCTCAAATTAATGGGAATTTTTACAGAATTTGAAAAAAGACAACGAGCTTTACAACTTTATATGAAAATAGTCATTTCACGAATCTAATATTTTAGAGGTCAAAATAGAGTAGCAAGTCGGGATTAGTTCTGAATGACCTAAGGCTACACAAATTTAATGTTATTTTCTAATTTTCATGACCAAAATTCATGTATATATTATATCTTATTTAAGGTCTTTTGATCGATGGTCATGATAAATCACAACTTATAAAATATAAATATCTTTCAATTTAATTACCCATTTATAGTAGTCTATATATATATATCACTTTTATCGCTTTAACGCGACCTCTTCGATAACACAAAATATAGAAATTCGATGTCTTGTGAAAATCAAACTCTGATTTTCACGTTATTGAAATAACATTAATAACTACCCTATCTTATAAGGGTATTGGTGTTATGTAAATATATATATGTATAAATATAATAAAATTTAAATGTAAATTTATGATGCGTGTATGATAATGTTATGCTTCCATCTTTATCATGATATATGAGTTATAGACACGTTAGATTATATATACACAAGTATATGAGATCATGCCTACGTTTGAGCGTGGTGATTCGCCAAGATAATATCGAGGTGAGGAATATACCGTATTCATATGCCTTATAACTCATGGTGGTATGAGACCCATGACAAGTCGGGTAAGTACGAATTCAATATAATCTCGTATATGATGACATATACGGTGACCCTATCACCCCGAGTTTTAATATGATATGATAAGAGGTTTGACTTTTAGACCTTCGCTGTAGTGAGGTTATTCTACTATAACTTGTCTTATAATTAAGTTGTAAGAGTATGTTATGAGTATAAGTATGAGATAAAATAAGTTATGAGTATAATAATAAGAAACTACTGTGTAGGCCAGCAAAAAAAACTTATGTCTCTGTACATGTCATTCATTGCATAGCCACCATAAGGATAACAACGTCTTTCAGCCAAGACGAGTCTGTGAGAGACATTATAAGTATGAGTAGGTTAGGAGTTACGTTTGACTATTATATCTCTCCATTAGGCTGAATGGAGGAGTATGAGTATGACACGGAGGCGTTATGATATGGTGGTATAATATTATCGTGACCCTCATATGGTAGCTTGAGCAACGGCTTTGATACATGTCGTTTAGGATTTATGAGTATGTTAGTTACGCTTATGCGATGTACATAATGCGCGAGAATAATAAGATATGTTATGTTATGAGATATAGTGAGATACGTTAGGATATGAGTGTATAGATTATGGTCTTTCATTTATGTTATGATATGTGCTTTTTGATATGCACTTGATTTTGTCTTTATTTTTTTTATTCCATTGATATACTATATTTATCACTTACGTAATGCATTTACAATGCACTTGAGTTGAACGGGGTAGATTGCTGGTTTATCCACTGAGTTTACGTGGCTGAGTAAACTCATCCTACGACAATTTAACAGCTACAGGTGATTACGCTGGTGGAGTAGACGCCGTCTATCTAGGTCCTGCCGACGTCGATTTCATTAATCCCGCGGACATTGAGTATGAGGAGCCTTGGGAGGCGACGCCATAAAGTATCAGGAGGACCACGATGCTGATTTTAATCCGATGACCAGTTATTGACATTTTAGACTCGGTATCGAGTTCTTTTGACATTATTATTATCGACTCTATACTTTCTTTTATCGGATTTGTCTCCGACATTTATTTTCCTTTACTGGTGTTTAGTTTACCTAAATTTTTATTTCATTTATTAAGTATTTATGATCACTTTTTATGTTCTACCTTTATTTGTAGGCTTTCACGGACTTCGTGGAATCATTACTACGCGAAAACTCTGATTATGTGTAAGTCCGCTTAGCGTATCTAGGATACGTGCAAATCATAACTCGAAATTTTAGGCCCTCCGAATGAAGTAGAATTTCGGGTCGTGATAAAAAAACTTTTAGATATCCAACAGAATCTAGCTCACACTAGATTGGGCGAAGTCATGAGTCAGCCCATCCAGTTACCCCTTATTGAGTAGTTGGGTTTGGCTGCGGCAGATGGGATTTGGGTCGGAATTGAAATGCCCGATTCTTAATCTGTCCTAAAAACCAAGCATGGCCTAAATCTTTTAATAAACAAGTCGAGTCAAGGTTAGACTCGATCATTAATCAGGCCAACATGTTAGCCTGAACCCGGCGTAAGCTTGGCTACGCGGGAGAGGACACAGCCAAGTCCTAGAGTCCCTAGTTCTTCCACTTTGGACAATGCTATGTGCCACATGTCATTATGACTTCAAAGTGAAAGGGGTTATATCTCGATGGAAGCTAAACTCATACTTTCCCACATGATTAAAAAAAAAAGACTTTGTTATTTTTATATTTAACACCATTTAAACACCATTTAAGGCGTGTGATTCAAAAATTATGATAAGAACTTTTAAGGCTAAAAAATGATATAACCATGATTTTTACCCTTTGATTTGCCATAATTTTTATCCTTTGATTTATCCTTTGAAGTGATGGCCTGTATTCAATCAGATGCTTGAGACTGCCTTTTATGCTAATCTTTGGTCGAGAAAGATATTTTCATTGGGTTCTTCAAATCATATACAAAAATAACGAAGTCTTTTTTTTTAATTATGCGCAATTCAATTGTCTTTATTTTCATCATCCCACTCTTATTTAATCTATTTGAGTCGTTTGTTAAAATATATTTATATTAAAATTAATAAAAGTATATAATTTTAAGCATGATAATGAGTTGTGAAAATTTTATTTTCCCCACTTGCAAATCATTTCTCATCGCAAAATTTCCCAATCATGCAAGTACGCAAAAATTCAGTTCCTTCTAGCCAACCCTATTCTGGTCCCACCCTTCAACTTGTCCTTCCCAATGCGTGCGACGACCTCCCCTCCCCCTTTCCCAACTCCCCCAAGCCTTTTCAACTCTGGAGCCACGAAACACAGAAAATCTACCCCAAAACAACAAAACAGAAGAAACCCCTCCATCTAACTTCTGTTTCTTCAGGCATGCAAGCCAAAAATCCAATCTCAAAAGAAGGCCTTTCTAATTTGAGGTAGTAGGAACGAAAAAACAATTGCTGTACTACTGCCTTATTAGGTTACTTTATTGTGTGTTTCAAACTTTGATTTTAGATCTCAATGAATCTTAGAGCATGGGTTTTGTTCTATTGGGAAAAGGGTTTTTTTCTTCTGGGTTTCTGGGGCTTGTTGACTTGATATGATCTCAAATGGGTTTTCCCCAAATGGGTTCTCTTGGTTTGGATATGATTGTTTATGGGTTTTCTTTGACTTGATATGATCTCTCATGGGTTTTCCCCAAATGGGTTCTCTTGTTTTGGATTTGATGGTTTATGGGCTTTCTTGTTTGATGAGAATGAACAAGATGGCCAATACCACATATCTCTAACAATAGCACTTATAATCACAATACTTTACTCCCCAAAACAGCATGAGGAACCTTCTCAAGAAGCTCCACATCATCCCCAGCCAATCCGACGACCCCGATGCGTCGTCGTCGAAGAGCAACCGATCGAGCGAAGATGGTGCCTCTTCGATCGGTAAAGTGTCGCCTTCCGGTTCGTCTCATCATGTGGAGCAGAAACCGTTATCTGGTTTCTCGGGTTGGTTGAATTCGGTTGCTACTAGACATAGTTCTAGCCTTCCATCATCGTCGTCTACGAATGCGGGGAGAGAGAAGAAGGGTGTATCGGATGCTTTGGTTACTGCTAGCAGTTTGGATGTTGGGTTGGAGACACCGAGGTGGGATTCGGATTCGAGTAATTTAAGGGATTCGGAGATGGATGAGGAGTCTCAGATACAAATGGCCTTGGAATTGAGTGCAAGAGAGGATCCGGAGGCTGTTCAGATTGAAGCAGTGAAGCAGATCAGTTTAGGTTCTTGCCCTTCACAGAACACGCCTGCGGAGATGGTCGCTTATAGATATTGGGTGAGCCTCTCTCTCTGGTGTTTACTCAGTGCATATTTTGGCATATTTAGGTTGTATGATACTATCTTAGCTTTGACATCTATACAGCCCTGCCTTCTCATTTTTGTTACTAGTTGTAAAAATAATTATTTATAATAAGGATGCTATAAGTTGCAGATTATGAACAGTATTATTGCAAGTAGAAAATGCATATTCGTGACTTTAGCTATGGCTTATATTCATTGGATTATTGCTCACATTGGGTCTTGCAACACTGATTCAGTTGAAGCATGCCATCGTCCCATGTCACTCCAGCAGCATCCAGAGGCCTGCAAAAGTGGCATTGAAACGACCCACACAATGAGAGCATGCAGACACTCCCAATGAACAAATTTTTTGACAGTTAATTGGTCTTACAAGTCACAATACTGAAATAATACTTATTCTAGTACACTAGTACATGAGATCCATGATCAACACTGAAAATGCCGAGGCCCCTTTTCTTTTGTTGTGTGCTCAATGGTATGTATATAGCTTTTGGCATCACCTCAATCTATTGCATTGGCAGTTTCCTTAAATGACGACTCTAAACTGCAAATTATCCTCTTCCTTAGGTTTATCGTCTGTCTGTAGTCACAAATGTAGCTTTAAAATTTTCTCATGTCTAATTGTGATCTTCAAATTTTCACCTGTGTCAAAGTCACCATACGAGGACTAGGAGATGATCAGCTGAATATCTTCAATATCAAACTACTCTCCATTATATTTGGGTTGATGAGACCAAACTGTTTGATCTTTCCATCAACAGACTTCAAGGCTGAAGAATCAAGCGTTGTGTGGAAGTTTGTTTAGAAGATCTCTTTGGTCTTGCATGACTTTTTGAGCATCTCTTTAAGGAAGATGGTGTCTGTAAAATACTGTCTGCAAGTTTTATTTAGAAGGTATCTTTGGTCTTGCATGATTTTTTGAGCATCTCTTTAAGGAAGATGGTGTCTGTAAAATCCCTTAATAACTTTAGGAATTGGGTTGCTGTATACTAGTGAAAGATCAATTTTCGAAGGAATTGTAGCATCTTGAGCCCTCCTTAGGGTGGAGTTGTTGATAGGACATCTTAGCCTCCATTGTTGTAGATTATAGGTAAATAACAGCTGCGACACTGACGGATTTAAGGCCAGGTGTTTATCACTTGATGTTCTTGAAGGATGTGGGCTTTTGATGGCTTGTGTGCATCTTACAAGCGTGTGATCTTATAGTGTGCACTTTTTTTTATTGAATAAAATATTAAAATATTAAATGAAAATCCCGAAGTTATGATTTCGAGTTGGTATTACTGGAAGATATTTTTCTGAATGGAAAGCTTGTTTAGAAAGTAGTTTAAGGAAGCGGATGATCTATCATTAGCTGTCTCCAAGATTGTGGGCTTG
Source organism: Chloranthus sessilifolius (assembly GCA_021018995.1). Classification (NCBI taxonomy): domain Eukaryota; kingdom Viridiplantae; phylum Streptophyta; class Magnoliopsida; order Chloranthales; family Chloranthaceae; genus Chloranthus; species Chloranthus sessilifolius. The sequence goes on from CM037586.1 coordinate 125,004,085, forward strand.
ACTGATTGGGAGTTTGATAAAGTTTTTTAGCAGGTCCAATAAAGCTCCGACGAACTCCTGTATAAACTTTTCTTTAACTACCTATGTGCCTAAGGAGTTTACAAGTCAAGATTCTCGTTGACACTCTTTGTGAGGGAATGCGTGTGGTTTTTTAGGTTTTATCATGTCCCTTTCTCAAGGAGCTTTTGCCCTTGTGGATGAGTTCATGAGTACCTGCTGGAGTGCTGGGTATGTACCAATAGATGACAGGCTCTACTTTTTCAGGTAAATGTGAAAAATTCATAACTACATTAATTGGATTTTCCTAGGCTATTTGTTTGGTTGGATGGGTTTTGGGTCCATTTGAGGAGATACACTGTTAAATTTTCTAGCATTGTTAGAGTTCTTCTATAGCTCTCCTTGGGACTCTTTGGGGGTGCTGCATCAGCAGAGCTACTCTCAGCTTTCCCATTCACCATTCCTTCTGAGGCTCTTTTTACGTTGCCTGTGAAGTGTTGTTGTTGGAATAGAATCAGGGCTTTTGAAATGGATTGTTTTGTTCCTAAAACATTTGTACATATAGAACGTTGTTGATCCTTTTATTTTTTTTATGCTTCCACTTCTTTAATTGTGGTAAATCTATGTGTCCTTACATGTATTGGGTGGAAATTGAGCCTCAGAAAGTGCTGTGTTCTGGGAAATGGTGCGGAGACTTCTCTCATGACGATCTTGCTATGGATGGTTTGCAAGAACGGCGTCTTCCCTTGATCTGCTTTGCATTGGAAAAATTAAGAATATCTTTGATCTAGTGGAGATGGCATGATATAGCATTTAAACATTTCATGAGGGATGCAAAGACGGAGTTGGATGAGCTTTCTAAAGATGGTGTGATAAGAAACATCCTTTGGATTGTAGGAGACTAATTGGTGGAGATTTCTCTTGAGAAATTCATTCTCGGCCTTTGGGTGGGCACATTATGCTCCTGAAGGCAACCTCGGCTATTATATTTTACTTCATGTTCCTTTCCTAGACACCAAGTTAACTAAGGAGAATTTGGAAAAAAACTTTCCAGAGTTTCTTAGAGGGTTGAGACTTGAGAGGAATACATTTCATCTTGTAAGGTGGGAGAAGGCATGCTCCCAAGAAGGATGGCCTTAGAATTATAAAGCTTAAAGGGTTAATCAGGCGTTATGTTGCAAACTGTATTGGAGACTCAAAGAAAATGAGGACTTTGGAGACAGGTAATGAGGGATCTTCTGGCTGTTCATTACGAGGTTGGGATGCAATAACTACTTAGAAGTCTGAGTGTGAATGGCAATCAGTAGGCAGGGGGTGGAAGTTAGGAAGGGTTTATGTTCAGGGTATGGGTAGCGAACAATGTTTGGTGTGGGGTGGTTCTCTCTTCTATTTTTTGATAAACTGAGTGTCCAGGCCTCTTAGAGCACCCGACTAATCTCAGGGGCACGTGCGCACCCCAAGTTAGTACATGCCAGGTCATCATGGGATATAAATCCCTAGGGTGGCCTCAAGAGCGGGGGGAGGGAGATTCGAACTCAGGTCTCCCACTTCCTGAGGTGGGTACGTGGCCAGCACGCCAAACCCCTTCAGGTTAAGGGGTGGTTCTCTTATGTCGTTGCATTTTAGGTTGGCCAAAATAATGCATAAACGGTGAGGGTTAATGAGTATTGTTAAGAGGCGGCTATGCTGCCCCCATATGAAAAAGGAATCTATGCGATGATGAAATTGTTCAGCTGTCATACTTCTTGGGTAGCTTGGAGGAGATGTATGTTCCACGATGAATGCTGATATGAAAATGTGGAACTGTGAGAGTAAAGACGTTTAGATTTTATTTTATGTAACATTGATATGGACGTGTGTTAGTGTTTGACATGGATACAAGGTGTCAGATACTCAGATGTGGCAGACTTGGTAGATCTGTTGTGCTAACAAATCTGTATAATATATGATAATGTTAGGAAATATATTAAGATAAATATATTAGGTCATATATGTTCAATATTTGTGGGAACTTATCTAGATATGTGCATAAATAAAATAATACTAGGAAGCGACAGAAACAAAAAAAAACAGATGAAAGCCTTTTTCTCATATAGAGGCATCTTAGTTCCCGTGCAGTTATCAGGCATCTACCTCCTCTTAGAGTACAGGTTTCTTTCCTTGGATTACAACATCTGAGAAGAGCCTTAATGGAAATCACCTTCAACACTGGGTCTCCCTTTCTCTGACATGTGAGGTTTTTGGAAAGAATTGGGTAGGATGGTAGAACTTCTCCGTCATTGCACCTTTGTCAATGAGGCTGTATTTCCTTACAAATTTTTGGTTGGAGTGGGTTATGGTTGCTTTGATAGCAGAGATTACGAACTGTTTTGTCTCATTGTTCCCATTCTGTGAGGTTTTGTCCGTTGGAGGTTACGCCCCTTGGTAAATTTTTGGATGCAAGTCCAGGAATGAATACCAGATTCTTCAGGAATGGAGATAACATATGTTTGGTCTAAGAAAGTGTTAAAGATATATCAAGAAGAAATTTAAAGTCCATCAACCTTGTGGAAGGTGATTTGCTTAATGTGATATGCTAGGCGTGATGTTACATGTATGTCATATTCGGCGGATCAGGTGGATGAGATTTATGACATCAGCTGTTTGTTGGAGGTTTATTTCCAAATCCCACCATGTCCGATCGGGGCAAACATTCATGACAATGCCCTAGTTATGGTCCTTATGGATTATCAAGGCATTCTCTTCCTTCATTGTAAGTAAATTTTTTATTAATATTATTAATTTTGATTGGTAATTGGAATTTATTAAATAAAGAAAAGATACAAGGGGGAAGTGGGGAACACAATGAGGACTGGCCTAAGTGACCAATAGAGAAACAAATAAAGCTTAGGGGTACAAATACAATTTCGACACACAAAAGCGTCTCTAACTGCCCTCTCTTTATTAGCAATTGAATCCGCAGCAGAACTGATCTCCCTATTTACTTCTAGAAAAGAGAGCAGTCGACTTATATAAATATTAGGCCTCCCTCAAACCAATGTAGAAGCCTCCATGGAGCACTACCCCTAGTACAAACTATCCAAGGATGTTAAAAGATTCACCTAGACCAGTCATTGACAAACTACCCAAGGTACACAAGGTACGTGTTCCTATAAGAGCCCCTTCGATTTTTAGTTGATGCAACTCACTCTCATCCAAAGGACCTCAATGAGATAAAATCGTCAAACCCCTACGATCACGATTATTTCCACTGTTTCCAGCTGGAACATTGTTTGTAATTGATAAAAAAATATAATTTATATGCCCTAAGAGAGGAACCACGGCATTTCAGCCAGTTTATTTTATATATATATATAACTTCCTTCGATGAATGGTATATGTCATCAGCCTTGACCTATCAAAAGCTTTCAAGAAAAAGCTAACAAAGAGCAACAACTCGAGATCCTATCCATGAGATTCGAGCAGAAGAGTTCTTGTGTTAAAAAATGTGATCATTTATTTTTTTCTAAAAGCTCTACACGCAAGACAATTATTTTAGAGAAATTTTGCCTTAAATTGGGAATGATCCACTTATCCACACTCGAAGTGGAATCTTCAATTGACGATGACACCACCCTACGATCTCAACCAGGTGAAATCCAAGGCAAAAAGAAACAATGTGGGAGATGGGCAACCTGTTTGGAATCTGCATAGCAATGAGAGAATTTATTGGGGACACGTAAATCCCAGATTCACTGCAAGGATCTTATACAAGGCTACAATCCAAGTGAATCCCAAAAACCTTAAGGCTGCGTTTGGGAACTGTCATTTCATAGGTTGGATTTGGATTTTGAATTGATAAAATCCAAATCCACCGTTTGGATGATTGTGTTGAGAGCGCTGAATTTAGATTTGCAAATCCCTGTCATTTGCAAATATCCACCAGCAGAAGAAAAAATCAGATTTTGAAATAACGCCTATGAGGCGTTATTTCAAGTTCAGTTGTGTTCGCGCGATGTCAACGGCGCATCATTTCTTACAGAAAAAACAAATAAAAAAAGGAACTTTATTTGCATTCAGTTAGCAAACTGTTGACTGCTTTATTGAATTCATTTGCAAATCAGATGGTTCAGACAACTTTTTGTCCAACATTTCCACACGATAGATCTTTAGATCATGATAAATCTATCAGATGGTTGGATATTGAATTCATGTGGCACACATCTGCAAAAATGTTCATGATCATGGGATACCATGAGAAGGGGTTCTAACGGCATTTTGAAGATGTGTGCCACGTGGAATCAACATCTCACCACCTGAGAGTTGGGTCATGACTCCAAGATCTATTGTGTGAAAGGTTGGGCCAAAAAATGATTTCCATGGGCTGATTCTAAACAGTCAGTGGTTGTAACATGCAAAAACAATGGTTGCAGATATAAAATTTCTCACCTCAAGGAAACCCCTTCGGCAAAAATTCCTAAAACATCTGATGTGAGAAGCCTATTAAAAGAGGAAACCCCTTGTATCTTTTTCTCTGGTGTTACTACCACACCACTTTATGATACACTGACCTCACTTAAACAAAGGAAAAATCTGTTGACTACTTTAAATCTGACAATGGAGTGTTTTTCGTCCCAATCTTCCACAAAAATGATCTTGAGATCATGGGCCTACTATCTGACGGCTAGATGCTGATTACACATAGTACACATCCCAAAAAGTTATGTGATCATAGCATACCATCAAATGTGGTTCATATTCACTTTTTGAGATGTGTGCCACGTCGAATCGACATCTGACCGTCTGATAGTAGGCCCATGATCTCAAGATCTATTGTGTGGAAGATTGGGATGACAAAGGGTCTCCATTATCAGATTTAAAGACGCCAACGGATTTTTCCTTTGTTTAAGTGAGGTGAGGGTACATAAAGTGGTGTGATGGTAACACCACCCTTCTTTTGTCATTTTTATTATTATTATTTTTACATATGTATACTGGGATGGGCAATGATCAGGTCCAACTGGTTGAACCTGAATTCGTGTTCAACCACGTCTGCAGCCATTGGAAATGAGAAAATTTTAACTTCCACGGTTTCTAATAGTTGCAGATCTGGTTGATTGGGATGAAACAATTAGATATATCTTCTACGTGGCATACATCACCAAAAGTGAATCTTGATCATGCTCGGTCTGACTCGTCGCCTAACCCAAAAAACCCGATCCGGCCCCAGTAAAAAATCACTAATTTTCATTATCTTTATATCTAAAATATTGGTTCTGGTCGACCCGACCCGCGACCCTACCTAATCTTAGTCGACCCGACCAAACCCGTCCCGGTTTTTGCCCGACCCGACCTGACCTAACCTCATAGTTGACTCGACCCAACCCATCTGGACAAGTGAAGTTTATGTGCCTGACTCGGTAAAAAAATTTGGCTCGGGTGGGTTGGGATTCGTTTAAATACTTAATTGTGATTCATGTATACTAAAATTTGGGGTACTAGAATATAAATTTTTTTTTTTAAATTTGCCTAATGAAGCATTTAAATCCTAAGAATAAATCCAACTACACTCCTTAAGCATCCAAACAAGAGATTTTCAAATCCAAATATTTCAAATCCTGGATTTGAAATGCCTAGATTTGAAATGCTTGGATTTGAAATTCTCAAATACAAATGCTCGTACCCAAATGCAGCCTAAAGGAGTAGGAGAACCCCAAAATCCCTTTCAAAGGAATAGTTGGAGATACCACCCTAGTCAAATGAGTATCCAGAGACAACACAAATATTTTTCACGACTCACACTTTAAGAGCTTATGTTCTCCACCGTCCTTGGGAATATATAAAGCGTCCAATGATCCCAACAATTCTATGAAAGAAATAATCTTACACTGACTTCTCTTCTCATAATAATCTTTCCCCATGCACTTTCCACAGATGACAAGATGACGCAAAGATCTAAAGAGGACAAACAAATGAGACTCAAAAACCCACAAGTCTTCCAAAAGAGTATTCTACTACCCTTGGCGACTCTAAAATGAATCTCCTTATTAAAGAGTTCTGCAATTCTAAAGGAGATTTGCTAGGAACCCTGGAATATGTCCCTTTCCATGACTTTTACATCACGTCCACCTTCACCTATACCACATTTTTCATTCAATACAGGGATTGACTCTCCTCATCTTAGGCCTAAAAATAAAACCCTCACCTTCTCACTTTTACATATGGCACATTTTACCAATCCAGGCTGTGTAAGTGGCAGAACATCTTCTGGCGTTTGCGCAGCCCAAAGATTATACCCATTGGAAGATCTGAACCATTGAATCCAAAAGCTTCAATATGAACCCTACATTAGAAATGAACAACGGTCCATATCGAACTCCTCAAATCGAATGGTTTGAATCCTATGATGAGCACTTCTTTTGGTTGGGTGATATTCATGTGATGTTTAGCCACTTGTATAATTTGGGAAGGCAAAGTCTGCCGTGAGGCCCAAAAAAGTGGGAAAAGGGCATTATCTTAGGTCTATGGTGAGCTCTTATTTACCCCTTAATAATTGGCACTATAGGGCATAATAAGTCTCTTTTTTTGAGCAGAGAACTGCTTCATAGATAATAAAGGGAATATGCTCTGAAATAGAATTAACCTGACCTGAAGCTTAAGCAGTTTAATCCCATTTATATTCTGCATGTGTTAATTGGACAAGAATTTTGTCCCAGGTATGTGAAATGCCTTTGAGTGAGGTCTTATTTCGTGATCAACACAGTGAGGGAAATGTCTGGGGAGGTATGCAAATTGCCTTTCTCTCTGGCATACGGTAGGATTCTGACATTAAGGTTGTCCAAACTTGGTTTATCGTTTGTAAATGGATGTTTAGGTCAATTCCAGATTATGAAAATACCTGAATCTCGCCAGAGTTTTCTGCTTTAACCATGCTGAATTATGGCAGGATGTGCTCCAAAACATTTGCTACTTTGTTCATAATCTCTATGTTACAAAGTGGGAGAAAATTTACTTTCTTCATGTCCTCTAGTAATGTTGTGGTAGGGCTACTCAATTCATTGGGTGACCTAACGAACCACGAACAGGTTCAAAGATAACCAGTTCGTGGTTCAGTTCGCTCAGGTTCGTAGTGTTGGGTGAACTGGCTTGTTCACTAATGCAATAACAATATTAAAGTTAAAAGCACACAAGTAGGTTCGAACAACCCGGTGAATAATTTGTGACTCTAATACACAATTTAAAAAAATATATACTAATATTATTTAAAATTCATCCTATTCCTAGTGGACCCAATTTTGTTGGCACTAGAGAATTGCGAACCATGTAACCTTATTTGAAACTAACAAACCAAAATCGGGTAACATTTGTCATTTGGTTGGTCGGTAACATATATATATATATATATATATATATATATATATATGATTTTTCTATGTTGCTAGCACTTGCTATGCTTTTTAAAAATTTATCATACATGGAAGAATTGGTTCCATAATCCAACCTAAGGCAAGTTGCGTATCATGCTTGAAGACATCTTTTGGAAATCAGTAATTAAGTTGATGCTCTGGATGTCATTCTGTTTTTTTCCTTTTCAAGATTTTCTTTTATGTTTCAGTCTTTTAGGCTTTTAGCTCTTTTGTTTTTTGTGCAGTTTGTATAGTAGAATGCTGAGATGAAGTAATATTACAATTAATATTTTTGGTCGCCATTATCTTTATTTTAAAATAATTATGACCTTTACCTTCTGTATCACTATAAATATCTCTTTTTCCAGGTTTATCGCTCAATAGAACAAATGCTGCAAATATGAAGTTGGTAGGATGCATGTCGCTTTGTTTTTCCTTTTCTGCTTATTTTATCTTGTGTTATAAATAAGTTATTACCTCGATACCACTAAAAAACTTTTACATAGATGTAATTTATGGTATATTTTTGGGTTATAATTTACTAAATAACATTTTCATAGAGATAATATATGCTACATTAATATTTATAGCTGCATCAATATACTCAAATTCGAGCTTATTTTGAAAATACTATAACCTCTCTCATATTATAGAGTTGCTTGTGCTTCACAGAACTTTAATACTCTCAGCTATGATGACAAGATCTTGGATGGTTTTTATGATCTACACGGCATTTTTCCTGAGCCCACTTCAGAGAGGATGCCTTCCCTTATTGATCTGCAAGGCACTCCTGTATCAGATAGTATCAGCTGGGAAGCTGTTCTGGTCAACAGAGCTGCTGATACTGACCTGTTAAAACTTGAGCAGAGGGCACTAGTGATGGCTGTCGAATCAAGGTTCGGATCTCTAGGTTTCACCGATAATGATTTGGTGCAAAAACTTGCTGCTTTGGTCGCTGATCACATGGGTGGGCCAGTTGGAGATCCTGAGAGAATGTCGAAAGCATGGAGAAATCTTAGTAACGGTTTAAGAACAAGTGTCGGGAACATGGTGTTGCCTCTTGGCTGTTTGACAACTGGTTTGGCTCGTCATCGTGCCTTGCTGTTCAAGGTTATTAAATCCTCTCAAGGACTTTTTGAATTTACTAATAATTGGTTAATACTGCTTATCAATTCAAAGAATATATATTATTGTTAAGAATTTATGATACTCTTAGAGCAGTTCTCCTCATCCTTTGAGTTTCTATGACATGAATTGAGCAATTTTCAGTTATTTATGCCATCCATTAGCTTGTAAATTATAGTTTCATCAGTATGAACCCCATTTTTGAGTTTTGTAATTTGCTTGATGCATGAGGGGAAAAATTACTGATATATCCAATAAAAAATGGCTACTTGTTTAGTTGGATATCGAAAATGTACAATTATGCAAGGAGGGAGGGAGTTTGATACGAAGTTACAAACATCATTTTGGAGTTTTATATCCTGTTTGATGCATATGAACAGTATAAGGTGTCAATCAAAATGACAACATTTAGTTGAACTTGGAAAATGTACAATTATGCTCTCTCTTAACACCATGTGTAGTAGTAATTAGTTAAATGTGTAGAACAACCATGGGAAAATAAGAAGTGAGACAGGTAGGCACGTGATTGGGGATACAGTTCTGACCTAAAGAAGCGTGTGCTAGATGAAGCTGTAGGGGTGCAAATGGGCCAGGTTTGGTAGGGTCAATAGTGTCCCGACCCTATCCATTCTGGATTCACGTCTAGACTTTTAAACCCAGACCAGACAATTGATAATCGGTTCAGGCCAAGTCCAAAAATATCTATTTTAGGTCAGGCCAGATCCAAACTTGATTTGACACTATTAATCACCGGTTTTGGAAATGGGTCTATATATGTGTATATGTCAGAGTTTTGTGTGTGAGAGAGAACGCTGGGGAAGGGCATTTCTGCCCACATGGCACCATAAAATTTCTCGCTTCACCACTGGTGCAGTGCAAGAAAGGAGCAAATTGGAGTTGTTTCGAAGGTCAGAGTAGGGTGTAAAGGAGGGATAAAACTGGATTTAATTTTAAGACCCAATGGGCTATAATAAGGAAGGGCAAGTGGGCCTTAAGCTGGCTAGGAAAGAGTTACACTTGACCACTTTAAGTGGCCACTTGATCAGAAAATAACAAGAGCTCTACTCTCGTAGTCTCGTGTTTAAGGTCACGTGATCAAAAGTAATCACATGGTGTGAGATTTTTGAGAGTTCCTCTCTGGAATCTCTAGTGACCGAAATTTTTATGTTAGTTTTTTATTTAAACGTGAGGTTTTAGGTTCTAAAAATAAAGGATTTTAGTGCTAAATTAATTATATTCTGGAATATCAGAGTCTTAGTTGTATTAGAACTTGCAAGAACTTCTCCAATCTCTTGTACCATGTGAGAAAATCAAGAACCTAAAAATATAAACTGATTTGATACTCCAAGGAAGAATAGAAACCACCAACCTTCAAGCCCACAATAAAAAACACCTATTTCCAACAACACAAGGAGATCTTTAGGTCATTTCATTCAATTTTTAAACTTCTTCAGATTCAACAACGAGGAAGGATTTCATAGAACATTTAAAGTAGAGTAGAGTTCTTGCTCAATGCTCAACTTACATCTCATCCTATCATGGTTGTCAAGGCCACACTATAGCCTTACTATGGCCTTGCCATGGCGAATGACAATGGGAAACGTTATATATAACCAAATAGTCATGATGGTTAAATAGCGATGCTATAGCGTCGCTATGGCGGAATAGTATTATGGTGTCGCTATGCACACTATTTTATTTTTTGGATAATAACGTATAATACTTATAAGTTATGACATTTTTATAATATATGAGTTACAAAAGTTAACTTATAAGTCACAAAACTTCAACTTATAAGTTACAAAATCTTCGACTCTCTCTCTCACTCTCTCGTCACAGCAGCTACCAACACTAATGTCACCGAAACTTCAGCGTTGGCAACACTACCGTATATGTGCTTAATATTTCATATTTTATAATATTTTATATTTGTTGATATTTCATATTATTTATTTATACTTACCATATTGCAAATTTGTTGATGCTCCATATTTGATTTATATTTATTGATATTTGTTTATTCCTAGAACATGAAATCATTAATATTAGAATCAAAGTATGATGCTTTAGTAGTTGAATTTTTTTCTTCTTAGATTTTTTCTTATATAAAAAATATAAAAAAAATACTACTAATTAATAGATAAAATAATTAAAAAAAAAAATTACAATAATAAATAGCCTCGCCATGTCTTTGCTATGACCTCTTCACCATGACCTCGCCACACCGCCTTAACTACCTTGCATCCTATGATGTAAATTCATAGAAACACAATTAAAGTCTTCCCCCATAGCAAATAATGACACTAGAAACTAGGGACTTGCTTACATTATTTGAAGTGCATGGCAAAACTGAAGGGGTAGAAAGTGAAAAACCAAACATCTCAAATTCCTTAGATCTGAACTCCTGTTCCAAAATCCCTCAAAGTCCCGGTACCATCTCCTAAAAGCTCACTGGGTTGATTGAAGCTCGCTGATTGGACTTGGTTCTGAGCCCAGCTGGGTACCGAGTGATATGAAATTTCCATGGTACTTTGGAAAATTCAAAACTTAATGAGTTTCTGAAAACTTGGAGAGTCAATGAAAACATTGTTTAGGTCAAGGGGCCAAAATTGGGTTTGGTGCCACGTGGAGCAAGGGGCCATTGCATAGATCATGTTGAATTTATTTTTTCTTCACAAACTGATTTCTACCATATGATTTTCGCATCAGAAAATGATATAGGTTTATTTGTCACCATTAATTTATTTTATGCTAAAATCATACAATAGAAATCCTTTTTTATTTTCCTATTTTTTCTTTTCTTGTATGAGAACTATATGCTGGCTCCTTGTTTCACGTGGCACCAAACTCATGTTTTAGGTGCAACAGGTCACTGTTTTGGAGGCCGGACTAGGATCAAGCTTAGGACTATGCTACCCTTTTCCTATATATGTTGAGAGAGCATCAAACAATGGACAGTTGAAATGCGCAATGCCATCCGTTTTTCGACACTCATAATCACACGGTAGAGATCAGTTTTCTTATATATATATATATATATATATATATATATATATATATATATATATATATATAAATTTCTCAATTCTCCCGGTTTTAAAGTTCTAATAAACCCCTGTACTTAAATCTTAGTTATCTAAATGGCCCCTCAACCATAAATATCCACCTTAAAACCAAAATTACACTTAAAGGGGGAAGAATCTAAAAAATGGGTTGGATGGCTGGGCCACTAGGCCAATAAAAATTAAATTAAAAAAAGTTAAAAATCGTACTTTTTCATGCAAGAAAAAAGCAATTTTTTTTAATTTTAAATTCAGTAAAAATCCAAAAAAATTGAAAAAACTTTGAGAAAAATAATGAAAAATATGTAAAACATAAATATTTTAAAATTTTTATTCTTCGTGTGGCCCAGCCGTCCGACCCATTTCTGATTCTTCCCCCTTTAAGGGTAATTTTGGTATTAAGGTGCATATTTATGGTTGAGGGTGTATTTAGATAACTAAGTCTTCAGTACATGGGTTTTATTAGATGTTAAAAAAAATGGGGAGGATTTAGAAAAGAACTTTAAAGTGAGGAGCTTTTAGAAAATTTTCCCACATATAGATGTTTAACTGAACTATGCAATTACCCCTGCTAGCCCCAGAACATGGTTTTAGGTGCCATGTGTTATATATATACATATATATTGAATTTAAACCAATTTCCATTGACTCATTCAACTTGGCCACACCCAGAAAACCATATCTGCCAGACATTTATCTCACTTTTCCCTCCAGTGACAGCTCATTTTCCATAAACTCACCCATGAACTGGTAGAGAAAATACCAATAGATCTGTTACCGGTCAAAAATAAAATAAAAATACCAATAGATCACTGTACGTAAGAACAATAATGACCAAACCTTCTGCCCCGATACATATCGAATGAATGAGTGGCAGTTTCAACTTCAATGGAAAAACTAAAACATCATACCTTCTAAACGTCCAAAGAAATCTTAGTTATTAATTGTTGTTTAATTTGTTTAGTAGGCCCATTTTTGTCTCTCTTTTCATTTAAATTTAGTTGTTATTGGGATTGAACCTCTGACTAAAATTTAAGGCACAGAGAATTTCTCAACTGAGATGGTTTTGTTCGGGCCTTAATTAATGTGTAAAGTGTCTATAATTTAACATTTGAAATGGTTATTCAGGTTTTGGCTGATAGTGTGGGTGTTCCCTGCCAATTGGTGAAGGGGCTGCAATATACAGGCTCAGACGATGTAGCCATGAATATTGTAAAGGTTGATGATGGAAGGTAAATCTTTTCTTCTTTTATAGCTTCACAGTTATCCATTGCAAGTGAGAGCAAGCTTATTATTATTATTTTTCTACTTTTTTTTTTTTATCGTTAACAATGAAATTCATTAAAAAAGCACAAAAAATGAAAAGATACAGACCACTCTGCTAGGAGCAGGAACAATCACTCCCCCGCCCCAAAGGGACAACAAAGACGACCCCCTAACCTCACTCTCCTTATGCCCCAATGTTTTCCAACTGAGAGAGAGAGATCCTGGACCATTTTAATGACAAATTTAAACAGTCTCGCCACCTTATGAAATGCTCGGTTGTTTCGTTCGATCCAAATAGCCAACTGAGAGCGAGATCAAGCTTGATTGTTTGTATACTTTCCAATCCTTATTGCTGGGGATCTCGCTTGTGGGAACATGCGTGATTATATCTTGGATCTAAATCTCAGTTCTTTTATATCATATTCCTTGCATCAATTGTTGCATCCTTAAAATGTGCCAATTTAATGGAGGGGAGTAGTTGAATGCCTTTCCAATGAGTTCATTACTGTTCGGCCTTTATAGAAGTTCTGCCTATATATATGTATGTCTAACTTTGTATATATTTTCATGAAAAGAGGAGGCTGGACTTGGGTCCACCATCCCTTAGCTTGTCCGAGTGCTTATTTGGTGCCACATGGCACTCAAATGCTCAGTTGAACCAAATAAGCACACTGGACCAGCTAAGGGACGCTGGACCCAAGTCCACCCTTCCTTTTTCCACATAGAAGCCTGGGAAGCTGGACTCTGTTTCAGCGAAGAACGCTGGTCCCGAGTCCAATGACTGCAACGTGGCACCCAAACACCAGTTTGGGTCCCACGTGAACTTGTGTGAAGTCAATCTAATTAAATTCATAAAAATATGTTTTCCTCCGTCAAATCATCGGTGAAAAAGGGTGATAAAAGTAATGATAATCACTGTTGATTTTATCACCGTTGATCGTGGTGAAAAGCTTTTATTATTTTTTTTTGTAAAACCCCCAGGGAGGGGTGATCCCGAGCTTATATATGTATATATTACACCGGTTAGGTGGTCTGTAGGACAACCTTCACTGTGTTCCGAGACCCATTTATGTCCCATGGTTTTGGGTGCCATGTGGCACCTTCTTTATGAAGCTCAGACCACAGTTAAGGTGGAGTTGGTCCTTCTGACCATGCAGCCTTTTTCCTATATAACATATTTGAGCATGGATCTGTAGACCAGGGTCCAGAGTAGAACCTTGTTCCAACGTTGTTTCACCACGTACACGTGAACGTGCACAAGGTCGATCCATCAATAATGAAAAATAATAGATAAAAAATTATTTAATCACCACGATCAACAACTAGTGATTGAATGGTGAATGAAAAATTGTTTTCTTGTTCATTTTAATCATTGTTTGTTTGATTGTGGTGATTAAATAATTTTTTGTTTTAATTTTTTTTCTCTAAATCCCCCTAGGGAGATTTGAACCATAGGGAGGGACAGTCATGTGGCCTATTTGGTGCCATTTGAGACCAAAAAAGGGAACTGGACAAGGTTCAATCTCTAGACCCAGCACCATGCGCTCTTTGTCCTATATATATCACACATACAAGCGCGCACACACACGTACACACACACATGTACACTCACATATAGACAATATAAATTTCGGAACCAAATTAAGCGTAAAGTCAACTTTTTACTGAACTTCAAAAAAAAATTTCAAGCCTCAAAAAAACAGTGGAGATCCATTTTTGAATTATTGTTATTATTTTTAATTCTTAATGATTTAAAGAGTGCCACTGTACACCACGTGGACCCAAAACATGTTTGGATTCCATGTGGAGCTCTAGGTGGACCTTGGTGCATAGTGAAGATGCTCCTTTGGTGCACCTAACTGGGGTCCATATATGCTAACAATTTTCATGGGAAACTTGATATGCTAACAAAGAATGTGTATGACAGGGAGTACATTGTTGACCTGATGGCAGACCCTGGTACTCTTATCCCTTCTGATGCAGCGGGACCACACATGGAATACGAAGAACCATCTACAAGTAGCACAATTGTCAGATATGCTGATGGCTCCAATACAGCCAACTCTAGCACACGTAGCACAATTGATGTTACGTGTTCAATAGCTGGGTCTTCATCGTGTGGTTCCTACGATGAATCTTCATCCAAGGTGCTTAAAAGTGTGGAATCTAATTTAATGTTGAGCGAATCTACAAATTCCAGCCAGGTTAAGAAAGCCCTCCCAGCTCACGAATTCTCTTGTAGGCCAAATTACCCTTGCACTCACGCAAGATCTCCTACTTGGACTGAAGGTATCAGTTCCCCTACCATGCATAGAATGAAAGTAAAAGATGTTTCACAGTACATGATTGATGCCGCGAAAGAGAACCCCCATTTAGCTCAAAAGCTTCATGATGTGTTGCTTGAAAGTGGTGTTGTTGCTCCACCCGACTTGTTCAGCGAAATTTATAATGAGCAGCTGTGTCTACCGTTGGTTGAGGACAAAGGTAATTCTAGAGATAGGACAGAAAAGAGAAAGAAGAAAAATGGAATACAGAATAAAGGTCTGGCTGAATCTGGTCCCTGTCTGTTTCTGCCTCCTCTGCCTAAAACGAATTATAAGGAACATCTGGAACCCCTAAAACGTGTGGAGGGTTTGGGTTTTTACCGCTCATTTGATCTTGGTGAAGCGACTGGACTTCCATTTACCTCTCGAACTGAGCTATCCACCACAACGGTGCAGGAGACTGCCCCTGTGAAATTTGTGAAAAATGTGCCCGTTGCAGCTGCTGCTGCAACTGCAGCTGTTGTTGCATCGTCGATGGTAGTTGCTGCTGCTAAGTCGAGCAGTGATTCAAATCTTCAAGTTCCGGTTGCAGCCGCAGCCACTGCTACTGCTGCGGCAGTAGTGGCAACAACTGCAGCTGTTAGTAGGCAATTTGAGCAGTTAGGTTTGAACAGTATAGAATGTAATCAGAAAACTGGTGAAGGAGATGGTGCAGAGCATGAGGCACGAGTAAGTGATCATTCACAGGATTCTGGATTTCAGCGGGATGAGGATGCTGGTGTGACTCATCACGAAATGGAGAGAAATTCCAACAAGTCAGTTGGGACTGAGAGTGTAAGATCCGACAGTACACTTGATGATGTTGCGGAATGGGAAATTCCATGGGAGGAAATGAACTTGGGCGAGCGAATCGGACTTGGTACTATTGTGCATTTGTTTTGTCAATTTAACTTTTATGTTACTTTCTTTTAAATTACGCGAATTCATGGCGCATAAATGAGAAATAGTGTTGAATACCTGTCCCTTTATACGAGGAGTTTTGGGCACCAAGATAGTTATGTTTAGGGTATGGGTATCTACCCTATACGATATTGTTATCAGTACAGGATAGTGATAAGATAGTTAAACACAAGGATAAAAACTGAAATGACCGAAATTTCGGTCCAAATTATCGGTTTCGGCCCTCACCGAAATGTTAATTTGGACCGAAATTTTGGTCATATTTTTGTATGGGATTGAAATTATCAGCCAAAATTTCGGCCAAAATTCAAAATTTCGGTTTCAGTCCCCTCCGAAACTGAAATGAAACCCGAAATTTTGATCCTTGGTTAAACATATCTTTTTTGTTTTTTTGAACTTTTTTTTATGGGTAAGCTGGGATTGAACCTGCAACCTCAAGCTTGCAATATTGCCAACTTCCATTAGGCTGCAGACCCAAGCTCATGGTCACTGTTTAGAGTAAACTGAATAACTCCGCAATCCTTCATGTCATATCTAACTTCTTCCCACCAACTCTTTAATTGATTTTCCTCTTCTCCTACTTTCTTTCATTTGTTTGTACTGGGGCTGTTTTAGGTCCCTGATGGACTAGCCCAAACCATTGCAAATGGTTTTCCTTAATTTTCTAATTTATTGGGGCTGCCTGCTGCCCCTATACTTCCTCCTGTCCTATGTGCTTGTTTCTAATTCTATTATATCTTGTAACTCCACACATCCATTTTATCATTTGTAATATTAATAGGGATATGACAAGATTCTTATAGCTGGTTGGTGACCCAACACTAACCTTCCTAACCTTCCTTTTTCATCCGGGCTTGGGACCAACATCTCCAAAATTTTAATTTTCTTTCGTCCTAACAATTCCTACTTTGTTCTTATAAAAAAGGTAAAAATGAATGATATGCTAAAAGCATATTGCTGCAAATATCGTAAAACCCCTCTGCTAAGGAGGAAATTTGGTAGCAGCTTATTCTGTGTTGCACATGACTTTCTTGCTTCCTTTGCTATCTTCTGATACCAATGCTTTCTGATCATGGATAAATGATGATAGATGCCCTCATATATAACATAGATATAATTTTCTTATATGGAATTCTGTTTTTTTTATATGTAATGAATTTTATTTCTTACGGATTTTCTGCTGCAGGATCCTATGGGGAGGTATATCATGGAGATTGGCATGGAACGGTGAGTCCTTTCATGCAAATCATATTAATGAAGACATTTTTTCTTCAAAGCTGTTGATAAATCTCTGCCAATGGATTGATGCATCCACCCAATTATACTTTTTAGCTAAATTTAGGTAGAACATCCCTCCATACTTGAAAGGCTATTTGATTTAATATTAGAAATGGCTATGGAGTAATTTTTGTCCTAAAGTTAACGATTTTAAAAGCAAAAAGATGTAGACGCAGCAATTCATAGGGATGGATTTATTAATAGACTTGTTTAAATTGGATAGCTAACTGTGGACCTGCATAACTTATTATCAAATAGATAAGTTTTTATTAATCTCCCTTACTGGGGATACCTCAATCTATGTTTCTTGTTCAAACATTTTCCGCTATGTTTGTTCCCATATGTTAAAGTTGTACAAAATCTAAATCGGTTTGAAAACTGATCAGTAGATGTTCAGGTCAACTAGAACAATTTTATTGATACGCAGTCCACTTGGCCGGGCTTGTGACTCAGTACTGTCTTCATGCCATAACCAAGTGTACTTTTTAACTTGAAGTTAATAGGTTTGAAACTTCAAATGCGGTAGATTTGTGATCTTGTCTTATATATTGGGTAGACGCTATGCACTAGGATTAAGTATTACACTAGGATTAAGTATTAAATCTATTGATGAGGTCATGGAAATGACAAAAATTGCTAGAAGTTCATTATTTAGTTTCTCTTTTTTATATTATCTAGCTTTACTTGACTCAAAAGTTTAGAAGAATTTGAGCTAATAATTCCTTAATTTATCTTTTTTATGTTACCTACTTCTACTTTACTCATAAAATTTTGAAGAATTTGGTCTAATGGTTGATGCAACCACAGACACTCCACCTTCCAGAGGCCACAACTTTTGTACTCAGGCCTTTGTCTCGTCATTAATGGGTTTTTGTATGTCTACTCGAGGTGAGCAACATTATGGTGGTGTTAACTTTGCCAACTTTGTTCATTATACATTTAAATTAGGATATTTTAGGAGTTTAGGTTTGAGAGATGAGTGGTATTAGGATTAGGTTAGTGGTATGAGGTTTACGGTTAGAGAATAAGGAGAACAGAGAAGGGAGAGAAAAAAATAATGAGAAGGCTTAGTGAGAAGAGACGTCCTTACTACCATTTATATTAACTGAAATATATTACCTACAAACCCAATGTTACTCCCCCCACACACTACATTCACTCCAATAATACATCACCAACACCCCCCCTCAAGCTAGAGCATGAATATCCAACATGCCCAACTCGACCATAACGTCATGGAGAGTACTAGTTCCAACAACTTTAGTTAATATATCGACAGATTGCTGCGAAAATATACATTAATGAGCTACAGATCCATCCCAAACCTTCTCTCGCACAAAGTGAATGGCAACCTCAATACATTTTGTTCTAGTATCGAGTCCAATGCTATCTTCTCAGCTGCTTCATTATCACAGTGAAGCAGTATGGAGCCACTAGTAGGAAAACTGAACTCAGATAGAAGAAACTGCAGACAAATTTTTTTTGCAAGTGCCGTGAGAAATAGCCTTCTACTCGGCTTCCACTTGAATTGGACACCACAACTTACTTCTTACTCTTCCAGGGAACTAACTGGCTACCAAGAAACAAAAAATAACTTGATGGGGAATGATGTCGGTGATAGATCCTGCCTAATTATCATCAGTTGACACTGGGATACTCATATGCCCATTAGATTCATACACTAAGCCATAACTTGAACTAGAGTTGATATCCGAAGGATGCGATGGATGACAAGAAGATGAGTAGTGTGAGGAGCATTCATATATTGCCTCACTAAACTGATAATAAATGTGATGTCTGGCCTCGTAAGAGTGAGATAATTCACTTGTCTAACTAATTGTTGGTACTCATGAGGACTGAGAGCATATCACCATCATTTTCATGAAAGGAGAGTTTCTGATCACTGAAGAGGTGGCTGACTTGCATCCAAGCATTTCGGTGTCACTTAAAAGATCAATAGCATATTTTCTTTGGGAGAAGAAGATCCCTTTCGAGACCTGGAACTTGCCGAGGAAATAATTTAGGCTCCATAAGTTTTTTACTTCAAAGATATGGCTCAACTTGCATTTCACATAGCTAATGAAGGCGTGATCAACTCTAGTGAGGATAATATACTAGAAGGATCATGCAGCTAGTAGAGCAAGAGAATAAAGACTATAATCAGAGCGACACCTCAGATAGCCCCAGTCCATAACAACACAAAAATATTGGAACCACGCTCTGGGTGACTGCTTCAAGCCATAGATCGACTTATGAAGTCGACATACTTTCCCTAATTCGCATTGATGGAGGAAGCCATGCAGGGGACCCATGTATACTTTTTTAGTGAGATTCCCATTAAAAAAATGCATTTTTGACATCCGAGATCCGACTACTAGAGAGGCTGAATGGCCGCATGAGAAAGGAGAACGCTTACGGTGGTCAACTTTGCAACCGGGGAAAATGTAGCCTTATAATGAATGCCATAGGTTTGCGTGAATCCGTTCTCTACTAGGCAAGCTTTATATCTATACATCGTACCATTTGGATTATGTTTCACAACAAAGACCCATTTGCAGCCAACAATTTTGTTCTCGGGTGGAAGAGAAACCATCTGCCAAGTGCGATTATTTTGTAGGGCATTCATCTCTTCAATCATAGCTGTTTTCCAGGAGCGGTGATCAAGGGCAACACGAATAATATTAAGAATAGTTTCAGTTGCAATGGCAAAAAGAAAGTCCCTGTAAGATGGTGAAAGTTCTGAACAAACATATTTCGCCTAGGGGTAAGGAGTGACACACTCCAGGATCGGTGATCAAGGGAAACACGAACAGTATTAGGAATAGTCTCAGTTTCAATGGCAGAAAGAAAGGCCCTGTAAGATGGAGAAAGTCATGATAATAAACATATTTCGCCAAGGGGTAAAGAGTAGCACACTTTCGAAGAGCAATAGGCATATCAAGGCCAGTAGCAGGAGTAGATAAAAGCTATAGGAGAAATGGTAGGAATTAAAGGAGAGTAAGTAGCAAAAATGGAAGGACTTGTGATACCTATAAGAGTCATTGGCTGGGAAGATGGAGGTGGTGGTGTTGTCAAGAGATGACTATTCCATCTACGCCAACCATAAGTGATCACCCCTCTCTTTTGTTGTAGTGGTGGCATCAAGTCTAGAAGAATAAGGAGCATCCTCAAAGAAAGTGATATCAATAGAGGTATAAAATCGACGAGACTGAGGATCGTAACATTGGTATCCATTAGCCATATTGGAATGCCCCACAAATACTCTACGAATAAGTTTATCATCCAACTTCTGCCGAGCAAGACAAATATCTGAACGGAGCACGCACGCCCAAATACACGAGGCTCAATGGCAAGCATAGGATCTCCCGATCGAAGGGGGCGATAAGGAGTATTGCCGTCCATGATCCATGATGGAGTGCGATTAATGAGAAAGCATGCATTAAAGCCATTGTCCAATAGGTCTTCGACACATATATACCACGAAGGAAACACCAAGTCAATCCCAAAAGATGTCTATTCTTACAGCCTGCAATACCATTTTGTTGTGGAATGTAAGGACAAGAATACTGGTGAACTATACCATGTTCTTGCAGATAAGTATCGAAGGGATTGAGACGTGTATTCGCCTCCATTATCAGATCGAAGGTCTTTAATATTAATTTCACATACTTTGCCTTGAAACATAATAAGTTGGATAGACAAATTTAAAATCAGGGAGTAAATGATATAAAGTTTGAAATCCAACGTGGTTAAGTTTAACATGCCACAATGATAGGTATCACAATTAGCTTTATAGAAAAATAATGGTACGCCCATGATCTCAAGATCTGTTGTGTGAAAGATTGGAATGGAAAACACTCTCCATCGTCTGATTCAAGGCAACCCACGCTTTTCAGCTAGTGGGGGATATTCAGTATTTCGTGGGGTGTTAGTAGCGCCCCCAAGAAAAAACTAAAGGTCTGCCTCTCTCTCTGGTATCCAGCAGTTTAGGATTTAGAGACGAGTGGTATATATTGGTGATATTACGGTCAGGTTAGTGGTTTTAGGTGTAGGGTTAGAGAAATAAGAAGAGAGAAGGGAAAGGGAGAAATAATAAAAGGCTTATTGATTAGAGACTCTTCCTTAACATTTACACCCAATGTTACTCAACATACTCCACATTCACACTAATAATACATCACAGACAATTTTTAGTGGCAAGATTAGAAGTTGTTGTATAATTAATTAATTGTTTGAAGAA
This sequence comes from Chloranthus sessilifolius, assembly GCA_021018995.1. NCBI lineage: Eukaryota > Viridiplantae > Streptophyta > Magnoliopsida > Chloranthales > Chloranthaceae > Chloranthus > Chloranthus sessilifolius. Next base: position 125,025,662 of record CM037586.1, read on the forward strand.
GTGTTTTTATGTTAGGAATTTCTTAATTGAATACTATCCTATTTGTGATCAGTTTTCTAATTTTATTAGGTCCTGAGTTTAAGGAGTCTTTGTAGATGCATTCTATAGGATCTGTAGAGTGAGATCTCTGGATTTGGGACATAATAGTTTTAATTATTATTGGCCTTCCTAAAGAAACTCTTGCTATTGGTTTTGGGTGTTTTCTCTCCTCGTAGAAGAGAGATAAATTTCTAGAATCCTACTGCAACCTTTTCATGAATTTGTCACCCCTTTTTTCTTTTGATATGTTCGACTCTTGAGGTTGGTGTTTTAGTAGACCATTCAACCATCTTTACAAAAAAGAAAAAAGAAAAAGAAAAAGAAGAAGAAGAAATTGACCCGCCTTTACTATTTAAGTTTGTTTGTTTTGTGTCCTTCTAGTCATATATGGGCTCTCCTTACATATAAGATAACGAACTTTATTAATTGGACAAGTATCATGGAATGTTATCTGCAATAGTCTTAATTCTTACACGTGATGTTTTATGAGGTTCAATCCTTCAAGTCAATATACTTTGACATAATTATTTTTTTTCTAGCAACCTTTGCTATATTTTTGGCTTTCTTGTTTGGACAAGTGAACCGTTTAAAAAATTTTATAATTTGAACAGGAAGTTGCTGTTAAGAAGTTCTTAGACCAAGATATTTCTGGTGATGCTCTTGAAGAATTTAGGAGTGAGGTATGACTAATCTCCTTTCTCATGTTACATAATCCAAGCAAACACAAATACATCATGTTGTTAGTTTATGCAAATTCAATCCATCTGTTTTTTTTTTCATATGCAATATTGACAACATTTTTGCCACTTTTCTTTGTTGAAATGGCTACATCCGGTTAGCCAATGACGCAGTTATGATTTATGTGTCAAAATCCTATTATAGTTTGGGTATTTTATTTTTAAATATTGTATGTGTCAAAATCCTATTATAGTTTGGGTATTTATGTGTCAAAATCCTATATATATATATATATATATATATATATATATATATATATATATATATATATGAAATTTCACTAGTTCCCTATGCCATCATTTTTATTCGTAGTCACATAATCTGGAGTTGGTAATAAATTGGCAAGGATCTAAGTCGACAAAAATCGGTCAAAGTCGGTCAAAATTAGGGAAATAAAAATTAAAAATTGTATCATAATATATTTCAAGTTAAAAATAATGGTTTTAATGAAAAAAATAGTATAAAATAGGCAAAAAGAAGAAGAGCAAGTGAGCTATGAGACGGCAGGCAGCATAGAGGGCGATAGTCCTATAAGTTTTTTTTTCCCACTTTAAGTATAAATGATAAAAATAAGAATAAAAAATTGGATAACATTACAAAATCCCCGATTAATCAGCTGAGTTGCTGACTTGGCCGATTAATTGGCGATGTAGTCGGGATGACTGCAAGTCGCCGATTTTTTCCAATTTTTTTTTAAAGTCAGAGACTTTTGTGACACTGTTTTTATTTGTAAACATTACGTAGAGTTATATTTTAATATCTGTAAGGACATGTTGATGTATCAGCCTTTTTGAAGGTTTCGTGTTTGAGACAATTAATCCATGGCCAACATCTGACACATGTGATTTCTATAACATTGTAACCTGTTCCCTTTGTCTTCTTTTTGTTTATAAATGTTATGTATATATTTTTTAATATTTTCATATCTGTACAGGTATGTTTATATATCAGCCTTTTTGAATGTTTTGTCTTCGTTTTTACTGAAAAATCGTATGTGTTTTTAATATTTTAATATCTGTAAACACATGTCAATGTATCAGCCATTTTGATGGTTATGTGTTTGACACCTCGAATCTATGTTCGACATTGACACCTGTAATTGTGTTTTGCTCCAAAATTAGGGTACCGAAACCTATTTAAACCAATACTTGCTTTTTAGTTTGCGAATTTGTCCATCCTGTCCATGTGGAGGCTCATGAAATTTCGGGCTCACCGTTTAAGGAGTTTTTCAGACATTGGTTGTCAATTGTTGTTTTCATTCTCATGCAATTCAGTTTTTTTGTCTCGTAGTTTGTATCCTTTGTTTCTTTTAATATCATCTTTAAAAATCATGGTTTAGAAAGTTTTTATAAAGTCGAGATTTTTGGAACTTCTTTGTTTGATTGTTCTTATATTCAAGATTATAATTTCATTAATTTGTGCTTTTGAGAATCAATTTGTTTGGTCACATTTCTCATGTACATTTCAATGAATATTTGGAAGGCATCCCATATACCTTAAATCTCTTGTGGTTGACATTCTGATTCCATTTACTTTTGTCCAATTTGAAGCATCAAGAAGGCATGTTTATGGGTAAGGTATATTGATATCTCACAACGCCTACCCCATATATCCACTTGAATAAAACCAAAATCTAATTGTGCCAGAAAAACAAAACATAACCAGAGATTCTCAAGCCAAAATATATTAAATACTATAAAATTGATTTCTTTATTAAAAAAACATGAAACATAAAGCCATCACAGCCATAAAACATACACAAAAGGTGGAATTCTAACCATCGAAATTGATATGATGCAAAACTGCGAACAGATCAAGAACCACAGGGAATAAATAAAGAAAATAATTGATAATGAGGTATTAAACAGAAAATAAGCAAAGATTATTAATTAGAAGATCAAAGGAGATGCTTGCCTTGGATGATGTCCCCTGGGAAATCCTTTTGCTTCTTGGAGGTAAAAAAAGCACTCATATTATAAGTCAATACTCTTTTCTCATAAGTAAAGATCAAGAACCGTAGCGAATAAATAAAGAAAGAGTTGATGATGAGGTATCAAAAGATTCAATACAGAAAAATAAGCGAAAAAATATCAATGAGATGAGATGCTTGCATTTGACGAGGTCCCCCGAAAATCCTTTTACTTCTTGGAGGTAAAAGAAGCACTCATATAATAACTCAATACTCTTCACTCTAGTAAATCGCCTTTAAAAGAGTTCCAGAGAAGGATGAGTAAGAATTTTCAGGTGGGTTCCATTATGGTAAGTTTAAATGTTTTCTGGTTTGGTTGGACATTTGGATTTTAGGAGGGCTTTTGAATGTGGAGTGGGTTGAGTAGGCGTTTTAGTTGTCTGGGAAAAGAGAAGCTTTAAGAGGAATAATTTTGAAAAATTCTTTGATGTTGGTTCTACTGCTACAACTGTATGCTTATAACTTCTAGCAATTGTGGTGCGCTAGCTACCCGCATTCAACCTGTTTTACAGTTAATAGGTCACTGACGCAAAGATCTACATATGAGATCTGTTATATAGAATACTTGGGCCAACTGTAACATGATTCTCGGCTCATGTCTACTGTTCATGTGGTACAGGTTATCATTGATCCAGAGCTTTTACACTTTGAATCCTGAGATTTCGATTAGTCTTCCTTCACACATTGAATCTCAGCTATTGCTCAAAGTTAAAATGGTTCCAGTTGTAGGCTTCTGGTTAGGATAGCTGAGGTAACTTGTTCTATATGATTTTCTAGTTGTGGCCCACCAGGCAGTGGCCTGCCACAATCTGGACTGATATAGGTAGACCGTAAATGTGCTTGCATTACAAGTCATGCATGATTCCATTGCACCAATGGTGTGATTTTGCGCCTCAATTTTATAAATTAAGGGGAATCCTGCTCGTTTAACCCAGGGATCACGGTGACATATTGAAAAAGAGCATGGCCATTAGTGATCCCAGGGAGCATCTTGTAAAAGTTCATGGGCAGTTAAGTTTTCTCACATATTCTCCAGTCTCAAAATGTCAATGAATTTCTTTTTGTTTCTGATCACTGAGTCATTTTATTGCTCCACTACTCTTTCATGTCATGATATATATGAACTTTGTGATGCATCCTTGTCCAGTAAATCCTAGGTTCGTTCTTTCTATATCTTAGGTTCCTGGCATTTATTTTAGATTGAGATATTGATTCTCTCAACCTTGTGACAAACTTTGTGGTCTATTGTGAACTGCACATCGACCAGTCACTAGTTCTATCCTTGGACTCAAGTTGTGGACATCTTGCAGTCCATTCTCTGGTCCATATATATATATATATTGTATTGGGTTCTGGGTGTTTTAATGGCATACCCACCTGAAGAGATAGAGATCTTCATGAAGAGCACAAACTTCTATCCATATGCTTTATTCTACCATAGATGTGCCTTTTGTTCTCAAATAATCTGGCTGTACGGGAGTCTCTTGAGATTAAAAAAAAAGGTCAATTCCTGTAGTGTACTTTCTTTGGTGTGGCAGTCTCCCTGGTTTATTGTAAAAGATGTAGGATTACAGATAGTACGAGAGGTTACTTGTTACTTGATTAATCACTCAGCCAGTTGTTTAACACTTTCAAGGATAGACCAGATGAATACTGGAGCGCCAAGTTAAGAAAAAACATTTGAAGATCTATTGGAACAAGTAGATAAGATCGTTGAAGCTTTCTTTTGTTCAGATGTAGGGATATACAACTATGTAACCAATGAATGATGTGTAATATTTTGTGAATAAATGAGGAATATCATATATTTTTCCTTTTATGCCCTTGTGAAATGTTGTGATCATGATTTAGTAACATTGATAGTTAGACCTGTTCACGAGCTGAGATCAGTTATGGGCTGGATTTCGTGTTGTGATAACTTTGCATTAGGTGGTACCACTTGATGAAAAATAGTGCCACATGTACAAATCCGTGACCATTTCATCATCTAGATTACGGTCAGGTCAGTTACCCTATACCCAACTCTTAAGCGAACCTCAATTTCAATATTTGGCATAGGTAAGGGTATATGGCTTTTACACTTTAGGTATCAAACATAAATGTGATACACAATTTTAATCAACTGGGTAACATGAAGGTAAAAAATCAATATTAGGGATATGATATCAACAAGGGTGAATGCCTTGTATAACCATTGTTAGTCATGCCTTGTATAACCATTGTTAGTCATGCATTGTGCAACTAGTGTATCAGTAAATGGACGGTGCTTGATGCAATCCGCTCACAATAGTCATTCGAGAGGGTACTAGTTTTCACATAAAACTAGTAAAATTTGCAAGAAGGTTGAAATTAGCCTCCCAAGGTGGTTGAATTAAAGGATATCGTACTAAAATTTCTCCTATGCTAATGAACCGGCAGGATCACTCAATACCAATTGCAGCTAATAGAGCTTCAAAAAGCTCCAAAAAAAATATTTCATTCAATTAGACATAAAATTCCAGCACTACCAACCTTTAAATAGGTTTTTACAATACATACAATTGGAAGGGAAAGGAGGTACCTATGAAGGTAGCGGTTTCACACTACCTTCGAGTGGTGTAGATCATGTGCCATGAGGTGCATGATTGCAAGTTTCACCATATCCACTAAAGGTTCAGCCAGTCCCTTAGGGTTTTAGAATTATTATTATTTTTTTCACTTTCCCCCCTTCAAATATATGCTAAATATTGTGGTTCGCAGTCCAAACGTGGTGCATTAAAATTTTCCATTTGACCCAATATTTAATTGTGGAAAGCTCCTTTAAAATTTTTTTTTCTTTTAGATGGTACTTGATCGACCATGGGCACGTTGTCATGGCACTCGATTTTCGAGTTGGGTGCCACGCGATGTCGAGGTGGATCGTAGGTAGCGCTGAACCGCTACTCTCGTGGGTAGCATCCTGGGCCTCAAATTAGAAATCCAAATCTAACTCTAGTTCTTAATTTAAAGAAAAAAGTACTCCAATTTTAATCCTCTCCTGAAAAAACAAAATGAAGTCCTAAAATATAGGGAAACTAAATCTAATTCTACTTGAATAACCTAATCCTAATTAAATGAGAAGTTTTGAAATTCTTTATTTTACTACACAACCTCCTAAAATTGGCCATAGCTTCTTCAATAATTATCAGAATTTTGCCTTCATTGGCTCATTAGAAAGCTTCTTTAATAAGCTTCCAAATGAGACTAATTTTGCAGCAATATGATGTAGTTAGATACTTGAAAATAGGTCAAACATAAAAGTGACAGTATTGGAAGTTAAGCACTCCATGATTGCCCGATCGGTGACTTTTCATCTATAAATTTTAGCTTTCCATTTTTTTCATTTTCCATGCAATCTTTCATTTTCTTTATTTTCTATTTATTTATTTTTGATCGGTAACAAAGATATCATTTCATATAAAGACCAGCGAGGAGCTGGAAAAAACAAGTGAAAAAGCAACAACGGAAACCAAACTAGCAAGAAGAACAAAAACTTCCATCCCAACAATGGACAGCCCCGACTTAAGGAGCGGACAGAGAAGCCGGTCATAGACACAGGTCCCCTACTCCCTGCCCCCGTATTTGTCCAGCACGACCTAGTGACACATCAATTCTTTGATAAGGTTAAGAACAGTGCCGATCGGTCGACGTTTTCGACTGAAAACTCTAGCATTCCTTTCGAGCCAAATGGTCCATATCACCGCATAAGCCCTCACCCGCCAAAAAGCACCAAGCGAATCGTCTCTCGAGTGAGGCCATTCCAGGAAATCAGAAACTCAGGCAGATTTTCCGGAGCCACCCATCTTAGATCAAAGGACATCAGGATCGTGCCCCATATTTTTGTAGTGACCCCGCAATGATAAACATGTGTGTTCTGCCAGGAGGCACATTGGGCATCTGTTCCGAAGTTGTTTGCCTCGAGTGAGCAGCTGATCCTTCGTAAGAATGTGACCTCTCACCGCTGTCCAGATGAAGAATCTAACCTTAGGAGGGATCGGAGCCTTCCAGATGAAGAACCACTCCACTCTAATGGGCGGTTTGAAGGTGAGGGCTCGATAAAAAGACTTGACTGAGAAGTCCCCATTCTTGGTGTTGGCGATTCGCGCAGCCATCAGCCTAAGGTAGTGCTCCAACTCCTCTCTCAGAGCCCTCCTAGTCGACACATCCCACACCATCGCCTCACCATGAATGGGAAGGAAGTTCGCTATCATACCTTGGGGAGCAATGGACACATTGAAGATGGACTGGAAAATCAGTTTGAGCGAGTAAATGAGAAGCCATGGGTCATCCCAAAAGGAAATTCGAGACACGCTGCCCCAACTAAAGCGGACCCAACGGGAGAAATCGATCGAAACAAAGCTGATGTCCTTCCACCATGCTGAAACGTTCCTAGTTCGGTTGATATTAATCCCCTAAGCCTTCCGAGTGCAGCCATATTTCTGAGTAAGGATAGACAACCATAGCCTATTTTGTTCCGAAGCCGATCCAGCCCTCCAAAGCCATTTTCCAAGAAGTGCAATATTGGTTCGGTGAAGGTTCCGAATACCCAATCCTCTGAAACATTTTGGGAGTTGACATACCTCCCAGGCTACCAAGTGATATTTTTTATTCGGGCCCACATGGTTGTTATTCCTCGCCGTGGTTCTCTATTTTGATTAATGGCACACCGACGGGATATTTTAAGGGCTCTAGGGGGATTAGGCAGGGGGATCCGCTTTCCCCTTTTCTCTTTAATATGGTTGGCGAGGCTTTATCTGGGCTGATAGTGCGTGCCAGGGAAAGTGGTTCTGGAGGGTAGGGAGGGTGGAAGAGAGGGATAGTCTTTGGCCTTTGGTGCTGACGGAGAAATACGGGATATCCTTTGCTGGTTGGGGGATCGCTCTCACGTCCCACAGGGGCACTTCGGCTTGGTGGAGAGGTATTGGTAGCACTTGGGCGAACTTTGCTAGAGGGTTACGGTTTAGTTGGGGGTGTGGCACCCGCATCAGATTTTAGGATGATCTTTGGCTGGATGGGGGGCCATTAAAGGCCTCCTTTTCGGATATCTATGCCATCTCTTGGAATACGGGTGGGAGGATTGAGGAATTTGTCACACATACTCAAGGGGGGACGGTTTGGGAGGTCGCTACCAGAAGATTACTGAGGGACAATGAGGTCACCGCGTTCGCTAATCTGATTCAGAAACTATATGAGGCGCAGAGGAATTCTCATGGTGTTGATCAGAGGGTTTGGGCTCCGAGCAGAGAGGGAATTTTTAGTGTCAAATCTTTTTATATGCTGCTGTTGCGGCGTCTGCTCATTGGCTTCGAAGGCAAGTGGCTGTAGAAGGAATTTATTCCACCGAAAATTAAGTTTTTTGGGTGGACTCTGTCTAAGGATAGGATCCTAACGAGGGATCAACTTATCCGTAGGGGGAAAGATGTGCCAAATTGTTATGTGATGTGTACCGACGGGGAGGAGACCGCTGTGCATCTCCTTTTACATTGTCAGGTGGTCTACGAGATATGGGGTGTTGTGATTAGATCTTTCGGTTTGAATTGGGCTATGTCGGCCACGCCTTATCAACACTTACTGAGTTGGTCGTCCGTTCAGGTTGAGGGTAAGAGACAAGAATACTAGAGGGTCTCCTTGTTCGCCGTGTTTTGGAGTCTATGGTGCAAGAGAAATTTGAGGATTTTCGAGAGTAAGAGTAGGCTAGTGAGGATGATCATTAAATTGATCATGGAGCTGGTATGCTTTTGGGTGGATAGAGGTGGGGTTGACCCTGGGCATGATGCGTATATTTGGGATCCGGGCTAAGTTGGTCGGCTGCGATTGCTGTGTGCAATGTCCTTTTTTCATTTCCTTTTCCTTTTTCTTTTATCGTATGTTTTTTGGTCGTTGTTGTCTTGGTTTTTTTTTCAGTGCCTTGCTGCATTTTTAATATAGTTCTATTACCGGAAAAAAAAATAAAATTCTCTCTAGGGAATGAATGACAGCCATTGGACATTTGTAGATAGACATAAAAAAAATCGGAAGGCTAGAAAGAACGGAGTTCAGCAGCTACAACTGCCCACCCGTGCTAAGGAATTTACCCCTCCATGAGATTAGTTTTCTTTGAAATCTCTGTATGACCCCCTCCCAATCGCTGGCCTTTGGCTTCCAGGTGCCAAGCGGGAGACCTAGGTAGGAGATGGGGAGCAGAGTGGTAACACATTGAGCCGTATTAGCTAAAGCTTCAGCCACCGTCGCTTCCAAATGAATCCCTGAGATATGTAGATTTCTGCAAGTTGACCCTTTGCCCAGTGACTACTTCATATACCAATAGGATGTTGGAAAAAGTGGAAACTTCCTCTTGATTTGCTTTACTGAAAAGAGTTGTGGCGTCGGCGTATTGAAGATAGGTTATGACATGACCATTGCTACCCACCGAAATTCTCGAAATCCGATTAAGAGCATGAGATTTGTTGATAAGAGCCCCCAAAGCCTCCCCCACCATGTTGAAGAGAAGCGGAGATAAGGGATCCCCCTGTCTTAATCGCCGCAAACTTTTTAAATACCCAGCGGGCGAGCCATTGACAATCACGGAGAATCAGGGTGAAGAAACACATGCTTTCATCCATTTTCTCCAGATATTACCAAAATCGAACCGCTTCAACATATAATCAAGGTAGTCCCAGTTTACTCTGTCATACTCCTTCTCCATATCAATTTTCCAAACAAAACCTGGGGCGTGTGTAGAGAAAGCTGAGTGAACCACCTCATGGGCAACGACTGCCATGTCCAATAGATGGCCTTGAACGAAAGCCCCTTGTCTCGGATATAATCTAACCCCAAAATCAATTTGAGACGATTAGCCAACAACACCTTAGCAAGAATTTTGTAGAGGCAATTGATGAGACTAATGGGACGGAAGTCTTGAATATCGGCATCGCCCTCTTTCTTCGGAACCAAGGTGATAAAAGTAGAGTTAAGGCTTCTACAAATGGCAGCCCTTGAAAAATTCAATGATATCGGCTTTTAGGCAAGGCCAAAAGGTAACATAAAATTTCATGTTGAATCCATCTGGTCTTAGGGATTTATTTCTCCCACTAATCTTAATGGCATCCCAGATTTCTTCTTCGGTGAACGGCTTCTCTAACCCCTCGTTGTCGTCCGGGCCGAGAGTGGGGAAAGATAGGCCATCAAGCTTCAATCTGGTCCCCATCCCTCATCTTGAAAGAGGTTATGGTGGAAGTCTGAAATTTGCCCCTTAATCTAGTCCAGATTCGAGAACTCCACCCCATTCACTGTGATTCCAGTGAGGAGCTTCTTTTTGGACCCGCATTCGCGATCGCATGGAAATATTTAGTGTTATTATCTCCAACCTTTAGCCAATGCACTTAAGATTTTTGCTTCTAACTCATTTCTTCTTGGAGGCTTCTCTCGCTAAACCTCATCTTAACGTTAAGTCTTTCGGTGTTTTCGAAGCCCGACAACCCCCTCTCCTCTTCAATGAAGTCCAGCTCCTTAAGGCGATCGAGGATGGTCGTTTTCCACTCATGAGACAACCCAAAAACTTCTCAGTTCCAATTCTTGATACGACCCTTTAGATGCCCCAGCTTGAAGATCAATCGGAAAGCCACCGACCCATGCAGATTGGTTTCCCTCCACCAAGTAGGGACCGACTCTTTAACCTCTTCATTGATTAACCACTGATTTTCAAATCGGAAGGGGGTAGGACCTTTGCCTGAGGGGCCACAATCTAGAAGTAAGGGCCGATGGTCGGATACCGCTTTGGCAAGGCCCTGCAGGGACGCATGGGGAACTGCCTCCATCCAGTCCGTGGTGGAGAGAAAGCGGTCCAACCAGCTGAACGAGGCATTTTGCTAAAGATTAGACCAAGTGAAACGAGCCCTCGGCAAAGGCAAGTCTACAAGTGCCCAATCATTGATGAAAGAATAAAGGTTGGCCATGTCTCTCCGGTCCGGAATTCCTCTTGACGTTTCGTGGGGGTAGCGCAAGGCATTGAAGTCTCCACCCACCACCCATGGAACGTCCCATCTAGCTGCCAACGAGACATTTTCGAACCAAAACTCATCTTTTTCACCTGCATTGGTTGGACCATATACACCGGTAAAGGCCCACCCCTTACCGTTGTCCTTATTGATAAGTTTGACCGAGGCGGAAAATCGGCCAATTTCCTTGTCATCCTTTTGGAATAGGATCGAGTTCCAAGCTAGGAGAATACCACCTGATGCCCTGATGGAATTGGCCAATTTCCTCATTTTCTTTATTTTTTATTTAACATTTTTTCATTATCAATTTTTAACTGCATCATCAACCATTATTTGAAGAAAGTTTGTCCTTCAACTTTTCCAAGATCGTGTCTTCTTTATAAAGTTTTAGGTCCATTTCTTCTTTGTTGGTGATTGTTATTGTGTTACCTAGACACATTGATGCGGGAACTTACTAAATGCACTGTTAAGGCTGAGATTACGATTAAAATTAATTTAATCAATAAAAAAATGACAATTTCTCATAACAAATTACCACGGAAAATTCTAGAAATTTAATTAGGTGATTTAATTCCGGCCCAAAATAGCGTTACTTTAGTGTGCGTTTCCCATCGCGGATCTAGAAGACTAGGGTTCTTATGAACGGCTAGATCTCCGATATTTTTAGGGCGTCGAACGAACTCACAAGCGGGTTCTCTCGATACCGAATAAAATTAAAAGGCTAGTAATGATTTATGATGAACAAATAGGTTGATTTTGGATTTTATGAAATAAATAAAATAACTAGGGTTACGCTACTTATGCAAACCGTAGATCTAAAGAAGATAGAGATGGAAGAAGAGTTGGCCTCGCATCAAACCGCGAGCGGGAATCGAAGAATCGCTCTCCGTTTTGAGAGAATCACACCCTCATGAAAATTTAAAACTCTCAATTTTGCATAAGCAATTTTCATTAACCAAAAAGTTATAATAAAAGTGTTTACAAGCCTTTAAATAGGCTAACCAATGCATAAAACTAGAAATCTTAGTGTAACTCTAATTCCTAGTTCAAATAAAAGAAATATCCTAATTCTTCTAAAACAATAAAATAAAGTCCTAAAATAATAAGTAAACTAATCATATATCTAATAAAAGAAATAAATCCTATTTCAATTAGGATTTTTGAAATTCGTCACTTTCTGTGCAACTTCCGAAAACTGACCATAACTTCTTCAATACTTGTCGGAATTGCATGTTTTTTGGCTTGTTGGAAAGCTACTTCAATAAGTTTCAAATATGATCAATTTCGCATCAATTCGACTTTGTTTGACACTTCAAAATAGGCCAAACATAAAAGTGACGGGATTGAGAGTTGAAGACCCAAATAAATTTTGGATTTTCTTCTTTTTGATCAAACGGGTCTTTAATGGGCCTTTTTAAAAACCCATTCGCAGGTCCATTTTCTCTTTTGAAGTCTCCTCTTTATCTGAGCGCGATTCAAACTGGCGGATCTAAAGTTCACATCAATCCCCTCTACTTTAAAAAAGTTCGACCTCGAACTTTGGTTGGCATGGATATTCATGGTCGCGATCACAGACAATATATAGGGAACCTCGATCGGAAGCGGCTTGAATCGGACATCCCCATCAACTCTCCCCGGGTTAGAATGATGCATTCCCGATGAATACTGATTGTGATAGAGCTCCAAGAGATCCAGGTCAATATGCTGAAACTCTTGTGTAATCCACTTATTCTTTGAATCACTCTTGTTCTTCCACTTTACCAAATACTTTTGAAGTTCCCCTTGGTTGGTGGACACAATTTGATCGTCTAGCACTTCTTCGACGATCTCACGAGTTTACCAAGTAGGTGGGGGTAGCAATGTGGGTAGGGGAATTATTGGTTCATCAAATGTAGAAGGCTCAAAGGGTTGGCAGGGATGGTTGACGGGCTATGGAATGGAATAAGGTCCTCCACGTTGAAAGTCGTGCTTATCCCCAAATCCGGCGAAAGATCTAAGATGTAAGCATTAGAACTAACACACTTCAAGATCTGATAGGATCCAACACCGCGAGCTTGTAACTTCTTTGCAACTCCTTGCGGGCAGAGGCGGAGCCACGTTATGACTTGGGTGGTCAATTGACCACCCAAACTTTCTAAAAATTTGTTACTGAGCTTTAGGTGTCCTAATTTATATTAGTGGATTCTAATCCATCCAAAATTATATTGACTACCAAAATTATCTAAAATCTTCAAACAAACTTTTTTATGGTACTTGTTTTCATAACAAATATTTCTTCTTTGATATTTTTAGCTAAATCCCACAATTTTAGCCTATTTTTAGGTCAACCTCCATCTATTTAGGTGCTCACGAACTTATTTTACCACCAAACTTTCTAAAATTTGTAACTAAGCTTTAGGTGTCCTAATTTATATTAGTGGATTCTAATCCATCCAAAATTATATTGAACACCCAAAATTATCTAAAATCTTCAAATTTTTTTTTTATGGTATTTGTTTTCATAACAAATATTTCTTCTTTGATTTTTTTAACTAAATCCCACAAGTTTGGCCTATTTTTCGGTCAACCTCTAGTGCTTACGGACTTATTTTCAGAGAGATATCTCTCACAAGGGGCTCCATTATGTTGTAGAGCTATATATTCACATATATGGTATATAGGTTCTAGTATAATTAATTAAAAAAATTAAGAAATTTATTACACAGAACAAGGTTTGAACCTAGAACCTAACCTTCACAAAGCACGAAGTCTACCACTAGAGCAATTCACTAAAGTATGTAAAGAGCAAAAAAAAATTAATACATATATAATTTTACAAATACATCAAAATTATTAAATAAAAAAATGTTTGGTCTTCATGTTCATCATCGGGATATGTTCAACAACTTCGATGGTCTCCCGGGCTCCCTACAACGTACTGCCACATCATCCTACTCTTTGGAGGATGACGATGAGGATGATGCTACATCGTAAACATTCTTCGAGGGTATTATTAATTAGGCCCATTTGTTGGAACGGCCTAATCGATATGTATATGATTTTCTTTTATTTCGTATCTAGTTTCGTTTGTAGATATTTTCTTTTATTTTTAGCGTTTGCTTAGAAAAAAATTATACAAAATTTCAACATTAATTGATTAGTTGACCACCTTATGAAAAAATCCTGGCTCCGCCCCTGCTTGCGGGAATCGCTAGGGTTTATTCCGAACCATTACAAAATCACCCTCTTGGAATTCTTTGAACCGTTTGTGAGAATCTGCAGAGAATTTGTATTTTTCATTCTTTAAATTAATTCTTTTCTTAATCTTAGCATGTAACTCATGAATGCAATATGCAAAAGTGGATGCAGACTCTGATGACCTTTGATGAATGGACATTGGGAGAAAATCTATGTGTGTTCTAATATTTTGCTTACCCTTCCATTGGATGAGGTGTGCCTGATGTTTCTCAGATTGCGTTCTCCTTGCAGTTCAAGTGTTGTCAATTTTCGGTTTACCTTTCCACTTAAGAAGATACTCTCGATATGCTTGATGTGACTTTACCTTGGTAACAAAATATGGATCTCTCAAAACTTTTTCATCTAACCTCTTCACATATTGTTCAGACGGGTATTTGGAAATCAATGAGTAGATATGATTGGGCTCAGGTGGATGGGCATTAAGGAATGGGTCTGAAGGTTTTGTTGTTGGGCCTAAAAAGGGTGTACGTGCATCTACAGACTTTATAGGTTCATGTGTAAGTGACACTACTGACACTAACGACTCTTATATAATCGACTCAACTGATACTAACGACTCATGTGTGACTGACGCAAGGGGCACTTGACTCGATTAACTTGTGTGTACTCACTTCAACCAAAGCCAAAGACTCAGGGGTGCTCGATTCAATTGACCCTAATGGTTCTTGTGTATCCAGTTCGCTGGACTCACATGTACTCGATTGAATTGACCTTAATGGTTTTTGTGTACCTAATTCGCTGGACTCACATGTACTCAATTCTACCAACAACAAGAACTCCTGCACAACTGACTCTACGGACACTAACAAATCGTGCGTACGTAACTCGGTCGAATCGTGCGTGGGTGACTCGGTTGGCTCACGTGTGGGTGACTTAACATCACTACTCACAAGGAAAACAAAAGTTTCTTTAAGACAAACTAGACTTTTATCAACTTTTTCTATCTCCTCGCCATTCAGCACGGTACTAGGGTCGTACTCTTCTTCCACTTCCCTATTCTCCGACTCCTTAGAACTCACTCTTTTAGTCAATAAGTTTAGAGTGGAAAATTTTGTAGGGCATTGGTATGCAAAGTGCCCGAACCCTTGACACTTAAGGCAATCTAACACCTATCTGTCTTGGTTTTCAAATTCCGTAGAAGGTGAAGGTGTGTTAAAGGGACACACTTTTCGATAAGTTTCACCGTCATGTCCTCCCATGTGGAGATGTGTTTATTCCAAAGAGATTCAGTACGACGTTCTACGCGAATCCAAAAAATTTTGACATTACCCTCCAACTTTGTTTTTGCTAGTCTAATTTTTCATTTGGTTCGCTATACCAATCAAAATATTCCTCTACACTAGACAACCACTCTACGAAAGTTTTGGGATCCATCCATCCGTCAAAATTTGGAGCCTTATCCCTAATAGATTTTAGAAACTTCTCGGCGGGGTCGTACTTGGGTTCACGATGGTGAGGGTATCCCCTAACTCTATTTCCATCGAATCCCCTGGAAGTCTGACTATGATTTTGAGTATGACGGATTTTTAAATCCTCCTGCTGAGTTTGCAGTTGGGCCTGAAATGTGACGACCCTCCGGGGCATTAAACCATTTGTCTTGAAAAGCGGAATATAGAGCTTGTTGGATGATGCCCCGTCTTTCCTATTTATGCCCAAACTGGTAGAGACTACTCTTAAAAATCACATCAAGCATCCACTTTGTGTCCGACAACTGAGCTCGGGTTACCGATTTCGCGGACCCATGTAGGCCATGTGTCATCCTTACCACGACATCATGAGCTGCTACAGGTTTGGGGTTTGGTGCAGCCAAACCGATGGTTGGGGAAGGCTTGGTAGGACAAGCCATCGCCTCAGCGATATCACCGAGATCAATAGTAAAATCCCGTCCATCTATTGATATGTAAATATTCTTCCCATCACCCCTACGCATGTGTTGGTAAAACAATTGTACCAACCGAGGGTAAAAATATGGTTTTTAAAGACTGAAATTGAATCAGATATGGTTTTCAAAACAGGTATTCATTTCCCAAGTTCCAATTCTAAATGATCAAAGGCAGTGTAATGAATGGGAAATCAAGTGAATCTAATGTTCGTAAGGTTTTGGATTATGATTCATGCATGCTCCTTTGTTAATTGACTTAAACCTTAACTTAAAGTTCTTCCCACATTACTATATCATGAGAGCAGGAATAAAACCGATGAGAACTCCTAACTAACCATCGTCGTTCAATGAACCCATTTTCAGGTAAAATGCAACAAGCCCCTGCATTATGAGGGTACTTGTGCCATACAGATACTCAATCAATAGGTTCAAAGTCAAACTCACGGATATCCCGCCGTGTCGGTCACAGATATCCCGCCACGTCTGTTGGGACTAGTTCATGGGAACCATAAATCAAATGCAGATTCTAATACGTATTTCAAATGCTGATTCGAATTCATAATTCAGATGCAGATTTCTGTTCATATCTCAGATGCGGGGTTTCACAATTTAGGGTTCACATTCATATTCAAGAGTATTCAGAATTCATAGTTTATAATTCATGCGAATTATGTTCAAGACAGGTTTATATCCAATTTGGAGTTCAAGATATGTTCGGAAACAAATTCAAATGAGTTCGAAAAAACAAAGACATACTCTTTTGAAAAATGTAAATGAAATTGAGTTTTCCCTACCTTAGACTCGGATCCAATCAAATCTAATCCGACTCGGATCCAATCAAATCTAATCCAACAGCCCTCACCAAAGGCTTTTCCACACCTAACCTATATTGAATTAACACTACATGAGTGTTAATGGTGTCAAACAATAACAGACAAAAGTTTCCCCATAATTTTTCCGAAGAAAAATTAAAAAGCCAGAAACAGGGTAAAATCGAACTTCGATTCCATTTTTCAAATGTTCGATTTTTAATTCGAACTTCGATTTTCAAATCGAATGTTCGATTTCCTCAGAAATTGAACCTGTCAGAACAGAGCCAAAATCAAACTTCGATTCCATTTTCGAGCGTTCGATTTTGATTTCGAACTTCGAATTTGGATTTGAATGTTCGAATTCTTCAGATTTCTGCTGTTTTTCAGTTTTCATTCACAATTTGAATTCCTCCAAAACTAAACTGACATCTATTTTAAATTCACATATAAACTGAACTAATTTAGGTAAATATAACCAACAAGATGAATTTAAAAGCCTACCTCTTAAGGTTTCCTCCCACGGTTTTCGATGATCCAATTACTTAGCACCGGATATAATCTAACGAAACCTCAAGCCGACAGATCCCCAGCTAAGCTCCATATTGGCATATATACGGAGTCTCACCTTTAGACATGGATTTACACACGATTGGCACTACTCTCCCTTAATACCTTCAATCCAATCAGTAGCGGATTACAAGGCTTTTCTATGGTTAAGATCGCGAGGTGATCAAAATTTTAAGCAATCAATGCGGGGAAGGAATTGGAGTTAGCAAAAGCTTAAGGCTTGGTTCTCACGAGAGGAAGAGAAGTGAAAACTTCCCTTTCACTCTTCTCCCTTTATAACCAAAATAAGCAACCAAAATATCTTGATATTTTCCCAAAATATCAAGATATTTACTTTACAAATTCTATCCACTTGTTTTAAGTCCGACTAGGGTGTTGAGCACGCACACATAGCTCGGCATATGAATTTCTAACCAATGGCCCGAACGACATTCTAAGTCAACTTTTCACAAAATAATTTTTTTCAATTAATATTCCAAAACCTATGATGTCAACATATGACTTTTTGGGCACGTATATCGAGGTGATTGGATTCCGTTTTATAAATTTTCGGGATATTACATTCGCCCCTCCTTAGGAATTTTCGTCATTGAAACTGCTAGTGGGTACAGGTTAGGTCTACAGGTAAACCTCATCCTAAACAAAGTTCTTCACATAGCAAATTCAAAATAATTATAGGTTTAATGAAGATGGGTCACAGTGGGATAGGCTTCACGAAGCACGCGAGTCAAGGGACGGGATCCGTAGTAACCTGGATGTACTGCGTGTGGCATCCCATACTGCCATAGAGGATTGCATTTGTACATGGATGCCTACACCCTAAGTGCTACGTGCCGGGAAACATACCCCACCGTGACTCAAGTTAAACAGTCTAGTATATAATCAATTTACGTTGGCAGATTACACAAACGCATATGCGGAACCTAAACTAATCAGGTAGTGATTGGAAAAATGTATCTAATCACACAATTATGGCGAAAACAGATAACCCGTAGATTGTAAAGTAACTACAAGCATTACCAAACAGATTAATATAACAGAGGCAAAGCCCAAAACATAAGATTTATCCAAGGATTAAAACTAACAGACAAAATGAAGCAGAGCAGTTAATTATATGAAGTAAGCAAAAGAAGTAGAACCACCAGGTTCCAATAATCCATCAACATGTAAATATTTACAACCCCCCAAAATTTTAATCCCAAAAAGAATATTAAGAATCCACTACAGCTTCACTAATCCTCCCCACCCTCATCTGATCCAGCCTCTTGATCAGTCTCCGCCTGATCATCCTCATTGTCGTCCTCAGCCTCCTGATCAGCAGCGCCTCCAGCTCCAAAAGTAGAAGCACGAGTCGCGGAGGCACGGATATCAGCCATATAGGTTTCATAGTCTGTAGGGTATGCATGCTGCATCAAGTATGTCAGTAACCCCCCATGGAACTCTAACTCCTTGCTCATCAAGCTCGTGTGCTGAGTCAACGTATGAATCTGCTGGCTCATCGCAGTCATCTGCCTAGTGAACTTTGATAAGGTGAGAACATCGGCATGTGAGGCCGGTGGCTGGACAGGTGGTGGCATATGAATAGGTGGTAGTTGCTGTGGCTCCGGTGCAGCTTGTTCAGCAGCTGGTTGATCGACAACTTCATGTGCAGCTGCCTCTTGAGGAGCTTTGAATAACTTTTTGTAGTTCCTAACCCAAGCAGACAGTGTATATGTCTTAACACCGGTGGTGGACTTGGGTTCGTCATTTGGAATCTCATATTCAGCCCCGCCATTGTAATCCTCGATCATAAGAGATATCAATCGGGCATATGGGATCTCTTTGGTAGGGGCTTTTCTCTTCTTTCCCATTTTCTCTTGAGCTGCTATTATGCCCTTGAATACAACCTCCGGGGCATTAAACCATTTGTCTTGAAAAGTGGAATATAGAGCTTGTTGGATGATGCATCGTCTTTCCGATTTATCCCCAAACGGGTAGAGACTACTCTTAAAAATCACATCAAGCATCCACATTGTGTCCGGCAGCTGAGCTCGGGTTACCTATTTCCCGGACCCATGTAGGCCATGTGTCATCCTTGCCACGACATCATGAACTGCTACAAGTTTGGGGTTTGGTGCAGCCAAACCCATGGTTGGGGAATGCTTGGTAGGACATGCCATCACCTCAGCGATATCACCGAGATTAATAGTATAATCTCGTCCATCTATTGATGTGTAAATATTCTTCCCATCACCCCTATGCATGTGTTGGTAAAATAGTCGTACCAACCGAGGGTAAAAATGGGTGTGAAAAGGTTGAAGTAGGGTTTTCAACTGAGTCCTCTCCAAATAATCATATGCCCACTGTGTGGTTGGTGGTTGGTCGAATAGCTCGGGATCAAAGGTCCACTCGTCATCAAAACCTTTTGCACTCCACCCATTGGGTTGTTCACGAGGTGGTGGAGGAGGTGGAATCGGTTGTGGTGGTGGTGGGGGTGGTTGGCTAGAAGAACCAGCCTTGGATGCAGGCCGCTTCGAGGTAGGGGTCTTGGAAGCTTATTGCTTCTTAGGTCCCATAGATAAACTCAAAGAAAATTCAGAAATTAAAAGAACAAATTTACTAAGAAAGTAGGGTTTACCTTTTTAAGAATCTAAATCAAGTTCTTGCATTGAAAATCGAAGCCCCTTGCTCTATCTGGGTCTTAGCACCTTGATTTCTCACAAAAAGGGAAGAAAAACCCTAAGCTTTGCTCAAAGAAGGCGTGCGAATGGGGAAAATAAAACCGCCAACTAAACTTAAATCGATAAATTTGAATGTCGAATTTATTTTCGAACATCTATTTTGAATTCGAACATCGATTTAGTTTTCGAACGTTCGGTTTTGGCCCAAAGTTTCTCAGGTGCCGGCCAATTTCGAACTTCGATTTTTATTTCGATTGTTCGATTTTGAAAATCGAACGTTCGGTTTTTAATTTCGAACTTCGATTTTGACAGAACCTGTCATCATTGAATTTTTTTTAATTTTGAGGATTTTGAGGCCTCTATAGGGTTTAGTACTTGCAGTTTAAAGCCAGTACAAACCTAAAACATCAACCAATTCAATTAATCAACTGCTCGGTCTTTACTTTTCCTATTTATAGGCGACCAAGCAAACGATACGCGGTCCGCTCTGTTGCATATATGTTCTCCAAAGTGGAACAAATTATATAGCTAAGTTAAAATAATAGAAACGTCATCGACTCATATTCATTTAAGAAATGTGTATACAATACAAGTCAGATTGAATGTAATCCAAAATAAAGTGCCATCACATTCTTTAATCACACCACATTTACAAAATTTCCATTCTCACTCAAACAAACGCTGAAATTGTTCCCGGATCTCAGCTTTGCGCTCCCAAGTGGCTTCTTCCAATGTATGATTTCTCCATTTTACGAGAACTAAAGGAATCCTCTTGGTTTGTAGGATCTGCTCCTTGCGGTCTAAGATCTGCACTGGCTCCTCGACTACCGTTAGACCATCCTGAATCTCAATGGGTTGGTAGTCCAACACATGAGTTGGGTCTCTAATGTACCTCCGCAACATGGACACATGAAATACATTGTGCATGCTGGATAGTTGCGGCGGTAAAGCCACTCTGTAAGCAACCTCTCCGACTCGGCCTAGTATCTCAAAAGGCCAAACATACCGAGGACTCAACTTTCCTCGTTTGCCGAATCGCATCACGCCTTTCGTAGGCGAGATTCGGACAAAACATTGTCGCCAACTTGTAATGCAAGCATTAGCTACAATTTCATTCTTTAAAAGAGCGTATAGGTGATTAATGCAATTAAGCTCACCTGAAAATCAACGTGTCTCCTTTTGAGATCGGCGTCCATACCGATGCTAGCTTGGAAGCTATTGTTATAGGCGAACTCGATCAGAGGCAAGTGTTGGTCCCATAACCCCTGGAAATCCAACATGCAAGCACGTAGCATGTCCTCTATGATCTGGTTCACCCGCTCAGTTTGTCCATCGGTCTGAGGGTGAAATGCCGAGCTGAAGTCGAGCCTAAAACCCATCCCTTCCTGAAATTGCTGCCAAAACTGCGATGTGTACAACGGGTCTCTGTCGGATACGATACTGACCGGTATACCATGCAGTCTAACTATCTCCTTGAGGTACAGCTCTGCGAGTTTGCTGGTGGTATATGTCATATTATATGGCAGGAAATGAGCAGACTTCGTCAACCGATCCACAATGACCCAGATGGCATTGTTTTTCCTTAGAGTTTTCGACAACCCTCGAATGAAGCCCATTGAAATGGCTTCTCATTTCCACTCCGGCACAGGTAATGGTTGTAATAACCCAGATGGGTTCCGGTGATCAACCTTGACCTGTTGACATACTAAACATCGTGATACGTACTCAGCCACATCTCTCTTCAAACCGCTCCACCAGAAACTCTTTTTCAAATCCTGGTACATCTTGGTACTGCCAGGATGAATGACATACATAGATCTGTGATCTTCTAAAATGGTGTCGCGAAGCTCGATATTGCTTGGTACGTATGCCCGGTCTCGAAACAATAAGGTCTCGTCTACTCTAATGGAGAAATCCGCCTTACTTCCACTAATTACATCCCGTCTGATCACCATAAGCTCAGCATTCGTCATCTGAAGCTTTTAAATATTCTCAAAGAGTGTAGGACGAAACATAAGGGTCGCCATCAGAGCTCCTGAACCTTTCACGTCAAACCTCGTGCTGCATAAGGCCATATCTTCAAGTAACCGCCATCTATGAGTGATGAGGTGTGACAACAAAGCAGAAGACTTCTTACTCAGTGCATCTGCAACGACGTTTGCCCTTCCTAGGTGATACTGGATAGAGCAATCATAGTCCTTCAGGAACTCCATCCATCGTCGCTGCCTTATATTCAAGTTCTTCTGGGTGAATAAGTACTTAAGGCTCTTGTGATCGGTGAATATATCAAAACGTTTCACCGTAGAGGTAATGTCTCTAGATCTTCAGAGCAAAGATGACTGCTGCTTACTCGAGGTCATGTGTTGGATAGTTCTTTTCATGGTCCTTTAACTGCCTTGAACCGTAAGCAATGACCCGTTCGTTTTGATTAAGCACGCAACCCAATCCCCCGTATGAAGCATCATCAGACATCGCTAAACCTCCACCGCTCAAGGTATATAAGTACTAGTGTCAGTAGTCAACCGCTTCGAGTTCTCGAAAACTCGCCACATCGCCCGGCCCAATCAAACTGAGCGTTCTTTTTCGTAAGCTGTGTAAGCGGACCTGATATCTTGGAGAAACCCTCAACAAATCTTCTGTAGTATCCCGCCCGACCAAGGAAACTACGGACTCAGAATCGCTTTTGCTCCTTCCATAATCGACTCAATCTTTGCCGGATCAACTGTGATGCCGCCTCGTAGACACCGTGGCCCAAGAAATCAGATGATCGCCAAAACTGACTTGCCGAGTTTGGGCGATAGTCGGTGGTCTCGAAAGTGTTCAAGAGCCACTCAGAATGCTGCACATGTTTCTCTCTTGTTTTCGAATAGATGAGGATGTCATCCACGAAAACCATTATTGATTTATCGAGGTGTGGCTTGAATATCCGGTTCATCAAGTCAATGAATGATGTTGTAGCATTCGTTAGCCCAAAAGGCATAACTAGAACTCATAATGACTATACCTCGTGTGGAACGCAATTTTGGAAACGTCTTCCACTTTAATCCTTAGTTGATGGTAGCCTGACCTCAAATCGATCTTTGAAAAGAACCTTGTGCCTTGCAGCTGATCAAAGAGGTCATCTATCCGCGGAAGTGGGTAACGATTCTTAATCGTCATCTTGTTTAGCTGGCGGTAATCGATGCAAAGCCGCATCGACCCATCCTTCTTCACAAATAATACTGGTGCTCCCCAAGGAGAAACACTTGATCTGATAAAGCCTTTATCCAATAGCTCCTGAAGCTGTTCCTTCAGTTCTTTCAACTTAGTAGGCGCCATTCGGTATGGAGCCTTTGACAATAGTTTGGTACCCGGCGCTAACTCGATCGCGAATCGGATCTCTCGATCAGGTGGCAATCCAGGTAAATCCTCAGGGAAAACATCTAGATATTCACATGCAACCGTGATAAGAGTAATGCCCTTCTCCTCCTTATGATCTTGCAAGTAAGCAAGATATTCGCAGCAACCGTTCATCATACGCTCTGCTCGGATAGCTAAAATGAATGGCGCGACGCTGGATTTGACTCCACAAAATTAGAAGGATTTTCTCTTTGGAGGTCGGAAAGTCACAACCTTCCGAAGACAGTTCACGCTTGCATGATATGCGGATAACCAATCCATTCTGAGGAATACGTCAAACCCTTCCATACTCAAGATAATTATATCGGCTATTGTCTCGTGATCCTCAATCATCACGATAACTAATTGACATACCGTATCTGTGCTCACCGAGCTTCCCATATGAACTGATACTGCCAATATGAAATCAAGGGGCTTGGGACTAATGCCCAACTTCTCATAAAATAGAGGAGTGACAAAAGAGTGAGTAGACCCGAGGTTTATCAATACTCGTGCTTCTGTTTTACTCACGTCGCCCTCACGACGCATGACAACGGTACCTTTTATTAATACAATAGGTTTAATTAATTATTTGAAATGAATGTGGTGTTCATGCTTGTCTTACTGAAGAGTTTATAACTCAATTCAATATAAACTAATGCTAGAATTAACATTTGAACTTTAATGATACCTTGGACCACGTTATTCGACGTTTGGGCATCCTGCGTAGTCACGGCATAGGCTCGATCTTGAACAGTAGGTTGAGAAGATCTCTATGTAGAAGCCGGAGTGGTCCTTCCCTTGTCTTCCTCAGGACAATCCTTGACCATATGCTCGATTTTCCCACACTGAAAGCACGCCCCAGTGTTCCTTCTGCAATCCTCAGTCTTGTGTGGTTTCTCACACCTTGTACACGAAGGGACCAGAGCGAAAGATGAAGCACGTGAGGATCCTTGAGCTACGGAAGCCTCACTTGTAGTAGAGCTTGATGGTCGGAAGGATTGCACAGGCGAAGGCACTGCTGGTCTTTGAGATGATGTTGGCCCAAAAGAAGCTGCAGGTCTCGAGTACGCCTGTTGAATAGGATATCTCGGCGGTCTCGTGAGCTTGGGTCTTTTGTTTGCCTGATCATAGGCACTTGACTGACTCTGGCCTGCTCTCTCCTTGTTCTGCTAATCCCTCCGCTTGTACATCTTGTCGATGTCCTCAACTATGAGGGCTTTACTAATCACCCTCGCGTACGTCTCAAGCTCAAAAGCCGAGATCCTCTCCAGAATATTTGGCCTTAAGCCCATCTGAAAATTTCTAGCCCTCATCGACTCTATGGCCACATGCTGAGGTGTGAATCATGACAGTCTATTGAACTCAACCTCGTATTCTCGCACTGTCATCTTGTTTTGCTCCAGCTTTATAAACTGGACTTCCCACTGGTGCCGTACGACCCTAAGAAAATATTTATCATTAATTGTTTCTACGAATTCTGCCCAGGTCCATGGCACGTTGGGGTTTTCCAGCTCTCTAATTCTAGATACTAACTTTCACCAAGGGTCAGCCTCCCCATCTGGCCCGAAAAATTAGGACACATCCTCCTAAACTCTGCAAACCTGGAGGGTTGATGCCTGGCTACCAACAACTTTACCTGCTGAGCCATTACAACAGTCTGCTGATCCATAGAAGCCATCTGCTGAGCCATATTGTTGGCCAAAGCTTCCAACACTTGGTCCACATTCCATGCTCCTGTTCTTCCCCCAATAGGAATATTATTAGGGGGAGTAGTGATCCCTATTCCTCGAGATGTACCGACACACTTGGGAATATCCTGCAACTGAACCGTCCTTGGTCCCTCTCTACTGCTTCCTCTGCCTCTGAACCATGGGGCCATGCCGATCTGTCATTGTTAAACAACAATAACATTTGATCAGTATTGATTGTAAATACAATCATGCCCATAGTCCATGACATCCAGATCTAGAGCCATAGCTCTGATACCAACTGTAACGACCTGACTTTCCCGTATCTGAAATATCAGGAAGGCCGGCTCGCCAACCTATCGATAAATCGATAAGCCGGACAAATCAGTCAAATATCAGAGTGCAAAGGAGCTCCATTGAAGATCATAATAATACAGACATAATTCTAAGTCTAAACAATGATATGCAAAAGAGATCTCACATAAATAAGTCATATCTCAAAAAGGAACTAAGAGGAACCACCGGTGTTGGCCAATCCAACACCTAAACAATGGTTCCTAATAATAGTTCCTCAAAATGATATAAGGAATTGCAAAACATGGCCTCGGGCCCATAATTCAAACAGTATCCAACTCAAAATCACAAAAAGAATATACCCAAAACACAAATCTAAACCAAGGGAAAGAACTCGTCAGGAGGGATTTCTGGCTCCTCCTCTGGCTCGTAGTCCGGATCACTCTCGTAACACTGAGCCTGAGTCTTAACACCTGTGACGTATAGTCGGGGTGAGCTAACATCTAAGCTCAGTAGAATAAACTCAATTTATCACATTTGTCAGAAAAATATGGTTTTCAAAGACTGAAATTGAATCAGATATCCCGTTGTGTCGGTCACGGATATCCCGCCGCGTTGGTTGGGATTCGTTCACGGGAACCATAAATCAAATGCAAATTCTAATACGTATTTCAAATGCAGATTCAAATTCAAAATTCAGATGAGGATTTCTGTTCATATCTTAGATGCGGGGTTTCACAATTTAGGGTTCACATTCATATTCAAGAGTGTTCGGAATTCATAGTTTATAATTCATGCGAATTATGCTCAAGACAGATTTATATCCAATTTGGAGTTCAAGATATGTTTGGAAACAAATTCAGATGAGTTCGGAAAAACAAAGACATACTCTTTTGAAAAATGTAAATGAAATTGAGTTTTCCCTACCTTAGACTCAGATCCGATCAAATCTAATCCAACAGCCCTCACCAAAGGCTTTTCCACACCTAACCTATATTGAATTAACACTACATAAGTGTTAATGGTGTCAAAAATAATAGACAAAAGTTTCCCCATAATTTTTCCGAAGAAAAATTAAAAAGCCAAAAACAATGCAAAATCAAACTTCGATTCTTTTCAAATCGAATGTTCGATTTCCTCTGAAATTGAACCTGTCAGAACAGAGCCAAAATCGAACTTCGATTCCATTTTCGAGCGTTTGATTTTGATTTCGAACTTCGAATTTGGATTTGAATGTTCGAATTCTTTAGATTTCAGTCTTCATTCACAACTTGAATTCCTCCAAAACTAAACTGACATCTATTTTAAATTCACATATAAACTTACCTAATTTAGGTAAATATAACCAACAAGATGAATTTAAAAGCCTACCTCTTAAGGTTACCTCCCGCAGTTTCCGATGATCCAATTACTTAGCACCGGATAGAATCTAATGAAACCTCAAGCCGGCAGATCCCCAGCTAAGCTCCATATTGGCATATATAGAGTCTCACCTTCAGACACGTGGATTCACACACGATTGGCACTACCCTCCCTTAATACCTTCAATCCAATTAGTGGCGGATTACAAGGCTTTTC
Organism: Chloranthus sessilifolius; assembly: GCA_021018995.1. Classification (NCBI taxonomy): domain Eukaryota; kingdom Viridiplantae; phylum Streptophyta; class Magnoliopsida; order Chloranthales; family Chloranthaceae; genus Chloranthus; species Chloranthus sessilifolius. The sequence goes on from CM037586.1 coordinate 125,052,501, forward strand.
TACGGTCAAGATCGCGAGGTGATCGAAATTTTAAGCAATCAATGCGGGGAAGGAATTGGAATTAGCAAAAGCTTAAGGCTTGGTTATCACGAGAGGAAGAGAAGTGAAAACTACCCTTCACTCTTCTCCCTTTATAACCAAAATAAGCAACCAAAATATCTTGATATTTTCCCAAAATATTAAGATATTTACTTTACAAATTCTATCCACTTGTTTTAAGTCTGACTATGGTGTTGAGCACGCACACATAGCTCGGCGTTTGAATTTCTAACCAATGGCTCGAAGGACATTCTAAATTAACTTTTCACAAAATAATTCTTTTCAATTAATTATTCCAAAACCTATGATGTCAACATATGACTTTTTGGGCACACATATCGAGGTGATCGGGTTCAGTTTCATAAAATTTCAGGATATTACATGAAAGGTGGCTTGACTCATGGTAAACTCGGTTGCAAAATCATTAAGAAGGGCTTCTATACTATCGAGATTCATGACTATGCAAGACAAGATTAGACAGGCTAAACGAAAGCTAGACCCCCAAAAAAATAGACGAAAGTTTTTTTTTTTTTTTTTTTTTTTTTAAATTTAGGCAAAAACTATACAAAAATTTTAGACAAAAGCTAGACGAAGAAACCAAGCAGAACCTAGATTAAAAGCAGACAAACGTCGGACGAAAAAAATAGACAAAACCAGACGAACAAAAATCAGACAAAAGCCAAACATGAGCTAGATAGACCCTAGACAAATATGAAATATTGCAATTCTAAATTAATCGCAAAATAAACCCTAAAATCTATATGAACATTAAAACCCTAAAACTAAACTGACGCTTTGATGTCAATTTGATGCGAGAACTTACTAAATGCAATGTTAAAGCTGAGATTAGGATTAAAATTAATTTAATCAATAAAAAAATAACAATTTCTTATAACAAATTACCACGAAAAATTCTAGAAATTCAATTAGGTGATTTAATTTCGGCCTAAAATAGCGTTACTTTAGTGTGCGTTCCCTATCGCGGATCTAGAAGACTAGGGTTCTTAGGAACGACTAGATCTCCGATGGTTTTTATGGCGTTGAACGAACTCTCAAGCGGGTTCTCTAGATACCGAACAAAATTAAAAGACTAGTAATGATTTATGATGAACAAATAGGTTGATTTTGGATTTTATGAAATAAATAAAATAACTAGAATTACGCTACTTACGCAAACCGTAGATCTAAAGAAGATAGAGATGAAAGAAGAGTTGACCTCGCACCAAACCACAAGCGGAAATCGAAGAATCGCTCTCCGTTTTGAGAGAAATACACCCTCACGAAAGTTTAAAACTCTCAATTTTATGTAAGAAATTTTCATTAATCAAAAAGTTATAATAAAAGTGTTTACAAGCTTTTAAATAAGCTAACCAATGCATAAAACTAGAAATCCTAGTGTAACTCTAATTCCTAGTTAAAATAAAAGAAATATCCTAATTCTTCTAAAGCAATAAAATAAAGTCCTAAAATAATAAGGAAACTAATCATATTTCTAATAAAAGAAATAAATCCTATTTTCTAAAATAAAATAATAAAAGAGACTAATCCTAATTCAATTAGGATTCTTGAAATTCGTCACTTTCTGTGCAACTTTCGAAACTGACCATAACTTTTTCAATACTTGTTGGAATTGCACGTTTTTTGGCTAGTTAGAAAGCTTATTCGATAAGCTTTCAAATATGACCAATTTAGCATCAATCTGACTTTGTTTGATATTTCAAAATAGGCCAAACATAAAAGTGACGGGATTGAAAGTTGAAGACCTAAATAAATTTTAGATTTCTTCTTTTTGATCAAACGGGTCTTTAACGGGCCTTTTTAAAAAGGAAAATTTGCACTTTCGGCCCTATAAGTTTGCGTATTTGCAAAAACAGTTATATAGTTTCAAATTTTGTAAAAGAGGCTAGCTCCAAGCCAAGCCGTTTCCACATCAGCACCGACCTTTTTTCCATTATATATATGTTTTTGTTTTATTTTTCATTCATTCCTGTATGCCCTTTTTCCAGTTTCGACTACAGTAGGTACCCCAGTTAACGACAACCGGCCAGGTAATATAAAATCCTTCATAGCAACCATCATAATTTATAAGCTCGAATTTAATATGGCATCCCACGATCTTAAGCTTCCGTCCGCTATCTTAAGTTAGTGGGACGCTATCATAAGATATTGGCCGCTATTTTAAGTTAGCGGTTAGTGGGAAGCTATCATAAAAAATCGGTCGCTATCTTAAATTAGCGGTATGTTAGCAGGCGCTATCATAAGATACCGGCGACCATCTTAAGATAGCGCCCGTTACCGTAAGATAGCGGGCACTATCTTACTGCTAACTTAAGATAGCGGCCGAGATCTTATGATAGCATCCCGCTAACTTAAGATAGCGGACAAAAGCTTAAGATCGCGGGACGCTGACTTTTAGTCTCTACGTTAAGTATGACATTTTTTATCCGCTAATTTTCCCTTTTTTAAAAAAATATTTTAGGTTGAAATGGACGTTCCCCTTTGCCATTTTGATGGCGTTCGTGTCAGCGATAATACTTACAACGGGGGACATCGGAGGATTATAACTATCACAGAGAGCATATCATTTGATCAGTTTATGCAGAAAATGTACAAGGTCAGTAGGACTCGACTGGAAGAACATTCTATTACACTATCGGTTTCATTGCGCATAGGGAGGGAGCTGGTATTTGCCGAATTGTCGGACTCCGATGATCTTGTAAACTTAGTCAGAGCATATCGTATTGGTGATGGTGTGATAAATGTTTATATCGAAAAATCATTGGCCACTCCCGTCACGAAAATTTTATCGTCTTTCAAAGCATTTCAACCGTTCCAGGAAACAAACGAAGATCATAAAGAATTTGGGGAAAATGTTAGATTAGGAGATGATGGTGTGGAACCGGAACATTCGATTGAAAATGAAGGAATACGGTTTGAAGAGGAGAACATCGCTGCACCGATGATAGTCGACGATGATAGAAATATGAACATAGAATTTCGCCCATATCGTAGGCCACTGGAGCAACCCTCTTCAGACATTTCAATTGGAGAAGACGATGGAAAAGAAGGATATTGTTCTGAAATGAATCCGATGTATAATACATGTCAGCTTAACTTCCAATCGATAAATAATATATTCGATTGGAATCAATGAGAAATATTTTTGGGAGGCCTTAGTCCATACTAATGGCCTTCCGAACCAATAACTTCGGAGCCAACGGTAATCGAGCGCTCAACACAATAGCCTCTCGCACCCCAAACATCTCCACCTCGGTGAACCTCAACCCAAACAACTGCACCTCAACCAACCGTACCTCGACGGATTCAATCTCAAGCACGTAATAATCATCCAGTCGATGATGGTGATAGTGATTCTGAAAATAATGAAACACCGCCCTCGCTCACTTCGCTTGTTGATACTAATGGGGGAATTGATCAACCTCTGGTGGATGAAAACTATCAACTTAATGACTTGGAAGGAGAATACATTGATTCAGATGATGATGAAGTGTATGAAGGGTGGCCAATTACTATTGGTTAGGCGTTCAAAAATAAGAAATCCTTTCAAAAAGTCCTTAAAGAGTTTGCAATGACAAATAATTTTCAAATTAAACCAATAAAAACCAGTCTTCTTCGAGTCACGGTGAGGTGTATTGAAGTAGGATGTGTTTGGCAAATACATGCATCGAAATTGGTGGGCGTGGACACGTTTGTCGTGAAAACTTTTCGCTCAGATCTTACGTGCGGAAGGCCAACTTTCGGAAGCGGGCATCGCTAGTGTACGACATCGTGGATAGCTTCCTTCGTGAAGGATAAGTTATTAAAGGGCTTTGACCAGACTCCTGCTTCAATAATTTTTATATTGAAAAAAATACGGTGTAACAATAGGTTACTGGAAAGCGTGGAGAGGAAAAGAAATGACGTTGAATGACATCCGAGGTAGCTGGAAGGACCAATTTAAGATGTTACAGTCCTACGTCGCCGAATTACAGCGGGTCGATCCAGACGTACAGACCGAATTGTGTCGTGAATCTGATAATGCCTTTTGGAGGTTCTTTGTGGCATTTGGACCTTGTATTAGGAGCTTCCGTAATTCTTTACGAAGAATAATCACTGTAGATGAGACGCATTTGCGCGGACGATAGATATGAGTGCTGTTAATAGCTACGGGGATAGACGGTAATAGACATTTATTTTCCATAACATTCGGCGTTATACCTAAAAAGAACGAAGATCATTGGAGCTGGTTTCTTGAACTATTAGGGAGTCGCGTAATCGGGAACTTTCAAGAGCAATTTGTGTTGATATCAGACCGACAAAAGGGGTTGATGGAAGTTGTGCAGAATGTTTTCCCTAACGCATTTCACAGCTACTGTATGTGACACCTAGCTCTAAATCCTTTTAATATGTATAAGGATACAATCTCTAGACCCCTTCTCGGAGGCAAAATTTAAACGAATTTTACGAAACATTGAAAACGAGCCCCCCCAAAATGTACAATATGGATTAAAGAAATCGGTAACCATTTTTGGGCGCACACATTTTCTAGGGAAGCGTTATGATATGCTGACAACTAATATAGCTGAAAGCATTAACAGTGTGTTGAAAATGGCTAGGGAGGAACCGATTGTTGCCATACTAGAAACCATTCGCACGAAGGTAGCCGAATTCTACCTTTGGCGTAAGGAGGAAGGAAATAAAATGACACATGCTAACACTGATGACGCAAGAGCACATAACACGAATTCAGGGTGGACTCGTCGAAAGAACGTTGTACCGTATGGCCGCATTACATTTCAAATTAAACGGGGGGAATACACTCACAATGTCGATCTAAATAAACAAACGTGTACATGCAAACTTTGGGTTATCCTTGGATTACCATATTCACATGCAATCGCCGCATTATCGCGTCGAAACAGAGAGAGAGAGATCCCTCAGTTTTGTGAGCACTGGTTTACCAGCAATTTATTTAGGGAAACTTACAAAAAACACTTTGTACCGATCGTTGATAAGCGCCAATAGACTGCGCTAAAGGACGACATTGAGGTTTTGCCTCCGCATAAGATACGTCAAGCCGGCCGTCCGAAGAAAAGGAGAATAAGATCTAAAGGCGAAGTTCGACCAATACGATGTAAAAATTGTAACGAATACGGACATAATCGACGATCGTGTCAATTTGTTAGAATTTGAAAATGCAATTACAAAATGGAGTAAATTGTCACATGTTGTCGCATATTAGAGATTATAGGCTATCAATCGCGACTTAAGATGGTGGACCGCTAAATTACAATGGATGGCGGGCCGCTATCTTACAATGGCGGGCCGCTATCTTAAGTTAGCGGTTCGCCATCTTATCATATAGTTTGTTAAAATTAATTAAAATATTGAAAAAATTATAAATTTTTTTTACAGAAATGAAAATTATACAAATTAATTAATTGTATAATATAAACTATACAATTGTTACAAAAATATATTAAAAGAAGACAATAAAAATAAAAATATTTAACTTCGGAACGTGGACGATGTATGTCCGATTTCGGCTCTAAATTGTTGCATGTGTTTTTCCTCAAAATCGACAGTCCGCCTTTGGGAGAAGTATTCGATATACTTCAGTACAAAAACACCACAGTCCCAACCGTTGCGTTAGTGCGGGAGATTGACACTGTCCATGACTGTTAGCTTCCACTATTGATTGAGAGCAGACTTTAAACCGATAGCATGAAGAAGGCGCGATAGATGATACAATAGACATTGTTTGTGCACATCGAACTTCCCTAAGCATTGTCGGTCTGCCGGGTTTATCAACTTAACGACGTGGTCACCTACGGGAATTATGGCCAAGGCCCAATGACTATGTTTTTGACTATGCATCCGGAAAAAAATCTGTACGGAAACGGAACCGGAGATATAATCAGTGGAGTCTTAAATAATAAAAAACATAAAAAAGGGTTAACGTGACTTAAAGCGGAGTGAATTCTTAAAAAAAAACTTGCCGTCCCACAATCGACCGCATGTGGCATTGGTAAGCTGGGCTTCAAGTAGCTTGCAACTGTGACGAACTTGCCACTTGTCACAGTAAGCTTGCCACTTGTCGAAGTCGCTGAGTGCTCCCAGATCTTGATCACGGACAAGTTTTTCAAAATTTACTTGATCCGCTATAATCAAGCTCTGAAAGGAGTGAATTGAAAGTTATAAGTCATGAATGGAAAGACAGATAAATAAAGAAAAAAATAAAGAATTGAAATCTTGTCATAGCTGCAGCAGAAGCGAACTAGTTTTTTTCCGCATTTTTTGGAAACATTGAGTCGTTTTTATTCTCAAGGACCTTAAAGTAAGCGTCCATGACTTCATTGTCGAGCCACATGCATCCTTTGAGGACCTTTAAAGTAGCAATTGTGATGTCAACACCCATGAAATTATTGACGATCACAGTGTCATCATTCGCCGGCCGGTTCCAAAAGCTGAGCATGAATTTATGCTCCATGGATTGTGGCTCAGTCTCATCCTCCTCCACGATCACTCTTGGAGTCTTTGTCTTAATAGCGACTTTGCTGGTCAGAGTCTTTCTCTTCTTCCGAGCACGCAAGTCATATCCCATGCCCTTCTATGCTTTACTCTTTGCAGTAGATAGTTTAACTAAAATTGATTTTAGTGATGCCGACTGCGACTCGCGAGAAGGCTTGGTAGGTGGAGCACCCTCATCACTCACTTCGTGCAAAGCTCGACCAGGGGTTGGCTGGTAGAGGGTTGAGGGGTAGGGGCAGTGGGTTGAGGAGCAGTGGGTTCAGGGGCAGAAGTTTGGGGGGCAGTGGGGTGAGGGGCAATGGCTTCAGGGGAAACGAAGGCGTCAAAGAGAACAAAGGAAAGAATATCATCCTACATCATTCCTGTGACAACCCAGATTTCGGTACCCCGAAACCCTCACCGTCAGTACGACCCTCTAGGCCGTACCCCATATAGCACACATAACACTTGGCACATCCATACGCAAAGCAGAACAAAGCATCATGTCATAAAACAAATATAGTCATCATGAGAAAGAAATCTTCATTCTATGTAATGATGAACTCAAAATATATCAAAAGACGGTTCTAATCCTATGCCAATTGCATGCACAAAAGAACCGAACCGAACTATTCGTGGAAACCCAAAAGTCACCCTATGATGGTTCGCCAAAAGAATTACACTATCACATAAATACATCATTCCCAATTTTAAATGACTGGACACACCAAACCTTACAAATTTTAGCTCTCAAAACAAAGCTACGCAGCAAGAAATCCACTAGAAGAACTCTGAAGGGGACTCGGTCTCCTCCTCGGGAACGTACTCAGAATCATGGGTCAAAATATCTCGTAATCGATCGTGATCGACGTCGATTTAGTCGATACGAGGTATGTATCGCACTTATATAAAATACTCAAATTATCGTCCGATACGGGCAAAATATCACCTGTATCGTCCGTATTGGACGATAATTTTAAAAAAATTGGAAAATTTAAAAAAGATTGAAATTATCGTCCGATATGAACGATAATTTGAAATTATCGTTCGTATCGGACGATAATTTCAAATTATTGTCCGATAATTTCAAAATTTCTGTGGGGCCCAGGCACGTGAGTTAGCTTTTTCAGCCGATTTTAGGGTCGGGTTTGGCTTTTTTTTTTTTGGTTTTGTCCATTTCAAAAACAGCCCCCTTCTTCCTTCTTCCTTCCTCATTTAAACACTCATTTTTTTGCTTATTTTCACCTCAAATTGCTGCCGAATCGCACAAAAAAGCTCGGGATCAACGCCGAAGGTACGTGTTTTATCATTTTTCCATCGTTTTATTTCGTTTTAAAGGTTAAAATCAGGTAGATCTATCTTATTTAAGGGTAGATCTACCTATAAATATAGTAGATCTACCCTTAAATATAGTAGATCTAGCCATAAATTTGTTAGATCTACTATATTTAAGGGTAGATCTACCTATAAATATAGTAGATCTACCGTTAAATATAGTAGATCTAGCCATAAATTTGTTAGATCTACCAATAAATATTGAAGATCTACCATATTTAATGGTAGATATTAAAATAATTAAAATTATGGGTCAAAAATAATATAAATAATTAAAAGTATGGGTCACATATAATTAAAAGTATGGGTCACAAAACAATTAATATAACTAAGAAAATAATGGGGTCAATATGGGTCACATATAATTAAAATTAAAATTAATATGGGTCACATATCATATGGGTCACATATAATTAATAAAATAATGGGATCAATATGGGTCACATATAATTTAAACTTAAAATTAATATGGGTCACATATAATTAAATTTATTATTAATTTTAATTTAAATAATTAAAATTATGGGTTACATATAATTAAAATTATGGGTCACAAAACAATTAATATAACTAATAATATAATGGGGTCAATATGGGTCACATATAATTAAAATTAAAATTAATATGGGTCACATATAATATGGGTCACATATAATTAATAAAATAATGGGGTCAATATGGGTCACATATAATTTAAACTTAAAATTAATATGGGTCACATATAATTAAATTTATTATTAATTTTAATTTAAATAATTAAAATTATGGGTCACATATAATTAAAATAATTAAAATTATGGGGTATGTCCCATAATTATGGGATATGTCCCAATAAACATTAGAATAATATGAAATAAATTTCAAATAAAATTAAAAAAAATAGAATAAAACCAAATAAATATTCAAAAATTAGAATAATATCAAATAAATATTCATAAATTATAATAATATCAAATAAATATTCAAAAATTAGAATAATATCAAATAAAATTGGTAAAATATAATCTAATCTTTTGAAAATTAGAATAATATCAAATAAAATTTCAAATGTAATCTAAATTTGATAAAAATTAGAATAATATCAAATAAATTTAATAAAATATAATCTAATATTTTTAAAATAGCAATAATTAAAAAATAAATTTTATTTTCAAGTGTAAATTAGATGTTTAATTTAACGCAATCGTTTGCTCATTCATGCAGGTGAAATAAATAAATATGGTACGATCGCCAGATCCATCATGGCAATACGGTACACCAATAGATGGTGATAGACTCCGGATAGAGTGCAAGCTTTGTGGAAAAAAATTGCTGGGAGGAGGTATCACATGGTTAAAGGAGCATCTAGCTCACGTAAAGGGAGAGACAAAAGGGTGTCCCAGTGTATCCAGAGAAGTAAAAGAAAATATCAGAGCTAGTTTACAAGCGGCAAAGGGAAAGAAAAAAGCTGAAGTCGATCGTGATAGGGAAATGTATGAGAATCAGGAGGGCAGATCCAGAGTTTACATCACCTGGACCTGAGGATGATGAGGATGAGGATGAGGATGAGGATGAGTAGATAGCGAGAGCTATGAGAGAGTGCCAGAGAAGCACAACAGCGGCGAGATCAGGAAGAAGCCGATTATCGATTTCGGTCCAGGTTGAGGGGCCCATCCATGCCTGCTACCGGTGGTGGATCTAGTCATAGGCCATATGTTGTTGATGTTGATGAGGATGTTGAGCAGACTGTCGGGTTGCGTAGGTCAGCATCAGGGAGGGATTATAGGCCGTGTACTAGAGGCCGTACTACAGGCCCCATGGATCCATTCATGTATTGCACTGAAAGCTTCAAACAAACCAAATTGAGTGCAATCTCACTTACAAAAATGGGGAAGAAGCTTGGAAAATCCATTGCCAAGTTTTTTATATACAACCACATTCCGACCCAAGTAGCAGAGTCGCCGTACTTCAAAAGCATGATTGATACAAGTGCAGAAGTTGGTCCAGGAGTTAAAAAGCCTTACGCATCACGAGATATCCTGCCCTTACTAAAAGATGAGTACGATGAGATAACTGCCTATGTACAAAGCTTTGGGGATGTATGGGATGAGAGAGGTTGCACAATTATGTGCGATGGATGGACTGGTCCCACAAAGAAGAGTTTGATCAACTTTTTGGTTTATAGCGATGCCGATGACAAGATTTTGAAATCGCTGATGCTTCTAGACACGTAAAGACTGCTGATTACCTCTTTTAACAAATGGATAAGGTAGATCAAGAGGATGGAGCAAATGGGTTGTGGTGTAATGTACAATGCGGCAAATTACAAAGCCGCTAGATTCAAACTAATGATGAAGAGACGTCACCTGTACTGGACCTCGTGTGCCGCTCATTGCGTGGATCTCATTCTTGAGGATTTAGGAAAGATAAGCAAGGCATAGGCAACTATTCAGAAGGGAAGAACGATTACTTCCTACCTGTACAACAGTGGCAAGCTGGTCAATTTAATGAGAGCCTTCACGAACAATGAGTTGCTCTGACCTGCGATTACACGTTTTGCAACACAGTTTTTAGCCCTACAGAGTTTGGGTAGATATAAGCGTGAGCTGAAAAGCATGGTGTCGTCGGAAGAATGGAATAAACATGAAATAGGACTCCCACGAGGAAAGAGACTAGCTTGCAAGTTCTTGACACGATCTCTGACCACGTAGTTTTGGGCGTATGTCGACCACGATCATTGCTCACTACCCGTTGGCAGTGTTGAGATTAGTTGATTGTGATGAGAAACCAACGATGGGGTACGTTTATGAGTCAATGGGTAAAGCAAAATTGGCTATAAAAACCAAATGCCCTACAAAATATAAACGATACTGGGCAATTATTGACAAGAGGTGGGATGCACAATTTCACCAGTACTTGCATGCAGCAGGAATAACATGTAAAACTGCTTATGTAGTGATTTTTATTTATTTATTCATTATTTTCATATACTGATGAAATTGCTCATATTTGATGTGTAGCATACCACTTAAATCCAGCCTTCCAATATACGCGACGCTTCAAGCTGAGTGACACTGATGAAGTGTATACCGGTTTGCTCAATGTAATCCAAAGAATGCTCCTTGAGTTGGCGGACCAAGGTCAAGCCATCAGAGATGTGAGTAATTATAGTATCGTACCTTATAACTAATAAGTCAAATGTCATGTGATATTATGATCTATTTATTGATATGTGCCTTACTGTGTTTCATCTTTATAGATTGACATGTTTCGCAAGAGACATGGGTCATTTGGGACCCCGTTGGCGCAATCCCAAATTAAACACGACAAATTCGCTGATTGGTGGATGCATTATGGAGGTGATGGTCCGATATTGAGGCGGGTAGCAATGAGGGTATTGTCGTAAACATGTTCCTCGTCCAATTGTGAGCGGAATTGGAGCACTTTCTCTCTCATTCATACTAAGACAAGGAATAGACTATGGACTGATTGGAAAAGTTAGTCTACTGCCACTACAACATGCGATTAAGGGTCAAGAATATACAGAGGACCAACCGTGGTAAGCAATTATATGAAGTCTTAGATCCTCAATTATATGAAGTCTTACTTACATATTATACTAATTCATCTATCATATTCTACCTTGCAGACAGTGAATATTTTGATCCCATCCAGTTAGATTATATATTCGAGGAGGATGACCCTTTGAATCAATGGATCGAAGAGAGAGAAGAGCCGCCTTGAATCAGAGAGCAATGGTCGGACAATCGAAAGAGTAGCGAGAAGCTTCCCAACCACCGAGGCGGAAAGAAGATTGAATCGTCATTCAGTGGTTGGATCTTATGACGAAACCCAGCCCGGTAGTGATGATGGGAGTGGTGAGGATGATGGTGGAGGGCATGATGGTGGAGGGAACGTTGGCACTAGTGGTGGAGGGGAGGATGCTGGTCCCTCTGATCCTTATAGAGATATGTCGGCATGGGACGATGACTCGATACCGTTAACACAGTTCGACACTCCTGCATTTAGAATGGGAGGGGTTGAAGGAAGAGGAGCGTCAGAATCATATCAAACACCACCACCACAAGGTCTACAAGATGATAAGGATATGTGTTATATGACTTCTAGCTTCGCGGGATTCAGTTTGCAAAATACCGAAGATTCAGCAACTAGTAACCCATACTACCAGCCACAACAAACCTACCCGGTGCCATATGACTTCGTTGGTCAGATTTTTGGAGGACCGGCCTTTACGTATTACACTGAGCCATATTCGTTGCTACAGCCTCTGTTACATGGGGGCACATATGATCATGGGTATCAATATGGGCAACATTATAGGCAAAGGCCGGAAAGCTCGCGCACTGATGATGATGATGATCACGAGGGCCAAGAACCACCACGAAATTCAATGTGGCTCTAAAGTAAGTTTTTCATGTACAATTAAATTTATTTCTATCAATATACCTATTAATTTTGACAATATATAATTTATTTTTGTCAATATACATTACAATTTAGTTTATGCGTGACTGCGTCGATCAAATTATGAAATATTGTCAATAAATAATCCATATATATAAACAAACCCGTATGCCAGGATAAAACATTTAGTTAAGAGGACTACTTAATGGCAGTTAGAGTATATTCCTTCTAAATTTGTGTAAGCTCTAAGAATATATATGAAAGTGAAGCAGTTTTGCATCAATCCTAATTTCCTCATTTCAGAGAATTCAAGAAGGGAAAGGGGAAACAAAATAGGCATGTGATCAGCTGGTCAAAAAAAATGTTAGAAGATCTATTACATTAAGTCAAAAATGTGATCTTAAGTCAAAAATAAGTCAAAAATAGGCATGTGACTTGGGTTAAGTCACAAGATAGGCATGTTACTTATATATTCATCTAAATAATGCATCAAATAAGTAAAAAATACAAGTAAAAATAGTTGAAATAAATGCAAAATAAATAAATATAATTTTTCAGATTTTTTTGGTATTTTTTTAGGATTTTTTTTTTTTTTGAATGTATCAAACCGATACATTCAATGTATCGCCGATACATTGAATGTATCGACGACAAATATGATATGTATCGTCAGAGGTCACGACAATAATCCGGATGCTCGTAATCCTCTAGGTCAAGATCCTTAGTACCAACAGCAACCTCTGAACCTATGACGTATAGTCGAAGGGTGAGCTACATCCTAGCTCAATAGAGAAAATCACAGCATGAATATCTTTCACATCTCACATTTCTCAAATGACATAATTGAAGCATGTTTCTAGAATGAAATTTCAATTGGAAAGCACATATATGGTAAAGCGAATAATTGATGCATGTTTCAAAACCACGCTTAATGAAATTCAAATGTTTGTTTCACATGTTCACATTACTTCGAAAGAATTCAAATAGTCCCTCGAGCAATATAGGATCGAGCCCCGATGGGAATACCCTCCATCGTCATTCACATGAACTCTTTTTACACAAAATGCCCAAGCTCCCTCTGACTAGGAGGCTTGTGCCGAAGAAGTGTTTTCACAACTTGAAAACCAAAGAACGGATATCCCGCCATACCGGAGCACAATTTGTACGGATATCCCGCCGTACAGGTCACGGATATCCTGCCGTGTCGGTCACGGATATCCTACCGTATCGGTTGGGTATCCACATAACCTTCAATCAAAGTGCACATTTAAACTATAGTTATTCACCATGAATTTTGTGATAATTATAATAGTTCAGAGTTTTCAAAGAGTTTTCATACAACTTATACACATCCTCTTGACGTCACATTAACATAGTTACTTCCTTTTTGATGCCACGCACATACTTCTCATGCCACACACAAACGCTTCTTATTTCTTAGTGCACATATTCACGAAGTTCACGTGCCAATATTTATGAACAAAATCATGTTGATACGAGGACCAATCAAAAGACACATCTTATCGTCACATCACATCACATATGCTAGTTGAAAACAGACATTCATGTTTCAAGAATTTTTCTTACCTCACATGAAGTCACACATATCTTCTCAGCTCAAGTTAGCTCATCTAGGTTCGAGGCTCAAGCTCATGCCTAACCTACATGAATTCATACGCAAAACGTCACTACTAACGTAAAATGGAAGATACAAAGCCTCCCAAAAGTCCCCCTTACAAAACAAACAAGAAACTTGAAGCTGCCAAGAATCGACCGGTTGATCCCCAAATCAACCGGCCAGTTTTTCTAAATCGATTGGTCGAACTAAATTCGACCGATCGGTTTCCCTCAGGAAACCAGACCCCTTTTCCTCACACTAAAACCGATTAGTCGATTTCCAAAATCGACCGGTCGGTTTCCAAAATCGATCGGTCGATCTAAAATCGACTAGTCGAATTCTTCATAACTAAAATTTTACATTCCCTGCTTTGTGGGAACCGACCGGTCGATTCCATTTCGATTGGTTGGTTTTCAAAGTCGACCGGTCGGTTTCATTCAGAAACCCACAACCTCTTAAATCTTGACAAAATCGATCGGTCGATTTGAAATCGACCAGTCGGTTTTGTCAGTTTTTTCTCAGCTCTAATTTATCTTTTCTATTATATTTTTCCCTCAATTCTTTTCCTTTCCTCTTCGATTTTCCCCATTATCTTCATAACTAATTTACTCACTTATCTCTTATAAAGATTATGTAAAATCTTACCTTTTAATTGATCGATTCCTCAATCCCGATTCTCACGCACAGCTAGGGCTTCGCAGCTTGAAGCTTCAGATTCCACGAACTAAAATCTTGAATTTAATGCGGCAAGATCTTCCTCGTAACCATACTCACACAGCGTCAATAACTGTTCTTCACTTCTCTCTCTCTCTCTCTCAACCACTAATTTCACAAGAGAAATAAATTCTCTCAAGGTTTGCTTCCTTATATCACACCTTAGGCTTAAGTGTTATTCACATACACCATGACTAGGTGTATCCTAGTTTACTTAAAGGTCTATATACAATATCCTACATTCCCCTTTCACCTATCTCAATAATTTTTCATGACTTACCCATCACACATCGACTAAAAGTCAGACGCACATGGTCGATCGGGCATGCACAAATTTTTGGGGCATTACATTCTTCCCTCCTTAGGAATTGTCATCCCCGAAAATTGACTAAGGGTGCCTAGTTTGTCATGCGTACCAATGATCGCACATGGACTTCCCCATGAGAATTCAATTCGTTAATGAGGATGGGCAAAGTCCTAACTTATATAAAAGGTATTAGCAAAGGGTAACCCCACATCTAATTTGGTCAGCACACATCACACAGGGTGAATGCTGGCATTAACCATCCCATACCAACCCATGTGGGTCAATTCAAACTGACCGTCATACCTGCACCCATGTGTATTTGCAAATAGCATATTATGTAAAGACACCCATATGCAATTCGAATATTTCGCAAAAAGATTTTTTTTTCTATTGAATCACATCCAAAAGTTATCTACACCTGAGGTGGCAACCATGCCACAACAGTTTTAAGATTTCAAAAAATAAGTGGCAACCATGCCACAATAGTTTGAAGACTTCCCTGTTTTAATTACATCAAGTTCCAAAGAGTGACATTTGAACATCAAAACAGAAACAAAACACTCCATAGAACCTCATGTCACCCCGCACCTTCCCCAGGCTGGTAATCTATAGGTCTTGCCTCTGCCTCCCCAGTTGTCTCATCTCCAGCCACCTCACCAGCTGTAGACGCTCCAGTGGTAGAGTACCATGGATCTGGTACCGAAGCACGAGCATCTGCGAGTTGAGTCATGTAATTAGTGGGGTAAGCGTGTTGCATCAGGCGTGTAAACTCATCCTCATGATAGTCCATCCGGCGATGCAATAACTGGTTACTCTCTTCCAATTGAACCATATGAGTGAGGATATTGTCAAATGTAGCAGGTGCATGCTGCGCAGGAGGTACATGATATTGTTCTTGTTGCTGAGATGGTGGTGCATGAACAGGTGGGATGGGCTGCTCTTGTGGGGCCCCGGGAACGGGTGGTGGTACTTGTTCACCGGGAGGAAGAACCTTCTTCAACTGGTTATAGGTCCGATTCCAATCCAAAAAGCTATATACTTCCACGTGGTCATTTACTTTGGGCTCATCGTCGAAAATTGGGCACCCCGAGTACTCTTCAAACATGCTCAATATAAGACGAGCGTATGGAAGACGATCCTTCGGCTTTGCACCTCCTTTCATTAACTTTCCTTGTATATACTTCATCCCTTCGAAGACCATCTGGGTCGTACTAAACTATCGGCCCTTGAACGCTGAATACAATGCTTGTTGCACTTCTACCCTCTCAGTGTTGTGGTGCATCGGGTATAGGTTACATTTTATAATCGTGTCCAACATCTATAGATGAGAGGGCAAATCGATCCTCCTAATCGATGTACCGGACCCATGTAATCCCTGGGTCATCTGCCATTTAATCTCCAAATAGTGCACGGGTTTCAGGAATGGGGGTAATAATTCGAGTTCGTCACCATATGAGTCATAACATTCTAGGGCATTACAAGCATGGTTCAGAGTGAACTTGTACTCACGACCGTCAATCTTGGTATTAATCAAACTCGGAATTTTAATGGCGCTCATGTTCTGATAAAATAGTCTCATGAGACGGGGGTAATAATACCCGTGTAGTGGCTTAAGGATATTCCCCAACCCAGCCTTAACGATGAAATCCTTGGCCCACATGGTATTTCCCTGGACATCCTGTTCGTTAAACAGGGCCTCATCAAAAATGTATTTGTCTTCAATATCTTTACTCGCCCACCACTCATTGGGCTGCTCTAAATGTGGTGGCGATGACGGTGGTGACAGTTGGTGTGATGTTGATGGGGGTGCTGATGGTGACTGTGGTGGTGATGGTGTCGGAGGTGGTCTCGATGCACTAGCACGTCGAATAGGTAATTTTGAAGCCGTATCTTTCGAAATTTGGCGGGTTTTAGGTGACATTCTAGGGTTTCTCAAAGAAAACGAAACTAGGGTTCCAAATAGAAATGCAAACTCAAATACTAAGAGCCAAAGAACTAGGGTTTACCTTTTTGTGGTGTGATTCAGATTCGATTTGTCCAAAAAAAAATCGAAGCTAGAAGGCTTCGCCAAGCACCTCTATCTTCCCAAAAGGAGCAAAGAAAACTCAATCTCTGAATTTCGAATCCCAAAAAAAAAAAAAAAAACCCAACTCATATATATGCAAAAATCAACCAGTCGATTTCAAAATCGACTGGTCGGTTTTACACTTAAAGCCCCAAATTCACGAATTCGATCGGTCGGTTTCCATGTCGACCGATCGAATTCCAACGTCTTATAATTCCCATAAGAAAATTGACTGGTCGATTCTAAAATTGACCGGTTGGTTTTCGAAATCGATCAGTCGAACTTGATTCGACTGGTCGGTTTCCTATAGGCTGTTCTGTCAGCCCAAAAACTCTCTGTTTTGTGAAAATCGACCGATCGGTTTGATTTTTCGACTAGTCGATTTTCACAGTTTGGCTCCAGCTTTGTGTTTTCTTTCTCCAATTCATTTGCTACTTCAAAATTCTTTTGCTTTTAACTATTTACCATTTTGTTAAGCTACACTCAAATATTCAATACACAAATCCTTTTTATAACTCATCGTTAACTCATACAAGAACTTTCACAAGCAAAATACAATTACAATTAAATTTATGCTCAGCTCTTCTCAAACAAGTGAGGGTATTGTTCCTTCACATCCGCTTCGCGCTCCCAAGTGGCCTCCTCAGCTGGATGATTCTGCCACTTAACCAGCACCAACGGAACACTTTTCGTATGCAATACTTTCTCCTTTCGGTCAAGTATTTGTATTGGTTCCTCTATCATAGTCATATCCTCACACATCTCCGCCGATTGCTTGCTCAAGACATGAGCGGGGTTCTTCACATACTTTCTAAGCATGGATACATGAAAGACATTATGTACTCTATCGAATAGTGGAGGTAACCCAATCCTATAAGCTACTTCACCCACTCGGCCTAAAACCTCAAAAGGTCCAAAGTAGCGTGGGCTTAGCTTTCCCCGCTTTCCAAATCTCATGACACCCCTCATGGGTGAAATCTTAACAAACACGTGATCTCCAACATGAAAATCTACGCTTATCCTCTTCATATCGGCATAACTCTTTTGTCTGCTCTGGGCGGACTTGATTCTTTCTCTTATTACATGAACGATCTCGGCATTGCTTTCAAGTATTTCCGGACCCAATACAAACTTTTCTCCGGTTTCTTCCCAATTGATCAGTGATCTACATCGCCGTCCATATAGAGCTTCATACGGTGCCATATCGATACTCGTCTGAAAGTTGTATGCAAATTCGATCAACGGTAAATGTTGATCCCATGATCCCTAAAAGTCAAGCATACAAGCTCTGAGCATATCTTCGATGTCCTGATTCACCCTCTCTGTCTAGTCATCTGTTTGCTGGTGGAATGTCGAACTGAAGTCTAATCGTGGACTCATCCCCTCTTGAAATTTTTGCCAAACCTTAGAAGTGTATAGCGGGTCACGATATGAAACAATGCTAATTGGAATACCATGTAGTCGTTCGATTTCTTTCATATACATTTCAGCGAGCTTCCTTGCCTTATACGTAGTGTTATAAGGCAAGAAGTGAGCTGACTTGGTCAATCGGTCCACGATTTCCCAAATGGCGTTGTACCTCTTTGCTATCCGTGGAAATCCCACAATGAAGTCCATAGAGATCGACCCCCATTTCCACTCTGGTATAGGTAGAGGTTGTAGTAAACCTGTCGGATGTCGGTGATCCACTTTCACCTGCTGGCATACTAAACATTTCGACACGTACTCTGCCACAACCTGTTTCAACCCTCTCCACCAGTAATTCTTTCTCATGTTTTGGTACATCTTGGTGCTACCCGGGTGTATGGCATATTTAGACTTGTGGGCCTTGCCTAAGATGGTTTGTTGAAGGTCGACATCAATGGGTATACATAGACGTCCTCTAAACAATAATGAGTCGTCCTCCTTAATTGAGAAATCCGACTTACTGCCATCAATCACACCCTGCCTGATCTTTACTAACTCTGGATCTTTCATCTGTAGTTCTTTAATGTGCTCAAAGATTGCCGTTCGTACTGTGATATTAGCCAACAAGGCCCATGAAGCTTGTACTTCATTCTTGGTGTCATACAACAAAAGGTCCTCTAGCAGCTTCCATCTTCGAATCCCCATGATAAGGCTAGACAATAGAGTCGAACCCTTTCGACTCAAAGCATCTGCTACCACATTAGCCTTGCCTGGGTGGTAAGGAGTGGAGCAATTGTAGTCCTTGAGAAATTCCATCCATCTGCGTTGCCTCATATTAAGCTTTTTTTGTGTAAACAAGTATCTGAGGCTTTTGTGATCAGTGAATATCTTAAAGGTCTCGCCATATAGGTAGTGTCTCCATATCTTTAGCGCAAAGATCATTGCGGCTAGTTGGATAATTTTTCTCGTGGTCCTTAAGCTGTCTCAACCCATACGCAATCACCTCCTTATTCTGGTTGAGCACACAACCCAACCCACTATGTGAAGCGTCACTATATACAACAAACCCTCCACTTCCAGAAGGTATAGCCAACACTGGAGTTGAAGTTAGCCTCTTCTTGAGTTCTTCAAAACTCTTCTCACACTCTTCAGTCCATTCGAATCTCTCATTCTTTCTTGTAAGCTTCGTGAGTGGGCCAGAGATCTTGGAAAATTCCTCTACAAATCGTCTGTAATATCCAGCCAGACCAAGGAAGCTGCGAACCTCCGTCACAGTCTTTGACTATTCCCACTCCACTATTGCCTCGATCTTCGCCGGCTTTACGGTAACACCATCCTGTGAGACAACATGTCCCAAAAAGTTGACTTTCTCCAACCAAAACTCGCACTTGCTGAGCTTTGCATATAATTGGTGTTCACGCAATGTCTACAAAACAATCCTCAAATGTTCTTTATGCTCTTCCTTGGATTTAGAGTAGATGAGAATGTCATCAACAAACACTACTACCCAAGTGTCTAGGTGTCGTTTAAACACCCAATTCATCAGATCCATGAATGACGCCGGTGCATTTGTCAATCCAAATGGCATCACTAAGAACTCATAGTGTCCATATCTTGTTCTGAACGTCGTCTTCTGTATGTCCTCTGCTTTAACGCGCAATTGATGATATCCATATCTCAGATCAATCTTGGAAAATAACCTTGCGCCCTTTAATTGATCAAATAAATCATCAATCCTAGGCAAAGAGTATCGGTTCTTACAGTTACTTTGTTCAGCTGACGGTAGTCGATGCACAATCTTAACAACCCATCCTTCTTCACGAATATGACCGGTGCTCCCTAAGGAGTCACACAAACCCTCTATCTAAGAGTTCTTGCAATTGATCTTTCAACTCCTTCAACTTGGCTGGAGCCATTCGATATGGTGCTCTAGATATAGGTTCCGTACCCGGTGCTAAGTCAATAGCAAACTCAACTTCCCTATCCGGTGGTATGCCTGACAATTCTTCTGGAAACACGTCCTCGAATTCGCACACTACCGGAATTTCGGCTATTATATTCTTCACTTCCTTGTCCTCCTTCAGAAACGCTAGGTACCCACTGCACCCTTTCTTTATCAAACGTTCAGCTCTAACTGCGGAGATCAGTGGTACAAAAGTCGATCGCATTCTAAGGAATCTAAATGATCTCCTCGTATTTGGTCTAAAGATGACCACCTTGTTCCGACAATCAACGCTCGCTCGATGTTTGGATAGCTAATCCATGCCAAGGATTGCGTCGAATCCTTGCATGTCTAACAAAACTAAATCCGCCACTAATTCATAAACGTCATAATCTCTGACGGCGACAATAACTGAGCGACAAATCATCTTAGTATTAACTGAATTCCCCGTCAGAACTGACACTGCCAAAACAAAATCCAATTCTTTTGGAACAACCCCCATACTCTTCGCAGACCGTGGCGTGATAAATGAGTGGGCAGACCCTGGGTCTACCAGCAACCTTGCTTTATAATTAAGGTCAATTCCTTTACCGTATATTTGCAAGGTACCTATATCGTACACATTTTTAAGAAATAGATTTATGTATCAAAAGTTATTTATGTAAAGATATTTTGATTTGAGCTTATTTTCTGCTATTGATACACCTTCTCTATCTAAAATTCAATCAACAAATGAATCAAATTAAAAGAAATTTTCATGTTGAATGATGTCGTTACTATTTTGGGCATCCCGGGCGGTTACTGCATATGCTCGTCCTTGCATTGTTGGTTTCTTTGTCTGCAACGGCTGAGGCATAGGAGCTGATGCCGTCCTCTCCTTCCGCATCTCTGGGCAATCTCTAATTATGTGGCCCATTTTTCCACATTTGAAGCATCCGCCAGTACCCGGCCTACAATCGGAAGTCTTGTGAGACTTGCCACACCTGACACAAGTGTCAACTGGTGTAGACGATGTTGCTCTAGAGACGCCTTAAGTAATTGATACGCCTGTAGTGGTCACAGGGTTCTCATAGCGGATCGGTCTCACGGAAATAGGCATAGGTGGCCTAATGTAACTGATCTGAGGTGGTCTAGTATAAGGTGTCTGCATAAACTGCCTCTGCATAGGTGCTACGAAGCGTGACTTTTCATTCACCGGTTCGTAGTTGCCCACCTTACTATGATCTATCTTTCTCTTTCCTTGCTGGTCTCTTCTCCGATACATGTCTACGATATCTTCCTCTATCACGAGGGCCTTTCTTATGACTTCTCCGTACGTCTGCAGTTTGAAAGCTGAGACTCTACCCTTGATATCCGGCCTTAAGCCGCGTTAGAATTTCTTGGCCTTCATCAGATCTGAGACCACATACTCAGGAGCAAAACGTGTGAGTCTCATGAACTCTACTCCATATTCTATCACAGACATCTTCCCTTGTTCTAGTTGAAGGAATTTGACCTCCATTTGATTCCGCACTACCTCAGGGAAATACTGTTTATTGAACTCTTTTACGAATTCATCCCAGATCCATAACACACCTGGAGTCTCTTGTGCTCTAGTCCTAGACACGGACTTCCACCACGGGCCTGCCTCTCCGTCTAACATAAAAGCTGCCCACCAAACACTTTCATCTTCAGTGCACGTAAGCACACTGAATATCTTTTCCATTTCATTGAGTCAGTTCTCCGCTTCTATTGGCTCTGCTTGCCCTGAAAAACTTGGAGGGCGCATCCTTCGAAACTCCGTAAACGCCGAGTGTAATGGTGGTGGTGGAGTAGTAGTAACTAGAGGAATAGGTGGTGTCTGCTGATGGTCATTGGCATTATGAGCTGCCAATGAAGCCGCCTGCTGAGCCATGGCATTTGCCATGGTTTTCATAGTGTGCATTATTCTCTGCCGTTCTTCTCTTCATTTTTTTTCTCGAACCCTTTCTTGATCTCTCTCTTGATTCCCCTCCTGATTTCTGTTTCTCCGATTACTGCCTTCTGGGACCTCTCTATTTCCCAATGGTACTCTATTTGAAGCCGAGACATACCCGTCTCCACTTCTCAAATTCCTACCATGGCCACCCCTTGGTCGGCCCCTTCCTCTAGTAGACATGACGCTCTTCAATATGAAACACAATTTTCATTAGCAGAAGGTCCCTATACTCAAACAAAATCTAAAACTTGTTAGAAATTTCTTAAAAGAAAATGCTTTGATACCAACTGTGACAACCTAGATTTTGGCACCCCGAAACCCGCGCCGTCAGTACGACCCTCTAGGCCGTAACCCATATAGCACATAGAACTCTTGGCACATCTATACACAAAGCAGAACAAAGCATAATGTAATAAAACAAATATAGTCATCATGAGAAAGAAATCTCCATTCTATGTAATGATGAACTCAAAATATATCAAAAGACGGTTCTAATCCCATGCCAATCGCATGAGCAAAAGAATCGAACCGAACCATCCGTGGCAACCCAAAAGTCACCCTATGATGGTTCACTAAAAGAATTACACTATCACATAAATACATCATTCCCAATTTTAAATGGCCGGACATACCAAACCTTACAAATTTTAGCTCTCAAAACAAAGCTACGTAGCAAGAAATCCACTAGAAGAACTCCTCCGGAGGGGGTTCGGTCTCCTCGGGAACGTACTCAGAATCCTCTAGGTCAAGATTCTCAGTACCAACAGCCACCTCTGAACCTATGATGTATAGTTGAAGGGTGAGCTATATCCTAGCTCAATAGAGAAAATCGCAACATGAATATCTTTCGATCTCACATATCTCAACTGACATAATTGAAGCTTGTTTCTAGAATGAAATTTCAATTAAAGCGAATAATTGATGCATGTTTCAAAACCACGCTTAATGAAATTCAAACGTTTGTTTTACATGTTCACATTACTTTGAAAGAAAACTTAAATCAATCACTTAAATAGTCTCTCGTTCAATATAGCATCGAGCCCCGATGGGAATACCCTCCATCGTCATTCATATGAACTCTTTTTACACAAAATGCCCAAGCTCCCTCTGACTAGGAGGCTTGTGCCGAAGAAGTGTTTCCACAGCTTGGAAACCAAAGAACGGATATCCTGCCATATCAGAGCACAATTTGTACGGATATCCCGCCATACCGGTCACGGATATCCCGCCGTGTCGGTCATGGATATCCTGCCGTGTCGGTTGGGTATCCACACAACCTTAAATCAAAGTATACATTTAAACTATAGTTATTCATCATGAATTTTGTGATAATTATAATAGTTCAGAGTTTTCAAAGAGTTTTGACACAACTTATACACATCCTCTTGATGTCACATTCACATAGTTACTTCCTTTTTGATGCCACGCACATACTTCTCATGCCACGCACACACACACGCTTCTTTCTTAGAGCACATATTCACGAAGTTCATTTGCCAATATTTATGAACAAAATCATGTTGATACGAGGACCAATCAAAAGACACTCACATCTTATCATCACATCACATCACATATGCTCGTTGAAAACAGACATTCATGTTTCAAGAATTTTCCCTTCCTCACACGAAGTCACACATATCTTTTTAGCTCAAGTTAGCTCATCTAGGTTCGAGGCTCAAGCTCATGGCTTACCTACATGAATTCATACGCAAAATGCCACTACTGACGTAAAACGGAAGATACAAAGCCTCCCAAAAGTCCCCCTTACAAAACAAACAAGAACCTTGAAGCTATCAAGAATCGATCGATCGATCCCCAAATCGACCGGTTGAACTAAATTCGACCGGTCGGTTTCCCTCAGGAAACTAGACCCCTTTTCCTCACACTAGGACTGATCAGTCGATTTCTAAATCGACCGGTCGGTTTCCAAAATCGACTAGTCGAATTCTTTAGAACTAAAATTTTACATTCCTTGTTTTGTGGGAACCGACCGGTCGATTCCATTTCGATCGGTCGGTTTTCAAAGTCGACCGGTTGGTTTTCATTCGATAGGTCGGTTTCGTTCAGAAACCCACAACCTCTTAAATCTTGAAAAAATCGATTGGTCGATTTGAAATCGACCGGTCGGTTTTGTCAGTTTTCTCTCAGCTCTAATTTATCTTTTCTATTATATTTTTCCCTCAATTCTTTTCCTTTCCTCTTCGATTTTCCCCCTTATCTTCATAACTAATTTACTCACTTATCTCTTACAAAGATTATGTAAAATCTTACCTTTTAATCGATCGTTTCCTCGATCCCGATTCTCACGCACAACTAGGGCTTTGCAGCTTGAAGCTTCAGATTCCACGAACTCAAATCTCGAATTTAATGTAGCAAGATCTTCCTCGTAACCATACTCACACAGCCTCAATAACTGTTCTTTGCTTCTCTCTCTCTCAACCACTAATTCACAAGAGAAATAAATTATCTCCAGGTTTGCTTCAAAAGGTTTGCTGCCTTATATCACACCTTAGGGTTAAGTGTTAATCACATACACCATGACTAGGTGTATCCCAGCTTACTTAAAGGTCTATGCACAATATCCTACATTCTCCTTTCACCTATCTCAATAATTTTTCATGACTTACCCATCACACTCACTAAAGTCGGGCACGCACACCGAGTCGTACTGTTTAAGCTCGAAATTTTCGGGGCATTACAATTCCAAAATTACATTAATAAAAATTTGATTGACAAATATATTTGAATTCCAATATCATTAACAAAAATATCTTAAGTTAGTGGCCTGCTATCTTAAGTTCAAGTATTGAGTATCAACTTCCTGGTATGTGTCCGGAAGTAGGAACGAGCAGACGAGAAACAACAACGATAATTTCAAAAATTCATCGTTGGAAAGCTGAACACTATCCATTATTTCTTCAATAAGACTCCTTTTAGCCGGTTGCCCCCGAAAGAATTTGTATCGAATGGTGTCTTGCTCTGGCACTGCCACTGCCACTGCCACTGCCACATGTACAGACTCAGGTTCCGTCAACATGTTAAGGCTTAAAATTAATGATGTATCAGACTCTTGCAACAGTACAATGGTCTTATTGACCTTGAAAACGTTATCTTTAACCCAGAAGCTCGAAATCGCGTCAACCAAGTCTCCAATGAACACTAATTTCTCATAAATCCTAAATAGATGACTGAAAATTGATTCATCTTGTATCATCTTTCTCTCTTCGTTGCAATGCATGTAAAATTTCGTAACACTAACTCCAGTACACTTCCCGAAGGCCTTAAGAGACTTCGTCATCTTAGATTCAGTTGGTGGGAACTGCAAAAAATATAACAATTAATTAACAAAAAAAGAGCAGATAAATACAATCCGCTAAGTTGCTGCTATCATATCGCTAACTTAAGATAGCACTGCTATCTT
Source organism: Chloranthus sessilifolius (assembly GCA_021018995.1). Taxonomy (NCBI): domain Eukaryota; kingdom Viridiplantae; phylum Streptophyta; class Magnoliopsida; order Chloranthales; family Chloranthaceae; genus Chloranthus; species Chloranthus sessilifolius. Next base: position 125,078,223 of record CM037586.1, read on the forward strand.
ATCGCTAACATAAGTTAGCGGTAAGATGGCGGCAATATAGCGGATTATTTGGGGAAGATAGCGAAAGTGTATAATTGTTTAAAAGTAAAAAAAAAAAAACCTGGAAATTGTCTCTCACTATTTTACCGCTTTGTCGTCGTTCTCTCGGTTTTTACAGAAGTTAAATATAAAAGTAAAAAGTTAAAAAGTTTAACTATTTAAAGGAATTTAGAAGTCAAGGGTTTTTTAGACATTTAATAGGTTGGTGCTGATGTGGAAATGGCTTGGCTTGGAGCTGGACTCTTTTGCAAAGTTTGAAACTATAGGGCCTTTTTTGCAAATACGCAAACTTATAGGGCCGAAAGTGCAAATTTTCCTTTTTAAAAACCTATTCACAGGTCCACTTTCTCTTTTGAAGTCTCCTTTTTATCTGATCACGATTCAAACAGGCGGATCTAAAGTTCGCATCACACGTGACACGAGTGCCAAGTGTCAAGGTGCTAATAGATGTTTGGCACGCCAATTTCTAAATATTTCAATTACGGCGACACGACGATAAGAAAAATAAACTAAATAAATAAAAAATATATATAAAAAGTTGTAGGGGTATCTTAGAGAGCCAATTGAGATATGTAATGAAAAGATACATATTATATGTCATGGACCTGTATAAAGGTATATAATATTATAAAAATCATTTTTAAGGATCCAAACCTTTTATTTAGTAGTTACGAAGCATTACACAATTATTTTAAACGTTCATTTTATCGTTGTCAACACTGTGAGCATTTTGATGGTATTATGTGGTATTTTCATACATGTCTAAAAGTTTCCTGCTGTTTGATGGGTGTCCAAGTGCCACCAAGTGTCTGCACGACTGCTAAGTGCCACCAATTGTCGGCACGACAAAAATCCCAAAGTAGAAGTGCGAAGGTAACATTGATTGTTGTGTTACCAATAAAAGGGTGATGGTGATGATATGATCATCTTCATCTTCTTAAATGTTGTATATGTGATATCCATATAACATGCTTAACACATCACTCTCTTCCATCATGTCATGTTGATTCTCATCGCTTTGATTTGATGATTGGAGTTAGCCGCATTAGATTGAACGCACTATGATACCAAATGATACAATTTGCATACAATAGCCACTCGAGAGGGTACTAGTTTTGATGCAAAACTAGCAAAACTAGCAGGAATTAGTCTTCCAAGGTGATTCATCAAATTCCTCTACCAATGAACCTGTAGGAATGCCTAATACTATCTGTAGCTAGTAGGGCTTCAAGCTCCAAACAGAATATCACATTGAACCCTACATTAAATTCCAGCACTACTAGCCTTTAAATAATATTTACAATGCATAAAATTAGGAATTTTTAGTCTCTAATTCCTATTGTAAATAAAGAAACACTCAAATTCTAATAAATTTCTTAAAACACTGAAATAATGTCTTAAATAATAAGGAAACTAGATCTAATTTTAATAAAAGAAACTAATCCTAATTCAACTAGTAATCTTGAAATTCATCATTTTCTAGTGCAACCTTAAAAAAAGTGGCCATAATTTCTTCAGTACTCTTTTGAATTGCACGTTTTTTGTCTTGTTGGAAAGCTATTCAACAAGCTTTCAAATAAAATCAAATTTCTATCAATCTAACATGGTCAAACATGAAAATGATGGGATTGGAAGTTAAGCACTCCATTTTTTCAATCTCATTCCTGATTGCACCAGTGTTGGATGCAATCAATCATATGAAGGGTTCTTTATGATACACCAACCAAACACATTATTGGAAAAGGTCTATGGGTTGTTATCAATGGCGATGAGGAGTGAATATGTTCGCCCTTTAGTAGTGGCAATGCTGATGCTGATGGTTATGTTGTTGTTTACGGCTAGATTTTCTTAGTGTAGGTCTTGATTTGACCATCTGATTGTTCATCTGACACGTAAATAGCTTCTCATTTGGAAGCAAGTGCTCATGTTTCGCTAACACATAAATTGAAGAAAAGGAAGGCACTTTGTGTTGTGTTTGAAAATTTCTTCGGTCTTATGTTTATTTCGTTTACAACCACATATAGTGCATAATACTATAGTGTATATAAGAGACTACAATATCCGACTTGCTGCATATGTGATTGGTGGAACTATGAAAGATCTGACAAATGGGACAGTTGTGGAATATCTCAAAGTGACTGGATATGATAATATGGATGATATCTGTTGTTCTATTAGTGATGATCATATCATCTCAATGATTTTGGTTGTACACATGCGTAGTTGTGTGTGCAATGTTGAGTAGTGGCCCACTTGTTTCCCTGCCATCAATGATTTAATTAGCGTTTGAGGTGTAAGCCTCGAGGGGTGCTTCGAGGTGTAGAGTAAGCTTTTCGCCTCGAGGCGTAATGCTCTTGAGGTGTAGTAAGGCATATGTGAGGCCCGGTGAGGCTTAAGCCTCACGTGAATCTTTATTTTTGGACTACTTTATCTTCATATTTCTTACAAATTTACCTTTTTTTACAAGTTCGCCCTTTTAAAGGATTTTTATGGGATGAAATAGAGTAGGATTACCTCTATTAATATTTAATAACTTAAAATTATTACTTGTTAATGAGAAAGGGACCTATCAATGAGCGGTTGAACTTCAATTTGTATTGTATTATTACCTTTTGCGTTGTGAGTCATGACTTGAGACTTATATAGAACAAACATTTCCAATCCTTTTCAACTTTTCTTTTGTCAAGGGTAAATGATTGTGCACTTATACATCTCATTGTATCTATGCCTTGATATTGATTGGTTTATGATTAGAAAATTGTTCATTATTTTTTCTTACATGTTTTCTAATTTATTTATCGTTGTTTATGAATTTTCTTTATATCTTTTAAATTCATTATATTTTTCAAATTAAAAATTTTAAAAATTGTGAGGCTCACGCCTCACACCTTGAGGCTTACGCCGCGCCTCGCTGGAGGGCTGAGCACTACTCCTCCTTTAAAAACATTGCCTGCATGTTTATTTTTATTCAATTTTATTTTTCATATTGGTAAGCATGGGAATTCTTATATGCTACATCCAAGCTATGTTGATTACTATGAATTTCCTTTATACCCTTTTCAAATTGGAAAAAAAAAGTGGGTATTGCATAGTGAGCTTCCATATCAATATTGCCTTGCTGAACGTATTTGCTTACTTTAGGATGCCCTTTATGACCATATATTACAGTTTGGTTGTTCTGTCACAAGGAGATGACTTTACTGTATTTTTTTGCCATGCATGGACATACCTGTGGACACCCCTAGTCTAAAGTAATTTTTTATAGTTCTCATTTTCCAAATTTTGATTTTATTCTTGAGCATTTCGTATTTAAATATTATATTCGTTTGTACGGCCCCGTGTTTTATTATTTCCCCAGATATTGAAGTAGTTTTCCTATTTTTCTTCATTTTCTCTTATTTTCATTATCCAAATAATGTATATGTTCAATATTATATTTGAGCAGACATGTCTGTGTATCAGCTTTGTTTATATAATCCTCAGAATGTTTATATATTGTTTTTGACAATGATTATTCAATCGCTACTGTGTTTCCCTGTTTGTTTCTATTTTTCTATCTTACAACAAATGTTTTTGTATATTTTTTTTTCGTTATATGAATGATGGTTTTGCAACTATTGATCGTCAACTGGAATCCAACATCTGACTAATATTTGGTTTTTCAAGATCCGGATCATGAGAAGAATGCGACATCCAAATGTTGTTCTCTTCATGGGAGCTGTAACTCGTGCGCCAAATCTTTCCATTGTTACGGAATTTCTTCCTAGGTATGCTGTTACTAGATTTATCTCTTAATCATATGCAGATTGACCTTATGTCATGATGATGTTTTCCATCTCGAAAAAACGTTATCAATATTGTAGCAATGCAATATTTTCAATGTGTGGACCTCAAAAAGACAATGTTCAAATTGCAGCTCCAGACTTGTATGCTTTAACTTGAAATGTATTTTCATAATTTTGTTTCCTAGGGTGGCCTATGATGCAAACTATACGAGTATTATTTTATCTATGACAATCTAATCTTATTACTTTTGAAATTTAATTATTTCAGTTCTAAAGTTTTCAAATGACATGTATTAAACGTGTTGCTAATGTGATGCATGAGGAATCCAAAGAACGAATGATACACATAAGGAAATATGGTGGTTGAATTCAGAAGTTCAAATGTCTATTGCAGAAAAGGGTACACGCTTTTAGGAATGGCAGAAAACAGGAAGTACTCGTGATTTTGAAAGACATAAATTTGGGGGCAAAGGAGGGGGAAAGATATCTACAAGCATGATTTCCGGAGTTGGTACAGGGTACTTGTACGTAAAATGTGATGATGAAAGTTTCAGTTACATTTTATATTGGTTGGTATGTATTTGGTGGGATTAGATACAAAATGGGAATGGCATAAGTATGAAATTGGTATGACATATACGAAATACGAAGTAGATTCAATAATATAGATATGAAATAGGCACGACATAGGTATGATATTTGTACAACATTGACTCTTCTTTTATGCGTATATATGATTATTGCATTTTTAGGCAAGCATTTTATTTATGCTATTGAACTTTAAGTTACAAAATTTGTGATAAAGGTAAGAAATATGATTAGATTCACCTATCAATGGATAAGACAAGTAGAAACACTTGATTAAATTGTTTATTTATATTATATTGATATAATTTATTATCCAATTCAATCTCCAATTATTAAGTTTATTGTAATGATAGTTGATAAGATAGTAGAATATTATTATCATTTAAAACCAATGTAGTCAAATCGCATGTGCGACGACATATGGCCAACACATATATGATTATGCCATGGCATAAATTTTTTTTTTTTTTTCAAAAAAATCCAAAAAATCCCCAAAGTTTCTCATATTGATCAGTGATATGTTTTGTGTTAATTTTGTACTCTATTAATTTTGTACTGTCTAGAGTGTGAAATAAAAGTATATAATATAAGTATATAACCCATAAGTTAGAAGGGAAAATATAAATTTCATTGATGTTAAACAAAATAGAGAGAGAGAGAGAGCACTAAAAACTCAAAAAAAGATCAAAAAACATAAATCATACATTGGATGGATGTGGTATGAATTAGGAAGAGGAACCCCCCATTTCTAGACTTTGGGGAGCCCTAAAAAGCAAAACAAATAATAAATAAAGCTCCAACGGTTATAAATATGACCGTTGGAGATGTATGCGATCGCATACTGTGTATGCGATCGCATAGAGTCAGGGCTGCATATGCCATCATAGCATATGCGAAAATCACTTCCAGGATCGCATATGACAACAATGTTTAAAACATTCCACAATGTAAAGTTAATTTGAATTGTGAGTTTGTAATTAACTTATATTAGTGAGAGTTTATGGTAGCCGCTAAAAACCGTGGCTTTGATAAAATTTTTGTACTAATGAAAAACTTGTCTCAAGATTACTAGAAATGAGTTTAAATCAATAAAGAATTGAGTTTCTTGTTAAAAAGAAACGAGTTTGGTTCTTTATAAAAAGAAACGAGTGCAATCAAAAACCAAGTTTTTTGGTAAAGAGAAACGAGTTTTTAGAAATGTTTACATTTCGTACTAGTACTATAGGGTAAATAGGGACTGGAAACTTTCCTTGTACGAAGGATTGAAATGATACAAGCCCATGGAAGTAGTAGAAGACCAACAAAGATTTGGATAGTTGTGTGAAATAACAAAGGATTGCAAAGTAATAGTTTGTTCATGTCCATCAGAGACTTGAAACTATCCCTGCACGAAGGATTGAAACAGTATAAGCACATGGAAGTAGGGGAAGACCAACAAAGATATGGAGAGTAGTGAGAAATGATAAAGGATTGCACAGTGATTATGAGGATTTTTAGTATTATTAGAGTGATATCGATGTCATAATAATAGGGTTATAAATAAATATAAATCCCAACAAAGATTTGGATAGTAGTGTGAAATAAGAAAGGATTGCGAAGTAATAGTTTGTTCATGTCCATCAGAGACTTGAAACTATCCTTGTACGAAGGATTGAAACAATAAAAGCGCACGGAAGTAGGGGAAGACCAACAAAGATATGGAGAGTAGTGAGAAATGATAAAGGATTGCACAGTGATTATGAGGATTTTTAGTATTATTAGAGTGATATCGATATCATAATAATAAAGTTATAAATAAATATAAATCAAATGAGAGGAATAGAAAACTAAAGTAAGAAAGCTATGATTAGCAATGCAAGATTCCAATTGACCATTCTTTGGAAGAAATATTATATAATATCACAACCATCTATCATTTATAAGTACTAAAAATATTTATAAATGATAGAGGAAGATTATGGGTTTCGATTATTCGTCAGAAATACGGGTCTATAGTGGGAGATTGGGGCATTAACATAAGGCGGATTGGTCGGGCTTCAGCATGGTGGAAAGGTATTAGTTCAGTTTGGCCAATTTTCTCGAAGTGGGTTCGATTCAGTTGGGGGGATGGGAGGCGGATTTTATTCTGGGACGATCTATGGTTCGAATTTTATCCTTTGAAGGAGATATTCCCGTTGATCTACTCCTTATCGCCTCAGCCGCTTGGGTTTGTTGAGGCTTTACCCCCCCTTTGGGGGGGGGGGGGGGGAAGCCGGCTGTGGGACTTAAGTACTAGGAGAGCCCTTCGGGACAACGAGGTGGACCTCTTCGGCCCTTCCAACGTTCACTAACCTCTCTCTACGGGGCTCTTAGAAATCAGCAGCGCCTTGATGCGAGGCTCTGGATGCCTCGTAAAAAGGGAGTCTTTTTGGTTAAGTTCTTTTACCATTCCCTCTCTCACCGACCGACCGTTGATTGGAACTTCATCTGGAGGGCGCCGATTCCTTCTAATGTCAAGTTTTTCGTGTGGACCGCGATTAGAGGCAGAATCTTGACCATAGACCAGCTCATCATTAGAGGCAAAGACATCCCTAATTGCTGGCCCATGTGTCTATCCTCGGAGGAGTCAATCCCCCATCTCTTCATCCACTGCCGGGTGGCGTATGAAATCTGGAGCACCATTTTAAGATCTTTTGATCTTTGCTGGGTCTTTTCGGACTCGCTTCCTTGGCTTTTGTTTAATTGGAATGGGCTCGAGTGGGAAGGGCCTCACAGCGCTTTCTGGAGTGTGGGAGCCTATGCAATCATTTGGTGCATATGGCTTGAGAGAAACGCCCGTATTTTCAACCTCATTCGGCTCCCTACCGGGTTTATCCTAAAATCGATTAAGGACTGTATGTGCCACTGGGTCGCCCTGGATAAATACGAGGGGCAAGGATGTGAGGATTTTAGGATTAGTTCGCTTCCTGTTGTAGTTTTGTTTTGTTTTGCTCTTTCCCTTCTTTTTCTCATTTCTTGTTTTTCTTCGTTTTTGTTTTGCTTTTGCCTACTGGCCCCAGCTTGTATGTTGCTCTTCTCAGTTGCTCGCTGATTTTTCGTAATACAAGCTTCTTTACTAATCAAAAAAAAAAAAAAAAAATTTATCCACTTAAAGAAAATTATTCTTGTAGATTGACAATTATTGAAGGTGTGATTACTATACTAGACAAAATTATAAACTACATTTTTTAAACTTTCTTCGTGCCTTACGTTTCCCAGTTCTAATTTGAAATTTCCCCTTTTTTTAATTAAAAAAAAAGAACTCTCTTGTTATTGGGCGAAAATTTGTTTGCTAAATGATCTGAATCTGGATGCATGAAATCAAGAAGACTCATCTTACGCAGATAAATTCCATCTTTCCTCTTTCGGTAGCTTTTTCTTCTACCTCTTTTTTGCATCTACTATACTGTTCGGTAGCCTTTTCTTCTACCTCTTTTTTGCATCTACTATACTGTTGACATGCACAATGATAATTATTGCTTTCCTTGTATTTTTATCCTAAGAAAGGAATCTAAAATTCTTCAATTAGTGCCAAAAGTAGCTAGCTGAAAGCTTTAGTTATAATAACATTTTTCTACACAATCCACGTAGGGATACTCAATTATGTTTGCTAGAATATCTCATGTGTATAAAGGTCTAATAGTAATTTGGTTCTTACTCTTTATGGAGTTATTAAGATGTGAGAAAAGATTCATTTATTCTCTTAAAAGGGAAGATATTTAATTGATTGGATGGTGGGGATATCATAGAACTTAGTGGTGGAGGAATATATTGGATTGAAGATTGTGAGACGAGTTTTTATAAGTAGAAGTGATTGGATGATCTTTGTTTCAAACCATGTGATAGTATTATCTTTCACATAAACAATTTTTTTAATTACTCTTGAAAGAGTTATTAAGACTGTGTTTGGGATTGCTCTTTGGTGTCTGACACAGAGCACTTTAGCATGTGACTGTAGGTGCTCTTCGCTCTTTCGGAGAGTGCAAGAGCTGAATTTGGGTCTCTTTAATTGGGCTGCTCTTTGCTCCAAAGAGCAATCCCAAACACAGCCTAAGATGAGTGAAAAGATTGATTTATTCTTATAAAAGGGAAGATGTTTAATTAATTGGATGACTTGGTTAACATAGAAATTTATGGTGGAGGAATAGATTGGATTGAATTATTGTGAGAAGAGGTTTAAGAAGTAGAAGTTGGCTGATCAAAATGATATAGGAAAGAAAGTAATTTGGAAGATATTCGTGGATCGAATGATCAAGAAAATATAGGAAAGGAGTGGAAATATGGATTACAGTGAATTAGTGTAGGAAGGTCTTGAAAAGTAGAAAACATTATTTGTTGGAGGTACTGTTGGAGATCTGACGAATGTTTCTGTATTGATGAGTTGAATTTTATATTAAATGAGAGATCTGGAAAGTATTTCAAATATTGTGGGAGGATTTGGAAATTATTTACTAGAAATGGGACAGGAATATGTAAAGGAGTAAGGGAGAAGAAGTTGGAAATTATGAAACAAAAGAAATAAGAGGGTGAGGTGGTTGGGCTGTGATTTAAGATTGACTGAAAGTTGAGAAAGAAAGTAAAAGAAAAACAGAACATTAAGGAAATGAAACAAGATTGGTAGGAGTTCTGCCAAAGTGTTCCAAGTTATTTAGAGTGCTTAGTGTGCACCAAATTGTTGGGCTAATATGAAAAAGTTATTAGAAGCTTCTAATAAGCATCTTTTTGTTTGGATTGAAAGAGGAAGAACAGGAACAGAAAAATAAGACAATGAGACTGAATGCGCTTTTCTTGTTACAATGAATCTCGACATAAGAGGGAAAGTTGTGAAGAGCTAAAAAAATAAAGAGGGGAAGGGAAAACAATGAACGATAATTTGTACCTTGCTAATTTGAGAACATACCATTAGAAGGATTGAGAACCGTATTTTAAGATGCAATGATGATGTCGATGGAGAGCAAAGTCGAGCCTTTGCTCTGCCATAAAAATTTGACAGAAATAATATATATTTGAATGTAATAGTAAATAATTGAAAAGAATTAGAGAAAGAAGAACGAAGTTTTCGAGGCAAGGGGGATCTCTATGATCCACAGACAATTTATTAGATATGGCTTGTGTGTATATATGTAGTGTGTTTAATTGTGTGTATGGCTATAGTCTGCATCAATTACAATTAAAGAAACTGGTTATAAACCAAGTATCTCCTTAACGTTACTGAGCTTTCAGGGCTTGCCTACATGTGTACAAGACCTTTGGAAGAGCATCTATTCCCAGATCCTAGTTAGCTGATCTTTCTCTTTAGCTATATCCAACTGCTTTGGAATCTTGTGCTCCTGAGATTCCTTGGGCCATAAAGTATCTACTTTTCTACTTTTTGTTGCTACTGCTGATCCCACACTTGTTTTTGGACCTTTCATATCTGGTAACTAAGTGGCAAACAACACTTTTGCTTAGTATTATGTAGTTATTTCTGCCAAAGAACATGAAATGGAGGTTCTTTACCCTGGTTTGTAGAAGGGGCCATTTATGTTCTGCAATTCTTCTATTGTCAACCTTATTGCACAAAATGCTATATCCTTGGAATCATGTATTTTGGCGAAGTTCATGTTATAATGTTTCAAAAATTATTTCTGAGCCAACATTCTCCACGTTCTAGTGCACACAGATAAGTTGTAGCAAGTGATCAAGTACCACGTAGTACTCCGATATCAATATTTGATAAAATGGAAAAAACTGATTTTGTAGGTTCCTTGATCAGGGGGCTTCAGGGAATTACATCGTAAGTTCCCAAATATTAAAGATACAGATTAAGTTTTACAAACTAGAGGGAGTTGAAGGTGGTCTTGATGGAATCTTTGTTGCAGTAGTTGGTCGTAAGAGTGGGAGAATTTATGTAGAGGGGCAGTAGTGGATTGGAATTTCAGAGCACGGCCAGCTTCTTAAGACGAAGATTCTTGCAACCGAGGCGAGGAGTAATCTGTATAGAGGCTATTCATTTCAGACAATATTTTCCCTAGATATTGCTGCCTTTGGATTTTTTTCTCTGATTTTTGAAAGCCTGTTCAAGTTGGTCAAATTTCCTTGCATGACCATCCATAGGCGTTTGTTGTATATTTTACTTTTCACAAGGTTCTAGTCAAGTTGTCATCCATATTGCATGGTGTATTAGTTGCCATTTTTAGGCGATCTAACACCATTAATAACTATTTGATTGCACTCGGTGCTGTAATCATATTCTGTTTGTACAATTGAAATTTTCCCTTTCAATTAGCTTAAATAGCCGTTATACGTGTGATGATGGTAGGTTGCTTACTCAAGATCCATAAAACAATACTGCAGATGATGCAGTAACTGAACAATGTGTGAGCTAGAAACTTCACAAAAATATGAGAAGTAACATTTGCCTATGTATATAGATGGGGAGGTCTGAAACTTGCCTTCTGTAATTCTGTTTGTTCATTGTTTATTTATCATAACTAGAAGTACTGTTTGAAATTTCAATCACTGCATCAGATTTGTGTGTATGCGTGTGCGCATGTGTGTGCAGGGGGGGGGGGGGGTTGTGTGCCTGTATGTAGTAAGGATTTCTGTGGTTTCTGATTTTTTTTTTTTAGTACCACTCTGATTCTGTCCTTGTTTTTTGGATATTTGAAGCATAGTTTATTCCTTGCAGAGGTAGTTTATATAGGTTAATTCACCGGCCTAACAATCAGTTAGATGAAAGAAGACGGTTAAGGATGGCACTGGATGTTGTATGATTCCATTATCTTTTAATGTCATTTTCAGTTGGTTAAGTTCTTTGTGCATCAGTGGAAACTTTCTTTTTCATACTCACCCTTTTATAATTGATCATACAGGCCCGGGGAATGAATTATTTGCACAATTGTACACCTGTAATAGTACATCGTGACTTGAAATCTCCCAATCTTCTTGTTGATAAGAATTGGGTGGTTAAGGTAGTATATTTATTATTATTGTTATTATTATTATTATTTTGTTTTGATGAGTAAGCTTAAAATATTACATTTCTTTAAAACATTCACTTTTCTTTTTTGCTCATAGCTTTTGGTAAATCATTTGCATTTCTAGGTGTGCGATTTTGGGTTGTCTAGAAATAAAAACAATACTTTTCTCTCTTCAAGGTCAACCGCAGGGACGGTAAGCCTATTTTTATAGATGCATGATTTCCTTAATTGTATGTGATTCAGTTCCCTTGTATCCTTCACTGGAATCTGCATGCAAAATTCATTTTATTTCTGATTCCTTCTTTCAATTCCTTGTTGAAATCTTTGCAACATGCTTGTATTTGGAGATTGTTATTCTTAGTAGTTAGTGTAACTAGTATAACCATATATGAAGCACAGAAAGAATAAACTATTATTAAAGTTAGGGCGTTACCCAAGCAAACCCATGGTCAGAGAAAGCTAGTAAGAGGATGAAGTTTTTTTAGCTATATAATGCTAAAACTACTTTTTTTCCAAATATGAGTTGGGTAAGGATACTTAATACCTCTTGAGTCAGTTAAGTTTTCAGATCTCAAATAGTGGCATGTTCTGTATTTGAGAGCTCTGCCTATCCCCCAATCTTGGCATGTAGGCCCTGCTTAAGGGTGGTGGCTGTGTAGGCATGCCAAGTTTCAAGGACGGCATGCAAGCAAGCTTGCTTATCAACACCCGCAAAGGTATTAAGCAGGGTGGTAGGTAAATAAATAAGTATAACTCTCATCAAGCGTTAGCCTTAAAAATTTAACATATCCTTTCTTGTAGGTAAAGGTGAGATTTGAACCCCTGAACCCACTTTACATGCTTAAGGGCACCACCACTTGAAAAAAGGCTAAATCCCTTAGAACCTCTGTTTTTCTAATTTCTTATAGATCCGTCAGGACATAATGCGATTAAATCAGTTTCTTGATTTTTTTTTTTTTTTTTTTATTAATCGTATCAAATTAACTTTAGATATAATTATTATTAATCATATGATCCTTAAAATCTAAAAACTCAAACTATTATGTTTCCAATACTAAATGATGTTAGTTAACTTTACTCATTCAACATACAATTTTACATATTCGTACACAGTAAGTACATAATTCCCTTTATATCATTATCTGTTAAAGTTTTTTTGTATGATCATCTATTGTGGGTGCTTTACCATTTTACGAGTACAAATAAAAAAAATGCAACATCACTGGCCCTCACTGCAGGCTTTGCCTAAGCCCTACCTAGCACCTAGGTTCTGCCGCCTGGGTCCCACCTGGCGCCTTTAACATCTTGTCACACCATCACCAATGAGAACAATTTCATCCACATACATCACATGGTTGTGGTCTTTCCTTCCCTTTTCTGCACAAATACTGTGTGAGATCAAATTGCATCTTGAGAACTTTTCTTTGGTTATAGCAATACTATCCAAATGCAAGCTCATGCTGATTGCTTGAGCTTTTATGTTGTGTTTATTCTACACCCTGTGCTATATGTTCCTTTGCTATATCTTGCCCTAGGCCAGCTAGTTTTGGAGGGGTCTTCACAAATGAAAGGGGAAAAGAGATTCTTGCCTATGCAAGCTCAATAGTCATCACTTTACTTTTGAGCTAGAGTTTAAGGCTGTCTGTGCATGCATCTTGCTGATGGGTAGTCTCTAAAGTCTAAAGTCAAAAGCTCTAGATGGAGGGTGAGGCACAAACCCAAGTGCCATGAAATGAAAAGGGTTTTTCGAATTTCGGAGAGCGTGTATTTCTGCCACATTCATAAGAGGCATCGTTCAAAATCTTGTCTGAAACCGGTATGTACCAGACGATACATACCCTGGTTTTGGAGGTCCCCGGTTCGAGTACCGGTGCATTACATATATATATTGGTGATGTATCAGAAGGTACATATCAATGCATCGTCCAGAACAGGTACTTATCAGATAATACGTACCGGTTTTGGAGGTGGACGATATGTATTGGAAAACAGGTATTTTAAACCAATGATAGGAAGCACAATTCTATGGCTGGTAAACTTGTCAATTATGGTTATTCCTTTGATTGGCTTTTTTAGGGGGTTTGTATCAGCGATTGGTTGTTATAGTTTTACTTTGGGAAGCTCAGTGGCTTCATTTGGCTGAACATTTGCAGTCTTTACCATCTTTAACTTTTAGTAAAACTTTACCTTTTGGTGCTGTGAGTTTTTTGCGAAATATCATTCAAGGCATCCTTGAGTTACCTTTGGATTCCCTAACAATCAATGTTTCCATTTTATGTATCCAAAGGATGTCAACATAGAACTCTGTACTCCAATTCAATAATTTCAAGTCTTATTTATTCTCATTGGGCTCTTTTTTATAAATTTCAACATATGATGACCTTATTCTTATTCTCCACAATAAAGTGTCAGTCTTATAAGGTGACTTACCTCCTATGTTTCCCAGCTACTCTAAAATGGGTGCCATATCCATGTCCAGGCACTTCAATTAGGAGTATAAAAGCTGTAGCCATGGTGTACCCATCCCAAGGCCAAAGTGTACTCAAGGGAAAGTTCCCTTGTTTACACCACGTAACATAGCTTACCCATATGCTCAATCCCAGAGTTCTTCTGTCTCTCCGACTTCAGAAGCGGGAAACAACTCTAGTGTGGCCAAGTTTTTTCTACATTCTCAGAAATGTAATGGCAAAAAAGGTTTTCTTTTTTATTATAACTTTGGTTTGTATATTTCTTTGGAATTTTTTAATAACGTTTGCTATTTATCAAAAAATAAAATCAATTTTCACTAGTTATGATCAAATATCTAATGCTACTTGTCCAGCTGAATCTATTGCATAAATGTTGGAACTTCAGTGCAACACTCAGCACATAATTTTGAATGCCATTGCTTAACTAGATGGCTATAATGATTATGCTATCTTCTGTTCTCCAGGCTGAATGGATGGCTCCAGAAGTTCTGCGAAATGAACCTTCAGATGAAAGGTATGTATTGTTGTTATCCCTACACTTTACTCATATTCTTTTATGAGTTGGTATTAGGTGCACAACCCGATTTCCAGTCTTGGCACTTGAGTCAATCTCCCTCCGACAACCTTGAGCACCAAATCAGTGAAAGCTCAAAATATATTTCCACTGATTTGAATGCCCATAAATAACTGGGCACTTCCCAAAGCTTGAGTATTTGATAAGGAGGAGATTGACCTGAGTGCCACGAATTTGGGTGCTCATAAGTCCATAAATGATTGGGCACGTCCCCGAGGTTTGACCCTCTGACGAGGATATTGACCCGAGTGCCAAGGCTATCTATCATCCGGGCTTTGTGACCCTAATACCAACTCTTATTTTATAATCTTCAGTTATACTTTTTCTATAGATTTTGGTCATTCTCTAAGATTTGTCGTTGCTACATGCAGATGTGACGTGTATAGTTACGGTGTCATACTATGGGAGCTTTCTACGTTGCAGCAGCCATGGGGAGGAATGAACCCAATGCAAGTTGTTGGTGCCGTGGGATTTCAGCACCGCCGCCTTGACATTCCAGATGACATGGATCCTGTTATTGCTGATATTATAAGCAAGTGCTGGCAAACGTGAGTGTTTCTAATATGGTTGATGGTTTTATGCCTAACTTTTGTCCCTTTGGCTTCTAGATTACTTTGCCTTGGCTACCATTACAAATTTAAGTTCACATGTTGATGATAATTGGGCGTCTAGAGATGCCAGTTTAGGGTCCGATCATATGCCCGCTGCATCAAACTATCGTAAGAAAATTGAGTTTCAGGATCATATACGGCATGAGAAGCCTCTTTTTCCAACCTATGATGCAATGGTACTTTAGAAGGTTGTATAGATTGTCGAACTAGAATTTGTATCTCGTCTTTCAACTGACATTGATTCTCTATCGAGGGTGACAACGAAATGGTCATTGTATAAATCCTTGATATCCTCTTCTTGTTTCCTTCGTCTCATATGAGTACTATTGGCATTTGTTTACCGTTACTAGCCTCGAAAGTTCCATAAGGGTGTGGAGTGAGAATTTAACTAGAGTTATCCAATTCGTTGGTCTCCCTACCGAACAACAGAAAACCGGTTTGTTGTTCGGTTTGGTCTGGTTCAGCTGGTTCAATTAATTTAGCCCTTAAATATTTTTATTTTAGAGCTTTTGAGATATGAATAGTTAGAGGATTCAACTTAAATATCATATTTTTTGAAGCAATGGCTTAACCGAAAAACTAGAACTAGTAAGTGCATCAGAAAAACCACATTGATAATAATTTTAATATTTTCTTTAAAACTCAGTCATCAATATATATATATATATATATATATATATATATATATATATATATATATATATATATATAATACGCATCAAAGTACTATATATTTCCAGTTAAAACTCATCCTGGCAAATCAGGTTCCCTTTATAGTGGTGAACTGTGAACCACAAACCTGGTGACACCGGATGTAGTCATAAATATGGTTTAAAATCTCAAACTATCCAACTCTTGCTTCTGACCAAAGCCTATGGCATCCATAGTGCAAAAGACTCCTGATTTTAAAAAAAAAATCGGAAAAAGTCGGCTACTTGCAATCAACGTGACCTTATTGCCGATTAATCTGCCAGTCGCAACTCAGCCGATTAATTGGCGATGTTTGTGATGTGGTCTGATTTTTTCTTTTTTCCTTTACTTATACTTGAGGGGAAAAAACCTTTAGGTTTTCCCTATTTTGCACTATTTTTTTTCATTAAAACCATTAGTTTTAACTGGAAATATATTATGATATATATTTTTATTTTGTTCGATTTTTTTTACTTTCCCCGATTTTTTCCCATTTTTATTGATTTTTGCTGACTTAGATCCTTGCGATTTATTGCCGACCCCTAACTTTGTGACTATGCTAGCATCTCCAGTGGTTGGATGTAAATCAAAATTCCATATGCAAATGCACATAGATCTATACTCAGTATATAACATGCATCTCACATACATACACATAGCGGCTAACTTGTTACTCGGCCGAACATTGTAGAGATCCAAAGATGCGGCCTTCATTTGCTGAGATCATGGCAGCCTTGAAGCCTTTGCAGAAACCTATAGCAAGTGCGCAAGTGCCTAGGCCGAGGGTGCCAGTACATGGAGGTCTGGGGAAGGTTCCGTAATGAGGTTCGGAAGATCCAATAGGCTATGGGGGCAAGCCTGGTTTGAGCAAAATTATACCAGGAGCCAATGTATCGTGATGGATGGGTGCCAAAAGTGGCCCAGCCCATCCTTGATGATCGGGACCAATGTTTGAAGGGACGGATCGAAGAACACAAATTCTTGGTGATTGCGGAATGATTAATTTGTTTTTTTTTTCTTTTGGGTTGGTGATGTTCATTTATGAGGTTGTAAATTTTGTTGTAATGATCCATTTCTCCATTATTTCAATCAAGGGTAACTTGATTTGCTATGAGGGTGGGTGCTGCCTGCCGGCAAACACGGAAAGCATGCCGTATGCTTTGTAGGTGCTAGCGTGACACCCGTAAATTTCTCTGTTTGTTTTTAACGAATTTCAATGCTTCAATTTTGAATATAAAGTGTCCAGTTTCTGAAAATGATTAATGGACAATCACAACTCCGTTACAGATAGAGCTATGGGAGCTTCGGTTTTAAGGCTAACTGGCACATGTTTTGAACGGTCCAATCTATGCACTCTAATATGGACAGTTGTGCGTATTTCTTTTAAGGGTCGATATGAAACTACTGATTGGGTTGTGCGTATTTCTTTTAACGGTCAATAGGGTCAATATGAAACTACTGATTGGATTGATGCTCATGTGCACCCAGGCGTAAAAGAACCTCTTTCTTTTGAACCAGATTGAGTTGGAGCTATTATGGCATGCATTGGCCACAGTATGAATGGATGGTACTGGGGCGTCAATCACTCACGTGCCACATGGTCAATGATTTGAACCATCTAGTACTTTGCCTTAGCAGTCTCTTGATCTGACAATCCGAATCTTCCAACCAGCATGATTTTTGGGCTATGACACATCAGCATAAAGAGTTGATTTGATTTTTGGGCTGACATATCAACATAAAGAGTTGATTTGATTTGATTGCGATCATGCAATGTGGAATGTGCAGGAACAACTCAAGCATCATTTTCTATGCTTGGCTCATATATGTTATAATAATAATAATAATTTAAAAGATAAGGTGGGGATATACAAGTTCTGTTATCTAGTTTGGTAGTGAGTGGTGGAAGTGGCAGCTTCTTTTTCTTTCTATAACCACTTCATGCTCTCAGTAATCACACATGGCTACCTTCTTTGGATCACCACGTTTTCTTTCTCACCCACTTACAAAATTCAATATCTCTTCATCACAGACAACGCCACCACCACCAACTTTACCACCATCACAGCCTCAGCCACCGCCTCTAACACAGCCCATTTCCATTAAAGCCCAACAGAAGCCCAATAAGCCCACCACCCCAGAGTCCACTGACTGGATTGCTTCCACCTTAACGAGGCGGTTCGGGCTCGGTGCAGGACTTGCATGGGCTGCCTTTCTTGCTGTCGGCGTCATCTCTGAACAGATAAAGACCCGCTTCGAAGCGTCTCAGCAAGAAGCAAACACCAAGTACTACGTTGATCCATGTCTCTTGATTTCATTTCCAATTTTAATTATTCTCACTGTTTCTTCAGTCAAAGGGTGTTTAACCAGGTGGCTTTGACAGGGATGTGGAGAAGGAAGAAGAGGTGCTGCTGCCCAATGGTATGAGGTAGGTAACTTGGTATGTTTTGGAGGCATCTGGTTAAATGGCGATGGCCTAATATTGAAGCATCACAAATAGAAAAGAGTGAAAGCCGCTCTTTTCTGATGCGTCAAGGGCATATTGTACAGGTTAAGTGTACTATGAATAGTTTTGATGTGATTTGAATTATAAGTTTTTAAGACCAAATTTATATGATCGCCAAGTGCGGCGCCCTTTGTATCAGTTGGACATTGGCAGAGATGAGACTCAGACCAAAGTTTATGGTGATCGGAGGATTCCAGCCATCATATTAGTAATGCAAATGGGTAGGATGAGGGGTGTCCTAGATCCAACCTGTTTTGGAGTCTGGTTTGGAATTTAGACCTTGTCCAAGAACCCTATCAATAGGCTGGTCAGAGGTGGGGTCCAATTTTTTTTAATCGATAACCCTATCAATAACCTTTATTATATTAAAAAAATAATACAAACCAGAAAAAGCCATCAAGATGCTAACAAACCTAAAAAAATCTTTCCATCACTCGAAAAAATCTCACCCCCAAGTCAATTGATTTACCAAATCTACAAGAAAGTACAATCACACAGGAGAGGAAAACGACTACATGCACAGGCTATCCCATTCATGAATAAAGTCTACATCTTCATCATGCGTTGAACGACATCTAATCTTGATCCAATTTAAAGCCAAATATCGAACATCCATAAGAATCATAGAAACATGCTTTCTTTTTCTATTAAAAATTCGACTATTTCTCTCTGTCCAAAGAGACCACATAACAGCAAGATCCATAAAATTTCATAATTTTCCCTTAATTCTCTCAAATTCGACCCCAACCCAAGTAGCTAAGACATCAACACATGATTCCGGAAACACCCATAAAACTTCAAACGGTTGGAAGACTACATTCCAAACTTTTTTAGTGACATATCTATTTATCAAATTCATCCATCTTCGATTGAGCTGATCAATGGTAAGGATTCTATCCCAACCAACATTCCATCCAAAAAATTTGATTTTGGAAGAAATGTTTTTTTTTTCCAGATCTTTACTCAATTCAGATTATGCCTTGACTGCTGGTGAAGATTCGAATAGAAAGATTTCACAGAAAAAATACCTTTGGCATGTGGAATCCAAATCCTGAGATCCTGATTGGCTACATTTCTACGACAATTGTTTAAAACATGGAGCAGCCTAATCATGCTCAACTCTTCCTCAACATTCATATTTTTGTGAACATGTATATCCCAGATAATATTAACATTGATAATCTCACTTATATCATTCACATGCTCATATTTATTTAGCGCGATATTGAAAATAGCCGAAAATCTATCTTTTAAAGGAGAATCGCCAATCCACACATCATCCCAAAACTTTATTTTATTACTGTGACTCCAATTGACCCCAATTGAATCTGACCCTCTTTCTAAACTCTTCATTAACAGAGCAAATACTTTTCTACCATCCTGACCCTCTACTAACCGAACTTCTGAAGATATTCTCATTTTCTGGGTCCAATTCTTTGTTGGCCTAACCCAATTGTAATTGGATTCTAGTCAAGCCCATTTGCAAAACATCCAGATCCATACCTTATTTTGGTTCAGGTCTGATTTGTACTTGGTCCCAACCCAGTGGGGCTCCAACCTCTAGCCTCAAACAATGGATCAGGTCTGATTTGTACTTGGTCCCAATCCGTCGGGGGTCCAGCCTCTAGCATCAAACATTTAGGCCTGCGACACGCCCTGGCGAGCCCGTTTGCTCCCTGTATCCCAATTTATCTGTAAGGTTCCCTAACACTGTTTCGTTTTCTATGTACCAGATACTATGAGCTGAGAATTGGTGGTGGGGCAACTCCAAGGCCAGGAGACTTGGTTGTACTGGATCTCAAAGGAAAAGTGGAAGGCAGTGAAGAGGTGTTTGTTGACACCTTTGGAGGAGAGAAGAAGCCTTTGGCCTTGGTTATGGGGTCAAGGCCTTATACTAAGGGAATGTGTGAAGGCATAGAGTATGTTTTGAGGTCTATGAAGGCTGGTGGAAAGAGGAGGGTCATAGTCCCATACAGTTTGGGGTTTGGAGAAAACGGTGCAGATTTAGGTTCTGGTGTGCAAATAACCCCTTTTTCTAGTCTTGAGTTCATAGTACAGGTTGATAAGGTATCAATTGCACCAGCTTGACTTGTAAGCCTTTAAAGCTTTGCTAATATCAGTACATGATTGAGAGAGAGAGAGAGAGAGAGAGAGAGAATTTCATTTTATATTGCTGTGGGCATGAGTTGCCTAACATTTGGATAAGCAAAGCCGGGCCTGAGATATCGCCACGCCAAAACGGTGCATCTGGTTGTTGTAACCAGATTTACTTTGTTCGCTGATTTGCTTGGTTCATATTCGGGTTTGCAGTTAACAATTTGGAATTATTAAGGGAACCCGATTCATTAGGGGTAAAATGAGTTTTAATAGCATATATTAATTATATAATATAAATTTATATTATAATAAAACAAATGCTTATGATCACTTTATTAGCTATAAAATTTAAAAATCCTGAGGTCTTAGGTTCAAACATTCTCCTTTTACCATTTAAGTTTCATTTTAGTACAAAATAGTTGGCAGTAACTAGTCGGGCCACTTGTCAGGCCGAAATGGACTGAATTGAAAGGCGAATGGGTCAATTATATCTTTACCTAAATCACGATGCACCATGAAAATGAACAAATTAAGTAACAAATTATAACACGTTTGCTATTGAGTCAAGTATGATGGCGTTACGACGCGAGTCAATCGATCCTTCGAGTTGGGGGTCTTTGGCTCGGTTCCACAGAAAATCGAACAACGCGGGCGTTAACGGGCCGGGCCAGCACGCTATGCCTGGACATCTATGGGCTGGTCTGGCTATAACTTTTGCCCTCGAAATAATAAATGGGTTGAATAGAAGTAAATGGTTTAGCATCTTACATTAGAGTTGGTATTCGAAGTTTTGACTAGTATTGAATTTAATCGTCTTATATCTACATATATATTGCCACTTTGGGTCGAAACGATACCTGACCTGCCTGACCGAGTCTTTTATCGGGTTGAGCACATAAACTTAACCTGTCCGGTAGTGTCTACCATAAAGCATCTAACCCGACGTATAAAGAGATTATGCTAAAAATAGTATTATATGAGAAGTTTTTATGCGAGAGGTGACCAAGTCTTTGGCTGAAACGTTCATTACATCTAATATTTTTACTTGAAAAATATCGGCTTTTTGGTATATACCCCTTATATTTTGGTATATTTATAATGTCACCCTTGTTTCGCTTATTTATAAATGTTAGAAATATTACGATCATAAATATGAAAATGAAGAAAATAGGCAAAAGAAATTGGACTCGAGGCACGTAGTCACTATTTTTAAAATGCTATTCGCACCCTACTCGAGTAAATCCTCAAGTTTGCAAAAGGATTCCAACGAGATATTTTCAGGATACAACGAGCCCAATCTCTTGGATATGATCTATTACTTTGTAATAGTAGATGATCGCCCTAAAAACTCGATCTGATGAAGTATCAAATAAAAGAAAAAAACAAGAGAACTGTGACGACCCGACTTTTCCAATCCCTCAGATATAGGAAAGGCCGGTTCGCTAACCTATCATTAAACGATATGCTGGACAAACAAGACACATATCAGAGTAAAGCACAATAAATATCCAAAACTAAGAAATTAATGCGGAAGTAGTTAAAGTAAAGAATCACCGATGATGGTCGTCCACAATAGAAACATGATTCATAACAGCAAACAAAAGTAAAGACATAAATCCAAAAGCCCATCCACTGGTCAGACAAATTACGCTCAAGTCTAAACTCTCACCAAAAGCAAATAAATAAAATAAATCCTAAGCAGGGAAATACTCCTCAGAAGGAACCTCAGGCTCTTCCTCGGATACGTAATCAGGCTCACTCTCGCAGCCCTGAATAGCCACGTCAGTACCTGGGTCTGTGACGTATAGTCGGAGTGAGCTAACCAACAAAGCTCAGTAGAAAAATATCATCAACGGCATTGCATTTTAACTAACATGCGTTTCAAAACAAGTATCGGAATATTATATGTCAAAACCAGAAATGCAGGTAAAAACAGAATTTAAGTGCAGAAATTATATGCAAAATCAGTTTCTAAATATGTGAAAATAGATTCAAGAACATATGTAAGGTTTTAGTGTCTTATTATTTCTAATTTCTATATGTAAAATTCAGTAATTCGTGACTTAATCCTCATACCTCCTGAGTAAACTATATCTCGAGAGTAGGAATATAGCCGATGGGAACTCATACCTACCATCGTCGTTCATGAACCTTTTTTCAGGATGCAACAGGTCCCAACACTCAGGAGGGAAACTTGTGTCAGGAAGATGTTCAAGAATTTTTGAGGGGTCATTCAGGTGAATCATAAAACAGATGCAGATACTAATATAAATCCGATACAAGTTTCTTATATGTAGTTCAAATTCTTGATTTTAGATTTTCAGCTTTTCAGAGCTTAAGCAGATTCAAGTTTCAAAGTTCAGGTAGATTCAAATTTTTAGTTTTTCATCTCAAATTTTAGTTTATAGATATGATTTCAATGACATATGCAAGTTCAAAGATTCTAATTCAAAATATTCATGCGAGTTAAAATAAAATACTGTAAAGATGAGATTCTCCTACAAAAACTTGGAATTGTACGAAGTCAAGCAAAATCCTATTGATGGCCTCTCGTCTTTAATCTACATAACAAATATATGACGATGCATCAAGGTTAACTCTAATCACTAATAATTTAGACCTATTTAAGTGTTTCCTCAAAATCGAGTCGAAATGGACAAGTTTGTGCCAACATAGAATTTGATGTAACATTTCCCTAATTTTTTGACCTTCAAAACGATTGATTCACGAGTTATTCAAAACATGGAAATTGTAAAGCTTGCTGTTCTCTTTCCAAAGCAAAAAGAATTATGTTAATATGAGTTTAGAGTAAAAAATTATGGCCAAAATACCAAGACAGTATCAGAAAGAAAATAAAAACGAAGAAAAAAACCAAGTTCTCTCCTTGCTCGAGCGATGCGATTTTTCTCCTTCTTTTCACCCAAATCGAATCCCACACATTCCTAAAATAAAACTCAAGTTTAATCTATTGATTCTAAATCTTAAACTCAATAAAAATCATACCTTTAATCAAGGGTTCTATGCTTTAAAACGAGTCACGCAAATAGAGTTTCGGAACGAAATCGGCGGATTTCCTCGACGATTCGCATCGCGATCAATATCACGAATTCAAGATAGCTTCCTCTACCCCATGAGCCGATCCCATCCTCTCCGAATCGTTGAAAACGAATTCAAGGGTCGGTTCTCCCTGGCCCTAGGTCTAAGGGTTTCAAACAAAAAGGGTTTTAGAGAAAAGATTTCATAAAACAGATCTCATAATCGGTGGCACGATAAAGGCGATGTTCTGTAATGATCAAAAGACTCAAAATACAGCTAGGTTTTTTGGCGTATGGCTCTCATCTCCTCTTTCTCTCTAAGCAAATAAATTTTAGAAAGCCTTAACCTAAAGCATGCGGGAATACCATTCCTCTTATAATAAGGTTGCTCAATATATTAAGCACACACACACCTTAGTGTATTAAACTTCTAATTCCAACAACTTAGGTTTGGTGTTGAGCAGTCACACCGAAGGTCGGTACACGGCTTTCACACAAGGGTCTGATCAAGCTATAAATAAAAATTCGTTCGCACAATCACATCTAAATAATAATCAAAGGCAAATGCGACACTGGTCACCAAGCCGAATACGTACACAGGGTCGGTCTAGTTCGGGTTCAAAAATACGGGTCTTTACATTCTACCCTCCTTAGGAATTTTCGTCCTCGAAAATATAGCAGGTAACTTAAGTAAGTCTACGATACGCCCTTATTCCAACACAAGTTCTTATCAAGGCACGATCGAAACAGTCCGATGTCTAAAGAGAATGGGTCACGATGTGATAGGCTTCACTAAATACGATTTTCAAGGGTCGGGATCCGTAGTAACCTGGATGTACGGCGTGTGGTATCCCATACTATCATAGAGGATTGTATCCATACATGGATGCATACCTTCTCGAGTGTCACGTGCCTGAAAACATATTTCACCGTGACTCAAACCTAGCACACACACACCTACCTCACCCTTTTCTCACTAGACCACCTACACTATGTTGGTAAATACTCGAGCAGAAATTTTAGATGTCAGAATTGAATACTCGTTCAGAAGCGTAACCACATGCCTGGTATACATGTCCTAATTGCTAACACGGGTTCTACTGATACACGGTTCTAATCGAGAATGAATAAATATGATATTTAAGATTTTATTGTGTGATCGTTATAGATATATGTAATATTTGTTTGAAAAAGGAGTTTTAAACGTCAAAAGTACTTTTATTTTTCTTACATCTACATAGTTTACAATTTACCTTCATTCGAAAAGTTGTGAAAAATTGTTCGCGAATTTATGCTTCGTGCTCCCAAGTTGCTTCCTCTGAAGAGTGGTTCCGCCACTTCTCAAGTACTAAGGGAATGCTCTTGGTCCTTAAGATTTGTTTTTTATGATCTAAGATTTGTACTGACTCCTTACCCAAGGATAAGTCTTCCTGGAGCTCAATGGGCTGGTAGTCCAATATTTAAGTCAGATCTTTCACGTACTTTCATAACATGGACACGTGAAACATATTGTGCATGTCCGATAGCTGCGGTGGCAAGGCTACATGGTAAGCGACCTCGCCGACTCGGTCCAATACCTCAAAAGGTCCAATATAGTGCGGACTCAACTTCCCACGCTTTTCAAACGCATCACGCCTTTTGTAGGAGAGATTTTGACAAATACGTTGTCTCCCACCTAAAATGCAGGTATTAGTGACAAAACACACTTGACATCAATAATATAATCAATTCTACAAGTTCACCTGAAATTCAACATCGTTCATTTTAAGATCAGCGTAGCTCTTATGACGACTTTGAGCAATGCGTAACCTCTCACAGATTAACTGAACTGTCTCGGTCGTACTCTCCACGATCTCGGGGCCTAAAATGAGCTTCTTGCCCACTTCTTCTCAATTAAGCGGAGACCTGTACCGCCGTTCATACAAGGCTTCGTAGGGTGCCATGCCGATGCTAGCCTGGTAACTATTATTGTAGGCAAACTCAATCAGCGGTAAATCTTGGTCCCATAACCCTTAAAAATCTAGCATACAAGCACATAGCATATCCTTTATAATCTGATTCACCCTCTCAGTCTACCCATCGGTTTGAGGATGGAATGTCATACTATAATCGAGCCTGGAACCCATCCCTTCCTGAAATCGATGCCAAAACTGAGATATATACATCGGGTCTCTGTCAGATACGATAGAGACTGGTATACCATGCAGCCTAACTATCTCCTTAATATATAACTCTGCGAGTTTGTTGGCGGTATACAGCGTATTATAAGGCAGGAAGTGTGTAGATTTTGTCAATCGATCCACAATGATCCAGATGGCATTGTGTTTTCTTAATGTCCTAGACAACCCAAAAATAAAGTCCATTGAAATAACCTCCCATTTTCACTCGGGTATTGGTAGTGGTTGCAATAGTCCTGTCGGATTTCGGTGATCAACCTTGACCTGCTGACATATAAGACATCTCGAGACATACTCAGCAAGATCTTTCTTTAAACCCCTCCACCAAAAGCTTTTTTTAAAGTCTTGGTACATCTTGGTACTGTCAGGATGAATAGCGTACATAGACTTATGAGTCTCTTCCAAAATGGTGTCCCAAAGCTCATTACTAATTGGTACGCATACCCGGTCTTTAAACAACAACGTGCCATCATCTTTAATGAAAAAATCTATTTTACCTCCCCCAATCACATCCTATCTGATAGCCATAAGCTCATCATCCATCATCTGAAGTCTGCGAATGTTCTCATAGAGAGTAGAACGTATCACCAGTGTAGCCATTAACGCACCTGAACCTTTTACGTCAAATCTCATACTACTTAGAGCCATATCTTCCAATAGATGCCATCATCGCACCCTTGCGGTGAGATATGATAACTGAGCAGAGAACTTTCGACTTAACACATCTGCCACTACTTTTGCTTTCTCGGGGTGGCACTAGATGGTACAATCATAATCTTTCAAAAACTCCATCCATTGGCGTTGTCTCATATTCAACTCTTTTTATGAGAAGAGATACTTGAGGCTTTTGTGATCGGTGAATATATCGAAGGTCTCCCCATAAAGGTAATGCCTTCAGATCTTCAAGGCAAAGATCACTGCAGCCAACTCAAGGTCATGTGTCAGATAATTCTTCTCATGGTCTTTTAGCTATCTAGACCCGTAAGCAATGACTCTCTCATTCTGGTTAAGCACACAACTTAAACCCCCATACGATGCATCACTGTACACTGCAAAGCCTCTCCTGCTTGATGGTATAGCAAGTACTGGCGCAGTAGTCAATCGTTTCTTGAGTTCCTGAAACCTTTGCTCACACTGCTCTGTTTAATCAAACTTAGTGTTCTTCTTCGTAAGTTGTGTAAGCGGACCTGATATCTTGGAGAAATCCTCTACAAACCTTTTGTAGTAACCTGTCAGACCGAGGAAACTACGAACCTCTGTAATTGTCTTTGGCTGTTTCCAATTCATCACTGACTCAATCATTGCTCGGTCAACCATAATACCGGTCTCAGAGATAACATGCCCTAGGAAACTGACCTGCTTAAGCCAAAACTCACACTTGCTAAGGTTTGCATATAACTGATAGTCTCTGAGAGTTTGTAAAGCTACTCGCAAGTGCTGCTCATGTTCTTCTCGCGTCTTTGAATAGATGAGGATGTCATCTACAAAAACTACTACAGACTTATCCAAATATAGTTTGAATATCCGGTTCATCAAGTCCATAAATTATGCTGGTGCATTTGTCAACCCAAATGGCATGATCAAGAACTCGTAGTGTCCATTTCGGGTTCTGAATGCTATCTTTTGAATGTCTTCAGATTTAACTTTCAACTGATGGTAGCCTAACCTCAAGTCAATCTTCGAGAAAAACCTTACTCCTTGTAACTGATCGAACAGATCATCAATTCTCAGTAGTGGATAACGGTTCTTAATTGTCAACTTATTTAGCTGGCGATAATCAATATAAAGTCGCATTGAATCGTCTTTCTTCTTCACAAACAAAATCGGTGCTCCCCAGGGTGACACACTCGGTCTGATAAAACCTTTATCTAGCAGTTCCTGAAGTTGCTCTTTCAACTCTTTCAATTCTATAGGCGCCATTCGATACGGAGCTTTCGATACAAGTTCGATACTTGGCGCTAACTCAATCGTAAACTCATTCTCCCTATCAGGTGGTAATCCAGGTAGATCTTCAGGAAAAACATCCGAATACTCGCAAGTAATCGTAATATCTGTAATATTTTTCTTCTCCTCATGATCTTGCAAGCATGCCAGATAACCACAACACCCATTCCTTATCATACAGTCTGCTCGATGGCAGAGATAAACGGTGCCACGCAGGATTTGACTCCACAAAATCGAAAAGATTTTCTCTTCGACAGGCGGAATGTCATAATTTTCTGAAGATAATCCATGCTCGCGTGGTAAGCAAATAACCAATTCATCCCTAGTATCACGTCAAACCCTTCCATGCTCAAAATAATTAAATCAACTACAGCCTCATGGTCTTCGATCATCACGCTCACAGATTGACACACGTTATCGATGCTCACTGAGTTACCTGTAGGAACTGACACTGTTAAGATGAAATCAAGGGCCTTAGGAATGATGCTCAACTTCTCGACAAATAACGGAGTGACAAAAGAATGGGTAGACCCGGGGTCTATCAACACTCGCGCTTCGGTTTTGCTTACGTCGCTCTCAAGACGCATAAAAAGGGTATCTTAGTTTAGACAAGCGTTTCAATTAAAATTTTCTAAGCATGTGTGTTCATCAATAATTTATTAACAAAATTTATTAAATACCAAGCAATTATATATATAACAAAATAAAATAAGAAGACATCTCAACTTTTAATAATACCTTGGATCACATCGTTTGACGTTCCGACTTCCTGAGCTGTCACGGCATAGGCTCGACCTTGAATAGTAGGTCGGGCCGATCTCTGAGTAGATGCCAAACTAGTTCTTCCCTTATCCTCTTGAGGACAATCCTTAACCATGTGTCCGATTGCGCCACATCGAAAACATGCTCCAGTATTCCTCTTGCAATCCTTAGTCTTGTGTGGTTTCCCACACCTTAGGCACGTAGTGACCGAAACAAAAGATGGCGCCCGAGAGAATCCCTGTGCCATTGAAGCTCCACTAGCCGTAGAACCTGCTAGTCGTACAGATTGCACAAGTGAAGACGCTGTCGGCCTCTGATAAGAGGTCGGTCTAAAAGAAAATGTCGGTCTAGAAAATGCAGGTTGAATAAGGTTCACTGGCGGCTTCGTAAACTTGGCTCTCTTATTCTCATAAGCACCTGACTGCCCTTGCACAACCCTGTCCTTGTTCGGCTGACTCCTTCTCAAGAATCGCTTCTGAATTTCTTCCTCAGCTATGAGGTCCTTTGACAATACTCCTCCATATGTTTCTATTTTCCACATAGCCACGCTCTCCTGTATACTCGGCCTAAGACCCAGCTGAAATTTTTTGGCCTTCATCATATCGGTGGCCACATGCTGAGGTGCAAACCTCGAAAGTCGCGTGAATTCATCTCCATATTCACGCACTAACATTGTCCCCTGCTTCAGCTCGATGAACTGGACTTCCATCTGATGTCTGACGATCTTGAGAGAGTACTGATCATTGAATGCCTCGATAAACTCAGCCCATGTCCAAGGAGTATTGGGAAACTCCTGCTCCCTATGTCTAGCCACGAACTTCTACCATGGTCTAGCCTATCCGTCTAGTTTAAAAGTTGCCCAACGAACCTTCTCGACATTGGTGCACTGAAGTACTTCAAAGATCTTTTTCATCTCATCCAACCAACCTTCAGCCTCTATTGGATCAGTTTGTCCAGAAAAATTTGGAGGTCTCATCCTTCTGAATTCGGCAAATCCTGATGATTGTTGTCGTTGTCTAACATAAATTAGCTCTGCCTGTTGGGCGATGGAAACAGTCTACTGAGTCATAGATGCGGTCTGCTGAGCTATATTGGTGGCCAGATTTTCCAACATTTGCTCCATTCTTCCATCTTGACCTCTTCCAACTCCAACCAGAACTGTGTTGGAACCGGTTGTGAAAGCGACTCCCCTAGAGACACCGACACCTTTAGGGATGTCCTCTAACGGAACTATCCTACCTCTGACTCTGACTCTGCCTCTAAGTCTTGGGGCCATACTGATCTGTCATTGTGAAAATAACAACATCGGTTAGTATTCAGATTGTGACCACAATCATGCACACAGTCATAGTGGACTCAGGACTTAACAACATAACCCTGATGCAAACTGTACCGGGTTACGATTGGTTTCTCATGGGTCTTTAGAGAATCTAAAGCCACGGCTCTGATACCAACTGTGACGACCCGACTTTTCCAATCCCTCAGATATAGGAAAGGCCGGTTCGCCAACCTATCGATTAAACGATAAGCCGGACAAATAGGACACATATCATAGTAAAGCACAATAAATATCCAAAACTAAGAAATTAATGAGAAAGCAGTTAAAGGAAAGAACCACCGATGATGGCCGTCCATCACTGAAACATGGTTCATAACAGTAAACAAAAGTAAAGACATAAATTCAAAAGCCCATCCACTGGTCAGACAAACTACGCCCAAGTCTAAACTCTCACCAAAATTAAATAAATAAATTAAATCCTAAGCCAAGAAATACTCCTCAGGAGGAACCTCAGGCTCTTCCTTGGGTACGTAATCAGGTTCAGTCTCGTAGCCCTGAACAGCCACGTCACTACCTTGACCTGTGACGTATAGTCAGTGAGCTAACCAACAAAGCTCAGTAGAAAAATATCATCAATGGCATTGTATTTTAACTAACATGCGTTTCAAAACAAGTATCAAAATATTATATGTCAAAATCAGAAATGCAGGTAAAAACATAATCTAAGCGCAGAAATTATATACAAGATCGGTTTCTAAATATGTGAAAATATATTCAAGAACGGATGTAAGGTCTTAGTTTCTTATTATTTCTAATTTCTATATGCAAAGTTCAGTAATTCATGACTTAATCCTCAACTTAAAATACCTCCCGAGTAAACTATATCTCGAGAGCAGAAATATAGCCGATGGGAACCCCTACCTACCATCGTCGTTCATGAACCCTTTTTCAGGATGCAACTATACTCAAGAGGGAAACTTGTGCTAGGAAGATGTTCAAAAATTTTTGAGGGGTCGTTCAGGTCAATCATAAAATAGATGCAGATACTAATATAAATCCGATGTATAGTTCAGATTCTTGATTTTAGATTTTCAACTTTTTAGAGCTTAAGCAGATTCAGGTTTCAAGGTTCAGGTAGATTCAGATTTTTAGTTTTTTATCTCAAATTTTAGTTTACAGATGTGATTTTAATGACATATGCATGTTCAAAGATTCTAATTCAAAATATTCATACGAGTTAAAATAAAATACTGTAAAGATGAGATTCTCCTACCAAAACTTGGAGTTGCACGAAGCCAAACAAAATCCTATTGATGGCCTCTCACCCTTAATCTATATCACAAATATACGATGATGCATCAAGGTTAACTCTAATCACTAATAATTTAGACCTATTTAAGTGTTTCCTCAAAATCGAGTCGAAACGGGCAAGTTTGTGCCAATATAGAATTTGACATAACCTTCTTCTAATTTTTAACCTTCAAAATGATTGATTCACGAATTAGTCAAAACATAAAAGTTTTAGAGCTTGGTGTTCTCTTTCCAACGCAAAAAAAATCATATTAATCTGAGTTCGGAGCAAAAAGTTATGGCGAAAATACCAAGATAGTATCGAAAAGAAAACGAAAATGAAGACAAAAACCAAGTTCTATCCTCGCTCGAGCGATATGATTTTTCGCCTTCTTTTCACCCGAATCGAATCCTACACATTCCCAAAATAAAACCCAAGTTTAATCTATTAATTCTAAATCTTAAACTCAATAAAAATCATACCTTTAATCAAGGATTCCACGCTTTGAAACGAGTCACGCAAACGGAGTTTCGGAACGAAATCGACAGATTTCCTCGACTATTCGCATCGCAATCGAACCCACGAATTCAAGATAGCTTCCTCTACCCCATGAGCCGATTCCATCCTCTTCGAATCGTTGAAAACGAATGCAAGGGTCGGTTCTCTCTAGCCCTAGGTCTAAGGGTTTCAAACAAAAAGGGTTTTAGAGAAAAGGTTTCACAAAACAGATCTCACAATCGGTGGCACGGTAAAGGCGATGTTTTGTAATTATCAAACGACTCAAAATACAGCTAGGTTTTTCGGCGTATGGCTTTCGTCTCCTCTTTCTCTCTAAGCAAATAAATTTTAGAAAGCCTTAACCTAAAACATATGGGGAATACCATTCCTCTTATAATAGGGTTGCCCAATATGTTAAGCACACACACACCTTAGTGTGTTAAACTTCTAATTTCAACAACTTAGGTCCGGTGTTGAGCGGCCACACCGAAGGTCGGTACACGGCTTTCACACAAGGGTCCGATCAAGCCCTAAATAAAAATTTGTTCGCACGATCACATCTAAATAATAATCAAAGGCAAATGGCGACACTGGTCACCGAGCCGAATACGTACACAGGGTCAGTCTAATTCGAGTTAAAAAATACGGGTCTTTACAAGAATTCTCAAATCTGTATGTAAGGAAATTCGAGAGATTTCAGAGTGTTTGAATCTCTGTCCAAAGATCTCCTTTTATAGAACTCAAGTGTTTTTTCAATATGACTGTTGGACCAACAATTATATTTTGGACAGCTTAGATCTTTCAAAGATCCCAATCGCTCCATCTAACGGTTATATGAAACGTTGCACCTTTTTGAATTTAAATTCGAAAAGTTGCACATCTTTATAAGCGGTTATGAAACGATTAGGTCAAATGGTTCACATTTGACTAATCTGTTTGACCTAATAGAATTGAATTAATTCAGTAATTAGTAACCCATTAGACTCGGCCCAGTCCATGAATAATTTGATTGTTAGATCTATCCGGTCAAAAAGTCAAACTTAAGGCGGGCACCAACACGGCTAAAAGCCAATCGCCACGCACAGGCGTACGTGTGGGAACGTGACAGCTCGCTGCTAGGCACACTCTTCTCTTCTTATTGTCAAACAATAATAGAAGGTGAAATGTTCTATATATAGCATAAACCACTTTTGACATTTTCCAATGTGGATCTATTTATTTGGATACAAAAAATGAAAACTTCTATATATTGCCTAAAAAGCAACCCACTAGATTAAAAAATCAAAAAAAGAAAATTTATTTTCTTTGAAATTAATTAAAATATTTATTATATTCTAAAGTAATAAATAAATATAACAATAAATACTCCTAATTTGTAGTTGCTTTTAAATACGCCCTTGAGTTAGTGCCCAATTAACTGTCGTATCTGATAAAACTAAGAGCATATGTCATGTACATTATTTTTTTCTCGTGTTTGAAATACTAAAACTAAGAGCATTTGTCATGTACATTATTTTTTTCTCGTGTTAGAAATACTTCTGTGACGTGACTTTGCATTTTTTAGAGAAAGTAGTTAACAGAACAATAACTTGAAGCGGTTCAGTTCGCTGCCGATATGAGATTTAGAAGAGTCATTTTCGAAGGTGACTCTTCTAGGATTGTTCACGGTGTTGATGGTCGGGGCGATGACTTATCAGAACTCGCAAATCTTTTTCGATAATATCAAAAGTGTTTCCACAATGTTTTTGTTGTGCTCTTGGGTCCTGGTGAATAGTTCAGCAAATGGTTTTGCCGATGTGTTAGCCAAACTAGGTCTCAACAGTGGATGTAATGATGTCTGGCCGGAGGATGCCCCTCCGCAGGTCTTTGATATTGTTATTTCTGATTTTCCATGATTAAATAAAATGCTATCTTCAAAAAAAAAATTAATAAAAAAATAAAAAAAAATGGAGGAGTTACTTGAATGCAAAATTGCAAATTAGGGGATTATTTATAAATTAGTGAAACAGGGGGTGGCAATTATAAATATGTCAAAACATATTTTTTGAAAATGGGTTGCCAAATATGGCCTTAATGTGTACCCTTATGTTTTTATATGGAAAGAATGCATTTCATTAACATAAATAAGTACAAGGTTCAGAATAGGATGAGGAACCTTTCCAACTGAACATTTATAACATAAGTAGTGTGACCCATTTTTGGCAAAGGGTGTAAGGCACCACACTTAGTTCTCTACGAATATGCTTGCAAACTGAGAACCTGAAGAAGGACATGATTAAAAACGCTTTAACCAGTTATTTGCCACCCCCTTTTTTTATTTTTGGATAAATCTCGATTTTATTAAGAACCACGATAAAAATATAAAAAAGCCCCCAGAAAGGAGAGCAAGGAGCTCATCCAGGGAGGCCCCAACGCAAGTGAACCTACAAACAAAACCTGACTATGGCCCACAACAGAAAGAGGGGAGTAGAAAGATTAAAAATAATAATAGCAAAGCAAGCAAATCCAGAGAACGCCCCACCCCTCCCCCCTAGGTCAGATTACTCCTGATTATCTCTACAACTAATACTCCAACCTGTTTGAGACTTTTGGCCCATTGAAGAGGCTTGCCTTTGATTTTTTCCACCATGAGTTGAGAAGATGATCATTTAATTAAAAAAATTCTGCTATTCCTTTCCTTCAAAATCAAAGAGAGGTCTGCCAAAAAATATCAGCTTCCAAACTTTTTTTAAGTTTTACTAGAACCCGTAATGTAATGTACCAAGCCCCCGGCTTGCTTAGAAACAAATGATTGTTGTTTTCTTCTTCTATATTTTTTTTATCAATAAAGATATTATATATTAAATAAAAAAATAGCCAGAAGCTGGGAAATACAGGATTACCTAAATCAACCAAAGAAAATGAAAGAGAATCAAAACAAAAGAGAAAAACAAGAAAAATTGTCAGCCTGCCAAACAAAAATAACCAAAACAAAGGAGAAACAAATGATTGTTGTTTGCTTCTTGTTGCCCACGCAGGATACATTTGTTAGCTAACTGGAAACCTCTGTGTTTTAAATTTCCAACCGTCAATACCTTATCCAACGCGGTCAGCCTGCCAAACAAAAGATATCTCTGATAGGGGCTTTGGATTTTCAAATCCAAAGCCACGGGAGTTGGGGGCAAGCAATAACAGAAGTTTCTATTTTGAAGTTTTTATTTTGATGGCCATCATTATAGTCAAATCATTGACGGTTGAATAGTATAAGATCAATTTTGAGATGTGCAGTTGTTATTTTGGTGAGTTTAAAGAGAATAGGCAACTAATAGATAAGTCTTTTAGTTATGGTATGATTGTGATTTCTAATCACAATATAATTAGTATTTTAAGTCCTTAATGAGAAAAGACTTTTTGACTATAAATATAAGGGGTGCCTGGTCCCAACGATTGCTTGAAACAATTCAATCCTCCCTATTGTGTTAGAAAATATTGAAAACGAGAAGATCGTTGAAGATCTGCAACCCACCATTAATAGCTCACACTCAAGGTGCGCACATATATTTAATTTATGGATTATTGATTTATTATTTTTAATTGATCATGTGCCTAGATGCTAAGGCTTATTTTAGATGGTCGGATCGATAGATCCATTTAGATTTTATCAATTGGTATCAAAGCCATGACTAATGTTTGGTCGATCAAAACATTAGAATATAATTTTTTTTTTTTGGTACCTTATTTTTGGTTGCCGAAATTTTTGACCGTGCATACGAACTCATTCGTATCCCCTTTCGTTTTTCTTTTGGTCTTTGATTCTGTGAAGTATGAATTTCGATTTTGAATCGCCAAGGCTTTTTTTATTTTTATTTTTTTGAGGTTATGATTCCAAGACGTTGTGTCGTTTTGGGATGAAACTCGAAGAACTCAGCCCAACCAATTGACAGACCTAGTACCCGGCGACACTAGAATCCTGATTGCATTGAGATTGGATCGTCACAACAAACCAAAGATGACTGTAACACGTGCCCACCACATTATTCTACTTTATTTTGTGGTTGGGGTATTTGCATCCAATTATTCAGTAACTGCCGCCAGGATTCTTGCACGTTAATATCATTGACCCACATATTGATTCCACTTGGCAAAATCCCTTATTATGATCAAAGGCATACATTGGGAAAGGGCTCCTCATGTCCATGATCAAAAGATATTTTCCATGGAAGCTTGGGGAGAAAAATTATCTTCAATTTCGGATTTGAGGCTGTGAACGATTTTGACGTATGAAACTTCTACTTGGGGATACAAGATATTCGGCTGCAGATATCGGTTTTCCTATTTTGTTTCATGCTAAACCTTGGACTAAAAGTAGTGAAGATGGCAGAAACTCAGTAATTTTATTTATTTTTGGACCCATATTGTATATGACCCAACCCGTCTTGAGTCATGACCCGATCTATCCTATGCGCCAGTCCAGTCCGAACTCGATCCATTTTGTGGCGTGGCTCGGCTGGACCCATGGACCCATTTATGCCCATGGCCCGGCCTGATACCCGGCCCAATTGTGACCCATACTATTTCTTATTCTTTTCGGGCAATTTCTGGGATTTTTATAGGTCCGATTTTCAGATATTATATATGAAATTTGATTTTTTAGGGCATTTTGAATATGTTTTTGAGGTCTATTTTTGACAATGAGCTCTCTGTTGTGATATATTCATGACCTGATATTATTTTTATAATTTTTAATTGAATAATTATTGGTTTTTTGAGTACCATTAATTAGAGTTGGGTATTGGAGGTTGTGTTCCATCACCAAGGCTGGTACTTACATATTATCATACTCAATTATTGTTAATTTTGACACTTACTCATAACACGACTTGGACTTGAATTTTTTTTTTAAATTTTAAATATCACTTTTGTGATCATCTAAAATATTATCAAACCTAAATTGAAAGCATGGCTTGGAAAGATTCTTCTGCCCAACGGTGATGATCCTTCCTAGTATCGTGATTTTCATAGTGAGGTTTAATTTTATCTAAGACCGTGTTATAAATTCAGTGAAAGTCAATAGTGAACGTTAGCGTCACAACATAAGAGATTCCTCTGCCCAACGGTGATGAATCACTTAACGTTGTATGATGGTTATGGTTTACTATTCATTATTTTGTGTGTGGGTACTGCTAGCGTGTTATGACTCAACCTAACGAAGGGTCATAACGACGCAATTAGTACCACAATCATTAATATAGATTGAGGAAGCGGCTAGTGTGTTATGACTCGACCCAACGGAGGGTTATAATGACACAAATTATTTCTCAATAAAATCACATTAGTTTTAATTTTTATATTCCTTGACATATTTTAACTCTTGCGTCACATATTATAATTATAACCTTGTGGAATTGATAGCTACCTCAATTGTATGTGGACATAATAAAGCCCTTAATTATTTTACAGCATTGAACCCGTCTTCTATAACTAATATGATTGGTGAAATTGAACTTTTGAGTGGCTCAAATTATAGTAAATGGAAGGAACACGTTGCTATTGTTTAGGCTGTATGGATCTTGACTATGCTATACGATCTGATAAACCCAAGGTGCTCACCGCTGATGCATCAACTGAGGGTCTGACAGTAAACAATACGAATTTAGAAAAATGGGATAAATCAAATTGTATGAGCCTCATGATCATAAAGAGTTTCATTATTGATGCAATCTGGAGAGGTATTCCTGACTCGCACAATGCCAAGGAATATATGCAAGCCATTCAGGAACAATTTCAGGGGACTTCTAAAGCACTTGCCAGTAGTCTAATTGTTAAAATGAGAACCATGAAAAATGACGGTCATAGTGGCGTACGGGAGCACATTATGAGAATGAGTGGCATGGCAACTCAATTGAAAGAAATGGACATGAATTTTTCTGAGAGTTATCTTGTTCACTTCATTATGACTTCTCTTCCTGCACAATTTGGCCCGTTCAAGATTAATTATAACACGCAGAAAGAGAAATGAAAGATGAACGAGCTAATCGCTCACTGTGTCCAAGAAGAAGAAAGACTTCGGGCTGAAAAACCTGAAAGTGCTCATTACGCCGCTCTTGGACCATCGAAAGGGAATTTTAAACGAAAGAAAGGACAATATAAAGGAAAGAACGTGAAAGCTCCTCCATCGAAAACCAAATAAGGAGAAGCTAGCGGATCTACTTCTGGTATCAAGTGTCACTTCTATAAGAAGAATGGACACATTAAGAAGAATTGTCAGAAATACAGAGATTGGCTAGTTAAGAAAGGTAATGACCTAGTCTTTGTGTGTTTTGAATCAATTTATGTTGACGCTCCACACAATACTTGGTGGATAGATTCTGGTGCAACTATTCACATAAGTAATTCAATGTAGGGATTTTGATCCAGCAGGAAGCTAAGTAAAGGTGAACATACCATCAAACTTGGAAATGGAGTAGAAGCAGATGTGGAGGCCATTGGGACTCTCCGTCTCATTTTAGATAGTGGTTTCATTTTGGATTTAGATGATACTATTTACGTTCCAAGTATCACTAGAAACCTTATCTCAATTTCTAAATTGGATTCATTAGATTTTGAATTTAAATTTGGACATAATATTTTTACTCTGTTATTTGATTCCGATATTATTGGTGATGGCTCATTAGTGGGCAATCTTTATCAGTTGAACTTGGATTCATCTTACCCCAAATCTTTAGTTTCTATACATGTGAATGATAAAATTAGTAAGAAATGAAAACGAGCAATTGACAACTCCTCCATTTTATGGCATAAACGTTTAGGCCATATATCTAAGGATAGAATGGAGAGGTTAATTAAAGATGATATAATCGATGCGCTCGATTTCTCTAATTTCAATACTTGTGTTGATTGCGTTAAAGGAAAACTCACAAAAGCTAATAAGAAAGGAGAGATCAGGAGCACAAGTTTGCTAGAAATAGTCCACACTGATATTTGTGAACCGTTTTCAACTCCTGCTATTGGTGGTCAAAAGTATTTTATTACCTTCACTGATGATTATTCTCATTTTGGTGATATATTTCTCATTCATGAGAAATCTGAGGCCCTAGATATGTTTAAAATCTATAAAGCCGAAGTTGAGTTACAACTCAGTTCGAAGATTAAAATTGTGAGATCTGATAGAAGCGGAGAGTACTATGATAGATACTTTGAAACAGGTTGCAATCCAGGACCATTCTCCCTGTATCTACAAGAGCATGGCATTGTCGCTCAATATACCATGCCAGAAATACCTGAACAGAACGGTATAGCTGAGCAACGAAATCGTACTCTTATGGATATGGTGGGAAGTCTTTCTTCTTTGATTGTCTTCATTGATTGTCTGAATTTATTTATTTGTGTAATTTTCTTCATTGATCGTCTGATTTTATTTATTTGTGAAATTTTCTTCATTGATTATCTAATTTTATTTATTGTGTTTTTGAATTCTTTTTTTAAATGATCCTGACCATGGCAACCAACTAGCATGATTTTAAGCAAGTTGCCTAGACTTGAGAACATGCTACCTCTATCCTACGAACAGTCTTATAATGGTAGGCAGGTTTTGTATAGGCAAAGTGTAGGCAGCTGACGTGTTGCGACGCAATTGGCTGCAAGCCTTTACAATTCTTCCCTATCCTATACTAATATAATCTTTATAAAGGCATATTTTCTAATGTATATACTAAATTATCGAGACGGAGCGAGTCGAGGTTAAACAAGTCTTCAAGTTAACACGCCTCAACTGACTTTTGAGTCGAGTTGCGTTTTCAGGTTTTAAAACCATGCTATGACTAATATTGCCTCTGCCACATAACAAACATCTATTGGCCAATAAAGTGTTAAAACCTGTTTGTCATGTTCCACTCCAAAATCCGTGTAGATCTCCCTTGATTGATCAAAGCTTTCAGTTACACATCTCTCATCTGTTTACCTTAAATCGGATCAAAGGACTAAAAGTTGTGTTTTAAAATGTATTGAAGATATATTCACAGTGCGCTGTGGGAGTCACCACAGCGGGCTGCCACTGCTACAGTCTCTCTGTGATCACAGCGTGTTGTGACTTTCATAATAGCGAGCTGTGGTGTTCACAACGTGCTGTTGTCATGTTCACAGCGTGTTGTGACCATAACTCACTGTCACATAAATCACAACGAGCTGTGGTCCTTCGCGACAGATCTTCATTCTTGCTGAAAAGTTGTTTTGGAGACTTTTCCAGATTTCAAGCTTTTGAGGGTTGTTAGGGTTTTTGCTAAAAGGTTTTTGGATTAAGGGAAAAGTAAGAAAGCTAAGAGAGCTTCTTCCCTTTGGTGAAAAGAACCCTAACTTCATCTTCTTCCCTTTTGAATCATTTGATTGTAGAAAAATAGTTTTTATTCAAAAGGTTTCCCTTTCTTCTTCATCCTTTAGAATCTTATTTAACTCAAGTGAGTTGAGTGTGGTTATCCCTAGAGATTAGGGTGTGTGATTGGTAGCCTTGTGGAGATCAAGGTGGATCGTTATGAGTTCATCAACGGTAAAGAAAAGCATTCAAATCAGAAAGCTATGGAGGCGACCCAAGACGGGAGGTTGATTTGCATGGGGGTTTGATAGGGTATGTGTATGTGTCGGTATCTCATTCGAAACTCTTTGTAATCATTTTTTTCATAGTGGATTTGGTTTGTGGACTTCGGTCCCGTGGTTTTTCCCAGATATTGGGTTTCCACGTATATCTTGTGTTGTGATTATTGTTGGTGTTATTGTGTAATCTCTAAATTAATTAAAATTAATCGAATAGCCTAATAAATTTCGTAGAGTGACGGAATTTCATAAAGAGCCTCTATCTTCCAAATTATCTTGGGTAAGGATCTTCTCCACCATATCTAGCAGCATGAAAGACACCCTGATTTCCAGATCCATACCCAAGGGAAAGCCAGAGAAATTGCCATTCCTAGCTGGTTCTATAAACTGCTCACTTTGAAAATATCATACGGGTTGGGAAACCATCTACTTTAATCTGAATTATTATAGCTTAATCGAGCCTCATATAAGAGATTAGGACCATGGTTTGAAATCTCGGATTTTCGAGCTGTCTCGGACAGCTTTGAAACCGAGACGGCGTGAAATGAAAACAACCCTTTGAATGATCTTACATCATTAAGATAGGCATTTGATTTTATACCATGAAAGAATACCTCACTATTATGTCATGTCACACATATTTGAGATTAATTTAAATAGTCCAAATGTTTGTTTATGATTGAAACACATCTTAGTAAACGAACCACACCTATAATCCATTTATATACCGTCTGATCGATAATCTTTAATATTAGCCATTAAACAATAAGAATATCAGTGATATTAGTGTGCACAGATTTAGACACCATGATAGCCATGCACGAGATCATCACAGAGATAGGATACGATAGGATAAAATAGTGTCATCTATACAAATAGAATGAGTAGTACACTTTAAATTAGGCCTCAATGGGTCGGGTTAGGGTGGGCTGGGGTTCAATCCGGCCCTATAAGGACCCGATGTGAAACCAGGTTAGATATTTCATTTTTGTTATTTTTTTAATGCCTTTATGGTGTTGCATTTTTTTAATAAAAGGGGCATACTAGTAATTTAATGACTAAGGTTATTGGGTATTAGTGAGGTTTTAAGGTGCATATTTGACCTTGTGTTAATGAATAGAATATACTATATAATATAACATAATTATATAATAGATAATTGAATAGATAAGAAATACATATAAGAGATATATAATAGATAATTGAATAGATAAGAAATATATAAAAAAAACTAAGGTGTACTGGCTTTACATGGGATAGGAACTTTCCTTTCCCTTATCCTTAACCACCGCCTCTTAAGTTTTGGTGGGTCGTGGACTTGTATTAGTTAGGAGGTAAGAAGGACAAAATGAAAGAAGGAGAAAGAGGGAGAGTAAGCCTGAGAACAACAAAATGAAAAGAGAGAAAAATAGAGGGGGACCGAGAGAGATGGGATCGTGAGAGAGAGGTGGAGCGAGAGGTTGAGAGAGAAATTGCTAGAGAGAGAAAGAGATCTAGAGAGAGAGAGAGAGAGAGTTAGAAGAAGACGAAGCAGATGAGGAGTTGAAGAGGGAAAAAGGCTTTTGTTTTAGGGATTGAAGCCCTAAATCTGAATCTTGAGGCAAGTATCTTTATCTAATACCTGTTGATTAATCCGAACCTGATTATGGAATCGATTTATTGTTTTGCATAAATATGAAATTCGGATTTTTATATGGCCTATCTCTAAAATCAGGTTTGCTATCTAAAATTCGTTTTTATATGCATGAAATCAGTTTAGATATATGTTGAATATGAAATCCGTTTTTATATCTTGAAATTTAAATTAGTCTATCTGCATGAACCTGAGATTTGTATGGGCGATTTTAAAAATCATAATCTGTGTATATGTTTGGATCCTCTGAAATGTGAAATTTTGTATGGGCAATTTTAACATTTGTAATTTGTGTCTCTATTTGGAACCTTTGACCTTTGAATTTTTATATGTACACTTTTAAAATTTTAATCGGTGTATCAGATTTTGTCAGTATCATTTGACCCCAAAATATATTAGGACCAAAGTTTGACATAAATGGGTAAGTTGTAGTATTCAGTAGCTCCAATTCTGTTCAGTTGAACTCTAGTGATGCGGTATTTGGAATGACAAAAATAAATAAAAAGGGAGAATTTTTCTAGGAAGGTTCTTAGTTTGATTACGATCGCCAGCTGCAGATATTTAACGACGCTGCAACACGTCAGTGATCACGCTGTGAAGCGGGTGTGGGTTACTTCTATACTGAATCGTCCGCCTCCGAACGCCAGCAGCAGTGTTTCTCTTTAGCTTAGTTTAATTTTCCTCTTATTTCCCTTTGTAATTATAATTCTAGTCAGTTTAGATTTCTCCATTCTATTATGATTATGCCCTGGTTGTGTGGGCTTATTAAGGTGAGTTATTTTAGTGTTCTGATGCTGTGAAGAGTACAATGAGCATCAAGGTTCGGGTATTACTAAAAGTCCAATCGGTTTCAGTCTCCTATTGGTACTAGGAGTGCATATGTATCAGTTCCAATAATGTTATGATTAAATTAATTATGCCAATTCCATCGGGATTGTAACTAAAACAAGTATACGAATTGTACTACAATTCCATTCAAAGCAATTGTAATAATTCTATCATAATTCTAATTGAAATAAAAAAGGCTGATTTTTCTATGAGCCTAATTAAAACAATAAATTTAATTTTCTATTCAAATATCAACAGAAATAAAAAAACTGATTTATCTACGACCCTAATTATCGCAAGAATTAATTATGGAAAATATAACTAATCATGCATAAACTGAAGTTCCGAAAATTCTGATTTGGAATAATTAATTAACTAAACTAATGGAAAGGAAATTTTAATTTAAACATTCTAACAATTATATCAAGGCCTAATTAGTACAAATAATCGATTATGTCTAGATATAAACTAATTAAAGCAATTTATTAATTCTAAAAATTCTAAAAAAAAGCGGGTTTGAGCCCGTTATGCTAAGGAGGATTGATCTCGTTCCCGAGTACCCTACGTAAGCTCCCTTGGGCAAATCGGGTGGCTGAGATTAAAGAGAAAAAATTAAATTTTGGATGGTAAAGTAATATTTTTAGGCTTTTCAAAGTTGATTTCGGAACAATAGGGGCAAATTGAATTATAAACTAGAATTATGAAAACTAAGATTAATATTTTTTTGGAATTTTGAAGGTATTAAACTAAGAAATTGAAATTAAAAAAAAAGGACTTTTAGGACTGAATTCGGGTCCGAAATTAGAAAATCAGACCGTATGATTAAAGACTGATTCTGAACTCTAAGGGTTAGAACCAGAAATTAACGATAGGACTGTAAATTATGATTTTATAGTAGAATTCAGTTTTAAGGGGTCGGTATATCGGACCGACAAATCAAGGACTGGTTCCAAAAGCAGGGAATTAGAACCAGAAATAGAAGATTCGGTCCGAAAAGGGTGCTACGGTCTAAGACTGAAAATAAAATAAAAAATTAATAGATCTAAAGATTATAAGCTACGGCCGGAAACTAAAATATTAAATTTTTACCTAAGGGTGGTCGGGACTGCGGAGAGAATCCTCGAAAGTTTGGGCGTTTGAATCTCGAAATCATGGTTGGGTTCTGTGGGTTTGTGCTCGGAGTTCTTTGGTTTCGAAATTTACAGTCTCCTCTCTCAAAATTTGCAGCCCCCTTTCTCTCTTCGAGAAAAAAAAGCTTTTATAGGTTTTCCTTCAATTATGCGCCTGTTAACGGGCGTTTAATTGGATTGCATGCCTAGATTTCAGTGTTTAATCGCTTTGAGTCTTAACAAATTAGGGTTAATTGTGCACATGTTTTCATGCGCTCAATCTAATTAAGCGTTTAACCTAAAGCATTTAATCAAGGAAATATAGGAGTCAAGGATAGTAAGACTAGGTCGGGCGTAGGCCAATTGTGCACTAGTGGTGAAGCGCTTAATCTGATCACGCTTCCTGTTACAGGCGCGTAATCGAGTCTCGAATCGGTCTGGAAAAGAAAGTTTAGTCTGAAAGGTGGACTGATTGCGCGCTTGTGGTTTTGCGTGTGATCTAATTGTGCGTGAGGTTTTATGCGCATAATTTAGGGTTGTCCGAGTATGGTCTCTAGAATGAAATGCAAGACTATTATTTCAGTCTGCATTCCGTCTATATACTGTTATTTCAGTATATAGTCTCCCTATGCTGGGATCTGAGCCACAAAGCTATTATTTCAGCCTGTGTTCAAGCATGTACTATTACATGGTCCCACATCGCGGGTTAAAAGGGTCAAAGGTTGACCGAATAAGTTTGTATACTCCGAGAAGGTAAAATGGGGGTGTCTACAGATGTCCCTCTTCGGCGCGCTCTTGCGAAGTAAGAACGCGTCGAAGAAGTAGACACCCCTCATTCGAGGTACTTTCTCGTTTCACTTGGAAATTCACAAATGTGAATTGAGGATGCTGACATGATATGGTTGGCTTTCTTATCTATCAGCGCAAGCTTAAATGGAGCATTCAGGGACCCAGTGGTAGCTGTCAAAAGGAACTTTTCGGATCTGTGGGTGCATGGCGTATCCGCTCGCGTGGTGCGAGCTAACAGAGGGATATGGCGCGATCAAGGTACCGGGGGGCATCATACAAATGTCCATAAGGTCCAGGGACCAATAATACAAATAGAGAGAGTGCAATATAATATCGAAGGCTTCAACAAGTCATGTCAGACCGGGCGCATCATTACTCACACCAATGCGCGTCAGGCGTTCCTTTTCCAATAGGCATTTGTAAATTCTTAGATTGAGTATATTTATTGTTTAGTTTCCCAGGGGAAAGGGGCCGGTTTGGGCTGGTAATTAAGGTAAATTTTATGGGGTCTTGTGAGGTGTACCCAGTTGAATTTTGCACAGTGGTGCGTGCGCTCAATTCATCTAGAGTCGGTCTTTTAAGTAGGGAATCCTAGTCTTAATGTCTCTGAATAAATGATTCTGCATAGTGGCATATGCTATTGATCCAATTCTGCGCAGTGGGATATGCGCTTGATTGTGAGTTCAGGGGTCTTTAAGTTGGGGAATTCTGGTCCTAAGGTATCTGAACAAGTGATTCTGCGC
Source organism: Chloranthus sessilifolius (assembly GCA_021018995.1). Classification (NCBI taxonomy): domain Eukaryota; kingdom Viridiplantae; phylum Streptophyta; class Magnoliopsida; order Chloranthales; family Chloranthaceae; genus Chloranthus; species Chloranthus sessilifolius. The sequence goes on from CM037586.1 coordinate 125,123,214, forward strand.
AGTGGCTTATGCACTCGATCCAATTTTGCGCAGTGGGATATGCGCTTGATTGTGAGCTCAAGGGTCTTTTAAGTTGGGAAATTCTGGTCCTAAGGTATCTGAACAAGTGATTCTGCGCAGTGGCGTATGCGCTCGATCCAATTCTGTGCAGTGGGATATGCGCTTGATTGTGAGTTCAGGCGGTCTTGGGAGTTAAAAGTCAGCTTTATGGTATATGGGTAATGAGGCACTTAATCAATTTTTTTTTTGTATTTAGAGATGGGTGAAATGGGTCTATTTACCTTGTTGCTTGTTTGTTTCTTTTGTTTTTCTTGTTTTGTTTTTTATAGTATTATTTTTTTTCTAATTTTTTTTTTTTTGAAGCAAAAGGTTTTTTTAAAGAAAGTAAGAAGGTCTCGAGATTTTAAAATTCTAGGGATTTTAACTTAAGATCAATTCGGTGGTAAAACGAAGAAAAACGTGGCTACCGAGACGTCGCTGAGCAGATCCACCGGTACGGGATTTGTGGACTCGATCGTTTATGTGATTGTCAAAATGACACTTGACATGTCGGATACTCCATCTAATCTTCTCGACGAATACTGATGATTGTCTCTTATGGGAGGACTATAGTAACTCGCGAGTCAAGAGAGATGGGTTTTGAAAATATTTTGACTTAATCATAGATAACTATATTTGTAAGAAATATCGAGTAATTGAAACTTTTTTTTTTGTCTGCTGCGGCGATTGGCGGTTGGCGGTGTGATGTAGCGTCTTAGGGAAGGCGATGCCGCGATGGGACAAGTGGTATTGTGGTGATTTCGCGATGTGACTTGGATAGGTTTTGACAGTATGTTCGTGCTGTAGCTTGGCATTAGTGGGATGCGATGGGACATGAGAGGAGTCCCAAGTTTCTCTTTTTTTTTTTTGCTTTCGTCTGCTGTGGTATCTGGTGACCATTTGTATCGAGCAATTTGGGAGGAAAGTTCTTTGTTTTAGCGATGGGATTTGATTAAGCCTTCTCCCTTTTCTTCTTTTGGCGTGGTAAGCGTGCTGTTTGAGCTTTTCGGGCAGTGGTGTCCGCAATGGGAGGTGTAGCGTAGTTAGCGGTGGGACACTGGTAGGATGTTTTCGTGCTGGGACTTTGATCTCTTTGTTTAGTAGATCTTGGGTCAAGTGAGCTCACGTCGTGGGAGCGTTGTGTTGGCCTTTTGACGTATTTGCATTTTCGGGATTTTCGATGGGCCATGGGGGCATGGCTACAATTTTTGCGATGGGATCGGATATTTGGGGTGGTGTCATGCATGTGTGTTTTTTTTTAAATCACGGTGGGATGTGCTTGGGTGGCTGCATGATGGGGCAGGAGGTTTCGAATGTGGTTAGGGTGACGGTGTCACTCGAGGCATCTATGTCTTGTCTGTAATAGGACCAGGGGTGTGGTCGACATTTTTGGTAGGGTTACATGATGGGAGTAGGGTGAGTGTCTGTTCCTTCTTCGATGTGGATAACCTATAAGGCCCCGCGATGGGACAAAAGGAATTTTCCTTAGATCGGGACCTAATTTTGAGTAGAAATCAGGAATTACACGCTTGTTTCTAGTCGCGTGATCCGATTGCGCGCCTGCTTCCAGGCGTATGATTCAGGGTCTAAGGGATTGTTTACACGTGTGAATGTTAGTGTGGGATTGAATTGCGCGCTTAAGTATCTGCGCACGATTGAAGGGTCGCCAGGTCACTGCGCGGGTGGCCTTTCAAGTTGCGCGGCAGGGGGAAGTCGTTTAATTGGATTGCGTGGCTATTGAAAAGCGCAGGATTGGAGCGTCACGCTGTCTGCGTGGGTGACAGTTTCATTGCGCGCTTGAATCTTAGCGCGTGTTTTAGATTCAACGTGATATGTGTGGCGCATGATCGGATTAAGCGCACGTAGTTAAGCACGCGATTGGGGCCGTACTTTATATAAGTGTGGGAGGTTTCATTTGTTTCTCATTCTCTGGTTTAGTCTCGATTATTGACTTTTCTGAGTGCTTGATCTGGTGTTCTGAGATTCGTGTTTTAACGATATTGAACAATCTAACCGTCAGATTGGGATGGGGTTTCTTCCTATATTCGTTATTTCATGTGATCTTCACCCTGAGGTGATGCTCAGGGTCGGCATTTTCTTGGGAATGAGCGGTATTGGGAATGAGGGTGCTGGTCTTCACACCGTTCCTTTTTAGGGAGCAGTGAAGGCAGAAAAGCAGGACGAAAAAGTGGAGGGATGTGTCCCTAACCCATTTTCTGTCTCTTCTGACGGTGGAAGAGAAAAAGGTGGTATAGAGGAAACCTAAGGATAAGGCAGGGTCAGAGTTCTCGTGATCGATGCCTATTTTTTCTTGGTAGGCTCTACGAATTTAATGTTAGTTGCTCATCATTTTTAATGTGTTCAAGGGGAGATCTTAACATTGGGTCCCACAGGTCCTGGGTGGCTTTCTGTAAGCCACTCTCTCCTTTCTGCTGGCTAGAGGTGAGGGGAAGAGGTCATCATAGTTAGAATTCGTTGTGGGTGTGTTCCTCCTCTGGGCCTCTCCGAGATCTCTAGTTTCTCGAATAAGTTTGAATTCGGGCATTACCTGAACGTGTTGATTTTAGCATTCTTATTTTTAAGTTCTATATCCATAGGGTATGCCCTTGGTGTGTGTTGTAATAATTTTTGTTAATCTATGAAGTGATTATGTTTGTTTTTATTTCATTTGTGGTTATTAAATAATATTTTTTTGTTTGATTTAATTTATATTTCGCTCGTCTTGTTGTGGGTGTGATGCTTTTGGTTTTAATTTGGTTTTTTATTTTAGATCTGGGGGGCGTGTTAAGGATAATTTTTTTCTCGTTTTGTTTTGAGTATTATAGAGGCAATGTAAGTATTTAATCTTATTGAGGACATGTGAAGGTGTTGGGGGCATTTTTTTTTTTGTTTAGGAAAGGGAAGGAGAGGGCATTTTCTTGGGTTTTAATTGTTTATTGTGAAGTAAAGGGCATTTTTTTTTTCGGGGCATAAGTTTTTTTAAATTAAGAGTGTTTTGGGTTGGTCTTATCAATGGCGTAATTTAGGTTAGTAGTGAGCGTCAGAATGCCTTTATTTCAGGTTTGAGTTTACTGTTCTGGGCATGTAAAAATTTTCGTTTTCTAAGAAATTACGCGCTTCATTTCGGGCGCTTGAATGGATTGCGCGCTCGGACGTGAATGCGCATTCAAAGGTGCAGGAGATTATTAAGCATCAGTTCCATTGCATTTAAACGAATTAAGCGTCTAGTTTGATGCGCAGGATCATCTGACCCTTGGCATTCACGCGCTACTTTTTGGGCGCTTAATGTGATTGCGCACCTAGTGAAAAATGCGCAACCAAGTGGTCGAGTTATAGTGAGCGGGCGACGATTAGATTGCGTGCTCAGGATAGGGCGTTTGATTTGAATTAAATGCAAAGTGTACTGTGCGGGATTAGATTGAGCGCGATGATTTAAGCACGCGATTCGGGCGAGTTCTATAAATCGTTGAAACCTTTCATTTTTTGTCGCATTATCCGTTTTAGTCTCCTATTCTTTAGTTTCCTAGTTTTTCTTGTGCTCGGGTTTTCGTGTTTTCGCGATATCTAGTGATCTGGTCGTCCGTTTGAGGCGCCATTTACTTCAATTTTCCGAGTCATTTATTCCGATTTGGAGGGTGAGGGTAGTCTTAGGCGTGAGGTCACTATTTCCTAGTTGGAGAGGATGTTGATGACGGATGTGGGTGAGACTTCTGAGGCTCAGACTGGCGCTGTCACCATGGAGGAGGATATTGGGGAGATGATTGTAGAGGAGGTCCCTTAGGGTGACCGGATGGTGGTCAGGGAGAAGGCACCAGAGGTTGAGCCGGGGGTAGCCGAGGAGGAGGGTGAGAGAGGTGAGGGTGACCATGGAGCTAAGGGTGAGTAGGGTGAGGAGCAGTCAGGCGCGGAGCCTCGAGATCGCAAGCACTATTCGCTGAAGGATTTTTTTGCCAGAGGGCGAGTAGGTCCTCATAATCAAGAGTTCCTTCATTTTCCTAGGCATTCAGGTTATGACATAAGCTTATTAGGACCTGTAAACCCTTCTAATTTACGTCGAACCTACATTGATTATTTGTTGCGTGCTTGTTCATGCATCATTCTCGCATCTAGAGATAGGTCATGTTTATGCTCAATATTCTCATCATGTTTTGTGTGTCTGTTGTAAGTTGTCATAGTGTTTGAGACATGTTTTATTCGTTTTCAACTCCTCAATTTATTTATCTTTCGTCATAAGTACGTGTTAGTCTTATTATTATTGTCATTTTTTTTGTCGTTGTAGTTGATAGGAGCCTCTGCAGCTGGCTATCAGCTCAGCATGGGGTGAGTCTCATGCTTGGTACTGTGCCTTGCCGGAGTTTCAGCGGGAGCGGCTAGTGTCTTTTGGTTTTGGGACGATTCTAGGGTTGGAGCCCTTTCAGGTTGATCAAGGCCTGATCGTGGCGATCATAGAGAGGTGGAGTGAGAGGCATCAAACGCTTCTCTTCCCAGTTGGTATGTTGCTGCCAACCCTAGAGGATTGGGTCTGCATCACTGGTCTCATTTTGAGTGGGAGCCGATCACAGGGCGGATAGAGGGGCAGTATTCGAAGGTGTGTGAGGAGATTTTAGGTGTCCCTTATAGGTCGAGTGGATCAGGGTCAGGTGTGGTTCGGGTCACTTGGTTCTTCGATACGTTTGTGAGTGGCTTCGGCCCTCCGAGGAGTTATTCGGAGATGAGGGCGCCTTATGAGGCGGTGTGCAGTAGTCAGGAGCCCGTGACTGAGCCAAGGTTAGCTGCAGATAGGGTGCTCCGAGCATTTCTGATGCACTTATTGGGTGCAACACTCTTTTCGTCTTCTACTTGGGGATGCGTCACCGGGTTATTTTTTATGGTTGTCAGGGATCTGGATCGGGTCCATACCTATGCATGGGGTGCAGCAGCGTTGGCGCATCTCTATGAGCAGTTCTAGTGTTGGGGACAAGGCATCGCGTCAATTAGAGGTTTCCTTCCGTTCCTCCAGGTGAGTTTTAGTTTAATTGGTATCATGGTGGTCCTTTAGTTTTGCTAATTTTTGGTCTTAGTGAGTTTGAATGGTCCTTTTATGTGTTATTACTACTTTTTTTTAAAGTTTTGGGCGTATGATCATTTTGCTGGGTTTCGGTGGGGGTTTGATTTCACATTTCCACGGATGCATGTGTGGAGAGAGGTGTTGAAGGGTCGTCGGTGGTCTACGGATCTTCAGATTGCGCGAGGCCTCTTCGAGGATATGCATGCGGGGTAGGTATATATATCATCATATTTTTGTTTGGCTTTGTTTTGCTTTGGGATTCTTAGGCTTTGTTAATGGGTCGATTTGTTCATTTGGATAGGTGATCTGGAGGCCCTACGATGATGAGGAGGATGGGTGAGGCGGTGATTGAGTCTGGCCGGCCCTTCTTCGATGTGGACATATGAGTCCATTATTTTGAGAGGGTGGAGAGGCTCCACACCTCTCGAGTGGCACGACAGTTAGGGCTCGCTTAGGGAGTCCCTCCAGAGGTTAGCCACAGAGTGGCGAAGAGGATGACCGACCCTCCAGGCCAAAATTTTGCGGGGCGGATGGCGCTCCAGATGGCCGATTTTAGAGCTGGGGGACCAGGGTCATGGGGGCATGTGACGATGCAGATGTACGAGAGTATAGGAGGTGGTTCAATGCGTTGGGTGGTGGGTACCTCTTCACGCATCCCTTTCATGGCAGCGACTCTTTCGCGATCGGTGGGCCGAAGTCAACGTCGGCATTGAGGGAGAGGTTGGATGCATTGGAGGAGGGCTATCTCACGGCGAGTGTGCGGGGGGAATTGAATGCTCTCCATAGGGCGATGGAGCAGATGGGGCATGCTCCTTATCCTGATGAGGAGATGTTGCACTCTTTGAACGACTCCGTCGCTAGGGCCAGGGCGGCGGAGGATGAGTTGGGGGCTCTGCTAGCGGAGACCCGAGAGTTCCTGGTGAGTTAGTTTATTGGTTTTATTTGTTCGTGTATTATATTGGCTTATTCTGGTGATGTTCTTGGTATGGTGGTCTTGTTTTATTATGGACAGTCTGAGAGAGAGTCTGAGGTCGCTCGCCAGGCGGCTTTGTTGGCGGTCTATCATCGTCAACAGCAGATCGATTGCGTGGTAGGGCTAGCCTGCGCTTCGAGATTGAGCGATTGGTGAGTATTTTGGATCAGATTGATTAATTTGTTGATGGTTCGAGGCTCCTTGTTAATGTTGGGATGTTGGCGATATTTGCAGGAGGCAGAGCTTGCCGTCGCGGGGGCTTCTTTTCGAGCATTTGATCCTTCTTCAGTGGCCTCCTCTAGTTGGGAGGATCCAGCGATGGCTCGTCTTCGGTCTGAGCTAGAGCATTGGGTAAGTTCCCTCACTCTTTCAGTTTACTTATGTCATTGTGGCAGCTTGTTAAGTGTTATTGTTGTGTTTTCTTAATAGTTTACTTACCATCGTGTTGGCGTCTCAGTGCAAGGTTGCTGAGGACCTCCAGACGAGGGAGGCGACTACTGCCTCTTTACTCCCAGAGAGTCAGGTATAAGTTCTGATTTTTGATGTAATTTTATTTAGGTTGTTTCGTCCTGTTTGTTTGACATATTTTGCGTTGGTTTGCTTGGTTTTTCGTGCAGGCGGTTCCGGATTCTGCTCCCGAGGCTCCCCCTCGGGGGTTCGCTCCTATTCCTATTCGGGTATATTTTAGTTGATATATTTATAGTTTATTAGTCCTCGTAGAATTATCTGATGTATTTATTTGTTCTAGTTGCAGCCGCCTAGATTCGCCATTCCTTCCATGCCGCCTATCAATCCTGTGACCGCCGAGACAGTCGAGCGCCTTCTGAGGGAGAGGGTGGATTTGGTATGGTCTTTTCTTATTCAAAGTTTTTTTTTTCATTCAAATATATATATGTTATCTCTCTTTGACTTGCTATGGTTATGTAGGTTCGTCAGCTTGAGGAGGCGCGGCTAGAGGCGCCGCGAGCGCGTGCCACTCTAGAGGCGAGACGGGTCCTCAGGGAGGTGGAGAGTCGTGAGGATCTGGTGATCGAGATGATGGTCACACAGAAGATTCATGTCGAGGCATTGGAGGCGGCGTGTTGGTCGGCGCAGGCAGAGATGCAGGTGGCCATGGATCAGATGCAGTATCGTTTAGGGATGGAACGAGGGGCGCGTAGATCAGCTAGTCGGCCTGAGGGATCAGAGTTGAGGGCTACGGGGTCTTCGTCCGGGCAGTCTCATCACACATCGCGTGATCGTGTCAGGAGTGATACTCGCGAGGATTCTGTCACTCGTGGGTATCCAGGTGGGTATCCTCCTCATTCTCGGTCGAGGCGGACTATCGGTCGGTGGCGAGGGGACTCTAGTGGGTGGGGTGTCTAGAAGTCAGACTTGACTTCGGCCGGATCATTTTTCGTGAAGGACCGATCTCTGGACCTTCGGTGGCGATCTGGGATAGTGGTGCTCGAGTCAATGACAGCATAGGGAGTAGGTGTGTGCATGTGTATGTTTTGTCCATTATGAGTACGCATTGTATATACAGGGGGGATGTCCCCAGTGACGATTGTAAAGAAAAAAATAGGAAAGAAAATTTTTGACACATATACATTGAGATTTTTGGTTTAGGTGTACCTGATTAGCTACTTTTCTTTTAGTTACCTCTTGCGTCTACTTTTGCTTTTGTTCTGTAAAGGTAACACCATTAGTAATTTTTATTCTCCCCCTTGCTAGTTGTCAAGGGAGTAAGTATCTCAGACCGGAGCCTGATAACAAAGGTAGATATATGCTCTTTTTTTTTTTTTTTGAAAGTAATGCAATAGGGAAAGCAAATAACTATCGTAGCAACAAGAAATAAAAATAAAAATAAAAAATAAAATAAAATGCCCCAGTATAGGGGCGTGATTGTATCGGCAGTACAGTGTCTTCGGTAGCTTTCTTTACACAGTAACTTTGACATTCTTCATCTTTTGGTAGACGAATTAGCAATTTTGATATGATTCTCCTTTTGATCCAAAAAAATGCCCCAACGTATAGATATAATGGAGCTTTTCTAGGCTTTTGATGAGCATTGTGGGTCTATTTGAAGTCGTGGGCATTAGGTGAGTCAGTCTTGAATAGAGCATTCATCAATACTGTCATCAAACTAGGGGGAGGTTTCTTTGATCAGGTCAGTTGCATACAGGGTCTATCTTAGGGTAGTGGTCATCATATCCCATGGTTATTAGGGAAAAGTCTGGTAAGTATAGCAGGTGATTGCATCAGTCGTCATTCATGAGTTTTCGGTTTCATTCCTTGAAATATCCTGCGAGGCTTCCAACTTATCGTTTAAAATATAAAAAGAAGTAGAGAAAGGATAAGGCTCAATGATGTGGGGAGTAGCTGGTACCTAATACTCTGCAAAGGAGATGAGTAGCAGTCTTCTTTTCGAGGGAATGCAGGGTGCCATGATTGAGCTCTCCGTCATATTTCGGTACCATAAAAATCTCACATTCTATGGTTAGCAGGAGTTTGTCCTCATCCGGCCACCTTACGATGACATCTAGTAGTATAGAGATATCAGGGGTGCCCTCGCAGCTTGCTTATACACTTATGGTGAAATTACCAGAGATGTCCTCACGGCCTGCTTATGCTTCCCTGAGCCCATTGACTTGTTCATTCGTCGTAATGCTCTCACTCACCTTTTAATACGTAGGTATATTTTGAAAGCACCCTGCTAGCACAAGAATAATGATTTTTGATTGGACCTAGCATCTTTAGTTTTTTTGCTCTAACGTCTCCTCCAATGGCGGGGGAAGGGGAATGAGGATTAGGTGTTACTTATGCTTTTAAAAGATATCAGGTAGGTCACTAGTCCTTTGGTCAGATTGTCTGAATAAGAATGGTGGGCGATAAATGGGAGGTCTCAAGAATATTCTGGGGATTAAAGGCATACGACCAATGAATGGGTCGTGACGATTACGGGGGTGATAACTATAAGTATTTAACCACGGGATGTGATGATCACAGGGCTAAGAGTAATATTTTCTAAGGTACATGGCGTTCCAAGGGCTAGGGAGTTTTTCCCCCATCTTGGGTCGTCAGTTTGTATGCATTTTCAGGGTATGCAGCCGCTATGACGTAAGGGCCTTCCCAGTTCGGTTTCAGTTTTCCTTTCGGATGGGCATGCTTAGAGGGCATGATTTTCTTCAAGACTAATTCTCCGATATTGAAGGTTCGCTCAAGGACTTTCTTCCCTGGCCACTTTCCTTTGATATACCTGAGCGTGATTAGCTGCCTTTAGACGTGTTTCATGGAGCTGCTCTAGCTGTGTGAGTAGGGCAATCCTCCTCTCGTTCAAGGATAGCTCATCATCGAGTTGAATTCGTAAGGATGGTTCTTGTATCTCATATGGTAAAACGGCCTCCATCTCATAGGTAGGAAGGTAGGGAGTTTGGCCAGTGACCGTACGAATAAAAGTCCGATAGGCACAGAGTGCTTCTGGTAGTCGTTCAGGCCAGTCGGCTTCATTGCTTATTTCTATTGTACGTTTCAAAATTTGAATCAGCGTTTTGTTGGTGGCCTCTGCTTGTCCATTTCCTTGAGGGTAGAACGGTAAGGAGTGGCATAGATCAATGCCAAATTTCTTGCATAACTTCTTTATCTTCTCTGCAATGAACTGCAGTCCGTTGTCGGTAACAAACATCCTGGGTACTCCAAATCTGGTGATGATATTCTAAACGATAAACCTTACGAACATGAAAGTAGTGATTCTGACGTATAATTCAGCTTCTACCTATTTAGTATAGTCTTCGGTTGCTGTAAGTATAAACGCGTGCTTGTGAGTGTTCCCAACTGTGTCTGTGAAAGATTCGATGACGTCAAAGGCCCACATCAAGAACGGCCATGGCGAGGTCATAGTGTTTAGTGCAATTGATGGATCTTTGATGAGTGCGGCGTGTTCTTGGCATTGCTTGCAGAATTGGACGTAGAGGTGGCAGTCTCTTGTCATTATTGTCCAGAAGTAGCTTGTCGTATAATTTGATCGGCGAGTCTTTGTCTATCGGCGTAGGCACGTGCTTCTCGGATGATGTATTGTCCTTCGACGATTGTAATGCATCGTAGCAGTACTCCTTTAGTGAAAGCTTTTTTGTATAGTGTTTCACCAAGTATGCATAATCTGACGCATCGGTTCCTTATAGTCTTCCGTTCGATCTTTGTAGCATAGGGAGGAATGTGCTGATGTTTGAGAAAGTTCCAAATGTTGAAATACCATGGCTGCCCGTCGTCAGTTGGTGATCTTTTAAATCTGAACATAGCGACTTAGGATCCTGACTTGTCATGCTTTTCCGGAGTAATTGCTTCCTTTGATGTCGTGCTCGTGGGAAGGATTGATAATTCTCTTGACGGTCCATACCACCTCGTGGGCGGGTACTGTTAATTTTTCTATGACGAAGGTCTTGGTAGTTTGTCCAAGGGGTATCTGAATGACCGACACTAGTGTAGCTAAGGAGTCTGTAAGCTCGTTTTCTAATCTAGGGCTGTGCGTAAAAGAGATTCTTTCTAAATATTGAACGGTTTCTAAATATACCATTAGTCTCATTTCCTTAGTTTTCCATTTCCCTATGACTTGTGAGATTACTAGCTTAGAATCACCGATGGTTTTCAACTGTCTAATGCCTAATTGTAATGATGCTCGTAGTCCAGCTATGAAGGCTTCGTATTTCACGATGTTAAAAGTCTAATTGAAAAGCTTTAGGTATGACAACTCCTTCTGGACTCAGGAGGACTATCCTGATGCCTTTTCCTTTATGATTTAGAGCGCCGTCAAAATAAAGGGTCCATGAAGTCTTATCGGGCTCTTTGTTGTGGATTGTAAGTAGGTCTTCGTTGGGGAAGTCTGCGTGTATGGATTCATCACTCGGGAAGGGGAGATCTGCGAGATAATCGGCAATTTCTTGCCCCTTGATCAACTTCTGCGTGTCGTAGGTGATATCAAACTCTTGTAATAGCATATGCCAACGAGCGATCTTTTTAGATGTTGTGGGCTTTTCGAATACATACTTCAGAGGGTCCATTTGGGCTAGTACTAATATCTTATGTGCTCCGAAGTGATGTCGCAACTTGGTCGAAGCCCATACCAGTGTGAGGCAGGTCTTTTCCATGGGAGTATATTTTCGTTCGTATTCGACCATCATCCTACTAAGGTAATAGATAGCCTTCTCCTTCTTACCGTCTTCTTCATATTATCCTAGAATTACTCCCATTGCTTTATCATTTGCTGAGAGGTAAAGGATTAGGAGTCTTCTAGGAACTGGGGGCGATAGTATTGGCGGGTTGAGGAGGTACCTTTTAATATTATCAAAGGCTTGTTGGCACAGGTCATCCCACTTATACTTGATTCCTCCTTTAAGTAGTCTGTAGAAAGGATCACATCTGTCTGAATGTTGGGAGATGAATCTCCTGATGAATTGCAATCTTCCTATTAGGCCTCGTAATTCTTTGATATCACAGGGAGGTGGCATCTCAAGGATGGCTATAACTTTAGAAGGGTCGACTTCAATCCCTCGCTTGCTAACTATAAAATCGAGTAACTTTCTGGAAGTGACTCTGAAGGCACATTTCTTTGGGTTCATTTCAGCTGATATTTCTTAGCTCTTTGTAGTACTAGTCGGAGTGCTTCAACATGTCCTGCCCGCATTTGGGACTTCACTAATATGTCATCGACATAGACTTCTACACATTTATGCATCATATCGTGAAAAATGGCCATCATGGCATGTTGATACATGGCTCCTGCATTCTTGAGCCCAAAAGGCATGACGACGTACCAATAAGTTCCCCAGGGTGTGGTGAAAGAAGTATTCTCTTGGTGGGACTCAGCTAATTTGATTTGATTATATCCTGAGAAACCGTCTATAAAGGATAGCATCTCATACCCAGCAGTGTTGTCGACTAGAGTGTCAATGTGTGGAAGTGGGAAGTCATCTTTTGGGCATGCCTGATTGAGGTTTTGAAAGTCAATGCAAATCCGTACTCTGCTATCCTTCTTAGCGACAGGTACTATATTGGCGACCCATTTAGGGTAGAGGATGACACAGATGAATTTAGCTTTGTGTAACTTGTCAACTTCCTCTTTGACTTGAAGGACTGTTTGTGAGTGCATCCTACGGAGTTTTTGCTTTACGGGTTTCACGTCGGGTTCCAAGATGAGCCGATGCTCTACCAAGCTAAGGTTTAAACCAGGCATATCTTCATAGGACCATGCGAAAGAGTCAAGGTGTTCTTACAAGACTTGCACAAATGTTGGCATTCTTTAGAGTTAAGCATTACGCTAACTAGCAATTTCTTTGGTTTCTCTTCAGTGCCAAAGTTAATTTCTTCTGTCGGTTCCACGGCAGCTTGAGTTTGCTCTTTGAAATACTTGATAACCCGTTGGAAATCCTGCGCCCCTTCGGTGGTTGGTGTTCCTTCCTCCTCATCTGTAAGCATGTATACTGTGAAATTACTATACTAGAGATTCGATTTTGTGAGCAATAACCCTTCATCGACACAATTTATGATCGAGAGATCTTTGGTAAGGTGAAGGTCAAGGCTATTGATTATTCTCTCAAAGTCATGAAGTATCTCGTCAGGTATGCTCACCGGCTTGTTGTTTAGCCAGGATGCTTTACGTCTTACTGCTGGAGATGGGATAATAGTCTCAGGAGAAAAGTCTCCTTGTTGATCGTATGATGAATTCGGGACGAAGGGTTGCCTTTCTTTTTTAATATTTTCTAATTTTTTTGGGTTTTGTATTTTTAACTTTTTAGGGCTTTCTACTTTTTCTATTTTTTGAATATTTGATAGTAGATATGGTACAGAGGCGCCGGGAGAGTTGCTTCCTCTAATTGAGGGAGCGAGACAGCTGCTGGAGCCATTCGAGAGATTTTTTGAGAGATGTAGACTTATTCTGAATTTGGCATTATTTTTTTTGGAGTCCTCATCTAATGAGATCTTTTGAATAAATGACATGGGTGACAGGGGTATCGTAGTTTGGATTCCCTCTATCACATTGATTGCCTCTTCCTCAAAGAATCTCTAGAGATCGTAATCGATTGAACTATCATCCTCAAAGATATGATATAGTTGTTCTTCCCGTGAAAGGGAGTCTCCTAAGGGATCCCCAGAGGGAGGGAGCTCTTTCTCTTGATCTTCATAATATGTCGGGATGAGTACTCATGCTCGGCAACGAGGCTGATAATGGTAAGATATGCAAGGAGATTTCCAAGGGCATTCTCATCCTTCAAATTTAGAATCGATGATAATATCGAATTCACTTTCTTGATCTGATAAGGCTTGAAGTCCTAGGTTAGCTTGTTCTGCTAATTCGAGTGCGGGGAGGTCCATCCAGTAGTCCTCGTCATCACTTGGCGGAGGTCGCCACTCTTTCTCGAGCGATTTCCAAAATATTTGGAGTTGCGATGTATCTGGGGATGAAGGAGAGTCTAATTCAAACTCCTCTTTAAACCCCAAGAGTGCGACGTGGGTATTTCCTCCTCGGTCAGTCAACTGGCTATCAGAATTCTCTTCTTCTTGAATCGATAGCAGAGCCGGTGAGTTGTTACTTGTTTCCATCGTTACAGGGTCGGAGTTGTTCACTTCTGTCATCGCAGAATATTGGATCCCACTAGTGAATTGCTCTAATATGTGAGTGCATGCCTCGTAACGGGGTTGATATGGGTGAGAGATACAAGGTGAGTCCCACGGGCATTCCCATCCTTTAAGGCCAAGGCAGAGGCTGATGCTATAAGAGTTAAACTCCGCTTGTGAGGCATCCTCTTCTTCCCACATTGAGTATAAATGTTCTTTATCTCCTTGCAAGGTAGCTATATGGAAGTCCTCATCATCAGTGGATTCCCAATCTTTTACTTGTGGGTAGGGCTCGGGAGGTTCTTCCATCCTCTCCTCTATGGCCTCTTTGAGATCAAACAAGGGTTTGACTCCTTCAAGGAGTTTATTAATGTCGTCATTCAGGATCGTCAAATCATTGAACGCTTTAGCCATTTTTTCAATTTCTGCTTCTTGGAATTTAGTGAAGGATATCTCCTTCTGCCTAGGTACATTGGCTTTCTCAGCGGTCCTGTAGACGAAGTGATCATATAGACCATTTTGGTGAGGTAGGGAACAAGTCGGCTCGTGAGCTATCCGATTGATAACCTAGCCCTATATGCTTGCGTGTTTTCATTGGGACGATAGGTCCTACATGACCTTGCTTATTCTTTTCGAGTTCGGTGTGAGGAATGTATCCAAGTTGGTACATAAGATCCCACCCCTTTGTTGCGGTGGGATTGATGTTATAAAGCTTGGTGAGGTCTGGACCGTCCTCTCTCCTCAACTCTTGTCGACACGTCAGGAGAGAACTAGGATGAGTAGGGGGCGAACTTTTGCTATGGTTGTCTCATCCGAGATTCGAGTCTTTTGAATGAGATTGTACATGCTAGCGAAATCAGAAACATGGAAAGTGACGTCCTTTATCACAGGTCTGAGGCGAACCTGGAGCTTAATAGTCCCTTTAACAAAACGACGTGAGCCTTCATAAGCTATGAGTGACGGGGCCGAGGGTCTGACATCTTGTTTCGTATATTCGAGCTTCTTTAACATCGTGAGTGGGCAAATATTGAGTCCTGCTCTGGTATCCACTAACACATGAGGTACCGAGAATCCTCTAATGATGACTGTGAGATATATAGGAGCGGCACTCCCACGGAGTGACTCCTTGGGCATATCTGCATCGGTGAACGTGAGTGTTGGAGGTTGCGCCATGACCAAGGCAATTTGATGAAGCTCATCTAGGGTTGTGTCCTCGTCTACTTGTGTGTCCTCAAGTGTCCTTACCAACAATCGGTGATGATCAGAGGATTTCTTGATGACCTCTAATATAGATATTTGAGCTGGGATCTTTTGAAGGTGCCGTAGCAAGTCATATTTTTGCCCTGAATCGAGTGTAATCTCTTTGCCTGGCTGATGCGCTTTAGGTGCGGGTGGTTGATGTGGTTGAGGTGTGGGAATTGGCGGAGGAATGATGTTCGGTGGGGGCGGCAAGTGAACCTCTTTTTCTCTTGCGTTCTCATCTAGTTGTGGCACATTTGTGAAATCCTTATTTCGAGGGAAAGGAGGAGGTGGGTAATTGGTTTCGGATTTGAGAATTGGGCAAGTCGGCTGTTGACTGAACCTAGTGTGGCTTGGCGTCGATGTATTTGCAAAGCGAGTAAAATTAGAGGTCGAAGTGTGGGCTTGCACGACGCCGTTCCATGGTGGGAGGTACTGCGCGTAATCATCTTCTTCTAAGAAAGCTGAGACTAGAGTCAAAACGTTTTTCTCGCTCGTCTTCCTTTATGTTTAGTGAGCACTCAGTCTTTGCTTCATTTTCTAGGTTCGGAGTCTTCTGAGTGACACTTTCTACCCACGCGATAACTTGGTTCAGGATTTGGAGGGGTCAAAGGTTCTGGTGGGGGACGATGGAGGAATGGTCTCTTGGCCCTAAAGGAGTGGACTCGTATCTGGGTAAATTTTGGATAAGGCGGCGGGTTTGGCGGAGCGATGTGAGTGATCAAGGTCGAGGGATGTGGGGGTGAAAAGACTCTCACAGGGGTAGCAGAAATGTCGGAGGGTTGGATGCGAGTGATTAAAGTAGAGGGTTGGAAAGAAGGTTGGTTGGAGAGATCCATAGTGGTGACATGAGCCGATGCCCCCTAGTTGTGATTAGGCATGGGGTCGCTTATGATCCCCATATTTTGTTGGTTTGTTGTCGCTAGGGTTATGATTCCTCAACGCTTCCCAATCAATTTGATTCCGATCGCTCATGTCATAGATCACGTCTCGGAGGACCTAACAATCCTCTAAGTTGTGTCCAGCATATTGATGGAATGCACACTATTTGCTATAGTCTAGATTCACAGGCCATGGTCAAGGTTTTTCTGGTGGGAATCAGATGAGATTTTGAGTGTTAAGAAATCAAAAGATATTGGGGATTGTATCAGGTAGAGGGTGATAATGTTCTCACCTCGGTTGGTAGGGGCCTCTAGTTGGATTAAAGTTTTGCGGTGGAGGGACATTATTATAATTCAGCACGTGGGCCGGTCGGTTCTGTGTTGCGTTTTGGTTCTGATAGGTGTTGGGATATTGATTTCTATTTTGGTATTGGCCTTGACCCTGGTTTTGGCCTTGGTTCTGGTTTACTTATCTGGATTGATTAGCGCCATAATTCTTGTTGATATACCATAGTTGATTTTGATTTTGTTCGAAGTTGTGCGGTTGGAAACTATCGTTATTAGAATTTTGTCCTTGGTTGAAAACGGTGTTGACATGTTCAGTTCCTAAGGCTTTGTTATTATTTTTTGACTTTGACTCGCTAGAGGAGCCTATTTTGGACGTAACGATAGATAGGGCAAGGTCTCCGCCTTTAATGTGTCGTGCTAGTCAGGATGCCCGGGAGTGAAGTACAGCGAAGTCGGGGTAATCGCTTATGACAAGTGCGCTCTTTAACGGTTCCCTAGTATTGTCGATGATAATAGTCCCTCTCTTTCATTGAAGTGCCGGTCCTCACAGCAAGTTTTCTCCATCGAGCAATGAAGTCAATAAACTCTTCATCAGGTCCTTGCCTGGCGGCCATCAGGTCACTGAGGCTGACTGTCTCTTGGATCAAGTATTTGTATTAATCTAAGAATTGGTCGACTAAATCGTCAAAGGTTTCGATCTTATTGAGCAAGAGTCTTGCGAGCCAGTCTAGAGCTTTCCCTTCTAATGAATGTTTGAAGTAGTGGATGAGAAGTCCTTGGTTGTTACGTATGAGCCGACAGTCATTGCAAAAGAGTGCTAGGTGATGGTTCAGATTTCTCGTGCTATTATATTTGGTAAATTTTGGAGGTTTGAATCCTATAAGTAGGTTAAATTCGACATCCCTACAAAATTTATTGAACCCGAATGAATGATCAGGGCGCTCCCTCTTGGCCATGTACTCGTCAAGCATTTTAGGGAGATCTTCGATCTTAATGGTATTGTCCTTTGGCACGAGCCGCAAGCTAGACCTATCCAGTGCGTCGTCATTAAAGAGTGTGTGAGCATGCCGCCTCAATGATGCGGCGCGAGCTGACACCATAATCGGGGTAGGCGATGGTCTTTCTTGTTGCTCTTGCTCTTCCAAATTTTGTTGTCCCCTACTAGTTTCGTATGCAACGGCCAATTCTCGAAGCAACTCTTCGGAGTCATCACCTCCTCTTTGTATTCTTTGGATGCTAAGTTCCACGGTTTGTTGAGAGCTGAGGTTTTGTCCAGAACTATTATTTCTCCCGCTATGATTATTAATGGCGTGCGGTGTAGAGAAGGGGTTCTCTTGTTCACCAACCATGTTAACTTCGGGTTGCCGTAGGCTAAAAGTATAAGACAGTTCTTCCTCGTATGTGGGGTTGTCATGAAGTCTCCACAATGGAGGGTCTCCTAAACTTACTCTATGTATGCTAGACATCTCAAGTCTTTGACGAAGACTCATATATCTAAAAAGGAATCTAAACGACACGACGGGAAAGGAAATAAGGAAATAAAATAAAACTAACTGTCTAAGAAAAGTTTGCAAAAGGGTCTCATTGCGATCGCTAGTCTGTTGGTGCGCACTTTTTCTGGGTTCCTCTTGGCTCCCGTTGAATTAGTGGCTCCAATTATGTCCAGGTGAACTCTAGCGATGCGGTATTTGGAATGACAAAAATAAATAAAAAGGGGGGATTTTTCTAGGAAGGTTCCTAGTTTGATTGAGATCGCTAGCTGCAGATATTTAACGACGCTGCAACACATGAGTGATCACGCTGTGAAGTGGGTGTGGGTTACTTCTATACTGAATCGTCCGCCTGCGAACGCCAGCAGCAGTGTTTCTCTTTAGCTTAGTTAGTTTAATTTTCCTCGTAATTATAATTCCGATCAGTTTAGATCTGTCAATTCTATTATGATTATACCCTGGTTGTGTGGACTTATTAAGGTGAGTTATTTTAGTATTCTGATGCTGTCAAGAGTACAATGAGTATCAAGGTTCTGGTATTACTAAAAGTCCAATCGGTTTCAGTCTCCTATTGGTACTAGGAGTGCATATGTATCAGTTCTAATAATGTTCTGATTAAATAAATCATGCCAATTGCACCGGGATTCTAACTAAAACAGGTATACGAATTGTACTGCAATTTTATTCAAAGCAATTGTAATAATTCTATCGTAATTCTAATTGAAATACAAAGACTGATTTTTCTATGAGTCTAATTAAACCAAGAGATTTAATTTTCTATTCAAATATCAATGGAAATAAAAAGACTAATTTATCTACGACCCTAATTATCGTAAGAATTAAGTATGAAAAATATAACTAATCATGCATAAACTGAACTTCCTAAAATTCTGATTTGGAATAATCAATTAACTAAACTAATGGAAAGGAAATTTTGATTTAAACATTCTAATGATTATATCAAGGCCTAATTAGTACGAATAATCAATTATGTCTAGATATAAACTAATTAAAGTAATTTATTAATTCTAAAAATTCTAAAAAAAGGGGTTTGGGCTCGCTATGCTAAGGAGGATTGGCCTCGTTCCCGAGTACCCTCTGTAAGCTCCCTTGGGCAAATCGGGTGGCTGAGATTAAAGAGAAAAAATTAAATTTTGGATGGTAAAGTAATATTTTTAAGCTTTTCAGAGTTGATTTCGAAACAATAGGGACAAATTGAATTATAAACTAGAAATATGAAAACTAAGATTAATATTTTTTAGATTTTTGAAGGTATTAAACTAAGAAATTGAAATAAAAAAAAAAACTTTTAGGACTGAATTCGGGTCTGAAATCAGAAAAGCATACCGTATGATTAAAGACTGGTTCTGAACTCTAAGGGTTAGAACCAGAAATTAATGATAGGACTGTAAATTATGATTTTAGAGTAGAATTCGGTCTTAAGGGTCGGTATATCAGACTGACGAATCAAGGACTGGTTCCAAAAGCACGGAATTAGAACTAGAAATAGAATATTCGGTCCGGAAAGGGTGCTAGGATCTAAGACTGAAAATAAAATTAAAAATTAATAGATCTAAAGATTATAAGCTACGGTCGGAAACTAAAATATTAAATCCTTACCTAAGGGGGGTTGGGGCTACGAAGAGAATCC
Organism: Chloranthus sessilifolius; assembly: GCA_021018995.1. Lineage (NCBI taxonomy): Eukaryota > Viridiplantae > Streptophyta > Magnoliopsida > Chloranthales > Chloranthaceae > Chloranthus > Chloranthus sessilifolius. The sequence goes on from CM037586.1 coordinate 125,142,412, forward strand.
TCAGAAGTTCAAGCGTTTGAGTGTCGAAATCATGGTTGGGTTCTGTGGGTTGCTTGGAGTTCTCTAGTTTCAAAATTTACCGTCTCCTCTCTCAAAATTTGCAGCCCCCTTTCTCTCTTCGAGAAAAAAAAAGCTTTTATAGGTTTTCCTTCAATTACGCGCCTGTTTACGGGCGTTTAATTGGATTGCGCATCTGGATTCTAGCGCTTAATTGCTTTGAGTCGTTCACCGACTCAGTGAGCGACCGGCTGACTTGCTCAGCGAGTCTCCTAGTCCTAACAAATTAGGGCTAATTGCGCGCATGTTATCATGCGCTCAATCTGATTAAGTGTTTAACCTGAAGCGTTTAATCAAGGAAACATAGGGGTCAAGAGTAGTAAGACTAGGTCGGGCGTAGGCCAATTGCGCACTAGTGGTGAAGCGCTCAATCTGATCACTCGTCTTGTTTCAGGCGCGTAATCGAGTCTCGAATCGGTATGAGAAAAGAAGTTTAGTCTGAAAGGTGGAATAATCGCGCGCTTGTGGTTTTACGTGTGATCTAATTACGCGCGAGGTTTTACACGTATAATTTGGGGTTGTCCAGGTATGGTCTCTAGAATGAAATGTAAGACTATTGTTTCAGTCTGCATTTTGGCTATATATTATTATTTCAGTATATAGTCTCTCTACGCTGGGATCTGAGCCACAGAGCTATTGTTTCAGCCTGTGTTCAGCTATGTACTATTGCATGGTCCCACATCGTAGGTTAAAAGGGTCAAAGGTTGACTAAATAAGTTTGTATACTCCGAGAAGGCAAAATGGCGGTGTCTACAGACTCAATATATGGTTGAAAATAGTACGCAATAGTCATGTTATTAGCTATAAAGTAACCTCACAGTTATACATCTGTTCAAGTATTTCATTATGAATTTCGTATCCGTATGTTAATTTATCTGTGTACGAGATTTATTTTCAACCACAGAAAGTTATGATTGCAAAGGAAATATTTGATTTGTACAAAACCAACAAAGAAACGTTAAATGGGTATGTTGATAAATTTGAAACTATCAGCTTGATTATGATTTAGTCGATAGTTGTTAGATTTGGATACTTGCGGAGCATGTGGATTATCTCTTACGGTGGTTTTAACCACCTTATAGGTAAAGGGAAGAGAAAGGGGGAAGAACTGTAGACGGAGTTCTTGGCAGTGCTAGCTGGTGAAGACTTCTGTAAGATTCTATATTTTGTCAGATTATTTGTGTATAGGGTATGTTCATAGTGTGTGTCATATAGTAGTGTCAAACTTTTTGTATATTGTCGGTTGGACCTTGTTGTAAAGAGAGAAGTTGTGATGTTAAATATAGTGAATGGTTTTGACCAGTTCTTGAGAATGAAAGAAAAAGTTTTTGTTGTGTTTTATGAAGTTTGGTTTGAGGGATATCGGTATTATATCCCTTATTAGAAAAATTTTATTTTAGGTTTTTCTTAGTTTCTTCTGATCTGTCTGGGTCGCGACTCGAGATCCAGGTGCGTGGATTTGGGATCGTGACAGAGTGGTATCAAAGCTAGAAAAATGTTGTTGTGTATATGACACGACTGTTGTCGTTCTAGGAGTATAGTTAAGAAGTTGGAGAGTCGTTTAAGGACCTTTTGTAGGATTGTAATGATTAAACTCTTTGTCCATTACCCATGTAGGGTGATATGTCGAAACGAAGCGACAAAGGAAAATGCAAAGCTCATGATATAGTTAACGACGAAACTCTACAGTCATTTGCTAGTGGAGTTCAGAAGAGAAAAAGATCAAAGGGTAAGGAAAGTGAGATGAAGCCATCCTTCAAAGAGTTCGACGAATATATACGACGCCAAGTACATAATAGTTTGGCAGTTCCTGCTGTAGGGTCGACTCCTCATGATACCTTTAGTTTGGAAAAGTTTTGAAAGCTTGGGACACCGACTTTTCCGGGTGGTTCGAGTCCTATTGAAGTGGAGGACTGGCTGATGGAAGTGGAGAAAATATTAGATGGTATGGACTGTCCTGGGGAACAGAAGGTCGGGTTAACTGCATTTATCTTACAAGGTGAAGCTGACATGTGGTAAAAAATGATAAAATGGGCATGCATGCAACCTGGAGAGAAGGTTTCTTGGGAAAGGTTTGTTGAATTGTTTTACGAGAAATATTTTCCTGAGCATATGTGTAACCAGAAGTAGGTCGAGTTTGCTGAACTATATTAGGGCACTAGATCAGTGGCTCAGTATGAAGCAACGTTTACAGAATTGAAAAGATTCATCACGCAACCCATGGAGGAGGCTGCTAGAGCGAAGAAATTTGCTCGGGAATTAAGGCCATCAATACGAGAGTAGTTATCCGCATTAAAACTGAGGACGTTTGTGGATGTTGTTAGGGGGCTTTGTTCATTGAAGACGATGATGCAGATATACAACGAATCCGAGAGCTGAAAGGGAAGTCTAAATTAGCATTTATGGACTGGCAAAAGGGTAAACAATAATGGAGAGAAGAAAAGAAGCCATGTTTTGAGGCTCGTTGCTAGATGGTACCTCCTGTGTAATTACCATCAGTTTGTGTAAGTGTGGAAAACCTTATGGGAATCAACCCTGTAGATGTGACACTGGGGCATGTTTTCGATGTGATCAGTTTGGGCATCAGATTAGGGAGTGTCCCTTACCTCCCAGGCCGCAACATCCACCACAACAACGTAGAGAAGAAGACAAAGATCAAAAATTGAACATATCGGGACGGGTGTTTGCTATCACGAAATAGGATGCAAGGGCTTCAAATTCCGTGGTGGAAGGTAATTTAACTATTTATTAACATGTGGTAAAAAATTTAATTGATCCTGGATCCACTCATTTATTTGTATTTGCAAGCTTTGCATGTCACTTAGAAGTCGAACCCTTTGAATTAGACTATGTCTTGCACGTAGCCACACCTCTGAGTAAATCATTGATCACATGTACAGTGTATAAGTCTTGTGTTATTTGCATTAGCGGTCATGCGTTAGTAGTTGATTTGGTCTTATTAGAAATGACAGATTTTGATGTGTTGTTGGGCATGGACTGGCTCTATGCTTATCATGCTACTGTTGACTATTTTGAGAAGCTTGTCACTTTTCGTATTCCAGGTCTGTGTGAATTTCATTTTTGAGGTATAGAAAATTCGTCTAGTTTGATTTCTTTTATAAAAGCAAATTGTCTGTTAAAAAAAGGGTGTCAAGGCTATTTAGCCTACATTATTGATGAGCAAAAGAATAAGTTAAGGGTTGAGAATATTCCAATAGTTAGGGAATTTGCCGATGTGTTTCCAGATGAGTTGCTTGGTTTACCTCCACAGCGAGAAATTGATTTTACTATAGATCCGACTCCGGGGATTGCTCCAATTTCGAAGGTACTGTATAGAATGGCACCTGCTGAACTCAAGGAGCTTAAGGTGAAATTAAAAGAATTGCTGAAAAAAGGTTTCATTAGGCCAAGTGTAACCCCATGGGGTGCTCCAGTGCTGTTTGTGAAAAAGAAAGATGGGTCTCTGAGGTTGTGTATAGATTATATGCAGTTGAATCAGGCTATAGTTAAAAATAAGTATCCTCTCCTTAGAATTGATGATTTGTTTGACTAACTACAAAATGTGTATGTATTTTCAAAAATTGATCTGAGATCGAGGTATCATCAGTTGAGAATTCAGAATGAAGATATTCTTATCACTGCTTTCTGTACTCGTTACGATCACTACAAGTTCGTAGTAATGTCATTTGGATTGACCAATGCACCTGCCGCATTCATGAACCTTATGAATCAAATTTTTAAACCATTTCTGGACCAGTTTATTGTTGCTTTCATAGATGACATCTTTGTTTATTTTCCGTCCCATGTTGTTCATGAATAACATCTGAGATTAACCTTATAAGTGTTGCAGGAAAATAAATTATTTGATAAATTGGGTAAATGTGAGTTCTGGCTTGAGAAAGTTACTTTCTTAGGCCATGTGATATCAAAAGAGAGTGTAGTTGTTGATCCCTCTAAAGTTGAAACAGTAAGGAATTGGCACAGACCAAGTTCAGTAACAGAAATCAGGAGTTTCTTGGGATTAGCAGGATACTATAGACAATTTGTTGAGGTCTTTTCTAGTATTGTAGCTCCTTTAACTCAATTGACTTAGAAAAATATAAAATTTGTTTGGAGCGATCGATGTGAAGCAAGTTTTCAGGAGATGAAGAATAAATTGACATATGAGCTAGTGTTGATCATGCCTTCGGGGAGCGAGGGATTCATTATCTGTAGTGATGCATCTCGAATTGGGTTAGGGTGTGCATTAATGCAGTTTCGTAATGTTGTCGCTTATGCTTCCAGACAACTCAAGGTTCATGAGTAGAATTATCCGACACATGATCTAGAATTGGCTGCAATAGTGTTTGCCTTAAAAATTTGGAAGCATTATTTTTATGGGGCTCAATTTGAAGTTTATACTGATCATCAAAGCCTGAAATATTTGTTTGACCAAAAAGAGTTGAATATGCGACAACGAAGATGGATTGAATTTATGAAAGATTATCATTTTTCAATCAATTTTTATTCTGGAAAAGTCAATGTTGTAGCAGATGCTTTGAGTCGAAAATCTTTTAGAGTGATTGCTTGACTAATGATTGCTGAATGGCGAATGTTAAAGAAATTAACAGATTGGAACGCTAGAATTCAAATTGATAAGTCTATAATTAAATTTGCAAATCTGACTGTTCAACCTACCATTCTTCAAAAAATTAAGAGGCTTAACAGAAAGATCATCAACTGAAGGCTATAAGGGAAGATGTGATTGCAGGATTTAAGTTAGATTTTAAAATCCATGAGGATGGTAGTTTGAAAATCAATGGTAGATTGTGTGTACCTGACATTCCTGAAGTGAAGAAATAGATCTTGGACGAAGCCCATCGGTCTAAGTACACAGTTCATCCGGGTATAATGAAAATGTATTAAAATTTAAAGAGAAATTTCTGGTGGCACAATATGAGAAGAGAAATTTCTCAGTATATTTCTAAATGTTTGATTTGTTAGCAGATTAAGACAACACCAGAAACCTGCAGGCAAATTACAACCCTTAGATATTCCGAAATGAAAGTGGGATAATATTGTTATGGATTTTATTATGGGGCTTCTGTGAACCAAGAGTAATCATGATACTATTTGGGTTGTAGTCGATAGATTAACGAAGTCTGCTTATTTCTTAGCCATCAGGAAGAATGACCCATTGACCAAATTGGCCCAATTGTTTGTCAATGAAATTGTAAGGTTACATGGGACCCCGAAATCAATTGTATTGGATAGAGACTTGCGTTTCACATAAGAATACTGGAATATTTTGATGAAGGCTTTGGGATTGATCTTAAAGTTTAGTACAACTTATCACCCATAAACGGATGGGCAGTCGGAAAGAGTAATACAGATCTTAGAAGATATGTTACGGGCCCGTGTGATGGAATTTAAAGGAAGTTGGGATCAATTCTTGCCTTTAATTGAATTTGCATATAATAATAGCTATCAGGCCAGTATTCAAATGGCACCGTATGAAGCTCTGTGTGATCGACCTTGTCGTTCACCTCTTTGTTGCGACGAGGATGGTGAAAGAAAGCTGTTAGGCCCGAAATTGGTGTAAGAAACGGCAGAAAAGATTAAACTCATTAGAAATTGACTTCAGACAACTCATTGCAGACAAAAAAGTTACTCAGATGTCACAAGGAGAGATTTGAAATTTGAGAAGGGTGATCATGTATTTTTGAAGGTATCTCTAGCTAAAGGTATGATGCGATTTGGAAAGAAAGGTAAACTTACTCCAAGGTTTATCGATCCTTTTAAGATTCTAAATCGAATTGGTGAAGTGGCTTATAGATTAGTTTTGCCTCCGCATATGTCAGCCATCTATAACGTATTCCATGTGTCCATGTTACGAAAGTATGTTTGAGATCTTGCTCATATATTAGAGTACGAACCGATACTAATTTGCGAGGACTTATCTTATATTGAACAACCTATCCAAATTGTAGATAAGAAAAAACAAGTACTTCGCAATAAGAAGATTTCACTGGTCAAGATTTAATAGCAAAATCATTTTGAAAGAGAAGCAACGTGAGAGCGGGAAGAAGTTAGAGAGAAGTATCATCAATTGTTTAATGATCTCATCAATTTCGGGGACAAAATTTCTTAAGGAGGGGAGGATGTAAGGACCCGATCTGAAACCAGGTAAGATATTTCATTTTTGTTATTTTTTTAATGCCTTTAGGGTGTTGCATTTATTTATAAAAAAGGCATACTAGTAATTTAATGATTAAGAGGGCTATTGGGTATTAGTCAGGTTTTAAGGGGCATATTTGACCTTGTGTTAATGAATAGAATATACTATATAATATAATTTAATTATATAAGAGATATATAATAGATAATTGAATAGATAAGATATATATATATATATATATATATATATCAAACTAAGGTGTACTAGCTATACATGGGATAGGAACTTTCCTTTTCCCTTATCCTTAACCACTGCCTCTTAAGTTTTGGTGGGTCGTGGGCTTGTATTAGCTAAGAGCTAAGAAAGACAAAATGAAAGAAGAAGAAAGAGAGAGAGTAAGCTTGAGAACACAAAATGAAAAGAGAGAAAAAGAGAGGGAGACCGAGAGAGATGGGATCGTGCGAGAGAGGTGGAGCGAGAGGTTGAGAGAGAAATTGTTAGAGAGAGAAAGAGATCTAGAGAGAGAGAGAGAGTTAGAAGACGAAGCAGAAGAGGAGTTGAAGAGGGAAAAGGGCTTTTATTTTAGGGATTGAAACCCTAAATCTGACTCTTGAGGCAAGTATTTTTATCTAATACTTGTTGATTAATCCGAACCTGATTATGTAATCGATTTATTGTTTTGCATGAATCTGAAATTTAGATTTTTATATGGCCTATCTCTAAAATCATGTTCGCTATCTAAAATTCATTTTTATATGCATGAAATCAATTTAGATATATGTTAATTGAAGAGTAATCATTAACATTAGAAGGTAATAAATATTTGGGATCAATCAGATACCACATAGAGAACACCGCCATGAAATTTTAGGGGTTATCGAGTTTGAGAGGTGATGATAAATCTCGATTAAATTATTAAAAAGATCACGGAAAGTCAGATTTTTTTTTGTAGTTAAGGATTATAGTTGGGTAAAGGCATTCTTCTAACAAAAGATTTAAAATTTTCTCTAAGAACGCCTTTTGAGGATTAAGAGGTTGAAAGGAGAAGTAATCAGTGAAGACTAGATGTTAAGAATTTAACTATCCAAATGTTCTTAAGAATTAAGACAATAAAATATATCAGTTGAAAATTGATGACTACAAATTTAAAATCTAGTGTTCAAGGTTATATTAGAAATTATTTCACTAATTGGATCAAGTGAATATTCAACAAAAGTTCAACATACCACAGATTCGGGAGATTTGTAACATCAGATCATATTTGTTTTTATAAATTGATGAAATAGAGTCGAAATCTATTATAAGGAGTGGAGGATCCTATTCCTATGATATCAAATATTATGTGGTCGTTACATTCTCCCCTCATAAATTTTTGTCCTAAAAAATTATGCATTGATTAAAAACTATAAATGTTGCAAATATAAATGTTTTGCAGAGGATTCGAGATTAACAAAGAAACAATGACTTTAGTTTTTAATTAATGCATAATTTTTTAGGACAAAATTTTATGAGGGGAGAATGTAATGACCTGATTTTTTTTTTTTCTAGTGTTGAATCATTGACTTTTGATGAAAAATTAAGATTATGGAGTACCCAGAGCTCATCACTGCAGGTACGTAATTTTCGAGGACAAAAATTTTATAAGGGGGCGAGAATGTAATAAACCGACTCATTTTAATCTTTTTAATGGTGTTAGATGATATTTTGTAATGTGCACGGTGTTAGCGCTCCACTCCGAAACCCACCCTATTTTTAAAAAATCCTATTTAATTTACGTAACACTCTTTTTACCTTTTCTTTTTTTAGAAAACCTAGTCATCTCTTATCTCTTCCTCTTTTAAGAAACTCTAGCCGTCACTACCTCTCTCTTTCAACTCTCTTTCCTCAAATCTCCCGCTCAACTATCGCACCTCTTTCTAGTGACAAGATCGAAGAAGAAGAAAGCTTGGACGAACCGACGCTTTGGACATCAATCTCTTCAATCCGAATTGTCGTAAATCAATCATTCACGCTTCAATAGGTGGGTATCCATCAATCCCCTTTGTACTTCTCAAATCCTATAACGTAGGGTGCGTTTGATTACGCATCGATGGGTTTAAAAATTTATTTAAACCTTAATATCCCTTAATTCTGATAGACCTGCATATTTAATATTATGTTTTTCTTTTAAATCTGTATATTTCTATATTTGTAAGTTTTTTTTTTATTTTTTATTTTCTTTTGGCTCTACCCTTTGTTTGACCGTCGTCAGCAAACCACCGGCTGGACGGTGTCATAATCTCTTCAACCCGAACCACCGTAAATTAATCGTTCACGCTGCAACAGGTGGGTACCCATCGATCCCTCTCTATGTCTCAGATCCTATCGCGTAGGGTGCGTTCGATTGCGCATCGACGGTTTAAAATTTTATTTAAACCTTAATATCCCTTAATTCTGATAGACATGCATATTTAATATTATATTTTTCTTTCAAATTTGTATATTTTTTTTATTTTCTTTTAATTCTACCCTTTGTTTGACCGTCGTTGGGAAACCACCAGCCGAACGGTGCTGAAAATTTGATAAGGAGGTTCAACCCTACCCAGGCCTCAAGTCCCATGGAAAAACCGACTCCAAATTGGTCAGAAATGGTTCTGATCGGTTGGAATTCTTGCAAAATGGGCGTCCTTGAGCTTCAGATCGACGTCCATAATTTGGCTTGCTCGATCGGCCTTGATTGTCACTCAAGCAAGGTGGATTGCACAAAAGAGAGAGAACTCTTTGGTGTAAGTCACTCGAGCGGACTTTAGTTATCGCTCAAGCAACCTGTGCACAACCCTAAGGGTAATTTCTCTAGTTTAAGTCACTCGAGCGGACTTTGGTTATCGCTCGAGTGACCAGTGCACCATTGTTAGGTCAAATTTTTAGATTTAAGTCACTCGAGTGACTTTGGTTATTGCTCGAGGGACCATCGATATGTTAGACTTGATATTTTGGCCATGACTTTTTTACTTTGACCTTGTATTGACGCAATTCTTATGACATTGAAAAGAAGACAACAAGAATAATAACTTTGTGTGAAATAGATATTTCACGAATTCGATGTTTTAGAAGTCAAAATAGAGTTGTATGTCGGGATCAATTATAGATGATCCAAGACAGCACGAATTTAATACTATTTTCTGAACTCTTGTGCTATTTTATGCTCAGCTTATCTCCATATCTGTAATCACTAAAACTATACAAGCTATATTAACTAGCTTTAATCGGATGACAATCTATAAATTCAAATATTAACATTTTTCAACACATCAGAATACTCTATCCAGGATTATCATGACCAAAATTTCTGTCTATATTAATCTTACATTAGATTTTTGATCGATGGTCATAATTTACCTAATTTCAAATTGTGATATCTTCCACTTAATTATTAGATTATAGTACATTATATATATCAACTTTATCCCTTCAACGCGATCTTCGCTATAGCATGGAGACTTAGAAATTCGATGTCCTCGTGAAATCAAACTCTAACCTTTATGTTCTCGATTCACGCACATTAATAACTACCTTATTCTATATTTATATAGGTGTGCTTTATAAATATATACGTATAAACATAACGTAATCTTGAATTTAAATCTATCGACTAGTAAGAAAGTTATATGCGAGTTATGGATAGACTATGTTATGTACGCAAGTGTGTAAGAGTATGCATAGCTTGGGCGTGATATTTTGGCGAGATGATAGTGAAGCGGGGATCACACCGTATTTACATGTCTCACAACTCATGGTGATATGGGACATCATGACGAGTGGGGTGAGTACAAACTTAGTGTAGCCTTGTATACGTATCATATACGGTGATCCCATCACCCCTGAGCCTTAAATATAATAGATTAAGTATAGGACTTAATTAAAGTTAAGCACAAGTTAAGTGTTAAGATATGAGTATGATAATAAGATACCACTGTGTAGGCCAGCATAAGTTTAAGAACTTAAGTCTATACGTGGCATTCCTTACGTAGCCACTGTAAGGACCACAACGTCTACAGTAAAAAAGGGTATCTCAGAAGACAGTATGAGTTATGTTATGAATTACGTTTGTCGGTCGCCCCTGAGACTGAAAGGGGTGTATGTTATGTTATGGAAGGCGGTATGTTATGGTGATAAGCTACTATAGTGACCTTCACATATAGGTTGGAGCAGCAACTCTAACACAAGTCTTATTAGGATTACGAGTATGTAAGTACACTCATGTGATGTACTGACACATGTGACATTGTAATATGATATATTACTTGTAAGAGGTTTGGAGATGTACGCTAAGATTGGAGTGTGTCTAGATCATGGTCTTGCATGTTTATTATAGTATGTTTTTCCGATTTGATTGTTTTGACACTCATTTATTTTTATGTATTGTCATACTATTATTATCACTTACGAGATGCACCCACAATGCACCTAAGTAGTGTAGGGTGGATTGATGATGTATCCAGTGAGTTATGCGTTATTTAGCAACTCAGCCATCGTGTCATTTATTATTCCAAGTGACTATATCAAAGGAGTGGACGCTGGCTATTCTAATTTTGTTGACGCTGATTTTGGTGACCCTGTGGATGTGGAGTACCAGGAGCCTTGGGAAGGTGACGTTGTATGACACTAAGAGGATCTCGGTGCTGACTTCGACCCTAATGTCGACGATTGACAGTGCAGTTTCGGTATGGAGATCGAGACCTTTGGTTTAGGCAATTTATCCTTTTATTCCATGCTGTCATTGACGATTTGTAGCCTCATACTATTTACTCATATTTGATCTATATTTTCCCTTTTGATTATTGGACATTTTATGGAATTTTCTCGTATTTATCCATTATTTATTGTTGTTATGATGTTTCATCTTTATTTGTTAGATTTACGGATTTTGTAAAACCGTCATAGCGTGAGAACTCTGATTATATATATATATCCGCTTAGCGTATCTAAGATGCGTGCGGGTCATAACACAGAGTTCTAAGCCCTTGGGATAGGGTAGAATTTCGGGTCGTGGCATGTGGTCCTCGTTCATAGGCCCCACTCGGAAGATTATAAATGATGAATAATTTTTTATAGACAATTTTGCAGGCAGCTTATCTGACATGATGTGGTTGGCTTGCTACAGTAGTTGGGCCCTACTATGTGTCCATCCAGTCATGTCACACCACCACATAAGCTGCCTGTAAAATTGTCTATCAAAAAAATTTCACTGTATAATAATCTCTGGCCCCACTAATACAAACCCTTATTGATAGGGCAACAGTGGGGCCCATTAATCCTTACTACTATATAAAAGCACGAATGAGAGTTTTTATTTCTGTCAATTTTGGTGTTTTGATATTTTAGGAACAAAATAACCCTGAGCGTCTCCAACTACCCTCATGTTCTTCATCATCTATCCCTATATTTTATAATTTTCTATAAATTAGAACTTAAATAAGTACACTTCAAATTCAAGTACGAGTCTTCCGGCTAAAAGAACTTCAAGAAAATAAATACGAACCAAGCTATAAATTAGAACTTCAATAACTACACTTTTACACTTCTAATTCAACTAGGAGTCTTCCGGCTAAAAAGAACTTCAAGAAAATAAATACGAACCAAGCTATAAATTAGAACTTCAATCAATACACTTTTAATTCAACTAGGAGTCTTCCGGCTAAAAGAACTTCAATACGAACCGGGCTTCTATTAATCTCAAATATATAATCACATTCATATAGCATGTAAGGAGAAGAAAAGAAGAAAGAGACGAAGAAAAAAAAAAGAAGCATATTGCATACTGCGAGAGAAGAGATACTGCAACCAGGTATGTAAATACTTATTGAGAATTCATACAGCCAAATTTTTTATCATACAGCCAAATTAAGAGCAATAGTTGGTATAGCTAAGTTACTTCAAATATGGAGGTCTTAACCAAGATTTAAGGGTACTCCATAGTCTTTATTAAAAAATAAAATAAAAATACCTTGAAAAATAATTAAAAATTTTTTAATAAAGTAATTTCAGATATTACCAAAAAAAGTACTTAACCAAGATTTATGGGTACTCCCTGGCTACCTCTTTTATTAAAAAATTCAACAAAAGTCAGAATAAAATATATCGGTATTGAAAAATCATTTGGAAAAATAATTTAAAAAATTTAAAATAAAAGAAATGGGCTTCAATTATGGAGGTCTTTAGGGGTACTCCATGACTATCTTTTTTATTAAAAAGATAAAATAAAAATACCTTCTTTTCTGGTGCCAATAAAATCGAAGACAATGAGTAAAATTATAAAATGAAAAAAAAAATGAAAATCAAACCTTTTTCTTTGAGATATTTTGTACAGTCTTCTCTTGTGGGCTGCGATTTCATGGCGACTGTAAAATCATTTCGCCGGATTTCATGGCGTCGGATTCCGGCAGAAAATACAAAAAAACTCCTCCTTCGCTCTGGTTTCTCTACGAGATTGGAGAGAAAAGAAAGTAATAGAGAAACGTGATCCACTCTTTCTCTCTCTCTCTCTCTCTTCTCTCTCTCCTTTTTTTATTTTCTTTTTTATTTCTATTTCCTTGCCACTGTAAAATCGTTTCGCCAGATTTTATGGCGTCGGATTCCGGCAGAAAATACAAAATTTCTCCTCTCCTTCACTTAGGTTTCTCTACGAGATTGGAGAGGGAGAAAGTATGTTGCACAGAAATGAGATCCACTCTCTCTCTTCTCTCTCTGCCCTTCTTTTATTTCTATTTTATGAGAGATTTATCCAATTTATGGATTGCCCGCTGCACTCAGAATGACAGCTAGTCCATTGATTGATATAAAATATTAATTTATATCACTCTCACTCCTCTTTTATTATTACCTTCAGTCACATTGGGAGTCATCAACTTATTTTAATTTGTTTAATTATCATTATATTTATGGTGATATTGATGGAAACTTGATATGGATCCATCGACCCATCCATCCAAATTAAGTCATAGGATCTAGGTGCATGATCAATTAAAAATAATAAACCCATAATCTATAAACTAAGTAAATATGCGCACCTTGAGTGTGAGCCATTAATGGTAGGTTTCCGATCTTCAACGATCTTCTCGCCTTCAAAATCTCCTAGCACAATAGGGATGCTTTCGCTAATACGGAGGATTGAATTATGTCGAGTAATTATTGGAACCAGACACCCCTTAAATTTATAGCCAAAGAGTCCTTTCCCATTAAGGACTAAAAATATTAATTATATTGTGATTAGAAATCACAATCATACTACAACTAAAAGACTTACTAATTAGTTGCCTATTCTCTTTAAACCCCCCGGAATAGCAACTACACATCTCAAGGTTGATCTTATACCATTCACCGGTCAACGAGTTGACCATAGTGATGGCCACCAAAATAGAAACTTCTAGCAGTCTCTCACTTGGCCAAACTCTTTCAATAAACTCCGATTACCAAATGTTAGCTAACTTTCTTTGAATGGTAAGTCATAATCAATCTCAATCAAAGTCTTTATTATCAGTCCGGTTCAGTGAGAATTTCAACACAGAATCAATGTAGTCAATATATCATGTCATCGATACATGACTGTTCATTAGTTACCGTATTGGAAGTCATCACCGACATGGATTCCAACTAGTATGATTTCACATAGATTGCAAGTTTACAAACTGAATGGTGATTACATGTAAACTCAATCTAATATTGGTCCTACTTTATTGCCATCTATTGGCACCATATGTTTTAAAATTTTATTTGCAGAAAAATGGAAAAGCAAATAAAGAAGCTTTATTTCTGAATCAATTAAACAAATATATTCACTCTCAAAGGCTATCAAAATTATCCGTTAACCCCATGCGCGCAACATGCTCCAAAAAGAGCTTGGGAGGTAAGCCTTTAGTGAGAGGGTTAGCCAACATAAGTGTCGTACTTATCTTTTCAACAGATACAATTTGATTCTGAACTTTCTCCCTTACAACAAGATATTTGATATCAATATATTTGGAACGCCCACTAGTCTTGTTGTTATTGGAGATAGCTATCGTAGCAGAATTGTTACATAAGATTCTCAGAGGCCTTGAAATACTATCAACCACTCGAAGCCCTAAGATAAAATTCCTCAACCATATCGCCTCACATGTTGCCTTAAAACATGCAAAAAATTATGCTTCCATAGTAGACGAAGTAGTCTGTATTTGTTTAATGTTCTTCCAAGATATAGGTCCACCTGCAAACATAAAAATATAACCTGATGTGGACCTACGAGTGTCTTGGCACCCAGCATAGTCAGTATCTGAATAACCAATAACTTCAAGGTTATTCGACCTTTTGTACGTGAGCATGTGTCCCTTAGTCCCTTGTACACAGTGAAAAACCTTCTTGGCTGCTTTCCAGTGATCCAAACCAGGATTACATTGGTACCTACCAAGCATGTCAACTATATACGCTATGTCTGGACGAATACAGATTTGTGCATACATGTGACACCCAACTGCCGATGCATAGGGAATTGTCTCCATCTGCTTTCTCTCCAAATCGATCCTGGGACTCTGAAGTAGACTAAATTTATCACCCTTAATGACAGGGAAAATAGTAGCGGAACAATTATGCATGTTAAACTTTTTAAGAACTTTATTAATATAAGCTCTTTGAAATAATCCCAATATGTCACGGGCTCTATCTCGATGAATCTCAATTCCTATCACGTAGGAAGCTTCACCAAGGTCTTTCATATCAAAACTCTTTAATAAAAAGTTCTTTGTCTCATGTAACATGCTCAAATTACTACTCGCAAGCAATATATTATCAACATATAAAATAAGGATGATGAACTTGCTCCCACTGATTTTAAGATGTATGCATTGATCCACAGTATTTTCTTTAAAATAAAAATTTGAATGACTTCGTGAAATTTTAAGTACCATTGTCGAGATGCCTGCTTTAAATCATATATAGACCTTTTGAGTCTACAAACTAAATGACTCTCCCCCTCAAACTGAAAACCTTCAGGTCGTGTCATAAGGACATCTTCATGCAAGTCGTCATTCAGAAAAATAGTTTTAACATCCATTTGATGCAATTCTAAGTCAAAATGAGCTACTAATGCCATAACTATCTGAAAGGATTCCTTTCAAGAGACAAGAGAAAATGTATCTTTATAGTCTATTCCCTTTTTTTGAGTGAAACCTTTAGCGACTAATCTGGCCTTGTATCTTTCTACATTACCTTTGGAGTCTTGTTTAGTTTTAAATACTCATTTACAGCCTGCTGGCTTAACTCCTTCAGGTAACTCACAAAGATCCCAGACCGAGTTATGTTTCATTGATTCCAACTCATCTTTCATGGGTTAGAGCCATTGAGTAGATTTGTCGCTCTTCATGGCTTGGCTAAAAGAAATAAGATCTGATTCCTTTCCAAAATCATACTCACTCTCATTGAGGTAAACTATATAGTCATTAGAAATTGCTGGCTTCTTTGCTCTCTCTGATCTACGCAATGGTTGATCATTGACAGTCGCCATGGGAGCAAGAACCTCCTCAATATGGGGTGTTTCAATAGGCATAGCCACAGGTGCATCAATATTTGCTTGAAGAATTGGTGTTGGTGCCACTTTTTCTTGGACAAAAGGGATATGAATTATAACCCGATTTCCCTCAAAAGTAATTTTCCTAGGCTCAACACTCCCACTGTTCTCACGATCCTCAAAGAATTTTGCATACCTAGTCTCAGCAATCCGGGTATTATGAGTGGGGCAATAAACTCTGTAGCCTTTTGACCTATCAGGGTAACCAATGAAATGATAACTTATAGTTTTAGGATCCAATTTTTCTAATTGTGAGTTGTACCCTTTTGCTTTAGCCAAATAGCCCCAAATATGTAAATATCCTAAGGTCAGTTTTCTTACTACCCATAGCTCATAAGGAGTTTTAGGAACTGCCTTACTAGGAACCTGATTCAGAATATGCACCGCTGTTTTCAAGGCTTCTCCCCATAAGAACATAGGCAACTTAGAGTTGCATAACATGCTTCTCACCATATCCATAAGAGTACGATTTTGTCGTTCAGCTATACCGTTTTGTTCAGGTGTTCCCGGCATGGTGTATTGAGCGACAATGCCATGCTCTTATAAATACAGGGCGAATGGTCCTGGATTACGACCTGTTTCAGAGTATCTACCATAGTATTCTCCGCTTCTATCAGATCTCACAATTTTAATCTTCGAATTGAGCTGTAACTCAACTTCGGCTTTATAGATTTTAAATATATTCAGGGCCTCAGATTTCTCATGAATGAGAAATATATAACCAAAACGATAATAATCATCAGTGAAGGTAATAAAATACTTTTGACCACCAATAGCGGGAGTTAGAAACGGTCCACAAATATCAGTGTGGACTATTTCTAGCAAACTCGTACTCCTGATAGCTCCTTTCTTATTAGCTTTTGTGAGTTTTCCTTTAACGCAATCTACACAAGTAGTGAAATCAGAGAAATCGAGCGCAACGAGTATATCATCTTTAATTAACCTCTCCATTCTATCCTTAGATATATGGCCTAAACATTTATGCCATAAAATGGAGGAGTTGTCGATTACTCGTTTTCGTTTCTTACTAATTTTATTATTCACATGCATAGAAACTAAAGATTGAGCGTAAGATGAATCCAAGTTCAACTGATAAAGATTTTCCACTAATGAGCCACCATCAACAATATTGAAATCAAATAACAGAGTAAAAATATT
This sequence comes from Chloranthus sessilifolius, assembly GCA_021018995.1. Taxonomy (NCBI): domain Eukaryota; kingdom Viridiplantae; phylum Streptophyta; class Magnoliopsida; order Chloranthales; family Chloranthaceae; genus Chloranthus; species Chloranthus sessilifolius. The sequence goes on from CM037586.1 coordinate 125,159,364, forward strand.
ATATCCAAATTTAAATTCAAATCCTAATAAATCCAATTTAGAAATTGAGATAAGGTTTCTAGTGATACTTGGAACGTAAATAGTATCAACTAAATCCAAAATGAAACCACTATCTAAAATGAGACGGAGAGTCCCAATGGGCTCCACGTCTGCTTCTACTCTATTTTCGAGTTTGATGGTACGTTTGCCTTTACTTAACTTCCTGCTGGATCGAAATCCCTGCATTGAATTACTTATGTGAATAGTTGCATCAGAATCTATCCACTAAGTATTGCGTGGAGCATCAATATAAAGTGATTCAAAACACACAAAGGCTAGGTCATTACCTTTCTTAACTAGCTAATCTCTATATTTCTGACAATTTTTCTTAATGTGTCCCTTCTTCTTACAGAAGTGACACTTGATGCCAGAAGTAGATCTGCTAGCTTTTCCTAGTTTTGTTTCCGGTGGAAGAGCTTAAGCGTTCTTTCCTTTATATTGTCTCTGTTTTCGCTTGAAATTTCCTTTCGATGGTCAAAGAGTGGCGTAATGGGCGCTTTCAGATTTTTCAGCCCAAAGTCTTTCTTCTTCTTGGACACCGTGAGCGATTAGCTCGTTCATCTTCCATTTCTCTTTCTGCGTGTTATAATTGATCTTGAACGGGCCAAATTGTGCAGGAAGAGAAGTCAAAATGAAGTGAACAAGATAACCTTAAAAAAAACCCATGTCTATTTCTTTCAATTGAGTTGTCATGCCACTCATTCTCATAATGTGCTCCCATATGCCACTATAACTATCATATTTCATGGTTCTCATTTTAACAATTAGACTACTGGCAAGGGCTTTAGAAGTCCCTTGAAATTGTTCCTTAATGGCTTACATGTATTCCTTTGCATTGTGCGAGTCAGGAATACCTCTCCGAATCACATCAGTAATGAAACTCTTTAAGATCATGAGGCTCATATAATTTGAAATATCCCATTTTTCCAAATCCATATTGTTCACTGCCAGATCCTCAGCTGAGGCATCAGCGGTGAGCACCTTGGATTTATCAGATCGTATAGCATAGTCAAGATTCATACAGCCTAGAACAATGGCAACTTGTTCCTTCCATTTGCCATAATTTGAGCCACTCAGAAGTTCAATTCCACCAATCATATTAGTTATAGAAGACAGGTTCAATATTGCACAATAATTAAGGGGTTTATTATGTCCACATACAATTGAAGTAGCTATTAATTCCACAAGGTTATAATTATAATGTGTGACGCAAGAGTTAAAATATGTCATGGAATATAATAAAATTAAAACCAATGTGGTTTTATTGAGAAATAATTTGTGTCATTATGACCCTCCGTTGGGTCGAGTCATAACACACTAGCCACTTCCTCAATCTCTATTAATGATTGTGGTACTAATTGCATCGTTATGAACCTCCGTTGGGTCGAGTCATAACACGCTAGCAGTACCCACACACAAAATTAATGAATAGTGAAATACAACCATCATACAATATTAAGTGATTCATCACCGTTGGGTAGAAGAATCACTTAGTTGTGACGTCAACGTTCACTACACACTTTCACTGAATTTGTAATACGGTATTGGGCAAAATTAAACCTCACTATGAAAACCACGACACTAGGAAAGATCATCACCGTTGGGCAGAAAAATCTTTTCAAGCCATGCTTTCAATTTAGGTTTGATAATATTTTAGATAATCACTAAAGTGATATTAAAAGAATAAGCCAAGTCCAATTCGTGCTATGAGTAAGTGTCAAAATTAATAATAATAGAGTATAATAATGTGTAAGTACCAACCATGGTGGTGGAGCACAACCTCCACTACCCAACTCTAATTAATGGTACTAAAAAAATAATAATTATTTCCAATTAAAAGTGGAAAAATAATATCAGGTCATGAATACATCACAACAGAGAGCTCATTGTCAAAAATAGACCTCAAAAATATATCCGAAATGCCTAAGAAAGTCAAAATTCATATATAATGTCCGAAAATCGGACCTATAAATAGCCCAGAAAAGGCCCGAGAAGAATAAGGCCGAGTGGGCCTCTGCCAGTGGGCCCTGCGGGTCGGGCCATGGGCCAACAGCTGAGTGGGCCTCAGCCATTGGGCCGGGTATTGGGCTACGGGTCGGGCCATTGTCCAAAAGGCCAGACGGGTCAAGGCCAGGGGCTAAAAGGGCCAGACGGGTCAGGCGGGTCGGGCCAGGGGCCAAAAGGGCCATACGGGTTAAGGCGAGCCGGGCCAAGGGCCAAAAGGCCAGGCGGGTCGGGCCAACAGCTGAAAGGCCGAGTGGGCTAGGGCCAGACCCGATCCAGTCCGAAAATCCCTGAACCTCCTCAACTGTTCATCGTCTTCAAATTTTTTTTTTTTTTTTTTGAAGTAGCGAGGCTAATACCGAACCCCTAAGCTTACACGCCCCCCGGTGACTCAAGACCGATGGTCCGGCGCCACGGTCCCTCGGCGTTGGTCGTCGGCAGTGCCGTCGGTCAAAATAAATCGGCGCCAACATCGACCAATCAGTGAAGAAAATTATTATTATTTTTTTTATTGTGGTTGCAGGAACTGCAACAGCTAGCCGTCCCCCGCCCTTCAACGGTGACTAGACCCGAGCAGTGCGTCCCGGCCATTGCCGTCTGCGTACCGATCCGGCGGAAAAATCCCTACACCGGAGACGGTGGCGATTTTTTTTTTTTTGCATTCCAAAAACATCAAACTCAAGCATCGATGTTTTAATCGACCATGCGTCGATTTGGCTCTAATACCAATTGATGGAAACCTGATATGGATCCATCGACCCATCCATCCAAATTAAGTCGTAGGATTTGGACGCATGATCAATTAAAAACAATAAACCCATAATCCATACACTAAGTAAATATGCTGTGACAGCCCGGATTTCGGCACCCCGAAACCCGTGCCATCAGCACGATCATCTTGACCGTGCCCTTTAGCTAAGCACGGAACACTGGTATATCAAGCATCAAAAAGTATAATAACGAAATTGCAGAATTTAAATCTATATTAATCAACTCTCCAAAAGACAGTTCTACCCTCATGCCTCTGCATGAATGGAGAACCGATCCGAACCATCGATGATAGAAATCATCACGGATGGTTCGTCCCAAAAGAATAATCCCAACTCCTTATATACATGGTTTTAAATAAAATCAAGGCTTGATACAAAAATCTCTCTAAAAAGCCCTCAAAGTGGCACAACGGAGTCCTCTAGAAGAAGTCCTCAGGAGGTGGCTCCAACTCGTCTCCGGCCGCAAGGTCCGACTCACTGGGGTCAGCGTCTCCTGAAGCCTCGGCAGCTGCTAGTAGTGGACCTGCGACGTATAGTCTATAGGGTGAGCTACATCCTAGCTCAATAGGGAACAAACACAGTTGAACATATAAATTATTACTCACATATATTCTATGATATGCCAGGCATGATGTGTCTATGCAATTATTGATGAACCAGTTAAAAAGCATTTCGTTTTACTGTTGATTACTTATGTTTTCATTTACTCATGAATGATGCTGAAAAGGCCTAAAGCAAAACTTAAACTTTCAACTTAAGTAATCCCCGAGCAATATAGCATCGAGCCCCGATGAGATACCCTTCATCGTCATCTATATAGATAGTTTTAACGTATTCCCTGGGAATACCATATAGTACCCAAGCCCCTTTCCCCTGGGGATTGGTGGCGGGGTTTCACTTATCTCAAATCAACACCCCTGGGGTGTGCTTACTATGTACGGATAAGCCTCCGCATTGGCCTACGGTTTCGCCGCCGTATCGGTCACGGATATCCTGCCGTGTCAGTCGTGGATATCCCGCCACGTCGGTGGGGTAACCTATCAAACCTCAAATAACAAAAATATCGGTGCCTTACATATAGTTATTCACCGTGTAAGTGTGCTACCTTATATCAGTTAGGCCCTGTCAAACATGATTCAATCATTGGATACATCCCTGGGATGTATCCATTTACTTGCATCACACTTGATGCTCTCATCTCTTTACTTCTTCATCCCCTGGGGATGGCTTATCAGAATTACTCTTATGGATGTCACACGCACACACACTTTTCACAATTCTTAAGCAATTAAACAATTGAATTGAAATCTATATCACTACATACATGCTCTTGTAAAATAAGGTACATGTTCAAGGTGTTCCCTATCTCAAGTCTTCATTTGATCATTGCATCAAGGTTCCACGTGGCTCCTTGTGCACTAGTCCACACGTACCACCTATGGTACCACATAACAGGTGAAACACATCACAAAGGATGCAATAAAGAAGGTCTAAGACCCTCCAAGAATCTTAAAGTCAAACTCCAAGGTCAACATAAATTTTCTCAGTCGATTAATCGAACTCCAAAATCGATTAATCGAATCTGATTCGATTAATTGATTTCCAAAATCGATTAATCGAAAGTCAATATCGATTAATCGATTCTCAAATCGATTAATCGAGATTTTCATTCGATTAATCGAAATGAATTCGATTAATCGAAATTCTCTGTTTCACAAAGTCGATTCTCAATTCGAGTAGTCGAGTTTTCATTCGATTAATCGAATCCTAATTCGATTAATCGAAATTCTCAGTTTCGCAAAGTCTATTCTCGATTCAAGTAGTCGAGTTCCTAAAATCGATTAATCGAAACTTGAAATCGATTAATCGAAATCCCATTTCGATTAGTCGATTTTCCCAAGTCTTCTCCTCCAGCCCCCTGGGGTCCACTGGAGGTTCCCAGTCGATTAATCGATACCCAAATCGATTAATCGAAATCCAAAGTCGATTAATCGAACTCCAATTCGATTAATCGAAATCGGGGTCCTCTAACCTTTCAACTTCCTGGCCAATTTCGATTAATCGAAACCCAATTTCGATTAATCAAAATTGTCAGATTCAGCCCCTTTCGAGTTGTTCTTCCCAATCTTCTTCCATACTTTTTCCTCTATTTTTCTAAACCATTACCCTATGATTTAACCCACTTTCAACTACAATTTAGACTCTACGATTTATGCATTTTATTCATAAAAATTTACCTTGAATCAATCTCAAATTGATTTCAAATCAAATGGTTGGAAGGCTAGGGTTCCAGCTTTGGCTCTAACAGATCCAACCCGTGTTGAATCCGGCTTTTATCGCTTGAATCCCCCCTCCAAATCAGTTGCAATAACTCCTCTCTTTACTTCCTCTCTCTCTCTCTTCTTTACTTCTCTCTCAACCACCAAAAACACACATTTAGGGTTATTAAACCCTTTTATCCCTTTCCTCACTTGTGTGTTGAGCACCTACACCGCGATAGGTGTATGCGACTTCACATTTACAACACACACCACGTGGGCATTCAATTTATCACATCCCATCCGTTCATCACACCTCATGCTAACTATTGGACTTTCATTTGGTCAAACCTATGACCGATCGGGCACAGATCCCGAGGTTATAGTTTAGCGTGATTTTTCGGGCTATTACATATGCGCACCTTGAGTGTGAGCCATTAATGATAGGTTTCCGATCTTCAACGATCTTTTCGCCTTCAAAATCTCCTAGCACAATGGGGATGCTTTCGCTAATAGGGAGGATTGAATTGTGTCAAGCAATTGTTGGGACCAGACACCCCTTATATTTATAGCCAAAGAGTCCTTTCCCATTAAGGACTGAAAATATTAATTATATTGTTATTAGAAATCACAACCATACTACAACTAAAAGACTTATTAATTAGTTGCCTATTCTCTTTAAACTCACTGGCACTACAAAAATATGGGCTATTTTTGGCGGCGGGCCCTAGTGGCAGCTAATTACAGGGCCGCCAGTACTCGACCCACACGGCCCATTAGTTTATATACTACTCGTTGCTCCTTTCATCTTTTGCAAAATTTCTCTCCTCTACTACTTTCGTCTCTTGCCATTTTTCCCTCCTATGCTCCTTTCGTCTCTTTCAATTTTTCCTCCATCGCCCACAAACCCTAATCATAGCCGATATCTGATCTGATTTTTTCCTCTCATTCACTCCTTTAGTCTCTTGCAATTTCTCCCCTCGCCAACAAACCCTAATCGTAGCCGAGATCTAATCGTTGGGCGACCATGGATTGCATATCGTTGAAGTGGTTTCCAATCACAGATCGTTGAACTTAGAGCTCTGATCTCCAGATTTTTCATTAGTGGATGGCCTGTTGCTCCGACGATCGCGCATTCCAAATGCGTTAGAAGCTCATCTTAATCATTTCAATGGCGAGATTTCCGGATATTTAGGTCAAACCCACACAGGTGGGGGAGACTTTTTTTGCGCCTTTTTCAAGCTTCCCTCAGCTCTTGCATTTGAAGTGTGGCAACTAGGAGCAGGATCTGCTTTTGAGGAAGAGCGGAAGAGAGTTTAGGATCAGGTAAGGTTTTTGTCTAAAGATCTTGGAGATTCGTCTTCTGCTATATCGATTTGAGTTGGTTTTTGTTTGTGGATTTGTTGTTTCAAGAGTGTTTCATTTGCTATGATTTGGAATGCTTCGAGCAATTGATTTGTTTTTTTTTTCTGGTTTTAAGTTATTTGAATTTGAATTTTAGTAGTTCCATTTTCGAATGTTTTATTGATCTGCATTTTTGACCACAAATATATCAGATGCATCTTTTGATGGTGGATATCCTGTCATCAATAACATTTTCCTTTGTGGAGACAATACATGCTAATTTTTGGAGGTTCAATTGCCTAAAGGTGAAATTACATGTTGATTTTTCATAATCTATTATTCTCTTCTTTCCCCTTTAGCCAGTGCTTCTAATATATGTTGAAGCAACATTATATTTGAGCATTATTTTCGTTCTTTGAACCGTAGATTTGGACTATGGGTTGCCGATTGGCCACGCGAAGATCTAAACCGGCACTGCAGCTGGCCGAGCTGGTTGGCTCTAGTACTGCCAAACAGTAAGTTCACCAGCTGCAAAAATTAAGGAGACAATACCAGCTTTTGACTGCAAAGTTTCAGCAGCCAACATTGGCAATGCTCTACATTTAGTAAAATCCCAGGTGGAAAATACACTACTTGGGTGAAACTGAATCATATGATCCTAGGCACACTAATATGGATGGTTGTGCCTAATTTTTAGCACTTGTATTATTGTATTAGGGCCTCTGCTTGGACTTCCTAATCTTTGTGTTATGGTCCAATGTATACAAATTATAATTTAGCGGTTTTAACCAAGCATGCATCATAGTGAGTTTTCGTTGATTTAATGATTCAGTATTTGCAGCTTGTGATTTGGAAGATTGTTATAGTTTTTTATCAAAGATCTTCCAGTGATTACAATTGCACTCATCTGTTTTGAATATCGGCCATATTTTCATTCTGCCAAGCACTTTAATTGTTGTTACATATGTCTGCAAAGCCAACCCCAAATAGATGGGATAAGGCTGTGATGATGATGATGACGATGGCTGGTTATTTAATGGGACCACTCCATTGCTAGCCTTATTAGGCATTTGGGAAATTTCCTATTTCTTGATTTTAAGCAACCTTAAATTCTCAGCTGCACGTCTCTGTGAGAAGTTCTAGCTTGGAGCAATTGTTATTGTTATTTATGGTGCCATTTAGTGACGATTTTTCAGAGAAGCAAATAAAGTAATTATTTGATGTAACTCTAACTAGTTATTACATTGTTTATTTGCAGTTTTTGCCCTTGCAAAACTAATGAACGTGAAAGAAGAAAGTGGAGAACTTTCCTCTATCGCAAAGTTGGCCCGTACAAGTTATCATATCTATGTTACAGATGACAAATCGCATGTGCATGTGTATATACATCTGCATATTCTTGCTCAAGTTTATTTCTGTGCTTGTCTGGGTCCACACACATGATGTGCTTTGTTGAAATAAAAACTCTCAAATAATTATCATGGGTGTTGTTTTCTTACTTTCCATTGTTTAGAAAGTTCAAAACAGTACTATTTCCCTTATCATGATATACAAATTCACATTGAGAAAGGAATAATTATTATAATCTTTTTTTAATTTATCACAGGCAAGGGTCAGGCAGTGCTTGTCACAGTCTTTATGGTGGATTTGTCAAGTGCACCATGGGAAATGTAAGGTTGAATTTTGACGTTCTACTTGTTTGCTTCCTGATGACAATTTGTGAATAATTTCAGTCTTCATCCCATCATTGCAGTGCCCAGTTCTTATTTTATTTTATTTTTCTCATGCCAAGGATGCGATCTGAAGTAGCCATTCAACAAGTGAGACACATTGGGATAAACTCGTTATAATTATTGCAGTGTTATGTGGTATTCTTCTATCACACTTTCTATCAGTTGATAGTTTAACTGGTTGCACGTTTGCAATATATTTCCATTTTCCAAATGCTGGTTTGCATTTAATGTAGTATTTTCCAGTCATCTGTAACTTTATGTTTTGGTCCTTGATGTTTGTTTACGTATCAAAGTTTTTGAAGTGGAACTTGTTGATTTGTCATGCACACCAATTTTGAGTAACTATTCCAAAATGGAGCTTACCCAACTCGGGTTCAATATAATTGTGTCAAATGGAATATGTATAGTTAAAGTTTTGGAAAAGCAAATTGGTGACAGGATTTCCAAAACTGATATAAGATATTAATTCTTGGGAATAAATTGATCAAAAGTATAAGATATCACAGTAAAAGATAGAAGGAATTTATTAGCATAATTGTTAGTAATGCCAGTTTTCAATCAAGGAAGATCAAACTGAGAAAGATGTAGTAGAGAATAGGAATGAATCATGAACAGAAAAGGGAGATCAATTATCAATGTTACAAAATTAATATTTCTGAATAATCAGAAATAGTTTATAACTATTGGTGCCAATTCATGATGCATGAAGTTGGATCTGTGTCTTTTAAGACCACAAGTCATTGTAATGGATAATAGTGATTACTCTTCCCAAATTATTGAAGCGTAGACCAATTTATACAGGAGCAAAAGGCTGTTCTATTGAGGACATGGAACAAATCTCTCAAGACGTTAATGTAAATATGGTGAGCGTGATATGTGAGTTTGGTGGGGGAACAATCCGTTAAACAGGGTAATCTAGCTTCTAAGTTAGTGTAAGCCTCAATGTCCATGGAATATAATAGGGGAGTAGTTTTATTTATGTATACTTGTATGCTCACCTAGTGTGTTTTGTTCTCTTTTGCAGCCCAATTAGTCCTTTTTATCTAGATTTCTTGCACATATATTTATATTTTGCATTAATGGAACCAAATGTTGCTTTCCATTGCTTAAACAATAACTATATATCTCGAGTGTTGCACAGTAATATTGGTAGCATTTGGCGACACTCCCACGGGGTGGTCGATTCCCGCTTCTAGCGGTGAAAACCAAAAGTACGCCTGCAACTGGTTCTTGCCCAACTGATGCCTGCAAATGCTATTGTGCGTTAAAAAGAGGCGTGAATCCAGAGGCGGCTAAAACCCGATTCTGGATTCCAGTGTTTGTGGGAATCAGGTGGGAAGAGCTTGACAGGAGAGTGTGACCCCATAATGTTTTTCACAAAAAAAAACTTGTATGTAGATATTGATGGGGGTTCCTTTATGTCACCACTTTGCTTATCTACCACTGATTAAATTTGATGTCCCGTGTAATAGAAGCCTTGTATGTGGGCTGATATATTTGCACAAAATCTGCTAGTGTAATCTTGCAGTGTGTTTATGTCAAATTTTCTATTTCCATATCGTGTGGATACAGATTGTTGATGTCTGTGGGGTGCATACCAGTGACAAAATTTTCTGACATAAGTTGATGTTGGGTAACTCATTAGATTGGGGAAAGCATGCCATATATGTTGTTGGCTTCACCTTCGTGCTTCATTATATCATGTGGATTCTTAGATGCCTAATTGGGGATATCGTATTTTAGGTTAGTTTTCCTTGATGACGAGGGCTCGCTTTGGTAACACTCCCACGTCGATTCCGCTTCTAGCTTTGAAAACACGGAACATGGTAAAAAATTTGTTTGTTAAAACACTGCTTCTCAAATCGATTCTTGCCCAAGTGCTCAGAATCGGTTTTAAGTTCAAATGGGTGGAACCACGCCTGCGTCCGGCAAGAATCGCCAGCTAAAGTGGTGCTCTTTGTAGCGTTGCCAAACAAGGCCCTAATTTTCTTTTGTAATCAATCATCAGTGGGCAGATTTCACCTCTGAATTCATGCACATAGCCTTCATTTTCTGATCTTGCATAGCATGAATTTGTACACTTTTCATTCTGCATTTTAAGCATCTATTACTCACATTTATGGGTTCATTAGCACTGGAAGTCGGCAACTCAGTATCATTAGCGAACAGACAATTTCTTCATATCCTTCACATATGTACATGCCACCAATTAGCATGTGCCGGATCAACACAGGGGTGCCTCGCATATGTGTATATATATGACATTTTTGGTTTTTCAGGATCTCGAGGTGGATCGACGAGGAGGATGACAGGTTGAAATTATCGGGCAGGGCAACATTACAATATGTCATCTTGGATTTGAGTGGTAAGTAATCATACACCATAATGGGAACACAGTCGTTCTCTTGTGACACTGTTTTACCATATATAGTCACAAAGTTGGGATACGGCAGTAATTCACTAAAGAGTCATATTCATTTAAAAGTATACTAAAATATATTTCTCATTAGAAATAATATTTTTAATAAATAAAATAAGTTATATGTTGACTTCCATATAATTATATAGTCCATATATTCATATATAAACATATATGCATGATTCGTCTCATTTATTAAATTCGACACACCCTTAGTTCAAAAGATTTTTTGCAAGACTTTTGTGACGATGTGCCGACCCGTAACGGATTATATACTTTGGTTGATGACAGCCGTCGGTAGCATTGACACAAGCAGCATTAGCATGCTTGAAGAAACTATGAAGAACATCGATAGGAGAGGCCTAAAGGTACAGATTGATTCCTAATTTTTTGTTGATTAACGTCTTTTAGCTCAGGTCATTTAGCTCAGGCCGAGAAATTAATTAAGTTTTTATTATGTATTTTTCCATATACGATTTGCTCGTGCTAGCTAACCCGGGAAGCGAGGTGATGAAGAAGCTTCACAAGTCCAACTTCATCGATTCAATCGGTCAAGATTGGATCTATCTAACGGTGGGGGAGGCAGTCGGAGCGTGTAACTTCAGAAAAACAGGAAGTGTTACAGCCGACATGGGGGCATCTGACAATGACCATTGGTTCGGGTTCTCAGATGCGACCGAGTGTGGTCACTGGACACCATCAGCAGAAAGCCTGGTCAGCCACCATTGAGGCCACAATCTCCATCAAATAACCATCGAGGACACCATCAGCAGAGTGTGGTCACTGAAGCTATTGTTGCCATTGGATGGAGTATATGAAGTTAACAACCATCTTATTAGTGATTGGTTTTGACTGTTGCCTTCCTAATGCTCAGCTTGCTTGTGAAAAGATATGTAGATGGCAGCTTCTTTTTTTAATATTTAAAACAGGTAGGAATAAATTTTGTGCTTTTGGATACTATCATTTTTTTTTTTTTTTTGCTTGGAGAAAATTATACGATTTTTAGAAGTAAATGTGGGTGCTGTATGGGATGTTGGTTTACCCATAAAACCAAATCTGGCCATTAGATTGTGAATGTATTACTCACTGGTGCATGATCAAGTGGCATTGACGTCAACTTGTATTCTTGTAAGATTTAAAATTCGAATTATATTACTGCTACCGGGTCGGGACAGGTCTGGTATAAACATGGTAGTGGCAGTTTTTTAATTGCCACTACAAGTTCACTACTATTAAAAACTTAGCGGCAGTTTTTAGTAAAAGCTGCCGCTAATACCCTCAGCGGCAGTTGTAAAAACTGCCGCTAAAACAATGTAGCGACAGCACTAGTAGCGGCAGTTTTTACAACTGTCGCTGAGGGTATTAGCGGCAGTTTTTTAATTAATAGCGGCAGTTTTTGGCTGCCGCTAATAGTCTTATTTTTTGTAGTGTGACATAGCAATTATACATCTCAAGGTTGATCTTATACCATTCACCGGTCAACGAATTGACTATAGTGATGGCCACCAAAATAGAAACTTCTAACAGATATGACATATCACATCAGGCATGCGTTCTACTAAAGAATAGTTAATCTCAAATCGTTTAAGTTTTTTTGTTTGAGACCTCAAATGTAAGTCTCCTGTCATCAAACTTGTGGGGTCATGGTGATGCCATGTGATGGACCGTCCATCATGGACGTATTTGACCAACCAAGCAGGTTGTCCAAGTTTTAACTCTGCAATCTCTAATATAGTCAATTTGTGTATGGTTGATATTCAATTGGACGGATGAGATTATTTCAAAAGCTCTTAAAGGCTTGAAGTTTGGCAGAGACGTGCTAATGATGGGCATTTTGTTGGACTAATTGGGTTGATCAATGGACACCTTGCACCAGCCACAATTATTAGATTATCCATCTAATCCCACCTGTAGCTCTTTGCTTTGGTACAGACCAGTTTAGCATGGAACTGTGTTGGGTGCAAATACTCTTAGCTCTTGCAGAGAAAGTGGAAGACTTAAGTTTGAGACTTTTTAAAAGAGTAATTTAAATTTGCTCTTTTAAGTGGGCTGCTCTTTGCCTTCAAAGAGCAATCCCAAATACAACCTTAAATCTTTTATTGACCAGACTATTTGGGTTGACATAGGGACCGAAAAAAATTCGAAAAACAAATAATTGACGAAACCAACCTGAAAAACAAAAATCGGTTTTGATTGCCAAAAATCAAAAATTGGTTGAATAGGGAGAGAAAACCGACGAAAAATCAAAAAAATAGAAGAAGAAAAAAAAAACCCTGATAAACCGATTGATAAAAAACTCTTTAAAAATAACAAAGAAAATAGAAAAAAATAGAAAATCTAAAAGGAACCAAATGCGGTGGCTTAGCGTCACGAATTTAAAAGTGGCTTTTCTAATAGTAAACTTAACCTTTGACAATATTTGGATGGCTTAAAGGCACTTGATAGCTTTATTATGCATTTGGAAGTCCCCACCGAAACGATAATTTGGAACCGAAATTTCGATCAGATTTTATATGGTATTGAATTTTTCGGCCGATATTTGGATGGCTTAAAGGCACTTGATAGCTTTATTATGCATCTGTGCAATGCGTTGTTCGAAGCCCAAACGGTGGAGGGCACTATTATTAATAAGCCCTAAGTTTTTATTTTTTGATGAAGCCACGTTTTGGGTTGAATTTAGTTTGAATAATTAACTTAGGATATCTACATTCCTAGATTTAGGTATCTACATTCCTATATTTTTGGCTTCACAAAATCATAATTATACTATTTTTTTTTCTACTTTTATCAAAAAAATATTTTAATTGCAGCAACTAAATAATTGATACGTCATATAGGAATTGACCAATTTATGTCAAACCCTAGAAAATGATTGGTGATCTTTGCTTATCAATGTCATGCAAACGATGCACTCCTATCCTATAGTTCTTCTTTCCTGTCATCCAAGGGTAGCTGCATTAGTAACTACAGAATTATTAAGGGCATCTACACTCAATTATTAAGTGCTTTGAATCAGAGAATGAAGAATATAATTATTTTTTTTAATTATAGGATCCCAAAATTTGAAGAACAAGAGCATATAGGATCCCAAAATTTGTGTTACATATTCGCCAATTTGTTGGTAAGTTTTTCAAAATTATTTATTGATTATTTTTTTCTTTTTTTAAAATTATTTTTTTGTAAAATAAGTTGAATTTGATAGAGCTATTTGGTTGAATTTACCAAAGGAAATACTGAAGAATGCATAATCAATTAGTTTCAATTTATAATTTTGTTTATTTTTTTTATGTATATATTCACTCTGGGTGGTTGTCATATATTCTAACTTAGTTTCAAAATTACCCCAATGGAGGGACTTTTACCAGATGTTGTCATAAAAAAGTCACTTATATTATATTGATGTTAAATACTGAAGAATGCACAATCAATTAGTTTCGATTTATAATTTTGTTTATTTTTTTTATGTATATATTCACTCTGGGTGGCTGTCATATGTTCTAACTTAGTTTCAAAATTACCCCAATGGAGGGACTTTTACTAGATGTTGTCATCAACAAGTCACTTATAATATATTGATGTTACTTTCATTCGTGCAGGTTTTACTTGTGCTCCTCCCACAAACATTTTAAAAAAAATATTTGATCGTTCTCTCACTAATATATCTTTCATTCATAAAAGGTACATATTATTTTATGAATAAAGAGTTATCTTAATTGGTCATATATTTTATATTTTAGATATCTGAAATGACTTTTGTTTAACAATATTATTAGTATGTTATAGATAACAAATTCATTTTCAAGTTATATAATCTCAAATTTATTATTTTTTACAGCTTGACATCTTTCCAATATTTTACAGTATTATCACAATGACACCAACTAAAGGTTGAAGACTACTCTATCTATGTGATTAATTTATATATAATTATAAAAATTATATTACTCCATTTTCTTTTAAATAACATATTATATACTCAACATGATTAGGTGAAGATAAACGTCAACATCAGCGTGAATATGATAGGCTGAGATACGCTAATCTATCAAGTGAGAATAAAACACAATATATTCAAAGTGTCGAGGATGCAAGACAGAAGAGAGCATCAAGAGAAAATGATAATTCTCAAAATATTCTAACATCTTCAACGGACAACTCTATAGGTGATATAGTTGGGAAATCACCAATTGGTTATACTATCGATTCTCAAAAAGGTTTAGTAACCGTTAATTTTACTTATGTATTAAAATATTATTATTATAAATATATATTTACTAATTTATATTTCAACTTTTATACTTCAGAAGTAATACTTAAACGAAAACGTGAATATAATCGACAATGGTACAATGACTTCACAAAGAAGCAGAAGGAAGCTCAAATTCAAAATGTTATGGAAGCAGCGTTAAAGCGAAAAGAGGATGCAAATTTTATTGATCTAATAGAAGAACACGTTTCATTACAAATAAAACAAGCTACACGATTTTTACTCAAAGCTCAATTAAGACCTTTGACTCGACAACAAAGTTTGTACTATTCTTTTATGTTTATAATCCTTTAGCTTAACCATTTACGAATTCACATAGAGGTTTGACATCCTGTTATTTTTATGGCAATAGATCATGGTGATATCAATGAACCAACACATGAGCCAGTGTGCTCTTAATTGCATCAGCTACAACGTGTTGATAGTTGTATTTATTGTGGCGCAAGGAAGTTTCAGTATGAACCACCAACATTTTGTTGCTATAATGGACAAATTACTCTGGCCTCTACTACTGTTCTTGAAAGTTTATTAAATTTATTTACAGCTCAAAATAATGAATCTATTGAGTTTCGAAGAAATATACGAGCGTATAATAGTATATTCTCTTTTACATCATTTGGAGTACATCTTGATAACAATATTGCGAGTTCAAGACGCGGTGTATATACATTTCGAGCGCAAGGGCAAATATATCATGATTTACCGTCTCTTTTGCCAATCAAGAATAGTCCTTGCTTCCTTCAATTATACTTTTATGATACTGAGAATGAAACTCAAAATAGAAAGGGGATAATACAAGAGGCAAACTTGGTAGAATCTACTATTTTTAAATTGATGAACATTCTTCGCGTAAATCCTTATGCTCAATTCTTACGACGCTTGAAAGATATTCCATCATTAGAAACTTATGATATCTTGACCAAAAGCGATGTCCAAGTTGATCAAAGAGTTTATAATACACCATCAGCTTCACAAGTTGCAGCTATATGGATTGAAGGAAATAATCCGAATGGAGTCCAAGAAAGAGATATCATAGTCCACGCACATTCAAGAAAGTCTCATAGAATTAAACACTATTTTGGCTGTTATGATCCATTGCAGTATCCTCTTTTATTCCCGTATGGAGAGGTTGGATGGCATCAAAACATATACTGTAAGATCCCGAAAATTTGAGCATTAAGCAGTGACCTCGGGATCCGTACCCTACTGGTCATAAGTTTGACCAAGTGATGGTCAAACAGTGGACTCATGAAGGGATAAACTAATGTGATGTCAATTTGACCTAAGTGTAATGCATGGTGTGAGTTTAAGGCCACATACACCTATCTCTGGTGTATGTGCTTAACACTGATACTAGAGAGAGGATATAAGGGTTTTAATAAACCTAGGTTGCTTTTATTTGGTTGGTGAAAGAGAGTTAAGAAGAGAGAGAGAGGGAGAAACCAAGATGAGTTATTGAGATAAGAGTTAATGCAAATCAAGAGGGGACCAAGCATTGATTGTCGGATTCGACGCTTGAAAGACCATTGAACTAAGGGCTGGAACCCTAGCCATCAAACCCAACGAATCAATCCTTTAAGGGATTTATTGAGGTGAGTTTTGTTAGATTTCAATACCTAAAGATTTGATGAATTTAATTTAGTCAAGTATAGTTAAAATGATAGATTAAAGACCAAGAAAAGAAAGAAAATTGATAAGGAAAAGATTTGGAAGAACAGCTCGAGAAGGGGCTGAGTCTGGCCAAATCGATTAATCGATTTTGGTCTAGAAGTTGAAAAAGCAAGGATGCCCGATTTCGATTAATCGATCTGAAAATTGATTAATTGATTTTGAAATTTGATTAATCGATTTGAAAATCGACTAATTGACTGGGTACCTCCAGTGGCTGGAGAAATAAGACTTGGGGAAATTGACTAATCGATTTGGGAAATCGATTAATCGATTTTGGATTTCGATTAATCGATTTTAGATTTTTAACTACTCGATTTAAGGATCGATTTAACCATTCAGGAAAATTCGATTAATCGATTTGGGATCGATTAATCGATTTTTTATTTCAATTAATCGATTTTGGGAATCGATTAATCGATTTAGGGTTCGATTAATCGATTTTGGCAGTTTCATTTAACTTCTTAATTGGACCTTAGGGTTCATGGAGGGTCTAGGACCTTCTCTATTGCATCTTTAGTGATATGTTGCATGTGTTATGATGTACCATAGGTGGTACGTGTGAGAGCAAGCATAAGGAGTCGTGTGGGACCTTAATGCTCGGACCTTCGGAGACTTGAGGTAGGGAACACCTTGAACATGTACTTTAATTGCAAGAGCATGTATGTAGTGATATAGAAATCAAATTGAAATTATTTTAACTGTGTAAATCTTTGTAAAAAGGGTGTGTGTGTAACACCAAGAAAGTAAAGGAGAATGAGACATCCCCAGGGGATGAGAAAGTGATAAAGGCATCAGTGTGATGCGAGTAATTTAGACATCCCAGGGATGTAAGTAAGATTGAATAACTACTGATAAGGCCTAACTGATATAAGATAGCACTTTTACACGGTGAACAACTATATATAAAGCACATGATATTTTTATTATTTAAGATTTGAATAGAATACCCCACCGACGTGGCGGGACACCCACTACTGACTCGGCAGGATATCCGTGATCGGTATGGCGGCCAATCCGTACACTGGTATGGAGGTTTATCCGTACACAGTAAGCACATCCCAGGAATGTTGAGATGAGATTTAACCCCACCGCCTATTGAGAAAGGGGCTTGGGTAGTATTCCCAGGGAATACATATAGCAACTATCTATTTAGACGGTGATGGAGGGAATTCTATCGGGGCTCGATGCTATATTGCTCGGGGACTACTTAAGTTGAAGATTTAAGTTTTGCTTTAGGCCAAATCAGTGTAATTCATGAACAGTTGAGAATAAATGAAACATGTAAACCACTAGTAAACTTCAAGGCATAATTATCATCTTTTAAACGGTTTTTCTAACAAGTGCATAGATACATTATGCTTAGAATATCATGGAATATATTTGAGATTTTAATTTATATGTTCATTGTGTTGTTCCCTATTGAACTAGGATGTAGCTCACCCTTTAGACTATACATCGCAGGTCCAATGTTAGCAGTGGTCGAGGCTTCGGGAGACGTGGATCCAGGTGATTCAGATTACGTGCCCGGGGAAGAGTTAGAGCCCCCTCCTAAAGACTTCTTCTAGGAGACTCTGCTGAGCACTTTAATAGAGTGAGTTTTGAGAGCTTGTTGTGCGGCTTGGTATGTCAAGCCTTATTTTTGGGAAATGTAATTAAATTAATATAATTCTTTTGACGAACCATCTGGAGTGATCTATTTATCACCGATGGTTCGGATCGGTTCTCTGTTCATGCATGAAAGTAGAACTGTCTTTTGGGTTTATACTTAGAGTAGTATGTTGGTTTCTGCATTACTTAGTCATATGTTATCTTGTTTTAATATTACTCGTTATACCTGCGTTCCCTATAGACGAATGGGGCACGATCTTGAGGATCGTGCTGATGGCACGGGTTTCGGGGTGCTAAAATCCGGGCTGTCACAGTTGGTATCAAAAAATTTTCTTTTAGAATTTCTGACAATTGTTACTTTTATCAAAACATAGGGACTTCTGCTAATGAAATTTTATTTTCACGTGCAGACCGTTATGTCTTCTAGAGGAAGGGGCCGACCCCAGGGGCGGCCATAGTAGAAGTTTGCGTAGTTGAGATGATTTTATCTCAGATACAAATAGAGTGCCTGTAGGAGATAGAGGGACTTCAGGCAGTGGTGGCCAAGGGAGCCAGGATCAAACAGAGACTCAGGATCGCGATAGTCAGGATCGAGATCAATGAGAACAAGAGAGAGTCAGAGAAAGAAACGAAGATAGAGAGGAGCGTCAGAGGATGATGCACACTATGGAAACTATAGCGACTGCCATAGCACAATGAAAGACATCTTTGGTACTCATACGCCCACGAAAGATCGACCACCAACACCTCGGGCTCACCGCCAAAGGTCTTTGCGTTTATTGAGTTTAGGAGGATAAGACCTCCTAGCTTTTCGGGGCAGGCAGAGCCCATGGCAACTGAGAACTGGCTGGGTGAGATGGAGAAAGTGTTTAGTGTGCTCACGTGTACAGAGGACGAGAGCGTCCGTTGGGCAGCCTACATGCTAGACGGAGAGGTTAGGCCTTGGTGGAAGTCTGTTTCACGAACTAGAGCTCAGGAGACTCCAGATTTGCCTTGGACGTGGGATAAATTTGTTGAAGAGTTCAACAAACAGTACTTCCCAGAAGTGGTGAGGAACCAAATGGAGATTCAATTTTTACAGCTCGTACAAGGGAAGATGACTGTTAGAGAGTATGGAGTGGAGTTCATGCGACTCGCTCGCTTCGCGCTCGATTATGTGATCATGGAGACGATGAGGGCAAAAAGGTTTCAGCAAGGGTTGAGACCGGATGTGAGGGGAGGAGTGGCACCATTCCAGATGAGGACCTATGGAGAGGTTATGAGCAAGGCCTTGGTGGTAGAGGAAGAAAATAATAACAAATACCGCCAGAGGGAACAATAAGGAAGGTGGAATGTAGACCAGAACAGAACGGAAAACTACGAGCCGGTGAACAAAAGGCCGAGATTCGTAGCAAGCAATCAGAGACCAACATTCCAAGGAGGTTATGGGAGACCGGCGCAGCAGAGCAACCAGCAGAGATTTCCATTGCTCGTGTCAGGGAGACCGATATACTACGAGAGCCCTGTTATTACTACCGGAGCTACAGTTACACAGGGGTTCTCGCGAGCAGCTTCTTCCACACCTCGGGAGACTTGTGCCAAGTGTGGAAAGTCTCACAAGACAGCGGACTGTAGGATGGGTACTCAGGGTTGTTTTTGATGTGGTAAGGTGGGACACCTGATCAGAGATTGCCCCGAGATGAATAAAGGGAAGACGGCTTCAGCTCTTATGCCACGACCTATACAAACAAGGAAGCCGATTGTCCAAGGGAGAGCCTACGTAGTCACAGATCAAGGGGCTCAAAATATAAATGATGTGATCCAAGGTGAGATTTCTTTTAAATAAAGAATTTTAATTATTAAAAATTATAGATAGAGAAGGTGCATCCATGTAGAAAGTAGAAAAGAACCTGCATGTAATAAATTTTTATATGATAGTGTACGTTATATATATATATGTGTATGCATGACTAGGTACATTAAAAATCTATAAGAAAGGAAGCGATGTCACGTATAAAGCTCGAGTGTTGGTAGACCCGAGGTCTACCCACTCATTTGTTACCCCTCGCTTTACAAGGAAGATGAAAGTCAACCCAGAGGAGTTAAACTTCGTATTAACCGTGACTATTCCGACTGGGAAATCGGTGGATATCGAAAAGGGTTGCAATTTTGTGATCGTGAGAATCATGGATGGAGACGTCTTTGAACTACCGTCGAACCTAATTCTGTTAGACATGTAAAGATTCGACGTGATCCTTGGCATGGATTGGTTGTCGACTCACTGTGCGACGGTAGATTGCAAGAACAAGGTCGTCGTCTTCAGACCCAACACGAGGAGATCATTTCAATTTCGAGGAGAGAGGTCGACGCATATGCCACTTATCTCGGCAGTCAGGGCCGAGCGCTTGATCAGAAAAGGGTGTAGTGGATACTTGGCATTCTTGAAGGAGCATAAAGAAGAGAAGAATATTATCTCCGAGATAGCCGTGCCGTGGTGCGAGAGTTTGAGGACGTGTTTTTGGAAGAGTTATCAGGATTACCTCCAGATAGAGAAGTTAAGTTTGCTATCGACTTAGCACCAGAAATGAAGCCTATTTCTAAAGCACCATACAGAATGGCTCCTGCTGAGTTGAAAAAGTTGAAGGAGCAGTTACAAGAACTCATGGACAAGGGGTTTGTTAGACCGAGTGTGTCTCCATAGGGAGCACCGGTCTTGTTTGTAAAGAAGAAAGATGGGTCAATGCGTTTGTGCATAGACTATCGGCAATTGAACAAACTTATCATTAAGAATTGATATCCTTGGCCTAAGATAGATGACCTGTTTAATCAACTGCAAGGAGCGAGGTACTTTTTCAAGATCGATCTGAGATCTGGATACCATCAGTTGAGAGTCAAGGTAGAGGATATTCAGAAGACTGCTTTCAGGATATGGTACGGACACTATGAATTCTTGGTGATGCCATTTGGGTTGACGAACGCACCGGTGTCATTTATGGATTTGATGAATCGGGTGTTTAAACCACACCTGGACTCTTGTGTCGTAATGTTTGTTGACGACATCCTGATCTATTCAAAATCAGAGGAAGAGCATGAGAAGCACTTGAGAATAGCCCTACAGACTCTACGTGAACACCAACTGTACGCCAAGCTCAGTAAGTGCGAGTTTTAGTTAGAGGAGGTTAGCTTTTTGTGACATGTTATCTCAAAAGAGGGTGTCATAGTAGATCCAGCAAAAATAGAAGCAGTGGTCAATTGAGAGCAACCAAAGACCGTGACCGACGTCCGTAGTTTCCTTGGATTGGCGGGTTACTACCAACGTTTCGTTGAGGGTTTTTCAAAGATATCAGGACCACTCACGAGACTTACACAGAAAGATGCAAGGTTTGAATGGAGTGAGGCATGCGAGAAGAGTTTTCAAGAACTCAAGAAGAGACTCACTTCAGCTCCAGTACTAGCAATACCTTCAGGCAGTGGAGGGTTTGCAGTGTATAGCGATGCTTCGTATACTGGTTTGGGTTGTGTGCTTAATCAGCACAAACAGGTGATAGCGTATGGGTTGAGACAGCTGAAAGAGCATGAGAAGAATTATCCGACACATGACCTGAAATTAGTAGCGGTAATTTTTGTGCTCAAGATCTGGAGACATTACTTGTACGGTGAGACGTTTGAGATCTTCACCCATCATAAGAGCCTCAGATATCTGTTTACACAAAAGAAACTAAATATGAGACAGCGCAGATGGATGGAGTTTCTAAAAGATTATGACTGTTCTATATAGTACCATCTAGGCAAGGCTAATGTAGTAGCCGACGCCTTGAGTCGGAAGAGTTCAACTCAGTTGGCTAGTTTAATTTTGGGTATACACCGATGGAAACTGTTTGAAGATCTGGCCCTATACGATGCAAACATTGAGTCTCAAGCTATAGGAGCCTTCTTGGCTAATATCTCAGTGAGACCGATGATATTTGAGCATATCCATGAACTACAGATGAAAGACCCGGCGCTAACAAAGATCTGAGGCACGGTCTGGAGGATCGTGCTGATGGCACGGGTTTTGAGGTGCCGAAATCTAGGCTGTCACACCTTTCAACTCAAGGCATCGGTCACTACATTAGCCTTACCTGGATGGTACTGTATGGAACAGTCATAGTCCTTGAGGAACTCCATCCATCTGCGCTGCCTCATGTTTAGATCTTTCTATGTAAACAGATATCTAAGGCTTTTATGATCAGTGAAGATCTCAAAGGTCTCACCATACAGGTAATGTCTCCAAATCTTCAGTGCAAAAATGATTGTTGCTAATTTCTGGTCATGTGTCAGATAATTCTTCTCATGCTCTTTCAATTGTCTCGATCCGTACGCTATCACCTTTCGGTGTTGATTATGCACGCAGCCCAAACCAATATACGAAGCATCGGCACAGATACAAATAACCCTCCACCGCTCAAGAAATCGCTATCGAGTCAAGTGAGTCTCTTCTTGAGTTCTTGAAAACTCTTCTCGCATGCCTCACTCCATTCGAACCTTGCGTCTTTTCATGTAAGTCGCGTGAGTGGTCCTGATATCTTTGAAAACCCCTCAACAAAACGTTGATAGTAACCCGCCAATCCAAGGAAACTGCGGATGTCTGTCACGGTCTTTGGTTGCTCCCAACTCACTACTGCTTCGACCTTTGCTGGATCTACAGTGACACCAAGCTTTGAGACAACATGTCCCAAAAAGCTAACTTCTTCTAACCAAAACTCACATTTGCTGAGCTTCGCATATAGTTGGTGTTCACGTAGAGTCTATAGGGCTATTCTCAAATGCTTTTCATACTCTCCCTCTGATTTTGAATAGATCAGGATGTTGTCAACAAATACTATGACACAAGAGTCTAGGTGTGGTTTAAACACCCTATTCATCAAATCCATGAATGACGCCGGGTCTTTGTTAGCGCCGGGTCCTTTAGTTACATCTTGACAAATCTTTGTTAGCGCCGGGTCTTTCATCTGCAGTTCATGGATATGCTCAAATATCATCGGTCTCACTGAGATATTAGCCAAGAAGGCTCCTGTAGCTTGAGACTCAATGTTTGCATCGTATAGGGCCAGATCTTCACACAGTTTTCATCGGTGCATACCTAAAATTAAACTAGCCAACTGAGCTGAACTCTTCTGACTCAAGGCGTCGGCTACTATATTAGCCTTGCCTGGATGGTACTGTATAGAACAGTCATAATCTTTTAGAAACTCCATCCATCTGCATTGTCTCATATTTAGTTCCTTCTATGTAAACAGATATCTGAGGCTCTTATGATCGGTGAAGATCTCAAACGTCTCACCGTACAAGTAATGTCTCCAGATCTTGAGCACAAAAATGACCGCTGCTAATTCCAGGTTATGTGTCGGATAATTCTTCTCATGCTCTTTCAGCTGTCTCGACCCATATGCTATCACCTGTTTGTGCTTATTAAGCACACTCAAACCAAGATATCTGAAGTATCGCTATACACGCAAACCCTCCACCGCTCAAGGTATTGCTAATCGAGTCAAGTGAGTCTCTTCTTGAGTTCTTGAAAACTCTTCTCGCATGCCTCACTCCATTCAAACCTTGCATCTTTCTGTGTAAGTCTCGTGAGTGGTCCTGATATCTTTGAAAAACCCTCAAAGAAACGTCGATAGTAACCTGCCAATCCAAGGAAACTGCAGATGTCGGTCACGGTCTTTGGTTGCTCCAAACTCACTACTACTTCGACCTTTGCTGGATCTACAGTGACACCAAGCTTTGAGACAACATGTCCCAAAAAGCTAACTTCTTCTAACCAAAACTCACATTTGCTGAGCTTCGCATATAGTTGGTGTTCACGTAGAGTCTGTAGGGCTATTCTCAAATGCTTTTCATGCTCTCCCTCTGATTTTGAATAGATCAGGATGTCGTCAACAAATACTACGACACAAGAGTTTAGGTGTGATTTAAACACCCTATTCATCAGATCCATGAATGACGCCGGGGCATTTGTTAACCTAAACGGCATGACTAGGAACTCATAGTGTCCGTATCGAGTCCTGAATGCAGTCTTCTAAATGTCCTCTGCCTTGACTCTCAACTGATGGTATCCCGATCTCAGATCGATCTTTGAGAAATACTTCGCTCCTTGCAGTTGATCAAATAAGTCATCTATCCTAGGCAAAGGGTATCGGTTCTTTATGGTAAGTTTGTTCAATTGTTGATAGTCAATGCACAAATGCATTGACCCATCTTTCTTCTTTACAAACAAGACCGGTGCTCCCCATGGAGACACGCTTGGTCTAACAAACCCCTTGTCCATTAGCTCTTGTAACTATTCTTTCAACTCCTTCAACTCAGCAGGAGCCATCCTGTATGGTGCTTTAGAAACAGGCTCCGTTCCTGGTGCTAAGTCGATGACAAATTCTATTTCTCTCTCTGGAGGTAATCCAGGTAACTCCTCCGAAAATACATCGGCAAAATGTCGCACAACTGTTATCTCAGAGATAACATTCTTCTCCTCTTTATTTTCCTTCTAGAACGCCAAGTATTCACTACACCCTTTTCTAATCAATCGCTTGGCCCTGACTGCCGAGATAAGTGGTAGGTGTGTCGACCTCTCTCCTCGAAATCTAAATGATCTCCTCATGTAGGGTCTGAAGATGACGACCTTATTCTTACAATCTACCGTCACACTGTGAGTTGATAACCAATCCATGCCAAGGATCACATCGAATCCTTACATGTCTAATAGAATTAGGTTCGCCGGTAGCTCAAAGACATCTCCATCCATGACCCTCACGATCACGGAGTTGCAACCCTTCTCGGTATCAACCGCTTTCCCAGTAGGAACTATCACGGTTAAAACGAAGTCTAACTCCTCTGGGTCGACTTTCATCCTCTTTGTGAAGCGAGGTGTAACAAATGAGTGAGTAGACCCCGGGTCTCTTAACACTCGAGCCTCGTATGTGACATCGGTTCCCTTCTTGTATATTTATAACGTACCTACTCATGCATACACATATATATATTTTCTATCATTATACTAGAATTTATCACATGTACTTTTCTTCTTATATTCTTCTAAATATAGATGTATCTTCTCTATCTAAAATTCTAAGAATTTAAATTCTTTATTTAAAAGAAAGCTCACCTTGAATTACGTCATTTGTATTCTGAGCCTCCTGAGCTGTGACTGCGTAGGCTCTCCCTTGGACGATCGGCTTCCTTGCTTGTATCGGTCGTGGAATAGGTACTGAAGCCGTCTTTCCTTTATTCATCTCAGGGCACTCCCTAATCAAGTGGCCCACCTTGCCACATCGAAAGCAACCCCGAGTGCATACCCTACAGTCTGCTGTCTTGTGAGGCTTGCCACACTTGGCACAAGTCTCACGTGGCATGGAAGAAGCTGCTCGAGAAGCCCCCTATGTGACTGTAGCACCGGTAGTAATAGCAGGGCTCTCATAGCGTATCGATCTCCCCGATGCGAGCAATGGAAATCTCTGCTGGTTGCTCTGCTGCGTCGGTCTTCCATAGCCTCCTTGAAATGATTGTTTCTGATTGTTTGGTATGAACCTCGGCTTTTTGTTCACCGGTTCATAATTCCCCGTTCTGCTCTGATCAGTGTTCCACCTTCCCTGTTGCTCTCTCTGGCGATATTTATTATCATTCTCCTCCTCCACTACAAGTGCTTTGCTCATGACCTCACCATAGGTCCTTAGTTGGAATGGTGCTACTCCTCCCCTCACTTCTGATCTCAACCCTTGCTGAAACCTTTTTGCTCTCATCATCTCTGTGATGACGTAGTCAGGCGCAAAGCGAGCGGGTCGCATGAACTCCACTCCATAGTCTCTCACTATCATCTTCCCCTGAGTAAGCTGTAGAAATTAGATTTCCATTTGGTTCCTTACTACCTCAGGGAAATACTGTTTATTGAATTCCTCAATGAATTCATCCCAAGTCCATGGCATGTCTGGGGTCTCCTGAGCCCTAGTCCTAGAAACGGACTTCCACCAAGGCCCAGTCTCCCCGTCCAACATATAGGCTGCCCAACGGACGCTCTCGTCCTCGGTATAAGTGAGCACACTGAACACCTTCTCCATCTCACTCAACCAATGGTCTGCCACTATGGGCTCTCCCTGTCCAGAAAAACTAGGAGGCCTCATCCTCCTAAACTCAGTAAAAGCAGAAGATGCTGGCGGTGTCGGAGCTACTGGAGGTGTCGGTGGTTGATGCTGCTCATTTGCCGTATGAGCTGCTAGAGATGCTGCCTGTTGAGCCATAGCAACCACCATGGTCTCCATGGTGTGCATCATCCTCTGATGCTCTTCTCTATCCTCATTTCATTCTCTAATTCTTTCTTGCTCTCTTTGATCTTGATCCTGACGATCTCGATCACGGCCCTCTCCCTGATTTTGGCTTCCTTGGCCACCACTGCCAGAAGCCCCTCCATCTCCTATAGGTACTCTATTTGTAGGAGAGATGTACCCATCTCCACTACATAAACTTCTATTATGGCTGCCCCTTCCTCTAGGTAACATCACGGTCTGCATGTGAAAACAAAGTTTTCATTAGCAGAAGTCCCTATGCTCTGACAAAATAATAATTGTCAAAGTTTCTAAAAGAAAAAAACTTTATATCAAGACGATCCTCCTGCGGCCCCAAAGCTTAGCACAGAATATTGGTATAACAAGTACAAATAAATAAATAAGGTAATTAATCTCATTAAAGCGTACGCAAAAGACAGTTCTACTTTCATGCCACTGCATGAACAGAGAACCGACCCGAACCATCGGTGATAATCAGATCACTCCAGATGGTTAGCCAAAAGAATAATCCAATATAATTACATTATTTTAACAAAATAAAGGCTTGACATACCAAGCCGCACTAATCTCTCAAAACTACTCTCTGTCAAAGTACACAGCAGAGTCACCTAGAAGAAGTCCTCGGGTGGAGGCTCCAACTCGTCTCCTGGCACGTAATCTGAGTCACCCGGATCAACGTCTCCCGAAGCCTCTATAACTGCTATCAATGGACCTGCGATGTATAGTCTAAAGGGTTAGCTACATCCTAGCTCAATAGGGAACAAACACAATGAACATATAAATTAAGACTCACATATATTCCATGATATTCTATGCATGATGTATCTATGCAAGTGCTTGAAAAATAATTTAAAAGCTGGTAGTTGCATTCAATTTTACTGGTACTTTACATATCTCACTTTACTATTGATTTATCATGAATGGCACTGAACAGGCCTAAAGCAAAACTTAAATCTTCAACTTAAGTAATCCCCGAGCAATATAGTATCGAGCCCCTATGAGATACCTTTCATCGTCATCTAATTAGACAGTTGTAAAAAATGTATTCCCTGGGAATACGACCCAAGCCCCTTTCTCACTAGGCGGCGGGGTTAAATATCACACAACATCCCTGGGATGTACTTACGGTTACGGATAAACCTCCGTACTGGTGTACGGATTCGCCGCCGTACCGGTCACGGATATCCTACCGCGTCAGTCGTGGGTATCCCGTCACGTCGGTGGGATATCCTCCAAACCTCAAATAACAAAAATAACATGTGCTTTACATATAGTTGTTCATCGTGTAAGTGTGCTATCTTATATCAATTAGGCCTCAACAGTAATTATTCAATCCTATGTATACATTCCTGGGATGTATACATACCCGCATCACACCTGATGCCTTTATTACTTTCTCATCCCCTGGGGATGTCTCAATCTCATTAGATCACTTGTTCTTAGTTACTTGCATCACACAGATGCCTTTATCACATTCTTGGTGTCACACACTCACCCATTTCACAAAGCTTTTCACAGTTAAAACAACTTTACATTTGATAATTATATCACTACATACATGCTCTTGAAATTAAAGTACATGTTCAAGGTGTTCCCTACCTCAAGTCTTTGAAACTCCTAGCATCAAGGTCCCACGCGGCTCCTTGTGCTCATGATCATACGTACCACCTATGGTATAACATAAGACATGTAGCTCATCACTAAAGATGTAACAAAGAAGGTCCAAAACCCTCCCTGAATCTCAAAGTCAACTATAGAGTTTAACCAAAACTGTCAAAGTCGATTAATCGATTCCCAAAATCGATTAATCGAAATGCAATTCGATTAATCGATTTCCAAAATCGATTAATCGAAACCCAAATCGATTAATCGATTCTCAAAATCGATTAATCGAAATTCAAATTCGATTAGTCGATCCCAAATCAATTAATCGAAGTCTCTAACATAATGGAGTCGATTTTCAGATCGAGTAATCGAAATCACAAAATCGATTAATTGATCCCAAATCAATTAATCGAAATCCGAAATCGATTAATCAAAATTCCAATTCGATTAGTCGATTTCTCTAGGTTACTTTCCTCCAGTGGCTGGAGCTTCTTAGTCGATTAGTCGATCTCCAAATCGACTAATCGAAATCCAAATCGATTAATCGAAATTCATTTCGATTAATCGAAATCGAGCTTTCATGACTTTTCAACTTCTGGGCCAAAATTGATTAATCGAAATCTAATTTCGATTAATCGATTTGACCAGATTCAACCCCCATTTTGGCTGTTCTTCCAAATCCTTCTCAAATAATTTTCTTTCTTTTTCTAAGTCTTTATCCTATGATTTTAAGTGTTCTTGACTACAATTAAACTCCTACAATCTATGTATTTAATTCAACAAAATTTACCTCAATCAAATCCCAATTTGATTGGATCTAGAGGTTGGAAAGGCTAGGGTTCCAGCTTTGGCTATAACGGATCCTTGTCGCATCGAATCCAACTTTTGTTGTCCAATCTCCCTTCCAACAAGCCACAATAACTCCCTTGCATTAACTAGCTTCTCCCTCTCTCTCTCTTCTTTACTCTCCTTAATAATCCAATAAATGATTTTAGGGTTCTTTAACCCTTATATCCCTACTCTCTTTGTGTTGAGCACATACACCTAGATAGATGTATATGACTCCAGATTTACACTACACTCCACTTACATACCTCATATTCACATCATATCCGTTCATCACTTCTCGAGTCAACTAGTGAAGTCCTACTTGGTCAAACTTATGACCAGTCGGGCACGGATCCTGAGGTCACCGTTTAAAGTAAAAATTTTGGGATATTACAGAAGGGTTCGGCTCAATGGGCTAGTTTGATTTTGGGTATGCACCGATAGAAGTTGTTTAAAGATCCGGCACTGTATGATACGAATATTGAGTCGCAAGCCACAGGAGCCTTTTTGGCAAATATTTTAGTGAGACTAGTGATATTTGAGCATATCCATGAACTATAGATAAAATACCCAATGCTAACCAAGATTCATCAAGATGTAACTGAAGGCATTAGATCTGAGTACTCGGTCAAGGAAGATGGCTCCTTATTGTTCAAGGGCCGTCTTTGCATTCCCGACAATGCCGCGGTGAACTATCCTTGATGAGGCTCACAAGTCAAGCTATGCTATCCACCCGGGTAGCACGAAGATGTATCAAGATTTGAAAAAGAATTACTGGTGGAGAGGTTTGAAATAAGATGTGGTAGAGTACGTGTCGCGGTGTTTGACGTGTCAGCAAGTAAAGATCGATCATAGACACCCTGCAGGATTATTGCAGCCTCTACCTATACCGGAATGGAAGTGGGAATCAATATCAATGGACTTCATCGTTGGGCTACCGCATATTACAAAGAGGTACAATGCCATTTGGGTAGTGGTCGATCGATTGACCAAGTCAGTGCACTTCTTGCCTTACAACATGATGTACACGACGGGAAGACTTGCAGAGCTATATATGAAGGAGATCGTCCGTTTGCATGGGATTCTGAGTAGCATTGTTTCTAACCGTGACCCATTATATACCTCAAAGTTTTAGAAGAAATTTCAAGAAGGAATGAGAGCGCGACTAGATTTCAGTTTAGCATTCCATCTGCAAACTAATGGGTAGACAGAGCGGGTCAATCAGATCATCGAGGACATGCTTAGGGCGTGTATGTTAGAACTGCAAGGATCATGGGATCAGCACCTACCGTTGATTGAGTTTGCATATGACAATAGTTTTCAGACGAGCATCGGCATGGCACCATATGAAGCTCTTTACGGACGGCGATGTAGATCGCCCATCAATTGGGAAGAAACCGGGGAGAAATTTGTTTTAGGACCCGAAGTGCTTGAAGATATTGCCACCTATGTCCATATGATAAGGGCAAAACTCAAAGCGGCTCAAAATAGACAGAAAAGCTACGCAGATATCAAGCGGACGAGTGTAGACTTTAAGGTGGGTGAACATGTGTTCGTGAAAGTGTCACCTATGAAGGCCGTGATGAGATTTTCAAAGAGAGGGAAGTTAAGTCCCCGCTATCTTGGACCATTCGAGATTCTGGGTCAAGTAGGGGAAGTTGCATACTGCATTGGATTGCCACCATTATTTGATCGGGTACACAATGTGTTCCACGTATCTATGCTCAGGAAGTATCTTAATGGCCCTGATCATGTGTTGAGCGGCCAATCATTTGAGATGCATGAGGATATGAGCATGATCGAAGAATCGGCGGAGATTTTGGATCAAAAGAAACAAGTGTTGCGGATAAAAGTGATTCCCTTAGTGCTTGTTCGATGGAAGAATCATCCGGTCGAAGAAGCTACGTGGGAACGAGAGGCCGACGTGAAAGAACAGTATCCAGACTTGTTTGCGACAGCTTGAGAGTCAAAATTGTATCACCGTAAGCATGTTTGTGGATTTAAACCATATGCTGTAATCCAATGTGGACCTTTGTTCAATATATTCAGTAGAGAGAAATTCGATCCACACCGTGTTCCTCATTACAGTGTTGAATGCGTAGTTAAGATCCATCGTTGCCACCTAGTGACTGTGAAGACATGTTTCACAAAACCAGTGACCAACTGGTCATGTATTACCAAGAAAACAAAATAGACATAAAAATAAGGAAATTGTGAACTTCTGATGAAAACCGATTAATCGATTTTCAAATCGATTAATCAATTTTTGGTCGATTGGTCGACTGGCATACGCCAGTCAATAAAGATTGAGTGAAGGTTCAAAAAATTACTTAAGTGCAATTTCAATTAATCGATTTGGGGATCAATTAATCGATTTTGGATTTCGATTAATCGATATCGGGATTCGATTAATCGACTAAAACATGTCAGCGACTTGAGAATTTTAGAAAAATTTAAGGACTTTGCGATTTCGATTAATCGAAGTGAAATTCGATTAATCGATTTTGGGAAATTGATTAATCAATTTGGTAAATCGATTAATCGAGTGGCATACGCTAGTGAGCTGGAAAAGTTAGAAATTTTAAGTGACCACGATTTCGATTAATCGAAATGGATTCGATTAATCGATTTTGAGTTTTGATTAATCGATTTTGGAAATCGATTAATCGATTTCACGTGGCTGAACTAAGTTATTGAAAATCGATTAATCGATTTTAGAAATCAATTAATCGAATCAGGCCTATATATATAAAACGAAGGGGGTTTCTCCCCATTCGAAAATTTTGGGGTTTTGTTTCTTGCGTGCCACTTCGTCTTCCTCCTCAAGCTATCATACCAGCTAGGTTTTTGGGGGATTTTGCATCGATTTTGCCTTGCAAGCATCACATGCTTGGATCAAAACCTAAGGTAAACCCTAGATTTCGAGTTTTCCTTTCAATTTGATCTATAAAACCCTACTTTTGGGCATTTTGAGTCGAAATGCCGCCTCGAACTCACTTAACCTCGAAGAAAGCGACTTCGAAACTTCCGGTATGGCGTAAGAATGCCGCACCGCCACCGCCTACACCATCACTTGTAAGAACCCCATCCCCGTCGTCATCGGATACCACATCCGTTCGACGAGCGCGTCTTTGCGCGAGTCTTCACCGACACCACCACCACCCGTAAACGTGCCCCAACCAAACGAATGGTGGGCGGCAAAGAGCTTTGAAACCGAATACATCATTGATGAGAAGTTGTTTACCGACCCCGACGTCGAGGGTGAGACCAAATGGGCTAGAAACTATTTGGTGAAGGCGGGCCTCGGCAACCTGTTAAAGCCGCTCCACGGGTGTTATTACCCTAGGCTGGTACGCCTATTTTACCAGGGCTTGGAGGAAGGCCCGACCGATGACATAGTTACGACCAAGATCGAGGGTCGTGACTACACCTTCACCCGTCGCCACGTTCACGAAGCCCTCGAGTGTTATTTGGACTTTGTGCTTGAGACCACCCTCTTTCCACCATTTGCGGAAGAGCTGAGATTTGAGGAGATCATGACCAAGATGACCAATGGGAAGAAGGGGTCTGGATCACCCATTCGGAGGGTCGATTTGCCCCATTACATGTGGATGCTTGTATCTATAATCAAGTGCAATCTCTACCCGATGCGTCATGATACCGAGAGGGTGGAGTTGGTCCAACAGGCACTATGCGCGATATTCTGCGACCATTGGTTCGACGCCACCATGATAGTTTTAGAGGGGATGACGTATATAAAGGGGAAATTGATGAAGGTTCATTTGAGGCCTAAGGAGAAGATATCGTATGCTCGCCTCATTTCGAGCATGCTAGAGTGTTATTCTGACGCTCCAGGGTACGCCATCTCACCCCATGAGGAGAGGGCTACGGACCGCGTGAAGCACTACTCCATCGCTTCATGGGGTCATAGTTATAGATTGCTGAAGAGGACCCTACCAGCTCAGGGCCCAGCACCAGCAGCAGTAGCACCACCACCACCCCCACCACCACATCAGGACCCGCCTGTGGGGGGAGCACACCCCATTGTTCCACCAGCTAGGGGGGGACCCTCTCATACCACTGCATCGCCTACGCCACCCTCGTAGTCAGCGGCTGCCACACCCACATCTTCATACCGCCGATGTACGACCCGTCCAACGCCTACTATCGAGGATGTGTTGGCTCGGATGGAGGCCAACAACCAGATGATGAACCGACGCATGAACTTTTTGATGTACCACACCATACGGTACACTACCCGTTGGACTATCAACAGTGCCTCACGCAGGAGGAGGCATGGTCTGCAGGCCGGACCGCCTTCCACTCGGGTGCAGCTTTTCACACGAGTACCTCTGCTGCCGACGCATCTAGCTCGGTACCACCGCAGCCAGCTGAGACGAGTCAACCACCACCTGCTCAGACGAGTCAGCCAGCACTAGACCAGCTAGCACTTGATCAGCCTGGAGAGGGGACTGTTTGAGCTGGAGTCCATATTTTTGGGTTTTGTCGATGACTTTCTGATTCAGTTTCATATTGTAATTAAGTGTGTGTTTTGTTATTAATGAGACATGAACAACATTGTAAACTTTTTGGAATCGATGAAATGAAAATCGAAATTTTACGTTCACTTGCGCTATTGTTTTCCTTCTTGCATCGTGTAGTAACCTAGTTAATTTTTCACGAGCGGGTATCTACCCTCAACTGCGTGTGAGGAGGGGGGGAGACCCCATAGACACGCCATTGAGTTCATTTTCGAGGACGAAAATTCTCAAGGTGGGGAGAATGTAATATTCCAAAATTTTGAGCGTTAAGCAGTGACCTCGGGATCCGTGCCCAACCGATCATAGATTTGACCAAGTGATGGTCAAACAGTGGACTCATGAAGGGATAAACTAATGTGATGTCAATTTGACCTAAGTGTAGTGCATGATGTGAGTTTAAGGCCACATACACCTATCTCTGGTGTATGTGCTTAACACCGAGACTAGAGAGAGGATATAAGGGTTTTAATAAACCTAGGTTGCTTTTATTTGGTTGGTGAAAGAGAATTAAGAAGAGAGAGAGAGGGAGAAACCAAGATGAGTTATTGAGCTAAGAGTTAATGCAAATCAAGAGGGGACCAAGCATTGATTGCCGGATTCGACGCGTGAAAGACCGTTGAACTAAGGGCTGGAACCACCCTAGCCATCAAACCCAACGAATCAATCCTTTAAGGGATTTATTGAGGTGAGTTTTGTTAGATTTCAATACCTAAAGATTTGATGAATTTAATTCAGTCAAGTATAGTTAAAATGATAGATTAAAGACCTAGAAAAGAAAGAAAATTGATAAGGAAAAGATTTGGAAGAACAGCCCGAGAAGGGGCTGAGTCTGGCCAAATCGATTAATCGATTTTGGTCTAGAAGTTGAAAAAACAAGGATGCCCGATTTCGATTAATCGATATGGAAATCGATTAATTGATTTTGAAATTCGATTAATCGATTTGGAAATCGACTAATCAACTGGATACCTCCAGTGGCTGGAGAAATATGACTTGGGAAAATCAACTAATCGATTTGGGAAATCGATTAATCGATTTTGGATTTCGATTAATCGATTTGGGATCGACTAATCGATTTCAGATTTTCAACTACTCGATTTGAGAATCGATTTAACCATTCAGGGAAATTTGATTAATCGATTTGGGATCGATTAATCAATTTTTGATTTCGATTAATCGATTTTGGGAATCGATTAATCGATTTAAGATTCGATTAATCAATTTTGGCAGTCGATTAATCGATTTTGGCAGTTTCACTTGACTTCTTAATTGGACCTTAGGGTTCATGGAGGGTCTAGGACCTTCTCTATTGCATCTTTAGTGATATGTTGCATGTGTTATGATGTATCATAGGTGGTACGTGTGAGAGCAAGCATAACGAGCCGTGTGGGACCTTGAAGCTCGGACCTTCGGAGACCTGAGGTAGGAAACACCATGAACATGTACTTTAATTGCAAGAGCATGTATGTAGTGATATAGAAATCAAATTGAAATTATTTTAACTGTGTAAATCTTTGTAAAAAGGGTGCGTGCGTAACACCAAGATGAGACATCCCTAGGGGATGAGAAAGTGATAAAGGCATCAGTGTGATGTGAGTAATTTAGACATTCCAGGGATGTAAGTAAGATTGAATACCTACTGATAAGGCCTAACTGATATAAGATAGCACTTTTACAAGGTGAACAACTATATGTAAAGCACATGATATTTTTTTTATTTAAGGTTTGAATAGAATGCCCCACCGACATTGCAGGATACCCACGACTGACTCGGCAGGATATCCGTGACTAGTACGACGGCCATTCCGTACACCGGTACGGAGGTTTATCCTTACATAGTAAGCACATCCTAGGGATGTTGAGATGAGACCCCGCCGCCTATTGAGAAAGGGGCTTGAGTAGTATTCTCAGGGAATACATATAACAACTGTCTATTTAGATGACGATGGAGGGTATTCCATCGGGGCTCGATGCTATATTGCTCGGGGACTACTTAAGTTAAAGATTTAAGTTTTGCTTTAGGTCAAATTAGTGTAATTCATGAATAGTTGAGAATAAATGAAACATGTAAACCACTAGTAAACTTCAAGGCATAATTATCATCTTTTAAACGGTTTTTCTAACAAGTGCATAGATACATTATGCTTAGAATATCATGAAATATATGTGAGATTTTAATTTATATGTTCATTGTGTTGTTCCCTATTGAACTAGGATGTAGCTCACCCTTTAGACTATACATTGCAGGTCCAATGTTAGCAGCGGCCGAGGCTTCGAGAGACGTGAATCCGGATGATTCGGATTACGTGCCCGGGGAAGTGTTAGAGCCCCCTCCTGAAGACTTCTTCTAGGAGACTCTGCTGAGCACTTTGATAGAGTGAGTTTTGAGAGCTTGTTGTGCGGCTTGGTATGTCAAGCCTTATTTTTGGGAAATGTAATTAAATTAATATAATTCTTTTAGCGAACCATCTGGGGTGATCTATTTATCACCGATGATTCGGATCGGTTCTCTGTTTATGCAGTGGCATGAAAGTAGAACTGTCTTTTGGTTTTATACTTAGAGTAGTATGTTGGTTTTCGCATTGCTTAGTCATATGTTACTTGTTTTAATATTACTTATTATACCAATGTTCCGTACAGACGAATGGGGCACGGTCTTGAGGATCGTGCTGATGGCACGGGTTTCGGAGTGTCGAAATCCTGGCTGTCACATATACAAGCATGATACTCGAAATGGAAGTGGGACACAATTCAATGAAAAATTAAATCGTATTGAATTCACGTCTGTAGAAGATATTTTTCGTCAAGAAGGGGAAGGTATTTACCTTTATATATTACACTGTATTTATTCTATGTTCTTAATGATTTGTTTTATTAATTTTTATTTACTTGTAATCTGCAGGTATAAAACGACAAAATCAAGGAATGGTATCATGTCGACAGTACTACTCTTATAAACTTCAAATTTGAGATTTTAAAAATTCTATCATTTTATGTGCCACACGATTGCTACAACAATACGTTATCGATATGTACATAAATGTTAGAAACAAGTCGATTGGACTTCTTTAGACAAGGACAATCTGCTATTCGAGCAGAATTATATTAAGGAATTGTTGATAGTGTTTTGATTGGAGAAAGAAGAGGGGCTAATGTGGGAAAAAGAATTGTGCTTCCAGCATCTTTTATTGGAGGCCCTAGAGATATGCGTCGTAGATATCTTGATTCAATAGCTTTAGTTCAACGATTCAAAAAACCTGATCTTTTCATTACAATGACATGCAATCCTAAATGGAAAGAAATACAAGAGCTATTAAAACCCGGACAACTCACTCAAGATAGGCCCGATTTGGTAGCAAAAAATTTTCAAGTAAAATTACATGACCTAAAAGAATAAATATTTAAAAAATCGATTTTTAGACGAGTTGCAGCACATGTTCATGTAATTGAGTTTCAAAAGAGAGGACTCCCACATGCTCGTTATAATGCAATCTGATTTTAAAATTACAAATCCAGATTTGTTTGATAAATTTGTTTGTGCGGAGATTCCAGATCTTGAAAAATACCGAAGTTTATATGAAAAAGTTATAAAGCATATGATGCATGGATCTTGTGGAGAACTCAACGAGAAAAACTCCTGTATGCAGAAGGGATCGTGCAAAAGTCATTATCCATGACAATTTTTCTCAAAAACAATGCAAGGTAAAGATTCATACCCAATTTCTAAAAGGAGAGATGATGGGCGACAGGTCTTTGTTCGCAATGCAATGTTAGATAATCGATGGGCTGTTCCTTATAATCCATATCTTCTGACAAGATATAATTGTCATATCAATGTAGAGATATGTTCCGATTTGAAAGCAGTGAAGTACCTCTACAAGTACATTTATAAAGGTCATGATCGTATAGCTGTAACGGTTGCAATTGAAGATGGAGATAATGTTATATATGAGATTCAACTATTTCAGGAAGGAAGATGGGTGTCTGCACAAGAGGCTATGTGGAGAATTTTTTAGTTTAATTTAAACGAAATCTATCCCTCCGTCATTAACCTACAGTTGCATCTTCCAAATATGGAATCAGTATGTTATTGGGAAAATCAAACTTTAGAACAATTGATGCAAACAGAGAATATCTCCAAAACGTCGTTAACCGATTTTTTTCAAATGAATGTCGTCGATGAAGAAGCAAGAAGATATCTATATAGAGAATTCCCAGAGCATTATGTTTAGAATAAACAAAATAAGTGTTGGAGTCCTAGAAAGAAAATGATTGTAATTGGCCGAATCAATGCAGCCAATCCTTCAGAAGGAGAAAGATATTATCTAAGATTGTTATTGAATCATGTACGAGGTCCAAAGTCATTTCAAGACCTCTTACTTGGAGATGAAGTTCAATATTCAACATTTAAAGAATCTGCTCAGAAACGTGGTTTACTTGAAAGTGATGACAACATTTCAGAGTGTTTAAATGATGCTACCAACTTTCAAATGTCATTAGAACTTCGTAGACTTTTTGCAACTATATTAGTCTATTGCGAACCCAATGATGTTAGAAAATTATGGAATGAGCATTTTGAAGCTATGTCACAAGACTTTGCAAATGCAAATCAATCAGATGAGTTACAAATTTCAAACACTTTGTCAAGTATAAATTATTTCTTACAAAGTATGAGAAAGAAGATTCAAGATTATGATTTGCCTGACATGGAAATGGTCAATAATAATGATACATATATCAGAGAAATTTTTTATGAGATGAATATTCTAATCCCTCATGAAGATTATTGTGCCTCTTCAAACTTGAATCCAAAACAAAAATTGGCTTATGAAACTATAATGAGTCGATTAAATTCTAACGAAAATTGTGTTTTCTTTGTCGATGGGCCAGGGGGTACAGGCAAAACATATCTATATCGTGCACTTCTTGCTACAGTAAGGTCAAAAAATATGATTGCTCTTATTTGCAACATCTGTGTAGCAATTAATAAAGCCGTGTGGGCGATTCAAGATTTAAAATTTCAATCAATGTAAATAAATCGAGTGTCTGTAACATACCCAAACAAAGCACAATTGTAAACTTACTACGTAAATCAAAACTTATAATATGGGATGAGGCACCAATGGCCAAAAGACATGCAATTGAAGCATTAGACAGAACTTTAAAAGACATAATGAATGATGGTTCACCGTTTGGTGGAAAAATTTTAATCTTCGGAAGAGATTTTCGTCAAGTGCTTCCTGTTGCCCCACGTGGGACAAGAATTGAAACAGTAGACGCAAGCTTAGTTATGTCATATCTTTGGCCAAAAATGGAAAAATTACGATTGGAACAGAATATGAGAGCAAGAACAGATTCTTATTAGAGTGACTTTCTCCTTCGTGTTGGCAATGTGAGGAACCAATAATTTCATAAAATTTGATTTGCATTCCAAACGAAGTGATTAAATATGAAGATGATGAAATATCTGAGAATCTATTGATTGATAGTGTATTTCCTTCACTAAAACAACATGCTCATTCTGCGGAATATATCAAGCAATTTTAGCTACTAAAAATGAGTTCGTCGATGGTCTAAATGAGAAATTGATTACACGCTTTCCTAGAAAACTTGTAACTTATCATAGCTTTGATTCTGCTATTGATGATACCAACAATTATTATCAAGAAGAATTTTTAAATTCGCTGATTCCGAATGGTCTTCCACCTCATAAGTTAGATCTCAATGTAAATTATCCGATCATGCTACTGCGAAATTTAGATCCTTCAAATGGATTATGCAATGGCCCCAGAATGGTTTGTCGAGATTTTAAGAAAATATTATTCTAGCAGAAATTACCGTTGGCCAATATGCTGGAAAACAGGTTCTACTTCCCAGAATACCTCTTTGTCCAGTAGAAAATGAAGGGTACCCATTTAAATTTAAGCGTAAACAATTTCCGATTCGCTTTAGTTTCGCTATGACAATAAATAAAGCACAAGGCCAAACTATTCCAAATGTTGGAATATATCTCCCCCAACATGTTTTCTCACATGGACAATTATATGTCGCATTATCAAGAGGAACATCGATGGTAACTACAAAAGTGTTAATCAAGCCCGATGCAATCAACGGTAAAAAAAAAAATTATACAAAAAATATAGTATATAGAGAAGTTCTTTTACCAAACAGGTATATTATATATTCTATGTTATTTTCTCGCATATATAGTTTTTAATAGAATAATATTTTCTTATTACTTCTAAATAATTATATCGATAAGTTTCAATATTTAAATATAGGTAGCAATGTCAAATGAAGAATTAATTCCTCCAGCTCATATACCAATTAACTCGCTCCAGTTAAATCAACGAATATGGACTATCAGAGCAAGAGTAATCAAACGACCAAATATACATACTTATACAAATTCAAAGGGACCTGGAAAACTATTGAAAATCAATTTGATAGATGATGAGGTAAAATAATAACCAATCATTGTCTTACACTTTATGTTATATCTAATAAGTTTTTCCTTTGCAGGATACACAAATTGAAGCAATAATGTTTAATGAAGCAGTTACTGAGTTTGAAAGTACACTTGAGAAAGGAAAATATTACTTTATATCCAATGGAATAGTGAAAAGCATAAATCCAAATTATAGACACGTTCATAAAAGTTTTGAACTATATTTTATTATTGATACTATTATTCTTGAGGATTTTAGTGACATTGGACTTCAAAGAGTTAAATATAACTTCATTCCTTTACATGAAGTTAATTCATATTTTGGTAAAAAAAATATATTCGATATGCTTTATCTCTCTTTGTTAAATAAATTTATTTTTTAACATTCCTATCTACTTTGATCAATTAACTTTGTAACTTTATTTATATTTCATATAGACATTGTGGGAATAGTCGTTGAAGTCAAAGACTCTGCAATTGTCACAAGTACAAAAACCAATCGAGATTTATTAAAACGTGAAATTATCATTATTGGTGAATGGTAAATTTCAACTATAAATATCAATTCATTAATTTTATGTTTATTTATTATGTGTATTATGTGATTTTTTTGTATCTTAATAGTTCCACTCAAATTAAACTTACATTATGGGAAGTGTTGGCAAAAAATGAAGGTGAAACCCTCAATCAAATGGTCAATCAAATGCCAATCATTATAGCTACTTCATTGACTACCAATAAATTTCGAGGTGCGCATATTAACAATTCATCTATCAATTTATATGAAAATATTATTAATCTATATTGATTTATCTTTTATTCATCAGGAGTTATTTCTCTTATTACTACACCACCATCCGTAATCCAAATCAATCCAAACATACCAGACGTTGAAAATATAAAAAAAATGGTAATATAATTTTATAATTTTTATTCCTTAATTTTTTTTGAAGTCTTAATAATTCTTATATTACAAATAAAACAGGCGCAGTAGAAATCTCAATCTTAAAAGAAAAAGTTCATTTGAATTAAATTCAAATAATACTTTCGTGAATGTGGAGCAAGTTTCACTTAACGAAATAGTCAACTGCAAAATCTCTTCACCATCTGAGGTATTAACTTTACTTAGAAGTTATAAATTTTTTCTTTAGAATGATTATTTTATTTTTAAATGATATTTATTTTTTTCTATTTAGATTTTATACTGTTATTGCAAAGCTTCAATTAGAAGCGTGCATCAAGATGAGGATCCTTGGTACCCCGCATGCAATACATGCAAAACAAGAGTTATTTTTAAAAAAAAGCAAGCTCAATGCAAAAAGTGTAAAAATCAGAATGTAGAATACACATTACGGTAATAATTTTAATATAAATAAACTTATCAATTCTATTTAAGTTTGTAATTTAAGTCTAAAACTAAATATCAATATATATATTGTAGTTATGCACTTCGTGTATAAATTGGTGATGAGAGTAGGGGAATATGGCTCACATTATTTCAAAATGAAGCAAAGATTCTCATTGGTTCTTCCCCGGAAGATCTTATACCTTTAAAATTGAAGGTAATATTTTTTATTTTATTATACTTTTTATTTAAAAATTATGACTAATTACATTTTATCATATGCAGGATGGAGATAAACAATTTCAAATTCACCTGAACAAATATATTGAAAATGAGTATATCTTTCAAGTCAAAGTGCAAGATACGATTTACCAAGATCATCTTACAAGGTCGTGCATATGTCAAAGCATAAAATACCAGACTACGGATGATGAAGACAATAAAATCCTCAAGAAAGTTAAAGTCGAGAGAGAATAAATACCCATTATCGATTTAATTGAATTTTTTAGATAATACTTATTTGTTAGTTATATATATTTTCTTTCATGTTCTATAGTTGGCAATATAAGTTATATATATATATATATATATATATATATAACTATGTTTAAAAGAAAGGCTTGATATTTTGGGAAACTATGTCATGTGAAAATACAATCTGAGCCGTCTGATATAAAGGTTGTAATCTAATGATCGATCAAGTACTACACAAAAAAAATTGGGCGCATGATTGGATGCATAATCAACAGTGAAAATTTATTCAAAGGTACTCAAAATCAATGAACTAAGTTGATTTGGAGGCCACTTTATCTTTGATTCATCAAATGGAGTGTTTTGTATTGATCATGCCACGTGACATTTGATATGGCATCCGGATGCATCTTTCCATTTCTCTTTTTAAATTTATATGAGAGAGATTTTTATTCATTCAAATCTTCAACATAATATATCTTATATCATGGGCCTATCATCAGACCGTCATATTTTGATTTCATTTTCATCCAAATATTCAACATAAAAGAAGATCTTGAGATCATCAATGCATCATCAAACGATCAAATTTTGATTTCACGTGACACATATTCTCAAGATCTATTGTGTCAAAGATTGAAAAGAAAAATGATCTCTATAAAAATATCAAAAATATATTTATTTTTTTAATAATTTTATAGGTCAATACGTGCAACGCACGTACACTTTTACTAGTATATTGTCAAATGCTATTAAACGCGTAAAATGAGGTTGTTCTTTTCTAAAAAGTGATCCTCCGACTCCTTTACACGTTACCAAACGCCTTAGAAGTTAGAATCATAAAAAAGTGGTTCCCATGTGACACCACATGTTATCTTTAGAATATGGCATAGTAGTGCACCCCAAGTAAATGTTTACAAGTGGAAATGGATAGACAGGGATGGTGCATCGATGCATGTGTAATAGAATATATTAAATGCACAAAAAGTTCTTTGATCAAACGGTAGACTCTCCTCTACAACTCCTAATTGAACTTCTAAGATTGAGAGCAATGGGCTCCACCATGTGCACCATAGAAGACCCAAACATTACTTTCAACATAGTTGCCAAGTAGGAATTTCCCAAAAAACGAACAAAGTCACAAAAAAAAAAAAAAAAATTATTATTATTAGTTAATTAGAAAATAGTGTAAATATTGGAGACCATTTGGGGAAATTAATGAAAATATTAAGGATTATTCATAAATAGACATTTTTTTGACAAAACAAAGGACAATTTGGGAAATTTTTTTTAAAAAACTGTGTTTAAAATATTTTTTTGTCATTTTGTTAACTGTCTTTAAGTACGAATTCAATTGGAAATTAGGAACACTTGCACTATTGAAGTTTCTAAGTAAAAAACATCAAAGACACAAAAACCAGATGTTATCTACTTTTTATCATTTATCATTTTGGAGGAAGCTGTTGTGCGGGGACAAGTCTGTCAACTTATCACTTCGGCCATTGACTCTATTGGCTCGTCCCACTTTTAAACTGGAGGGACTTTTGTAAGATTCCCTACGGAAATATGAACATTGGCAAAGATCCCTTCTTATTAGAATCGGCGAGATCCCCGCCCAACTTTTAACTACCGCTAACTACTTACAAGATATCGAAATACCAACATTAGTCTCATAGTAATTAATGGCTTATTTTTAAGGAGAGATAATTTTAAAAACAATACAATTATCCGGGTAGTTAAAGAATATTTGACCGTTCCATTACTCGCAGATTAAAATTATGGGACGGTCCAAGTTAATCGCACGGTAAAAAGTGAAAACAGATATGAACTAAGAAATAAGATTATAAGACTTCTTTTTTTTTTTTTCTCTTGCACACTCTTCATAAGTTTTAAATAAGCAAGGACTATTTTGAGTATTTATTCTGCAACTCCTACTTTTTTGTTTATGTTTCATATAACCCTGTGCTGTTAATTAGTCGTGAGTTTATACACAGAAAGTTTACTTTGTCCTTAATGAAACCAATATTTTAAAAATACCACCATTTTAAAAGGCATTTTATTCATCTATATTTACAAGTCATGCCATTAAAGTTTATCACTATTTTAAAAGACCCTTCATTCACCTTTATTTACAAGTCATGCTATTATAATTTACCACTATTCTAAAAGGAGAGTACCTTTAAATCCACCCACAAAATCTTTTAGTTCACCTACGCTGAAATATATCGACTGCATTGAATTAAACGATGGAGATTGTTTATCGTTCCAATCTTTTATGAAATCGATATTTAGATCATGGGTGTACCATCAGACGGTCTATTTTTTATTTCATGTGGTAGACACTCATAAAAGTGATCTAAATATCAATTTTAAGCATGCACGTGATGTTAAGGTCACTTTTCTGAGAGGTGTGCCGCGTGAAATAAAACACTGACTGTCTGATGGTATGATCATGATCTCAAGATCCATCGTGTGAAAGATTGGGAGGATAAATGATCTCCATCATTCGATTCAATTCAATCAACGTGTTTCAGCGTGGGTGAACTTAAAAAATTCAGTGGGTGGATTTAAAGGTACTCTTCCAAAAGTCCCTTTATTCACCTATCAGATTCAAGAATCATCAGATTGGTGATTCTCCATTAAAGTATGTCAACGTTTGGATTAATACTTATCCAATAAAGGATTTGTGGTAAACGATGCAATTATTCTTTAAAAGAAAACCTTCAATCTACATGTTCCACTCAAAATACCCGTCCTTGTTCCTACATGATTCAAGACCCATCAAATGAAAGACCAATTGGTATTGGTCGATACTTACCGATACAATTTTTTTTCTCGATATTGGTCGATCCTTAGAACCTGGGATGC
This sequence comes from Chloranthus sessilifolius, assembly GCA_021018995.1. NCBI lineage: Eukaryota > Viridiplantae > Streptophyta > Magnoliopsida > Chloranthales > Chloranthaceae > Chloranthus > Chloranthus sessilifolius. The sequence continues at coordinate 125,203,877 of CM037586.1, forward strand.
CAGATAAGGCCAATTTTATCGATTTATCCTCCAGCTTTGTTGTATCCAAGTGGAGTTTACTAAAAGTGACGTCATAACTCATAATGCAAATTGGGTATTTTCATTGTTGGGCCATCATCGACATTATCGATATCAAGAGAATATCAAGCTTATGAAGAGCCTATTGTATCGAAAACTTGCTCCTTCAACTATCAAGACCCTAAAAATCAGTGAAGACTAAGTTGTCAATGGGTTGGGGCAGGCCAAAATTTTAACAGCCAACCGGACTCGAGCCCCTACTTCATCTGACCTAATCCGGTTCAAAACCCCCTTATTTCCTAGATTGTATATAAAATATCGTGTCCATCCAACCTTTTAGTCTATCCCACAGAACCCGAGCTATGGATTTGAAAATTTTCAAATTCGATTGATTGCTACCATTTGATGAATCACTGATTATACAATTGATCGGATTCATTAGTATAATGGTAACCATTATATAATAATGGTGTCGTGCTTCATATTATCATTTTGTACAAAAAATTTATCTTTTTATTTTATTTTAGGAATTGGATTGCCTAACCGCGTCTGCTTCCATCCACCGAATCTTTGAGTTCATCCACACTAAAACACATTGATTGCATTGAATCAGACGATGGAGATCATTTAGGCATACCATTAGACGATCAGTGTTTTATTTTGTGGTACACATTTCAGAAAAGTGACCTTAACATCAGGTACACAGTTAAAATTAATTTTAAGATCATTTTTTTGGGTGTGTACCACATGAAATATGATGGTGCCACCATGATCTCAAGATCCATTGTGTGAAAGGTTGGGACGATAAACGATCTCCATCGTCTGATTTAATGCAGCCAACCATTTGATGGTGCCACCATGATATTAAGATCCATCGTGTGAAAGGTTGGGACGATAAACGACCTCCATCGTCCAATTCAATGCAGTCAACTGTCTGATGGTGCCACTATAATCTCAAGATACATCGTGTGAAAGGTTGGGACGATAAATGATCTCCATCGTCCGATTCAATGCAGTCAACCGTCTAATGGTGCCTCCGTGATCTCAAGATCCATCGTGTGAAAGGTTGAGACGATAAACGATCTTCATCGTCCGATTCATTGCAGTCAATGTTTTTTAGTGTGGGTGAACTCAAAGATTTGGTGGGTGGATTTAAAACTATTCTTTTTTGTAAGTGAAGGGCCGCCAACTCTAACCACGTGTAGAGGGTGGCAATTTAGTAAATTAATTTAAAAAAAGATAAATATAATATTTAGGTTATTCTTTAACGGCTAGTTAAAGAGAGGGTTTTATGAACACCAAAATGCTAATTAGGGGGTTTTAAGCAAATAACTATAATTGGGGGGTTATTTATAATATTATCATAACTCAGGGGGTATTTGTAAAAAACCCTTTCTATTTTATCTCACACCTCAAATTAAGATTAAAGGGGTGCGCCCCTTATGATGGGCGAAATTTCTTACGATTTGAGAGATCACCGGATGTTACCCTGCAGTTACTGTGACGATGCAGTTTCTGCACGGTAACGGTATAGTCACCATGTGATAACCGCATAGTAACAATGAGATTATTTTTAATCATTTTAAAAATTATTTACCAAAGAATCCTATTTTATGTTTTTCCGTTTTAATCTTTTTCAAAATTATTTGTGCAAAAAATGAGTCATTAATTGCTAAATGAAAAGGTAAGAATAGCATTGGTATCTCGATATCTGACAGAGAGTTAGCATTAGTTAAACCGATTAGATTTGAGGTCTTGCCAATTCCCAAAGTTAAGTAAGGCATCTTACAAAAATCCCTTCACTAGATGGCACATAGGAGCAAACAAAGTCATCCAAGTTGCCGAATATCATATCTTGGGACTATATCTTGGGACTATTTGATGCATATCGAGTTAGGCCCTATCTGATACATATATACACCCTGATAGGAGGTCAAACATCAAGTCAACCAGGTCAGATATCAAACCATATCGACTATCGGGAGATATGTATCGGATTGGCTCGAACGAACTACCAAAACTACGTTGTTTTACAAATATCTTTTTATTTTATATATATTAGATTATTATTTTAAAAATAAAGAAAGGTGCTTGAATCTCAACTTGGGACCTAGCCAAAATGATATATCCGAGTTTGAGGCCCTGTTCATATGCAAAAGAGTACCTTTAAATCCACCCGCCTAATCTTTAAGTTCATCCATGTTGAAACTCATTGGCTGCATTGAATCAGATGATGAAGATCCTTTATCCTCTCAATCTTTCACACGATTGAACTTGAGATCATTGGCATACTATCAAACGGTCAGTGTTTTATTTTACGTGGCACACATCTCAGAAAAGTGACCTTAACATCACGTACATAATCAAAATTGATTTTAAAGTCACTTTTTTGGGTGTGTACCACATGAAATAAAAAATCGGCCATCTGATGGTACGCCCATGAACTCAAGATTCATCGTGTAAAAGATTGAGACGATAAACAATCCCCATCGTCTGATTCAATGCAATCAATGTGTTTCAGCATGGGTGAACTCAAAGATTTGGCAGGTAAATTTAAAGGTGCTCTATGCAAAAATGACGACCAGCCAAGAATTCAATATATTAAGTTCTACGTACTTTTGATATGTCAAAGACAATGCAAGTTAAGTGTCTTCTATCAATCATCATGTGCATCAGATGCACTATATGGACCTTGAAATATACATGAATGGTGTGGGCCTTGAAATATACATGAATGGTGGATTGATCATGTAAAGTGTACAACATTTCCTTAATTTTTAAGACGTTTACTCTCTAGATTGAATGGCTCTTTACCATAGATTAATTCATGGGAGTTTTAATGAGAATGAACGAGACTTGTTTGGCTTTAAGACAATTTTGTCCTAAAAAAATAAAAAATATTCATTTGTTTTAGTTTAGTTATAGGACATATATAAGAGGATATAACTAATGAAACATGATATATTTTGTTACGACTCAAAATTCTATCTCATTTCGAGGGCTTAGAATTCTGTGTTATAACCCGCATGTATTACATATATACTAAGTGGACATATACATAATCAGAGTTCTAACACTAACATGGTTTCACAAAATTCGTAAATCCAATAATAAAGGAATGAAATAATTACTAATCAGTGAAAAAATATTATCAATAATAAATCAAATGCACGAGGCTAATAATACATACCCAATGATAAACTATAATAGTACGAAATGAAAAAATAAACTATCTAACTACAAATCATAATCTCGGTGTTAAAAGTATGTTATTAACAATCTGCATAAGGATCATAATCAACACTGAGGCCCTCCTGGTGTCCTTTAGTGTCATCATACTAAGGCTCTTGGTACTCAGCTTCAACGGGAACAACAAACTTAGCGTTCATAGGACCAGGATAACTGGCGTCCACTCTATCGATAAAATCACCTGAAAAGAATAAATGTCACGAGGTTTGAGTTGTTAAATAACGTGTAATTCAGTGGATACATCACCAATCTACCCTATACTACTCAGATGCATTGTAGTGTATCTCGTGAGTGATAATAATAATAATAATAATAATAATAATAATAATATGATAGTATATGAGAAATAAAGAAATATCAAAATCATGTGTATCATCAAAATCATATCTCAACCTACATGCAAGACCATGATCTACACACACTCTAATCCTAACGTACCTCACTATACCTCATAAATATAATTTATCATATTACAAAGAAAAATGTGTCTGTACATCGCATGGGCTTACATTCTTACTTCTATTCCTAATACGACATGTGTCAGAGTCGCTACTCGAGCCTATCATGTAAAGGTCACCATAGTAGCATACCGTTCTCCATAACATAATATAACATAACATACTTATACACTTCATCCAGTATCAGGGGCGTCCTGTCACGGGGTCGCACTTCCGCATCCTCAGTCCCGTGCGGCACCTAACGCACGCTTCGCTAGGTCAGCCTACTTCTGATAACAATCGTCGCGAGGGCGTCCTTCGACGCGCTTTCAACCCGCGAGGTGCTTCGCTACCGCGTGCAACGAAGCCAACCCATCTGCACATCAGCTCTGATACCACCCGCCTAGAGGATGGGAACTCCTCCCAACATGGCTGCCTCTGTTTCACGGCCTACCACTCAACTCATCGTGTCCCTTGTGACACGCCAATCTGCACCGCTGCGCTAACTTGGCCTGCTCAAGCTTCACCACATGCCTTTGCACTAGTACCTCGCTACTTTGAACCAAGCCTGACCTTGTGCCTCGCGCTCGCGTGCCCAACTGAGTCCCACGCAGCTTGCCTTCGTGTGCGTTTTGAATTACTAGCACACGTACGTCCTTAGCCCACATGCTGTCGTGCTCAACTGAGTCCCACGCAGCGCCTTGGTGTTGTCTCGTGAGATTGTCCAGCCGTATGCACCGCGACGCGTAGTCCGGGGCCATACATCAACCTCCCTCGGGTTCCACACGGCATCGCTGCGTCGATGTCCTAGGCCCACCCTTTCAGGCCTAGGAGACACTTGGCCCCCTCTGGCAACGCAAGGCCCCGTGTGCGGGGGAATAGCTCTCAAGCTCCCTTCCCCTATATAAGGGTAAAACAGTCATTCAGCCAGAATGACAGGATAACCTCAAACCTATTGGTTTGACATACCGCAACGCCTCATGCATCGCTAGCCTACCTTGGCTATTGGCGCTCGCGTCGTACCCTCATGCGGCAGTGTCGGCGTCCTCGCAGCATAAACCACGTCGCGGGCCTGCCAGCCCCATGTCGCGCGTGCCCTCGGCACTACATGTCATGTCGTGCCACCACGCACGCCGCAAGCTCGAGTATTGGCCCCGTCACATCCTCCACCACTCCATAAAATGTCAACGTCCTCGTTGACGCATGAACATAGTGAACTGACCCCGCCAACTCCTCCCAGCTTGTTAGCAACACAATTCTAGTTCTTAGGCCCGCACCTTCCCACAAGCTCCCCACTGTCACCCTGGTCGGGTCAACTTGGTTCTGCTGTCACAAGGCCCCCACCTGTTAACTAGCTCAGGGATGTCGCGTGTCAACTTGACACCACATCGCGTGCCTCCGCACCAGTAGTTCAAGGATGTCGTGTGTCCTCTTGACACCACATCGCGTGCCTCCGCACCAGTTTATTCATAGCATCATCGCTTCTGGATCGAACTTGGCTCTGATACCAAAATGTCACGGGGTCGCACTTCCGCATCCTCAGTCCCGTGCGGCACCTAACGCACGCTTCGCTAGGTCATAACAATCGTCGCGAGGGCGTCCTTCGACGCGCTTTCAACCCGCGCGGTGCTTCGCTACCGCGTGCAACGAAGCCAACCCATCTGCACATCAGCTCTGATACCACCCGCCTAGAGGACGGGAACTCCTCCCAACATGGTTGCCTCTGTTTCACGGCCTACCATTCAACTACACGCCATCCGCATCGCCGCTGCGCTAACTTGGCCTGCTCAAGCTTCACCCTGTGCACTGCACTAGTACCTCGCTCGCCTGCCGAACCAAGCCCACAGCCTTGTGCCTCGCGCTCGCGTGCCCAACTGAGTCCCACGCAGCTTGCCTTCGTGTGCGTTCCGAATTACTAGCACACGTACGTCCTTAGCCCACATGCTGTCGTGCTCAACTGAGTCCCACGCAGCGCCTTGGTGTTGTCTCGTGAGGTTGCCCAGCCGTATGCACCGCGACGCGTAGTCCGGGGCCATCAACCTCCCTCGGGTTCCACACGGCATCGCTGCGTCGACGTCCTAGGCCCACCCTTTCAGGCCTAGGAGACACTTGCGCCCCCTCTGGCAACGCAAGGCCCCGTGTGCGGGGGAATAGCTCTCAAGCTCCCTTCCCCTATATAAGGGTAAAACAGTCATTCAGCCAGAATGGCAGGATAACCTCAAACCTATTGGTTTGACATACCGCAACGCCTCATGCATCGCTAGCCCACCTTGGCTATGTCGCGTCCGTGTCGCGACCATGACGCTCCGCGTCGTACCCTCATGCGACCGTGTCGCGTCCTCGCAGCGCGACCACGTCGTCGGGCCTACTTGGCCCCATGTTGCGTGCCCTCCTGGCACCACATGTCGTGCCAGACGCACCACGCCGCAAGCTCGAGTATTGGCCCCGTCACAGTCCGACAAATGTAACTCATAACATAACTCATATTGTCTTCTAAAAGACCCGTCTCGACGGTAGATATTGGAATCCTTATGACGGTTATGTAAGGTACAATACGTACATACGTAAATTTTTAATCTTATACTAGCCTACACGACGATGTCTTATTATATCAGTATCTTATTTTATCTTACATATTCTTTCTTATCATGTAATATCCCAAAAAATTACGTTAAACAGTGACCTCGGGATCCGTGCCGACTAGTCATAGGTTTGACTAAATAGGAGTTCAATAGTTGGCATAGGGTGCGATGAACGGATGAGATGTGAGAATTCGAGTGAATGTGTAGAGATTGATGTGAATCCGAAGTCACATACACCTATTACGGTGCCTGTGCTCAGCACACAAACTAGAGGGGAGATAAAAGGGTAACCCTAAAATAGATGTTTTGGTTGTTGAGAGAGAAGTAAAGAAGAGAGAGAGAGGAGTAAAGAAGGTGGTTAAGCAAGAAGTTATTGTGGGTGATTGGAAAGGGGATTCAAGCACTTAAGAGGCCGATTCAACGCGAAGGATCCGTTCAAGCCAAAGCGAGATCCCTAGCCTTTCCAACCACTTGACCTAATCAATTGGAGATTGATTGAAGTTAAAATTCTTGTAAATTAAATGCATAGATTGAAGGGTTTTATTGTAGTTAGAAATAGCTAAAATCATAGGATAATGACTTAGATAAATGAAGGAAAGAGAGTAGGAAAAGATTTGGAAGAACAGCCAAAGGGGGCTGAATCTGGTAAATTCGATTAATCGAAATTGAGGTTCGATTAATCGATTTTCGCCAAGAAGTTGAAAAGTCAGAGGACCCCGATTTCGATTAATTGAATTGAGTTTCGATTAATCGACTTTGATTTTCGATTAATCGATTTTGGTATCGATTAATCATCGGGAACCTCAAAGAAGTCCGGTGGAGGAAGAAAGGACTTCTTTGAAATCGACTAATCGAAATGGGATTTTGATTAATCGATTTCGAATTTCGATTAATCGATTTGGGATCGATTAATCGATTTTGGGAATTCGATTACTCGAATTGAGAATCGAATGGATAGAGTGGAGAATTTCGATTAATCAAATTGGGATTCGATTAATCGAATGGGAATCTCGATTAATCGATTTGAGAATCGATTAATTGATTTTAAATTTCGAGTAATCGATTTTGAAAATCGATTAATCGAATCAGATTCGATTAATCGATGTTGGAGTTCGATTAATCGATTGTGCCAGTTTTTGTTAGCTTTTAAGTTTGACTTTAAGATTCTTGGAGGGTCTTGGACCTTCTTTGTTACATCTTTAGTGATGTATTTCATATGTTATGTGGTACCATAGGTGGTACGTGTGAACTTGGGCACAAGGAGCCACGTGGGACCTTGATGCATGATCAAACAGAGACTTGAGGTAGGGACCACCTTGAACATGTACTTTATTTTGCAAGAGCATGTATGTAGTGATATAGAATTTAATTCAAACTATTTTTGTTTCTTAAGAGTTGTGAAAAGCGTGCGTGTGTGACATCTAAAAGAGTAATTATAATGAGCCATCCCCAGGGGATGAGAAAATAAAGAAATAAGAGCATCATGTGTGATGAAAGTGAATGGATACATCCCAGGGATGTATCCAAGATTGAATTATGTTTGATAGGGCCTAATTGATATAAGATAGCACACTTACACGGTGAATAACTATATGTAAAGCACCTAATATTTTTGTTATTTGAGGTTTGATAGGATACCCCACCGACGTGGTGGGATACCCATGACTGACGCAACAGGATATCCGTGACTGATACGGCGGCGAAACCGTAGGCCAGTGCGGAGGCTTATCCGTACACAGTAAGCATACCCCAGGGGTGTTGAATTGAGATATGTTGAAACCCCGCCACCGATCCCCAGGGGAAAGGGGCTTGGGTACTATTGGTATTCCCAGGGAATACATTTAAAACTGTCTATATAGATGACGATGAAGGGTATATCATCGGGGCTCGATGCTATATTGCTCGGGGACTACTTAAGTTGAAAGGTTAAGTTTTGCTTTAGGCCTTTTCAGTTTCATTCATGAATAATTAAAAGACATGAGTAAACTACCAATAAAATATGATTATTTTCAACTGTTATTCATCAGTAACTGCATAGACACATCATGCATGACATATCATGGAATATATGTGAGTTGTAATTTATATGTTCAATTGTGTTCTGTTCCCTATTGAGCTAGGATGTAGCTCACCCTTTAGACTATACGCCGCAGGTCCACTATTAGCAGCAGCCGAGGCTTCAGGGGACGTTGACTCTGGTGAGTCAGACCCGGCACTTGGAGACGAGTTGGAGTCCCCTCCTGAGGACTTCTTCTAGAGGACTCCGTTGTGCAGCTTTGAGAGTTTTTGTGAGCGTGTTTGTGCGGCTTGGTATGTCAAGCCTTATTTCCATTAAACAATGTAATTAAGTCATGAGATTATTCTTTTGAGGCGAACCATCATTGATGATCAACGATCATCGATGGTTCGGATCGGTTCTCCATTCATGCAGAGGCATGAAGGTAGAACTGTCTTTTGAGAAATATTTCAATGATAATTTAATTCCGCAGCTTTATTCATTATTTCAGTGCAGTTCATTGTTTGATATACCAATGTTTCGTGCATAGCTAAGGGGCACGGTCAAGATGATCGTGCTGATGGCACGGGTTTCAAGGTGCCGAAATTTGGGTTGTCACATATCATATTCCTACAACCTGAATTTAGAGTGAGTCATGGTGCTATAAGCTTCACTAAATCATGTTTTCCAAAGGTCAAGTTCTGAGGTAACCTGGATGCATTTCGTATGACAGCCAATACTTTCATAGAGGTGTTGCATTCGTACATAGGTACCTACATTTTGAATTTCACGTGACCATGAAAGGAATCTCACAATGACTAAGGCCTAAAGGCTGAGTGTCGCATCTTAATCCTTAACTTAATCTATCATATTTAAATATCATGGGTGATAAAGTTGCCATCTATGTCACCGTATACGATGTTATACTGAATTCGCACTCACCCTACTTATCATGATATCCCATACCACTATGAGTTGTAAGGCATATGAATACTGTGTGATCTTCACTTCGATATCATCTCAGTGAATCACCATCCTGCATAAGCATGATCTCACACGCTCATGTACATGATCTATCATATCCATAAAATATACCACATAATAATGATAAAAACATAATCTTATTTTACTAGTGAATTGATTTGAATTCAAAGATACGTTATACTTATATATATATTATCAATATAATTATAATATGGGTGCAGTTCTTAATATATGTGTGATCGAGAACATGAAAGGTTTAAGTTTGACTTCACAGATGACATTGAAATGCTAAAGTTTTCACATCAACGTGAAGATCGTGTTAAGGTGATAAAAATAGATATATAATATGTCACGCCCCTCGCACCCCTCCCCGGCCTTTTGCGGTCCGTTAGAGACGGTGCCGAGTAGCCATTTGGGCAGGCGTGACGCAGACATGCCTCGTATACATATTCATATACATATTTCCACTTCTTGTAATTTACCATAATTGTTTTTCTAAATATTCCAGGAAATACTTAAAATACGGAAACGATTAATTTCATTTATCAAAGTAGCTTTGTGGAAACATCAATTAAATGCTATCGATTTAAGTTCCCATTTTCGTTAACCTGATCGGACATGTTCGGGTTAACGAATTATTCGTAACAATTTTAAACAAATATGAAAATATAAATATGAAAATTCCCAAGAGATTTTTTCCAAAAGTAAAACTTTAAAAGAGTCGATGTTTATACAAGCCCAATTACAAAGATAATACAATTATTTTTCAAAAGTAATGGACTTAAACAAAAACTAAAACAAGAATAAAAGATCCTGTAAAAACCAAGTGCAGGTGTTGGTAGCTCTATAAACAAAATAAGCGTTAAACTTTTAGCTCGGTTGTCGCTCCTGGGTCCTTCCTTGTGCAGCTAGGTGGCTGCTAACTAACCTCTGTAATTTTTGGGTCATGAAACAACCATAAGCAATGAAGCTCAACAAAGTTTTAATTAGAGTTGTAATAGGTTTTTAGTACAAGTTGTATGGGAGAATTCCATATGTGCAAGTGCAAGTGGGGTTTCCAGCAGTTGTGATAGCATAGAAATAATCAAGATTAAACTAACGCTATCCAAGAATTCTCAAATTAACATGCAGCATTATTAACTAAGTATAAAAAATTATTTTACAGATTAACAACTAACAAAATTTATAAGTTACGTTAAAGTTTATAAGCTTATTTATATGTCAATACCAAAACACCAACCATGGTCCAAGATTCAAGATTTAAGATGTCAATGCTTGTGAGAACAAAGGCCAACACTCTCCTCCATTTAGTCAATCGAGATAAGGATCAATAACCATATGGTCTAACTAGATCCGATCCTCAGCTAACATTTCAAGAATCCTTTCAAGTACAAGGTGCTCATATGAGGTTGTTTGTGAAAACATCGATCAGCTATGTGAGACATTCAAGTTCAAGATTTCAGGATTCGTTATTAAGTAATTAATGTTCAAGGTTCAATATATTTAGGATTTTCGTATTCAAGTTCAATATCCAAGTATACTTCTTTCTAAAAGTTTCAAGTTCAAGTTCACATTCCAAGGTCAAGATTCAAGTATTCAAGTACTCATTTCGGGTTCAAGATTCAAGTATTCGAGCACCCATTTCAGGTTCAAGATTCAAGTATTCAAATTCAATTGCAAGTTCTAGTTTCAAGTACATGTTCAAGTTCAAGTTCAAATATAAGTTCAAATTTGTATACAAGTTCAAGTTCAAGTTTAAAGTACAAATTCAAGCATAAGTTCTAGTTTCAAATACAAGTTCAAGTTCCAATACAAGTACAATTCAAGTTCAAGTTCAAGTTCAAGTTCAAGTTCAAGCTCAAATATAAATTCAAGTAGTTTCAAGTATAAGTTCAAGTGCAAATACAAGTTCTAGTACAACTTCAAATACATGTTCAAGATCAAGTCCTAATTCAAATTCAAGTTTCAATACAAGTTCAAGTTCAAGTCCTATTTTTCAAATTCAAGTACAAGTTCATATTCAAGCACTAGTTCAAATACGAGTTCGAGTACAAATTCAAATACGAGTTCAAATACAAGTTTGAGCTCTGGTTCAAGTACTAGTTCAAACATAAGTTCGAGTTCAAATTCAAATACTAGTTCAAATACAAATTCGAGCTTGTTCAAATATAAGTTTGAGTTCCATTTCAAGGACTAGTTCAAATACAACTTCTTGTTAAATTTCAAGTTTTGGTTTCAAGTATAAATTCTAGTACAATTTCAAGATCAAGCTCAAGTTCCAGTTCAAATACAAGTTCTAGATCAAGTTCAAGTTCAAAACATCAGTTCTAAATCAAGTTCAAGTTCAAAATACAAGTTCTAGATTATATACATATCTAAGAATCTATCCGTCATGTACTGTATTCTATACAAGTGTGGTAGACAATCTACAGTAAATTGCTCGCTATTTTCGACAAAATCTGAGTGAAAGAGCGCCGATAATCGCATCTTTCCCAGGTGGTGGCACTAAAAAATATGATCATGATTGATCATGGTCGACAGATCTCTGAGATTTGTTCTGTTTTATCAAACTTTTGGGCCTTAGTGTCAAGTCTATAAAGCTTAGTGTCGATAGTGGAATTGGGCACTCAGCGGCTTTCTGGAAATATCTGCGAGTTACATAACTTTTTTCTTTATATTTCAAGGGTCAGAAGTCAAGAGATCAAGATATAATCGAGTCCATCCGTTCAAAGGTCAGGTCTGTTTTCTAGTTGGGTGTCATGTTCCGCAATTCTGCGTTACAATTTTGCCAATTTTATTGACGACAATTCCGATTGAATCATCTCGTGAAAATTTACCCAAGCCTTAAAGTAAGGTCAGGGTCCACTCATAATTTATCCCATATTTTTTCGAAAAGGTTTCAGGCACTGAAATCACATATTTTCACAGCTCTATTTTCTGGTGCAACAGGACAGCTTCACTGCCTTGTGCTCCATATGTGGTAACTTTCAAACCGTAAGCGGTTCGAGTCTTAAAATTTAACTGGGTATCGGGAACCCATTAATTTATTTACCAGATTTTTTCAAATTTTTTTTGAATTTATTTATAATTAATTTGTTCACTGTTCTGAGACAGATTGCTGTGGGCTGCTAGGTCCACAATCTTGGACCTTCGACGGGGTCCACCTAGTAGTCCATCAAATGCAGTATTTTTCGGGTCTCAATCTGAAACATTCCTAAGTTAAATCTCAGGTTTATCGGTATCTATCTTGTGTTCATTTTACCTATTTAAATGGCACTAATCGGTTGCCGGTATTTCCTATTTATCGGTATCAATTTACTCAAGATATCGGATTAGGCCTTAAGAGCCATCCTATGGGGCTAAAATTTCGGGCACGTTTAACTTTTCAAAACTCAATTTTATTTTTTGAAAACCATTCTTACGAAATCGTTTTTCTTATAATCCTCATTTGATCAAATTTTCAAGTTCTATCCACTATATTTTTATAGCCTATATATCACATTTAATCTATCCATGCATCTATTTCTATCTATGCATCTAACACCGTTCAATTTTCACGATCAACTATTGGAAGTCTATCCTATCATTCTAATATCAGCTATATCATTCATTTTCATCAAGAATTTCGATTCACAATCAATATTGTATAAGCAAACAAACATTTATCTATGCATATCAAGCAAATCAAGCTATCTATCGAGTCTATCAATCGGGTCCATCCGATTGGGTACATATCATCTTATGATCGGGATAAAATTCTCTGAGATTTAACTTATAATATCAGTGTACTACAGCCCCCAAAACATGTCATAATCATATTTCAAAACTATAAGTAATCATGCAAAAATATTCCATACGATGTCATACACAAACTATCCATAAATCAAGACCACTCATTCTATCATAATCAAACTAGATTAAGAATAATAAATTTCTAGGATTTTGCATGAACCATTCATTAAGGAAAAACATATAATCTCATGTCCATATATCTATTAAATTTTCATGCAAAGAAACACAACTATACTATACTATACTATGCAATAGAGCTATAATGTATCTATAACCATAAGTTGACCTAGAAATCCGTGAACATTAGGATGAACTTCAGAGATAAAAAATCAATATTTATGACCTATAGTACCATGTTTATCATCCCTAAATATCATTTGGTCTAACTTGTATATTATGATCAAAGAAAGTCAAAGATACTAATTTCCCACACATTAGTTTATAGTGGTCAAAGTTAATCATATCATGACCATTGGATGGCCTTGCATGATCATATAGATCACATTCTTGGCATCCCAGGTCACTGGTTCATCATATATTTAAAATTTTCAATCATATTCAAAGGAAATCATATTTAAATCCATTATTTTTCAAGAAAAGTCAAGTTTTGACAACTAGGTCAAACTCTTGACATTTTTGACCAAATGTGGACCATTGGATGGACTTGCATGATCACACTGATCACAATAATGGCATCCTAGGTTTCTGGTCCATCTTTTTATTAAAACCTTTGAAATCTTTACTAAAAAACTGTTATGATTTCATAAAAATCCAAGAAAATCCAAGGAAAATGCAAGTATTTTCAAGTTTTGGCCTCTTTGATCAATCTAGACCATTGGATGGCCTTGCATGATCATATTGATCACATGCATGGCATACAACATCTCAGGTCAACATTTTATTCCAGAAATTTTTAAGGTCTCATATAAAAATCCTATTTTATTTCACAAAAATGTAAGAAATCCAAGCTAAAATGCAAAAGTGGCTTGGTTTGACCTCAAAGGTCAATCTAGACCATTGGTTGGCCTTGCATGGACACATAGATCACATGCATGACATCCCACATCCTAGGTCTAGGGTATTATCCTAGATCAAGCATAAAACTTAAACAAAAATCAATTTCAAATTATAAAATTCAAGGAAATCTACAAGATTTCTATACTATAGTGGTTTAGGCATATATGACCATCATAGACCATTGGATGGCCTTGCATGTTCTCATAGATCACAAGCATGGCCTCCAATATTCTGGTCTTATATTGGAATATAATCATCCCAGAATTCTAGTCATAAAAATCAAGAAAAACTATAGAGACCAGTACAAAAAATAAGACTATTAGCGGCAGCCGAAAACTGCCGCTATTAACAAAAAATTGCCACTAATACCCTTGCCGCCAATAGTCTTTAATAGTTTTTTGTTAATCGCAAAAAACTGCCACTAATAATCTATGTTTTTTGTAGTGGACTATGGCAAAAATCTACACTATCAAGACTACAAAGCTCAACAAGTACTAACTAAAACATTACCTTGGGTTGGTTCTCTCTCCTTGCTGGTTTGCTCTAACTTTGGTGGTTGAAAGATCTGGGATTAGGCCTAGAATAAGGTATGTTAAACTATAGAGAGAATGGAAGAGGTTGGTGGTGGTGAATCAAGGTTTTGATGGTAGAGGTAGGAGGGCAAATTTTTGGAGTTCTAGGGCTCTAATGGAGGTTGAAGAGAGGAAGAAGAAGATGAAAATGGTGGAATGGAGGGAGCCCCATAGAATTTCATGTGTCCCAAGTTTGCTTCCCCAAGCATCCCTTATCTTCCCAAGGTATTCCTTCTCTCTTCTCTCTCTCTACTCCCTCCTCCACTCATCAAGTCAAATCTTGTCTTTTTGTGGCTCTCAAGGCCCTTAACTTTTGTGATTTCCAAAGTCTAAGAAATCTTGTAGTGCATGCAAATGAGTGCATCTAACAGCTTAGATTTCCCCAAGGAAAATAAATAGTGTAAGATGAGTCAAATCTTGGTCAAGTGAACCAAGGGCTAGGATTTGCTAGAGGTTTGCAATATCCTGATTTCTAATTACTAAAATTAAGCAATTTAATTTTAATTGCCCTTGAGATTATTTAAATATTACAAGAGAGTCATTTTCAATTCAAAGCACAAACACTCAACCCAAAGGTTAGTGCATCTAGTTTCCTTCAATTTTAAGTGTCAAGGTTTGACTCAACTCATCAAGCAATCCTATAATCATTTTAAAAATCCGATCTGTTGGCGATGATCTCCTCATCACCATCAAGGCTCAGGCCTAATTCAGGTTAAACCTCAGATCAGGGTCCATCAAGAGGCAATCTGGGCTGGTTATAAGACATAAGATGTGATGTGTGTTTTACTAAATTCCTAGCACACTCATTCAAGTAAATGGGGTGCCCTATGGGTGCCACTAGAAATGAGTAATATCCCATCAATCTAAGGTGGATGTCTCACAAACTTTGGTGGACCTGGATTCAACCAGTCATCTGGCACAGTCAGGTCTCAATCAATAGTTTGACCAACACAGAAATCGAAGGACAGGTGTTACATCCTCCCCTCCTTAAAGAGGATTCCATCCTCAAAATCAAAATCATTAAATTGTTTAAAAAATGCCTGCGATTTCCATCAGGGTTTCGGTTCCAGCGATAACGGCATCAAGCCTATCAATCTCGTCTCGAACAAGTGGTCAATCTATGACTTTTATTTATCGGGTCAAGTCGACTCAAAGCGATCAATGTCAAACAATCAATATATAACATTGTTTATGTTGACGTTAAACAATCTAATCTTACCTATCAAGCATAGACGATACCAATACAAGAAAAATCAATATCATAATCACGTCATATCCAGAGAATCAATCAGAAAATGAAATGCTAGAAAGAATCAAGACCATATCAATTGATCAAAACAAGATCAAGTCACACAAGTCATATCAAGTCATCTAATCAATATCAGTCAAACAAATTATGCCAAGAATTTCAAGGAGTCAAATAATCTGATTCATGTCAATCGGTCAATTTCATTGCAAATCCTTAAGACCATTTCAAGAAATCGAGGCCAAAACAAGCAATTATCAAGCAGTCAAGATCAATTTTGGATTATCATGACAACATCAAGTATCAAGATCAAGTCGAGCAAGTAAAACCATATCAAGAAACCAAAGTCATATTCGAGCAATTTGGGATCAAAACCAAGTAATCATATCAGAAGACCAAAAACATATTAAGCAATCGGGATCATATTCAAGCAATCAAGGTCACATTCTGGCAATAAGAATTTATAGTCCAAATTCTAGAGTAATGCTGGTACCTTCAAATAGATGGGGATATCTAGATCATGATCACGAGAGCATTATTCGGACGATGGTGGTTAGAAATTTCAAATTTTCAAGGTTTCACGGAATCCAAGACATCCTTTCCAATAGGGTTCACAAAGAATACAAAGAACAGTCAAGCGATTACAAAATTTCATATCGAGTGTCATAAAAGACCGTATCAAAACTATATGAATAAGTTTCTAAGGGAATCGACGAATCTTCATTAGTTGCATGTATGTATGCATCCACACATCCAACAAAATCGGAGCATCGGATAAAAGAGACAAGTTTCAATACATACATGAATCTGGATATGCGGCCAATAGGAAGGAGCAATAAACGGTATTTTACGTTATCTTTTAAGAGATCAGAGGTACATTGAAGACTAAGGTACAATGGAATCTGAGATATGGACTATTCCAGAATAGAAAGAACTTACTTTACCGAGATTGACAGAATTCAGAAAATTAAAGATTTCTCATGTTTTATGAGGTCAAGTCTTAACAGGATTAAGGTAGAGTATTTTATTTGTCATGTCATTATTGATCTATTCGTATTTCAATGCAATTTCAATCTATTTCTAATTCAAGTTCCAACCCATAAGAAATTCAATTTCAAACAGAACCTCTATTTACATTAGATTCAAATTTCATTAAAATTCAGGTATAATACATGCTCTATCTATTTCAGGTTTAAATTTCAATATCAATTCATCAATTATTAAGGTTAGAATCAAATCTAAGTCCGATCACATATCAAATTCGATCAGTTCTGCACCATCTACTGAAAATTCATGTCTGCGTACCATTCGAATGATGATCACAGAAAATTCACATATGTACCATCTGAGTGATGATCACAGAAAATTCACATCTGCATCATCCAAGTGATGATCGCAATGGCATCAGTGATGATCACCAAATTGAATCGATCATATGTTCAATACCCCTTTTAAACTCTTGTTCGTAGTCAGAGGGTTCGATTTCATTGTCAAGTGTCAATCAGTCAAAGAGGTATTACGTGTCTTTGATTTAGTTCAAGTTGTAATGCTTCATCAAACCTTCTGATCTTCTAGAGAGTGATCCATCAACCAAGCTTCCAGTCGTAGCAGGCTCCAGCTAGGGGTGTCCATCAGACTAAGGTCAAGAGTTTCTAAGGAGAGGCAAGATGTCCTTACTATGCTATGTGTAATTTTCAAAATTCTTTGGACACTATTCAAAACTTGGTTTACTTTGATTTCAAAATTTCAGATTTTCAAATCTTTGGAAAATGGTTTTAGAAAGCAAACACGAAGTACGAAGTTTTATATACTTTTTGCTTTGATACTAACTTTACCCGTATGCCACATCCCTCGCATCCCTCAGCCTTTCGTGGTCCATTAGGGACGGTGCCGAGCAGTGATACGAGGCGTGCCTACGTCGCGCTTGACCCGCATTCTTGCTTTCTGTAAATCGCCAAGCAGACATGAAAAGGTCGAGACGAAATGCGAGGGCATGATATAATATGCTATAATCGAGTAAACACATAAAAGACATCGCACTTTAAATTTGAATTTATCATGACCATTGATACAAAATTTAATGTTAAGATTATCATGCAATAGGAGTTTTTTTGTTATAATACATCAGGGGTAGAGTGCTTGATACTCCGCCAAAAGACACAGATGTTTCGGAACCCTAGACTTTGAATCGGGTATGAAATTTGAATCCAAAATATCGTGGGTCTCTCAAGCGATAACCAAGTCGCTAGAGCGACATAGACTAATGAATTTGACCTAACAAGGGTGCACTGGTAGCTCGAGTCATAACTAAAGTCGCTCGAGTGACTTACACTTGAGAAGTTTCTTTGGAAATAGTGCACCGGTAGCTCGAGCGAGAACCAATGTTTGCTCGATCGACTTACACCCTAAATTATACCTCTTCGTGTGATCTACCTCGCTCGAGCGATAACCAAAGTCCGCTTGAGCGAGCCAAAATTTGAATGTCTCTCTGAGGCTTCTGGATGCCCGATTTGAAGCTTACGGACATCCGTTATGTACGGTTTCCAACCAATTAAGGTCATACCCAACCGATTAGGGCTTTGATAGGGTTGGACCCCCCCCCCCTATCCCCCTCTCCCCCCTCCCAATTTTTGGCACCAACCAGCCAATGGTTCTCCAACGACAGCAATAAAAAGGGATAAATTCAAAAGTATATACATAAATTTTAGATTTATAAGATATACAGATTTAATAAAAAAATAAAATGCTAAATATGATGAACTATCAGATTACAAGATATTCAGGTTTAATTAATTTACACCCGTTGATGCGTGATCGAAAGCACCCTTCGTGACTGGATCTGAGAAAAATAGAGGGGATTAATGGATACCCACTTGTTGAAGCGTGAACGATTGATCTTGCTGCAGTTCGGGTTAAAGAGATCCATGCCCAAAGCGTCGGTTCGTCTAAGTCGTCTTATCCTTCTTCCTTCTTCAATCTTGTCGGTGGTTGAGCGGGAGATTTGAGGAAAGAAGCTATAGAGTTTTAGGGGAGAGGAGTTAAGAGGAAGAAAACTCTCGTATAATTTTAGTTGTAGAGAATAGAAAGCTTTTGATTTTTATTTATAATGGTAGTAAAGTTTTAGATTAACACTTATGACTTTTCGTAAAAGATTAAAATAAAATATAATTTTTTCACGCAAGAAAGCATTCATGCTTGAGTGAATAAGTTATCAAAATGTTTTGTTTTAGTGCTTTCTATAAGCACCGAATCAAATGGTGTTTATTTTCTGAAATTATAGTTATATCCCTTAACTTGTTTCATCTCTTAAAATTTACGTAACCTTTTATATTATTGTCGAAATTCGATAAATTATATATCGCTGGAACGGTATCGATAAACACTTCACAGTGAGTCTAAAATTAACTAAAAATGATCATTGAAAAAATTGAGAGATTTTTTTAAAAGAGAGGTGATTTTGGTATAGAGTGATAACACCGTACATAATATGATACATCATCTAACACTATTAAAAAAAAGTCAAAATCGATCAAGTTATTACATATTTATATTTTTTTAAAAGAATAAAAATAACTTAGTCTTATGGAGTACAATTGGAAAAGAACTAAAATCACCATCACAGGAACTAGTCATTTCGGATGAATTCTTACGAGTTGCCAACAAAGGATTGGATTCGAATTCTGAACCTCCACTTCTAAACGTAGTCTATAGGTCATTGTGCCAACTCCTAATTGGTTAATGATGTCCATTACATAGTAAATAGTGGGAAATAATAAATAGAGCTTGACCTTTCAGAATCTACCGATATACTTTGCAGATATATTGTTAGGGTACTTGTATTTGCAATTCCAGTCTTTCACTGTTTGGGATCTGTGACTATGCGTGGAACTAGCACATTTACATTCTGACCGTCCATCTTAATCGCTCCACTCCGTTGACAGCCGTTAATTCCGTTCAAAGCCGCGTACGAATCCGCGTCCAAACCGTGTTAACGAGTGACTCTGATAAGTGTCTTTATCTAATAATCTCCTCTCAGTTCTCAAAATTTTCAAAAAAATAAAATAAAATAAAATTTTATATATAATATAAATTTCGTTCCACGTGAAATCTAACCAACAATCAGATATAAATCTAAAAAAGCAAATCACCACCTTCAATACTATAACTACAACCAACGTCATTAATCTGGCCACGTCAGCTTTTACAGCTATAAAACATCGAAAGGCAAAGATACAGAGAGACAGGTCGGGCAGCAAATCTCAATTTTTGTTCTCCGTAAAATCGCCACGTCCCACGAAAACCACGAAAACCAAGACCCCCGAGTCGCCGCAACCATGAGCACTCCAGATGCGTCTCACGAGAACGGCGACGGCGAGGAGATCGAAAGAGTCTTCAAGCGCTTCGACGCCAACGGCGACGGCAAGATCTCCGCCACGGAGCTCGAGGGAGTCCTCCGCTCCCTCGGCACCTCCACATCACCGGAGGAGATCCAACGGATGATGGAAGAGATCGACACCGACGGTGACGGTTACATCGATCTGAAGGAGTTCGCCGAACTCCATCGCAATAACTTCACGGACGGCAGTGATGCAGAGTTGCGGGAGGCGTTCGATCTGTACGATCTGGATAAGAACGGGTTGATATCGGCGAGCGAGCTCCACGATATTCTAAAGAAATTGGGAGAGATTTGTTCTGAACAGGATTGCTGTCGGATGATCAAGTCCGTTGATTCGGATGGCGATGGGAACGTCAGTTTCGACGAGTTTAAGAAGATGATGAGTAATGGTAAAATTTCTAACAATTAAAAAGAAATGAGTAGTGTTGTGTGGATAATTTTCTGGTTTTACTGGTTAATCTGTTGTTCTTGTTGGGTGAATTAGGGATCGATTTGGGTCAAATTAGGTTTAGAGTTGGGGATTAGTCTTCGTGGCTTTGTTTTTTCGTGTTTCTGTTTACATCTAAGTTAATCAAACAAGAATGACTGCAAGGGGTCTCTCTCTCTCTAACCTGAGTTTTAAGGATTTTATGGTTTCTGAAATCCGTAAGATTTCATGAATTCTTTTAGCTTCCGAAATTTGACTGGTCGTCGTTTATTTGGGAGCCGTTAGTTGCACACGAGAAGTTGCCCTTAACATAATTTAAAAGAAATACATGTTATTTTTTTTTTTTAGTATCTCTCGAAGGGCTACCTATCCGACCCTTGAAAACCGTTGACGGCTTCGTATCAAACGACCGAGATCATTTTCCCAAATTCTACAAAATAGATATGGAGATGACGGTACACTTATTACTTCCATGATACACCTATCGGAAAGGCAACTTTTGATTTTATGGTTCACAAATCCCAAAAAAGAAAGATCTTGAATTATATGACACATATCACGCGCCCAAATGTAATTTCTGGGCCATGTTTAGGTGATCTGTGAAACATTGAATAAAAAATTGAACGGCTGATGAGTGCGTCAGGATCTCAAAATCTCTTGTATTGACAATTGGGGTAAAATAAAATATCCATCATCTAATCGGAGAAGTGGGTGCGGGGAGAGGGACCCTTCTCGTATAGCTGCCATGTGAAAAGATAATAGAAGTTGTCTAATTTGAAACTTATGATCTAAAAATCTCTAGCATAAAAGAGTAGAATAGAGCACATATGAAACTGAATTGAATCATATGGTAAAAGATTGTGTTTGCTGCCAATCTTTCGACCATAAGATCTTTAGGACATTGCCTTCAAATCAACCGACTCAGATTTTGTTTTTTTACATGGCACAGTTCAACATAAAAGTCTTCGTCTGAACTTATGTGCAAGCACCAATGTTCCCCACCTCCTCACCTCCTCAAGGTTTCAAAACGACTCATCACTGAATCCCGAAACATGGCTGTGAGAGATTTTGAGGCTACCAAAATTCCTGATAGCTATTTTTTAGAAAATTTCCGATACAATATCTTATATTCAAAAATTATCAAATTTGGTGATATAACTATATAAACAAGGATCAAAATTTCGGGTTTCGTTTTGGTTTCGGAGGGGACCGAAATCAAAATTTTTGACCGAAATTTTGATCGAAAACTTCAATCCCATATATTTTATGACCGAAATTTCGGTCCCAAATTATCGTATCGGTGGGGACCGAAACCGATAATTTCGATCATTTCGGCCGAAATTTTGATCCTTGTATATAAATCTAAAAATTACCTAATTTAGGATCTACCTCAAACTTTTACCAACAAAAAAAACCGTACTTTTGATATAAGAGGTTGTTGTAGTCTTTTAGGCCGCATATGGCATAGCTCGACAAAGTTCACCTGCTATACTTGGTTCTTATTATCTTTTCTAACTCCATGCAAAGGAGGATTTACGTGTTCTAGTAGTAAATACTATGCTTTCTTCTAACTCCGTACAAGAGCAAATAACACTTGCTCTGGTAAGGAGTGAGTAGAGAGGAGGGTGAAACTGTTGAACAGGTAAATCTTATATAAAATCTTGCTATGCAAGGAGTTATCAATGAGAATGGGTACCTATTAAAGCAGGTAGTAGGATGTTAACAAAGAGGATGAGAACCTGTTAAAGCATGTGAACTCTATGGGAGGGGCTAGCAGAGAACTATGCCATACGCTGACCCTTGTGTCTTTAAAAGCTAGCTGCAATCTTTTTAAGACCATTACCATCTTTAAAAGACTACTGCAACTGTTTAAAGATCGAATCCCTCTTTTAAAGATGACTGCAATCTTTTAAAGACTGGTGGAGTCTTTAAAAGATCGCTGCAACCTTTTAAAGATCGAATCGAACGATATTTCTATCATTTCCTAAGGTGGGTGAAAGTTAATGATAGTTGGGGGTGTTGGATTTGAAAATTTCGAAAATCCTATCCTGAGAAACAAGTTCCAAAAATGTCATCTTAGATTTAGTTTAGATTTAATTTTAATATTTTTTAATTTTGTCTTTTGTAGTTATTTTCAATTTAATAGAAGTAATGAGTAGCTAAATTCTTTTTAAGTTTAGGAAATCAAGATCAAAGATTAGTATGAATAGTTAAGAGTTTTTTAGTTTTCTGAATTCAGAATTATAATTGGTTAACGAATATGAGTTTTAAAACTTATCTATGAATTTTGAAAGGTTTTTACAATTTCTATGACTTCTTTCTCTTTGTTGTTGTTGTTGTCCTAAAATTGAGATTATTAGACTTCCATCACTCGATTATGTTGTTTTTGTTGCCTTAGTTTCATTAATAATTTTCATGCTAGAAAGGTTTATGTTGCTGTTGTGTCTTAAACTAATCTTTTATTCTTCTTATGCTATCACTGTCGCTTTAAGATAATTACATGGAATTTAGAAAAATAAGTTATAAATGATTAGGATCATGAAATTTGCAATAGAGAACCTAACTTATTCATTAAAATAGTTTTTTTTTAATCTCTGCATTCTAGTTTTAAATAAAAATAATTTTTTATTCTTTAAAGACAAATAGAGGAATTTTTAGGAGAACAACCTTTCCTGATGATCGATACCTATACACATGGTACAATTCTATTGTGCACTTACAAAAGGATAAGACAATATAGAAAAGAATCTATCAGGGACTCAATCTACCCTTTGTCCCAAAACTACACCAATGGCATAATTCGACGCATCACACATGACCTCAAACGGAAGTGAGTGATCGGAGGCCTTGATGATATGTGCGGTGGACAAGAGTTCCTTGAGCTTTAAGAAAGCCTCAAGACATGGTTTGTCGAAGACAAAAGGAACGTCTAACACCAAAAGATGGCATAAGGGTCGAGCAATTTTTCAAAAGACTTTGATGAACCGTATATAGAAACCCGCATGGGCCAAAAATGAGTGAATTTGTCTTATCGATGAAAGTGGGGAAGGGGGGGGGGGAGGATTATCTACCAAGCCTATTCTTTGGCCTTGTCCACATATATCCCACGATTGGAAATCACATGCCCCAACACTACACCCTCTCGGATCATAAAATTACTTTTCTCCCAACTTACGACTAAGTTGGTTTCTTCACATCTCGCAAGGACGGGTTCCAGATTATGGAGACATGTATAAAAGGAAGTACTAAAGACGAAGAAATCATCCATGAATACCTCCAGAAATTTGTCTACCATATCGAAGAAGATTGACATCATGCACCGTTGAAAAGTCGCAGGTGCATTGCAACATTCGGTAAGTAAAGGTACAGAAAGGGCATGTGAAAGTAGTCTTCTCTTGATCGGCGGGAAACACGGGGATTTGGTTATCCCGATTATCCATCATGGAAATAATAGTAATCTTTTTCCGCCAATTTCTCAAGGATTCCATCGGTCCAAGGGAGTGGAAAATGGTCATTGCGAGTCATGGTGTTAAGATTGCAGTAATCAATGCAAACTCTCCAACTCATGGTCTCACATATAGCAACCACCTCCCCATCGGAACTAGCCTTCACAATGATATCAGATCTTTGGTACCACTTGAGTGGGACTGACCCATTTGCTATCTAAGATTGGGTAGATAGTTCCAGCATCTAAAAGTTTTACAACCTCTTTCATCACAACCTCTCTTATGTTGGGGTTAAGCTTCCATTGCATCTCCCAAGGCGGACAAGAGTCCTCCTCTAAATGAATGTAATGCATGTAAACAGAAGGGTCTAAACCCCTCAAATTAGCAGCTGACTATCCGATGGTTCTCTTATGTGTTTTCAGAAATTGAATGAGTTTCTCTTCTTGAGCACCCCTAAGGGTAGCAGAAATGATAATCGGGAGAGAGTCCTTCAGTCCCAAAAATGCATATTTTAGTGAACCGATGAGGTTTTTAAGCTCCAAAGATGGGGGCTTTTCGACCAAAGGTTTGACTAAGTGCCCACTAGAAGGCGACAACGCTTCGAACCTTTGAATCGAAGGGGCTGAAATCATAAGTTTTGAAAAAGTGGACGTATTGTTGACTTCCTCAAAGGATGACTCAAGATCAAGCTCATCCAGCCCCAAATAGGACATGGCTGCCTCTAACGGGTCCTTAGTCATAAGGGTCGGTAGTGCTTCCTCAACGCATTCATCAATACAATAAAAAAAAGAAGCACTCTTCATTCAACTCAGAGGGCAACTACTGGGCAACATTAAAAACATTAAGTTTAACCCTCATGTTACCAAATGACACTTCCATCACTCTAGCCCGGTAATTAATGCACGCATTGGTCGTAGCAGAGAAAGGATGACCGTGAATGACGAGTATGTTGTTAGTAGTATTACGATTTTGCTGCATATCAAGCACAAGTCAACGGGGAAAAAAATTTATTAACTCCAACCAACACATCCTTGATGACTCCTACCGGTTGCTTCTCTGATCAATCGGCTAACTGAAGAGCGATTTTAATTCCCCCGATATGAGCTCCAAGTAGACTTGAGTAAGGGAACAAGTTTACACTTGCTCCTTAATCTAGTAGCACTTTGTTGATGGTGTGGTCACCAATAACACAAGGAATAGTGGGCGCTCCCGAATTTTTTTCGTTTTAAGGGGTTGGTGTTATTCAAAACGGAACTTGCTCGATTAAAAAGATCTTTTTGGAAATGTGAGATCGAGATCTCCTTTATATTGTACAAAGATCTTTTAAAATTTTAGCAAAAGCGGAGATTTGTTTAATAACATCCAAAAGCGGGAGATTGATCTTCACCTGTTTAAAGGTATTGATCATCTCCTCCATCCTCACTTTGCTTTTATCAAAAGGAGAAGATCCACCCAATGCTTGCAGAAATGGGGTTTTAGGGACTATGGTATCTCAACTGAAGCCTTGGGTGTTTCTTTCCTTTGAGGAAAAAGTTCCTTGGGATGGACTTATCGAGCTAAGTCCTCTTGTTCATGCTCCTCATCAACCACAACTTGATTGTTCAGCTGCCTAACCTCTTCTAACGTTGGTGGCATTATCACTTTATTATCCACAATCTTCTCATTCCTTAAGGTCGTAATAGCATGAGCTTGTTCAAGGGAATATGAAATCTCCCCTATAGGATTGTTCACCAGTTGTGATGGTAATCGACCCTCATCTTTCTTATTTAACGCAGTGGCTAGTTGCCCAATCTGGGTTTCTAGCTTGGAAATTGATTGTGTATGAAGTGGAGTAATTGTATTTATTGCTGGGACTGTTATTGACAACCTTAAACGTATTGCAAAATAGTCTTTTCAAAATTATTACTCTTTTGAGGTTTAAACTGTTGCTACCTATGGGGCTACATTGGAGGTTGTGAAAAACCTAGTTGTGATACATATGTCGGCCGGAAAGGCTGACTTATACCTTGTGTCGCATTGTTCCTCCAAGAAAGATTTGGATGATTCCTCCAACTAGAAATATATGTATTGCCGAAACTGTTTTCAGCTCGTTGGTAGGAATTAGTCATGCTGATGTGCTCTTGTACATATTCGAGGTAAAGAGCGGCAGCTTGACATTCGGGTACCATGTGAGATGAGCTTTGGCATATACTACAAGCCTCACATATTTGAGAAATTGGGTGCGATTTCGCTCCCAATAGAGACTCGAATTTATTCTCCAAGTCTCAACTTTGACAGAAATATTCATTGTTGGTTTCACTTCATATAAACCTCCGCTTAGGAGGTATATTCCGTACAACCTCGGGATCAGTCTTACTCAATACGGCATGTTGCATCAAGTTCTCGCTTAGATTCTCAAACAATTCTCAAGCATCTTCTGTCTTTAATTTATTGTACAAGGGGAGTGTAGAATCATAGTAATTCTGTTTGTCATGGGGATCGGGCATGGTGATGACCCAATTGTTGCAGTGAAGAAGGCAGAGCAGTGTCTATTTGTTCCTTGATGCAAACGGGGAGAAATGAGCGTTCAATTCGGATTATGTATGTCTGCTACCCAATGAAAACCATCAGAGGATGGAAAATACAAATTAATGTTGATGGTTCTTGGAAATTAAGCTGGATCTTGGAAGGCGGGCATTGGTGACCTATGTGTTTACCAAATGAGAGGCTTTAATAGTTCAACTGTGGAATCGAAAAATGACCGTTTGATAGAGTGGAAGATCGGGGTCAAAACACCAACTCCATCGTCTGATCCAACCCAATCAATAAGTTTTAAAGGGTCTCTGGCATAGAGACCCTTTTATAAATTGCTCTCGGAAGCAATTCTCTCTTATTCACCCAACAATCAGCAATGAGCAGATGTTTTGTCAACTATGCAATCTAACGGACTTGGAGATGTGCACACATTAATATGCTATCTGAACTTTGCGCGTCTCAATAAGGGTTCGAACCAAGATTTTGGCACATGTTCTACTTGAGTCCTTTGTAGAAAAATTCTATACGGATGAACAAGGGCTTGTTGGTGGAACTTAGGCCGTCCAGGAGACTGTACCATGGTCAAATCGATGAGGTACTCAAAATTTTAATTCCATGTGACACATCTCAAAAAGTGAACCCACCGGTCACTCCAAGTCTATGTTGCACACATCCCAAAAATTTAGAGGGATCTTGTAGCATGTCCTATTCATGGTTTGAAATCTCGCTTGAGACAAGTCGTCTCGAACGAGATTAGGTTGTGACATTCAAAATATTAATTTATACAGGGGGTTAGACTTGTACGCCGGGATATTGGCCCACACCCGGCCCGAAAAAAAACTGTATTATTTTATGAAGCCAACTCGGCCCAGTGAGCAATAGTCCCACATCACCTGTGTATCATGACCTTGGGATATATATAAACCTGGGACGGGAATCCTCACCTTACATGCCGGTTTTGTGAGGTTGAGTTAGGCTCATAGGATTCTACATAGTATCAGAACAGGTAACCACATAGATGTAGAGAGACACGTTACGCGTGAGGGTGCATGAGCGATAATCCCACATCGCTTGGGTATCATGACCTTGGGCTATATATATGGGGCAACCCTCACCTTACAAGCCAATTTTGTAAGGTTGAGTTATGCTCATAGGATTCTACACCCGGTACCCAGGCCGACCTAAGCATGTTGTGACCATGATTGATCTGGGCCGGGCTTGGGTGGTATGTTCCAACACCCGGTCCGAATAGAAAAATAATAGATTAAATATATTTTATATATACATTAATTAATATATATATATATATATATATATATATATATATATATATAACTTATTTATTTAAATATATTAAGTTAAGAGCATTTTACTTAAATACCCTGAGATTTCATCGTTGAATGGTTTAAAATCAAGGACATTTAAGTGAAAATGCATTTGCAAAGTTGCAATCACCAATCGGTACTTGCTTTGCTAAAGTTGTAATCACCAATCGCCAAAATACACATGCAAAGTTTCTCCTGTTTAAAACTTTTATAAAAAAATTTGTTTAAAATTTATTGAGAAAATATGTCATAAAGTATAAAATCTATTCACCAAAAAAAAAAAAAAAATTGATTTGAAAATTTTAACCAAATTTTATTTTTTATTTAAAAAAAAAAAAAACCAACCAGACAAAAAGCCCAGAAAATAGCGCAATTCCGGCCTGGCCCGCTTTGGACCGAGCTTGTTGGGCTGAGTACATTGCAGCCGGGGTTGGGTTCAGGATGAAACACTTGGAAACCCAGCCCATGTAGGGGCCTGTCACGACCCCAAATCCACACACCTGTATCTTGAGTCGCGACCCAGACAGATCAGAAGAAACCAAGAAAAACTTAAAATAAAATTTTTCTAACAAGGAATATAGTACCGCTATCCCTCAAACCAGATTTCAAAAAACACAGCAGAAACTTTTTCTTTCATTCTCAAGAGCTGGTCAAAACCATTCACTATATTTAACATCATAACTTCTCTCTTTACAACAAGGTCCAACCGACTATATATAAAAAGTTTGACACTACTACAGAAGTCTTTACCAGCTAGCACAGTCGAGAACTTCGTCTACAATTCTTCCTCATTTCTCTTCCCTTTACCTGTAAGGTGGTTAAAACCACTGTAAGAGCTAATCCACATGCTCCGCAAGTATCCAAATCTAACAACTACCGACTAAATCACAATCAGGCTGATTGTTTCAAATTTATCAACATACCCGTTTAACGTTTCTTTGTTGTTTTTGTACAAATCAAATATTTCCTTTGCAATCATGACTTTATGTAGTTAAAAATAAATCTCGTACACGAATAAATTAACATACGGATAGGAAATTCATAATGAAATACTTGAACAGATGTATAATTGTGAGGTTATGTCACGACCCATAATCCTACCCGACTTCGAGGGCCTAGAATCCCGTGTCATGACCTCGCACGCTTGTTAAGGCGATAAGCGGACATACACATCTTTTAAGATCTTACATAAAATTGGGCTTCCAAAAATCGTGAACAAAAAATTCTTCTACATTATAAATTCTTTTCAATAAGCTTACATTGAATTTTGAGTCCAATAAACAAACTGACCAAAAATATAGGTTCGGTCAACTACTGGAAGATCCTTCTAAACAATTAATATATACCTGATGTCGTCTAGCTGATCATCCAAGTCGTCACCCTTATAATCCGTATCATCTTCCAATGCATCAAGTCTATTGGGCAAAATAGTCCATATCTTCACCTACAGCTGTTAGTTTTTGGTGGGGTGAGTTTACTCAATCATGTAAACTCAGTGGGTTGCACAATCGATCCACCACAATCTACCCAGGTGATCGTGGGTGCAACCTTGTGAGTGAAGGTAAAACCTTTAAAAATTCATATAAACAGTATAATAAAAGTTCTCATAATCATTGTATAACTATAAAACTAATAAACTGGAGTAACATAACAGATTTCAGTGCAGATGATGCTTCTAATACTTATACTTTTCTTACTTGTCTTGTCAACTTAATTTACGTGGCATATCGAAAGTCTTATTGTTTCTCCATACGCCTACACAACGTACTTCGTATCTTACTTATCTTATTTAAACGATATGTGCTAGAATCGCTGCTCGAGCTTATCACGCGAGGTCCACGTGTAGATAACCACCTAACCTCCATATCATAACATAAACCACCATCCAACCCGATGAAGTTGCGCACATAGTAATCACAATGTCCTCTTTGTTCGAGACAAAGCTATCATAATGTCCTTCAGACCCGTCTTGGCTACAGACGTTGGATCTTGCGGTGGCACGCAAGACATGGCACATGTAGAAACTTAATTTCATATTCAGCTGGCCTTCACAGTGTATCTTAACATATCATAACATTATTCGGTTATAGGCTTAGGTCCCCGCCCGATTTCATATTTGCGTGGGCTTAAGTCTCCACTTTCTTAATATCTTATATCTTAGCATATTTATATTTCATCTTTCCTTAACTTAATTAGATGAGCCACAGTGCGATAGGCTTCACAAATCACGCTTTCTAATGGACGGGTTCCGTGGTAACCTGGATATACTTCGTGTGACATCCCGTACTACCATAGAGGAGTTACATCCGTACATGGATGCCTACATTCCAAGTTCCACGTGACTGTGAAAGAAACCCCACCGTGACGAAGGCTTATAAGTCATGTGTCATATCTTATTATTTTTTTTTCTTAACATATATATGCCTTAACGTACTTCTAAATGATGAATGCCACATAATACAAATATAATATATATAATAAGAAAGCATCTAACCATAAGGGAAACTAATATTACTCGTAATTCGAAATGCCTCACTCATCATTAAGAGAGAGAAGGCGACCAAAAAAAAAGAAGGTACCTGAGTACCAGAAAGTGTATTACAAAGTGATGCTAGACTAGCCTCATCAGATAGATCTTATCGATCTGATGAAAACAGACTAGTCATTTGTGAAATTCGACTAAGGATTGACTCCTGTATGACTCAAACAAGTTTCGACCGTCAGATCTTTGTTACATGATTTTCATGGTATATATAATCCAATTTAGATCGATCTAAACTTATAGATATATTCAGAGTATAGGATATTTCGATCTCTCGAAGTTTCGACCCTTGATTTGGTCATTTGGACCCTTATCTAGAAAGTCATCGATTCGGGTCAAGATCATGTTAGATACGATCATTAAGGTGTCTACACTCTCGTGGTGTGAGCAAAATATATACCTAACTAGTTATTCTAAGTTTAGGAGTTGGGTTTAGGCCATTCATTGAAGATTGGTTCGCGGTTTCTCAAAACGCGCGTTTAACTACATTGGATATACGAGCTCATTAAGGGTCCATAGACTAGACAGACCCACAAGACCCATGATTCTTTGTGATGATTGGGGGTCTTGAATGACCCATATTATCGGTGGATCAGACCTTATGTGTATGGGTGATGGCCCAATTTTTCTAAAGAAAGTCAGACTCAAAATTTATTGATGACACCTAATGACCATGAATCTTGCATTTTGTGAATCCTGAGATTCAGTGAAGATTTTAAATCCGAAATTTTTGGTGGACCTAAATTAGTGAAAAAGAAGACTTTTTCGCCCACTAAACTTTTGTCGAATGTGGAAGAATCCACATGAAATGGCGCCCAAAGTAATCTATAATAAGAAGGGCTCACATGTGCATTTAGGCAACTTTGTTTTTAAGCCATCGAATTTCATCAAGAGCGATCAGGCTTAGAGACATTAAAAATTTTCAAACATTAGGTTGGGTTCGTATTTCAGCTAATACATTAGTTTGACCAAAAACTGGGTCAATCAACTGACCCCTTTATCCTAATTGTACACGGCTCAAATTCCTTAATTTTCCCTAGATTTTCATGCTTTGGAAAGCATGCCGATAGACACGATGAGATTATTTTGATCTGACATACTTGACTAAGTTTTTGTCGAGATCATTATAAACTTGAGTGCGTTGGCTGATCTGACCCGATTTTCAAAAATTCAAGGAGTCAATGATGACCCTGACTTAAAATTTCAAGTGGCACACACATACAATAGTCATGAGACTTTTTCCATTTTTGAAGAGACACTAAGGCCGATGTATATGCATTTTCAAGAGAATCTGACCATCCATTCTATAGATGGTCAGATGGTACAAGATTTGGCTTATGGCCTTGAACCAATGGTCCATAGTTTGGGTGCAAAAGTGGTCAAAGTGATCACCCGATAATAGTTGAGTGTTTATAATTTCTTTTCTTGATGTAATACCACACGTAAAACGAGGCAGATAATTAATTTATGATTAAAAATGACCGTCTGATGTGAAGTAGGCATAAAATTAAAGGGTGTTATCCTACTGAGCTGAATCGGGAAACAGTCTCCATTAAAGTAATTTGTGAGGTCAAAGTGACCCCCCTTTATCACATGTAGGTAATTAACAAATAACAGGAATAAAATTTGTCTAGTGTTTGAAATTTTCACTGATTTTAGGGGCTCTAAAATAGTATATTAAACGTGATAAAAGGTGATTTGAACCGTTAGATAGGTAGTATATCAGAGAGTAAGGAGGGTCTCCCTACTGATATTTTACCGAAAAGGTCCATGGGTCTGAGATCGGGAAGGTCAAATCATGACCTTTACCCTGGTCCAAAACGTATGTTGGTGCATGTGTGCAGTATTGTGGACTGCTGCGGCTGGGGGTCTTTGACCCCAGTTTCGAGGCTTATATCGGTTTATTCGTCGAAACACTTTCAAACGAAAAATGAAGGGTACTAGGTACCCTACATCGGGGTCAGAGGGTTTGACCATCGGGTCAGCCCTTTGACTTTTATGGCCCTTGAAGTGTGCCCAAAATGCATATAACCTGATTTTTAAGATTTTTGTCAATCGAACGGGGCCGATTAACATTATAGAGGTCACAAAATGGATCGGAGTGGAATCGGAAGGAAACCCACCTCTTGAAGCGTGATTGCGAAGATTTCACGAAGATTCGATTGATTCGAATGGTCTCGGGTCGGCGTACATCGGGTTCGACGCGTCGATATGAGTTGAAGCAGACGGCTCGGCCGTTGACGACTCCATCAAGATCACCTTTGGTTTCTTCTTAAGAAGAAGGGAGATGGGTGTATATATGTATATATTTATATAACGAGAGATGGGAGAGAGAGAGGATGGGCGGTTGGTTTTAATGATGGCTTGGGTTGCTTGGGTTTAATGGTGAGAGAGAGAAAGAGAAGAGGACGGTTGGACTATTGCCAAAAAAAAATAATAATAAATAAAAGAAAAGAAGGCAAGAGTCCTATGTGACTCTAATACCTGCTAAAAGAAAGAAAGAGAGGGTATCCGGTTGGGTCTTTAATAAAGAAAGAGAGAGAGAGAGAGAATAAAGAGTGAGATAAAGAAAGAAAGAGTCCGAAGGACTTGTGTTCTTTCCCTAATTAAATACACAAGGTGTGTTAGAGTGTGGAGCACCCTTATTGAGCTTGGTACTCCACCCCATCTATCACCATTAGATAGGTCTAAAAAAGATTCAGGTTATAACAGGCTACTTTATATCTAATAGCACAACTATTGCGTGCTTTTTTCAATCACATATTGAGTCAAGAACAGATAACGGATAACAGAGTCAAATCAGATCAGATATCAGAATCACCACTGATCAGGGTATTAATTTTGCTCTATAAAAACTCATAAGCATTCCTTCCATGCATTTTCAAATCATTTGTCAGTCTAATTAAAGCTATAAATATTGGAAACAATCAGAACAATTATTCAAAAACTCATATTTGAATACTACAAATTACTCATTTATGTCAAACTTTGGTCCTTATATATTTTGGAGTCAAATGACATTGATAAAATCTGATACACCGATTAAAATTTTAAAAGTGTACATATAAAAATCCAAAGGTCACATTCCAAACAGAGACACAAATTACAAATGTTAAAATTTCTCATACAAAATTTCACATTTAAGAGGTTACAAACATATACATAGATTACGAATTTTAAAATCGCCCATACAAAATCTCAGTTTCATGCAGATAGACTGATTTAAATTTCAAGATATAAAAACGGATTTAAGAGGGTTTGGGAATTTGGGCTCTTCTTCTTCTTCTTCTCCTCTTGGCATTACCATCCGTGAGAGGGTTTGGGGTTCTAGGCTCTTCGTCTTCTCCGAATACTTCGAAGGTTCAAGCAATCCGAGCTTTTGGGCATTACCCATCCACAATCTCCTTGCAGTATTGGTCACAAATTTTTCTCATCCCTCGCAGATTTCTTGCGCAGCTCATTGAAATCACTGGATCCGATCAGTGCCTTTAGGATGTTTTGGATCTGGGTCATCAGTATTGAGCCGCGAATCAGATAATGGTTGTGATTGAAGGAAATATTGATTCAATTATTCTTTCAAGTGAGATTACAACTTTTAATTTAGTGGATCGATGGAGCTTCGCAGAAGGAGCCGGCGTTCCTCGTAGACATGAGCAGAAAAGGCAATGAAGAGGATTGCACGATTTAGCCTCTTAAAAGAAAGGGAAAATTTGACATTTAACTTTTACTAGATAGTTCACATGATTTAAAATTGTTAAAATTTTTATAAAATAGAGTCCCAGAAATCCTTGCAATCCTGATTCCCGGAACTTTCTTAACCGGCATAAGGTCCCAAAACTTTCTCAACTCCATCGTGTTTTGCTAAAGTGCCCAAAACTAAAATTAAAATTTAAAACCGATAATAAAGTTTAAAATAAATCGGATTCAACGGTTGCCCAAATCCACATTACTTCTAAAATATTTTCATAAATTTAAAAATAAAGTTTAAAAGAGAAAAATTCTCAATAACTATAATTCAATAACCTAAGACTAATCAATCATGTTGGCAAATTCATAAATTTCTTGATGGCATTTGCAGATGGAGAGGATGATGAAATTTAAAATTTTGACGGTCATTGACCAATTCCACCTTTTGTTGAGCTTCGGCTTGCATTTCGCCTCCACTGAAATCAGTTGATCCACATGCTCGAGCAGATTGCTTACCCTTAAAAAAAAATTAATATAAAAATTTTCTCCAATTTTACCAACGAATTCGAGTAAATAGCTCTTCCTATGCTCCAGCAGATTGCTTGCATAGTTGATACATAACAATCTCAAATGAAATCGCACAAAAAATGAGGAAAAAAGTTAGGATTTCGACCTCTTCAGCCGATCTCTATCGCTTTTCATTACCTTCAATTAAATAGTTGACGAGATTATAATGGCGATAGAGAGAAATGGGATTTTAGTAGAGAAAATGGATTAGGGTTTCATGTTTTGCAGAGAGAGAAGAAGAGAGAGCGAGGGGTTTAGGGTTGAAAAGGCCAAAAGAAAAAAATGGAAAAAGAAAATTAGATACCCAGCGTTTGATTTGTTGTATATGGCACTAAGTGCCCGTATTTGGACGGATGTCCGTGGGCTTCGTAACGGACGTCCGTGGTTTATAAGTTGAGCGCTTCGAACCAACATGATTAAGGTAGTCGATTATTAAACTACTGCTTAAAACAATTGTTCATTTTATACTGCTATTGTCATTTTCACATAGTGGGACCCACATGCCAATGATATTGTCCGGCTCTGGATTTAGGTCCCCACCCCGATTTTGCTCATTACATGGGCATTGGGTTTCGCAGTTGCCACCCAAAACACATTGATGCATGAAACGGCCGATCGCACCTCATAGCCTAGACTCCGTACTTCTCTCTATTAGAATATTACAGTTACCATGATTCAAATGTGCCCTGTAGTAGTAAAGATACATGTAATTACCTTCTTTCATAGGGTATTTTATCTTATAGCAAGCAGATATTTGGGCACATACACATGTCAAGGGTAGGGGTCTCAATAGGCAGGGCTGGTCACGTTTAGGCTGGGCCTTAAACGGTTCATTATAATTGGACTTCTTGAAGCTGGCGCATACCCATCCTCAAGAACGGTCCAAAGGTTTTAGTGTGCCTATGTAGAGATTACAAAGTGGGGCCTACTGATACTAACAAAAGAGATTGTAATACCTCTCAGGGTCGGCCCCAAGGATGTGTCTGTCGTGGAATCATTATTTGAACGTCTGGTCAAGGATCAAAATCTCGGTTTCGGTTTCGGTCAGAACCCGAATCGTAAATTGGTCAAAATTTCAGAAATTTCGGTCAAAATTTCGGTAAATTTCGAATTTTTTTAAAAATATGCTCCGAACTTTATCGAACTTTGCCGAACTTTATTTTCTTAGTTTTTTAAAGCTATTTAACATTATTAGAATAGATATATACATTGGTGAGACTAATTTTCGTCCGTTTAAAACAGTTATATATCTATTCAAAGCCACATAGCGTTTTTTATTTTAAAATATGGAACATAAAATAGACAAAAAATGACTTCATTACCTGAACTCGAGTAGCCACCTACTCAAAGCCACATAGGGTTCCTGGGTGGTTCTTCTTCATCAGAATCATTTTATTGTCGTGGCCTATAATATTGTCCGTATTGTTAGCCATATGTCCCGTGCTGAGATGCTTTTGGTGGTTGATTATATTGGGGGTAGTATGAAGCATATGACCCACCAAATATTTGAGAAACGAAACCCTCATTTCCCAGGTTGCTTGGTTGAGGATATTGTGGGTTGTAAGATTGGTTGGTAGGTTGAAACCCAAACCTACCAAAACTACTAATTGTAGAGTTAATGGCGTCGAGCGAATCTTGTGGAGTTTGGTAGGACTCTGATGGCCCTCTTCCTTCCAACCCTCCGTGTCTAAATGTGGGAGTATTGTACATAGTCATGTCATCATCAGTCCATTGTCGAACACCGCTTGAAGACTACCCATGTAAAGTACCATAATCACCACTGTAAGTTTCACCCCCCCACTGTGTGCCCTCTCTACCACCCCCAGTACCATCGTCGTCATCATCATCACCACCACCACCACCATCGTCACCACCATCGTCATCACCACTACTACCTCTCTCATCGTTATCTCTAAGAGGTGTTCCTTGGCGAACAAGCCTTCGTTTTCTACGAGATTGTGAGGGTTGGCCTTCGGCAGCTCTTTCAGCTTCATCTAACCATTCTGTGCTCTCACTATCTAAAACTGGAGTTTCTCTCTCCTCAATCCACTCTCTCAAATGATCATCCTCCGAGAAAATGTAATCCAATTCGATCGGATTAAAATATTCCTCATCTACATAAGAAGAATACAAAATTAATTAATATATTTTATAAACATTGTAATTTAAATATATGAATCACTTTGAAAGTAAAATTTATTTTATTAGATATTCTTACCACGACTCGCTCTTTTAATATTTCTGACCCTCAACCTCATATTGTAATGGACATAGACCATACTTTCCAATCTCTCCATAGTTAGCCTATTCCTTGATTTGGTATGGAAAAGAGAGAAGGTGCTCCAATTTCGTTCGCAATTTGAGGAGGATGTAGTTTGACTTAGCACTCGAATTGCTATCCTTCTTAAATTAGGGGCCTTCTTCACATCACCGAAGTTTATCCACCATTCAGCTGCATTGAATAATATAGATGCATCAAATTTAATGAACTATAAACTTTCATAAGTAAAATAAAATCTAATTTACCTGGCTTCTGATTATGGATCTCAGATAATGCTAGTGGCGTTCCAAAAGAGTCAATTTTATTTGGAAAAAATTCAATCTGCACAATATTGTCAAACAAGGAAGATCAATGTTACAAATATCGGTAACAATAATCTTAACAATTATACGGGAAAATTAATTATTTGTTACCTCTCTCATTGCCTTCCCTTGAATGTTGATGTCTGACTCCATCTTTTGGATCATGCTTAATAAGCCACTGTAGACCTCATCATTTATACTGATATTTCGACTGTATTGGTAGACGGGGTTCAAGAAATACCATGTTGAAATATCTCAATTAATTAAAACTATAAAGATAAATGTAACGAAAGTATGATTCTCAATTAATTAAAATAATAAATTACCTGCTGCATGTAGATTTTGGTGGAACTGCTCATTCCACCTTCTATCGATCACCTTTCAAAATTTCTTGTGACTTTTGGGGAACTTACCTCTAATGGCCAACTTTGCTTTGTTCATGGCCTCATAGACATACCCCATTGTGGGTTTGTCATCCCCATCTACCAATCTTAGTACGTGCACTAGCGGTTCAATAATATTCACAACGTACTCGACACTGTTCCAGAATGCAGAGCTGAAGATAGTATCAGCCACATTGTTGGCCAATGGTCGTTTCGTGTTTGGAATTTTGGCTTCGTAACTTACCCATTCTGGAGATCCAGCCAGACTCTTCAAGGCTGCCCTATACTTATATAAGCTTTGAAGGGCAACGAAGTGGGTGGCAAACCGAGTTATTGCAGGCCTTATAATGTCCCTTTGGTCTGTAAAGGTTCTCAGCAAATTGACTAGGCTTGCACTTTGGTAGATGAAACTGGTTATCATCTTACAGTTCTTTATGACAGTATGCACAGTTTCCATCTTTCCGAGGTCAGTGAGAATCAGATCAATACAATGGGCTGCACAAGGAGTCCAGAAGATGTGACTGTATGTGGACGAAAGTTTGTTGCCAGTTGCCTTGTAGTTTGATGCATAATCAGTGATGATTTGTACAACTCACTGTGGCCCAACTGATCTTACAACCTCATCCATCAATCGAAATAGATAGTTGGCATCCTTTGTTGTTTTTGAAGTATCAACAGTCTTCTTGAAGATTGTCCCCTGATCACTGTATACTAAGAAGTTGATTAAGGTCTTCTTAGTAACACTCGTCCAACCATCGCACATAATTGTGCAGCCTCTCTCGTCCCATATTTTCTCGAAGCACATTACATAGTCTGTTATCTCTGTCACTTCATCATCTAAATATGGGCCAGCTATCTCATAAGCTGTTGGGATTTTTACCCCAGGTCCTGCCTCGACACTAGTCTCTAACATGGTCTTAAAGTACGGTGATTCGACCACTTGAGTTGGAATATGATTCTACAGAACGAATTTGGCAACTGATTTACCTAATCTTTTACCCCAACTCTTCAAAAACGTTGTA
Source organism: Chloranthus sessilifolius (assembly GCA_021018995.1). Taxonomy (NCBI): domain Eukaryota; kingdom Viridiplantae; phylum Streptophyta; class Magnoliopsida; order Chloranthales; family Chloranthaceae; genus Chloranthus; species Chloranthus sessilifolius. The sequence continues at coordinate 125,242,662 of CM037586.1, forward strand.
TTCAACTTGGACTGTTTGGAGCTCTCTGTTTTATATAAGAAAGGATCTATATGTCTCACTGGACATCTAACAGTACCAGAACCAGAAGGTCTAGAACCACCCTCCCATATAGTAGATGACCTGCGTAAACCTGTGTCTCCATGGCCCTTGCTATGACCTGACCCTCCCCCAGCTGCTGCTATAGATGGTCCATGCAAACTAGACCGAAATCTATGAGAAGCGTATTGTTCATCCTCTCGTCTTCTCCTTTCATTCAAACTGTCCCTCATTACCGTCCTAAGTTGACTCTCTTCATCATCTTCATCATCATCATCATCATCCAAGTCTACTGGAATTGAAGTACGGTGAGGTTGCGATATGGTTTCCATTAATTCTTGATTCATTCTCTCAGCCTTTGCTCTCTTTCCTTTGGCGATCTGTAATTGTTGTTTTATTTGCTGCCTAATTTCCTTGGGCACGCTAATACATGGCTGCACGTCACCCTGTTTGCCAGCTAAGTGTTCCTTAAGTCTGCTGACACCGCCACCCTTTAGTTCTTTATTACAGAAATGACATTTTGAATTAAGCCTCTTAGGTCCCAAAGGAGTGCCATACTGCCATGCAGGATCAAGATCGTGAACCATTTTTATATATCAAATAATAAAATTTGTAGAAGAAATATCATTCCAATTAAAAAATCATTAAATTCAAATTAACCTCATAAATAAAGTGGAGATAAAAGTTTTAAATTATAGATCATTTAGCTATTTAAAAAATAATATACCAAGATTTTAGTGATGAAAGTTAGTTATAGGGATATTCAAAAAATTATCCTTAAATATAATAACATAATTGAAACTTTAAAAGTAGCAACCCAGTGAAATGTAATCAAAACCAAATTATTCATATATATATATATATATATATATATATATATATATATATATGGTTAAAAATAGAGACTTTGTTATCATTTGGATATGTGTCACATGGAATACCCATCTAAGCCACATGGGCAAAATATTAGCACGAAAATAATCTCTATCATCTAATTTCTTACAGACAACCATTGAATCAAATAATGTCCTTTGACTTTATTTCATCGGATGATAGAGATCACGTTTCGTGCCAATCTTTTGTATAGCAATCTTGATTATTCTTTGGTGTTCACATATAATTAATATATATATATATATATATATATATATATATATATATATATATATATATATATATATTAATTATAACATGATCTTAAAATATAGTAAATATAATGATTAATATTTGTATAATAAATTTATAATTAATTGTAAATATAGTTATAATTATTATGTTTTATTATTGGTGTTATTAAGTATTATTTTAAAATTTTCACATTGATAGTTTTATTGTGAAAATATTAAATTTATTTAATTATTTATAGTATTGTAGTTAAGTGTAATAATATTGTAATAAGTATATTATTACAATATTAATATGTAATGTAAATATAGTAGTTGTTAATTTTTATATTTTAATAATATCATTATATCGTTATAAATATTAATTATATATATTATGAATAATAGTTTTAAATAGTAATATATTTATGATTTTTATTAATAATTAATTTATTGTTATTGGTATATATTTAATATTAAGTTATATTATGATGATTAAAGTTATATTAGTGTTTTTAATATATAAAAATATAAAATATATAATATTATGTAAATATGTATGATAAATATTTGTGATAATGTAGAGTTTATACAATTTTAATATATAAATTAAGTGAATTGGATAGTTGTTTTTAAAAGAGAATTGTATTATTTTTAAGTATATCAAAAAATGGTAAATGTTAATAATAATAAATTTGTAAATGTTAAGTATTTTTATATAATGATGTTTATATACTATTTTTTTATATAAATTTTTATTTATGGCACCATCAATTATATAATATAATATATTATTATATTTATTATTGTTAGTATAATAATTTATTTTAAATTATATATCTTTATAAATTATTTTATAAAAATATTGTTAAATATAAGATATTGTATATAAAAAGAGTTATTAAATGAAGGTATATTATAAGCCGATTCAATATCTTAAATATACAAATATACAATATACAATATAAGATATTGTATATTATAGGCCGATTCAATGCCAAATATATATATATATATATATATATATATATATATATATATATATATATATATATATATATATATATAATATTATTTCATGTGGCACCATTAATTATATAATATAATATATTATATTATATAATTGAATTCACACATGTTGGAACACTTTGATTATATTGAATCGAACGATGGAGATTGTTTATCGTCCCAATCTTTCACACGATGGATCTTGAGAACATGATCGTACCATCTGACGGTAGGATTTTTATTTCATATGGTGCACACCCAAAAAAGGGACGTTAAAAGCAATTTTGAGCTTGCACGTGATGTTAAGGTCATTTTTCTGAGATGTGTGCCACGAGAAATTAAACACTAACCGTCTGATGGTAGGCCCATGATCTCAAGATACATCTTGTGAAAGATTGAGAGGATAAACAATCATCATCATCTAATTCTACCAAGTCAATGTGTTTCAGTGTGGGTGAACTCAAAGATTTGATGGGTGGATTTAAAGTAAATTAGTGGCCTTCATATATTAGCTAAAGATTTTATCTTTAAAAACGATTAAGAAAGTGGAGCCCACATTATTGCTAAATAAAAATCTTTTATTCTATAAGAAAAGCAAAAGGGGTACTTTGTTTGTGCCCACATCTTAGACCCCTTGATAACCATTGATTAAGTCGGATAAAATGATGGAGGTCATGTTTCATCCCGATATTCCACACAAGAGATCTTAAGTTCATGACGCATCTATCAGACGGTCGGTTTTTATTCCAAGTGTCACAAATTCCAAAAAATGGTCTTTGAATCATATGTCAAACATTATGCCCAAACGCCAATTTAGGGCCATTTTTTGGGATCACTCACGTATAGAATAAAAAATTTATCGTCTGATAGGTGCGCCATAACCCCAAGATCTATTATGTGGAATATTGGGCTGAAACACGATCTCCATCGTTAATCTGAAGCAATCAATGGTCTTCAAAGAGTCTAAGATGTGGGCGCTTTCAGAGATGACATGGGTGCGAACATAGATACCCAACGCAAAATGGAGGAGATTTTTTTTTACTGGCTCTTCTTAGATAAACAAACCACTTTTTTTTTTTTTGCCCTTTTAAAAATCAATGCGGGCAGACGCTCGCACTCGCCCTTACATGCGTCCGCCACTGTATATATATATATATATATATATATATATATATATATATAGATAATAATATAATTAAAATATTATTCCATGTGGCACTATCAATGCAATTATCTCTAAACATAAAAAAATAATAATATAATTAAAATATATATATTATTATATATTTTTCAAGACCCGAGTAGGGACGGCGAACTCACGTAATTTTTTAGAGAGATTTGGATAAATTCCGACGAGATCCAGCGAGATTTGGTCACTTTCCGGCAATATTTTTCGAGACTCGAGTAGAGACGGCGAATCGGGCTGAGATTTGAGAACTCCCATAATTTTTGAAAGCGAAATCCGGCGAGTTTGGGCGAAATCCGGTGAGAATCTGCCTAGATCCAACGAGATTTGGGTGAAATCCGAGTCCAAACGGCAAACCACACGTACATTCGGCAACTTATGATATTTTTTACGTGAAATCTCCGGGGAATCCTGACGAAATCCGGCGACCAAAATTGTTAGATCTAGAGAAATTCGGCGAAAGTTGGCGAAAACCGACTTCACATGGCGAATCACACAAAGATTCGGCACCTATATTAATTTTTTGAAGAAAATCCGTGATTAAATGAAATCCGACGAAGCGTCGACGAAATCCGGCGACGAGTTGGCTGGGCTGCGGATGAGGAAGCTTAAATGGGTTTATATGTACTTGGGTTGGCATTAAAGAATCGGTTGCAATTAAAAAAGTTTAAATGGGTTGCTAATATAAAATTGACTTTTAAACCGTTCATTAATGGGGTGTAATTACGAAAATGGGTGTGATGCCCATTCAAAGTTGCTAAAGAACCCTAAAGAGCCGTCCAAGCAAATTATCAGCCGATAATTTGATTTTTTAAAGGGGGGGGGGGGGCGATTTTTTAATATTTTGGGTTTCGGTCTTGACCGATACCGAGACGACTCGGCCGAAAATTTAAATTTTCGGCCGAGATTTTGATCCTTGCGTCTGGTAGGTGTGCCATGATCTCAAGATCTATTGTATAGAAGATTGGGACATTAAGGATTTTGATCGTCTAATTCAAAGTTCAACAAACTTTTATGGTAGAAATGCGTGTGTTCATCACAGGATAAGTGGGTGTAGATAATGCTACCCATCTAGAATTCTTGACAATATTTTGATTTTCAAAAATTATATGTGGATTAAAAAATTTATTTCTCTACATTAGTAAACCACTCTAGTGGTTGAATAAGCGGTTTGTGACACATAGGTTTTAAGTTCAAACCTTCGTTTTGTATAAGGTTTTCATTTTAATTAATTTTACTGGAGCTTATACACCCTACTTGAATATGTTTTAATATACAATAACATAGCCTCTTGTGAGAGAAATCTCTCCACAAATTAGTTTGCAAATATTATAGGAGAGCAATCTCTCCTAAAATAAGTGCAAAGCCCATAGGGTGGCATTATTTGCACCCTTTTCCTGTGAAGGACACACATCTCCACCACTAAAACAGTTGACTACCATGAATCGAACGATGGAGATAGTTTTTCGTCCTAATCTCCCACAAAATACATCTTTTGTGATAGCCTGAATTTCGGTACCCCGAAACCCGTGCCATCAGCACGACCCTCAAGGCTGTGCCCTATAACCCTGTACGGAGTATTGGTATAAACAGGCAACCATACATTAAGTGAAGTATAAAAATATTAGTCTAACTAAGTCTCCATGCGTTAATAATAATAATTTAGCAATCCAAAAGTCAGTTCTAGTCCCATGCCATTACATGAGCAGAAGAATCGACCCGAACCATCGGTAATAACTGTTCACCCCAGATGGTTCGACAAAAGAATCATCGTATTTAGTTACATTCAAAATTTAAGGCTTGACATACCAAGCTGCACAGAATGCTCTCAAAACTAACTCTCAAAGTACGTAAGGGGTCTCCTAGAAGAAGTCCTCAGGAGGAGGCTCTAACTCTTCTCCGGGCACGTAATCCGAATCCTTTGGATCAACGTCTCCCGAAGCCTCTGTTGCTGCTAGCACTGGACCTGTGACGTATAGTCAAAAGGGGTGAGCTACATCCTAGCTCAATAGGGAAAATACAATAAACATATAAATTAAGCTCTCACATATATGTCAAAACAGTTTTAAAAGCACAATTTATCTGATAGAATTTATGAGAAAAACCATTTAATTAATCGAAGGTGAAATGATAACTACAACAGTTACTTTACATGATCTTATTTATTCTCATCTTACTGGTGCAGTTACGGGTTCGGCCTAATCAGTTAAATCTTAACTTAAATAGTCCCCGAACAATATAGCATCGAGCCCCGATGGAATACCCACCATCGTCGTCTAAATAGACGCTCATCCCAACTGTTCTCAGTTTCAATACTACCCAGGCCCCTTTTCTAGCGTGGTTTATTCTCAAATCAACATCCCTGGGATGTGCTATAAGTGTGTATAGATTGGCTGCCGTACCGGTCATGGGTATCCTACCGAGTCAGTCATGGGTATCCCGCCACGTCGGTGGGGTATTCTAATCAAACCTTAAATAATAAAAATATCGAGTGTGCTCTACATATAATTATCCACCGTGATTGTGCTAATTCTATTACATTAGGCCTTATCACTTTTCTTTTGTTTCACCGTTAGATTTCATTTGCATCCCTGGGATGCCACTGATTCAATGCATCATCTAAATGCCCATTATCACATTTCTACGTCCCCTGGGGACTTCATGGTTTTATTTTTGAATTTACCCACACACCCCTTTTTGAAATCACATTTAATATATGACTATTCACTGAAATTACTCTACATACATGATATTGACAAATTAAAATACATGTTTCAAGATATTCCCTACCTCAAAGCAAATCCTTAAATCCAACGCACTCTTATTTCAAAGAGGTGAAAATGCAACGATTTCACGCCAGTCCTACATTGCATGTGTCAAGGATACACTTAGAATGGTCTCTAGAACCCTGGGAAACATAGCTCCCATGAATTACACCAATATTATTAAAAATCCGTATAGTGCCTTGCGCGAGCGTTCACTATTCATCGCTCTAGCGATCACTTCTCCTCGCTCGAGCAAGCACTTGACCTCGCTCGAGCGGTTAAAACAAGGTACTATACCATCGCGCAAGTGACCTCTATTCATCGCTCGAGCGACACTGTTCATCGCTTGTGCAGTTAAAACGAGGTACCTGACTATCGTGCGAGTGACCTCTATTCATCGCTCGAGCGATCACTGTTCATCGCTCGAGCAGTTAAAACGAGGTACCTGTAGCTTACGCGATGCCTCGCTCGAGCGAGCTTCCCTTTCACAATGAGTCTTGCTCGAGTGAGCCCAGAACATGGTTTACACTTATACATATATATTTTTTTCGGTCTCTTCCTCACGCGAGCGAGCCATTTAAAGCGCTCGAGCAAGGAGCGATAAAGATTAATGTTTGATCAGTTCGAGAACTAATTTCGTCTTCCATTTAAAGCCCTATTAATATCAAAATGATTCAACTAACAATTAATACTTTATCTAAACAAACATAACTATTAAAACATACCTCAATTCATTAGATTTTATCTCGGTTTGATCCAAGATCTACTCAAATGAAGAGGATTTCAAATCTCCTCTTCCAACCTCTTTTCAGACTATCCACCGGCTCAAAACCAAACGACCCTTTCGAGTTTCTTCACCACACTCTTCTCATCCTATGTATTTAAGATCCATAAGGTGGGTCTTGTCTCTTATTTACAAGGAAAATTCTACCTCTAATCTTCTTTATAAAACCCTCTCTTCTTTCTCCCTGTTTTACGCTCTCTCTATCTAAGCTAAATTAGGTCACGTAGGAGAGACTCCCCTCCCTTTTTCATTCATCTAGTGGAAAGTAGTGTGTTTCACACATACACTTATGTTAGATGTTTTACCTTCATATAATTCACATACAAGACACCCACACCTGGTAGTGTATAAAGTAGGTGTGGTTCACTTGTTCACCATATACACTCACACATCGTGTAAGTCACACGTGATCCACACATGTCACGGAAATCTGGGTTATTACGTTCACCCCAACTTATAAAATTTTCGTCCTAAAAAATTGACAAAAATATACCTCACCAAATTAGACATGACTAACAGGGTATCCGAATAGTCTACAATTACATTGCATGAAGGAAAGAAAAAAATTTCACGTATCATTTGTACGATAAGTCGATACCCATATCAAGCCACCTAAAATACAATAACGCATTTAATAGTGATTATCATAGTTCATACGACACCCATTCCAATTAACCTATAATTCACATCTGGCATGTGACGTACAAGACTTAAAGTATTTCGAGAAAATAGAGGTCCAGCATGACCACACCCATAAATGAGTACCTGCACAAGAACTATACACAACCCCACATTCAAATGCAACCACACACAATAGGACTAAATGACAGAATATATACATATAAGCATCATCATGTTTAGTAACAAGTTGTGACAATCATGTCACGACAGTTTAAGAATCGATATTCCCATCCAGAAAAACAAAAAGAAGAGAATATTCACATCAAAATATGTAAAATATCACATTGCTATTCTCAAAAAGAATTTCAAATGATAGATGATGACCTAATCGTCACCCTGCTCATACTCCTCATCATCGTCATCATCATCGTCGTCGTCGTCCTCGTCCCCATCATCACCATCGCCATCAACCTCCTTGGCGGTAGTGGCACTAGCTGTAGTGGTCATGGTAGCAGGACCCGAGCTAGATGCACCAAAGATAGCACCTCGCATAGCACCGATGCGCTCTCGGTACGTCTGCGGAAACGCATGGCCCATGAGGTCGATGAGGATGGACTCTTAGAACCGCTAATGTAGCCGGATCTCCCGCCCTTGTAGGAGGATCTCCCGCATCATGCTGCTGTCAGTGGCAGGGAAAAGTTGGGGAGATGAAGTGGAGAGAGCAGTCGGTCCCGTCGATGGTGGTTGGACCGCTTGTCGGGCAATCTGACGATCCCGCTTCCTGGTTATATTATTTTGGAGGCTCTTTAGGCAACTGCTTAGATCTTGGGCGAGGAACGGGACGCCGTTATCAGTTAGGACTAGCTCATCTGCTCTAATTTGAAAATCTTCCTTCCCATTCCATGAATCAATCAGTCGCGAGATCAGACGGGCATAGGGTGGTCAGTTGATAGGTGGTGGAATGACGCCCTTCTCATTTCTTTTGTAGGCATGTATAATGCCCTTGATAATGACCATAGGGGCGCTAAACCACCGATTATGGAACGCGGAGTGCAGAGCCCGCAAAAATGTCTTGCGGAGCTCTTGGTCATGGCCCGTCGGGTGTAAATTTTTCTTAAAAATTATGTCTAAAAACCACATATGTGGCGGCAACTGTGATCGAGTGATCGACTGTCCTGATGTGGTGGCGCCGCTAGTAATATCGGCAATGATGGTTGGGAAACCTACGTTTTCAGAAAATGGTGGTAGAGAGAGTGGGCTTGGGGTGTACGTATGAGGGCACTACATGGCAATGGAAACCTCGGCACTGCCAAAAACAAGTTGTCTCCCATCTATGTTCACGAGGATCATATCCTCATTCATGTTCGGTTGAAGAGTTTGGTAAATAATCTTACAAGTCTCGGATAGTACCGAGTTCCAAAGGGTGCTAATAGTAGTCTCAGATGGTTGTTTGTGAGGAAATCCGAGGTCCATTGGGTGGACGTAAGATCCCCAAAACAAGAGGGATGAATCTCCCATTCGGCCTCAAAGACCTTCGCTCCCCACCAATCACCTAATTGGATTGGGGCACGCGATGGGGACAGTGGTGGTTGTGGTGCTTGTGGCGTCTTGTTGCGAGATGATGGCGATCAAATCGCAACTCATTTTCTAGGTTGAGGGTTAGGGCTGGTAGAAGCCATTTGAGATATCTAAAGATATTATTCAAAGAAAGAGGGTAGACCTTGGGTAGATTTCACCTTTTGAAACGCTTTTGACGGATGGGATCGATTGAATCTGGTTCGAAATCGCACGGAAAGAGCTTCGAAATCCCCAAACCCTAAACTCCCCTCCGCTCGGCCAAACTCCTCTCGCTTGAAGATGAAGTAGGCGAACAGTTATCGTCCCCTGCATTTATATTCCGTCCTCGCTCGAGTGGTCAATAGTTCTCGCTCGAGCGACAAATAGTTCTCGCTCGAGCGACAAATAGTCCTCGCTCGAGCGACAAATAGTCCTCACTCGAGCGGTAAATAGTCCTCGCTCGAGCGATAAATAGTCCTCGCTCGAGCGAGTCCAGAACAGTTGGCATTTTGATTTTATATGGCTCTCATGAGCGAGCATAAGTCATCGCTCGAGCGAGCCCAGAACAGCTTTTCTGGTCCCTTTAATCTCGTATTTTTACTCTAATTTCCTCTAACTTCCAGTATCTCTCTTAGCATGATTTTCTATGTCGTGCATCTGGGATTCACTCACGAATGTGCTCCTCCAAAATTGAAGTTACTATGTTCAAAATTTTACCAACTTATTCATCTGTTTCAAGATAGCATTTTCGCACATTGACGGTCAAAATATTACGTATCATAACACTTAAACAAAAGAAACTAGCTAGCGTTCTCAAACAAGCTAGGATATTATTCTCTGACATCTGCCTCACGCTCCCATGTTGCTTCCTCGACCGGATGATTCTTCCAACGAACAAGCACTAAGGGACTAACCTTGGTGTGCAGTACTTGCTCCTTTCTATCCAATATCTCTGCTGGTTCCTCTATCATGGTCATATCCTCATGCATCTCAAACGATTTGCCGCTCAACATGTGATCAAGGTCATTAAGATACTTCTTGAGCATAGATACGTGGAATACATTGTGTACCTGATCAAATAACGGTGGCAATCCAATGCGGTAAGCAACTTCCCCTACTCGACCCAGAACCTCAAATGGTCTAAGATAGCGGGGACTCAACTTCCCTCTCTTTCCAAATCTCATCACCCCCTTCATAGGTGACACTTTCATGAACACATGTTCACCCACCTTAAAGTCTACACTCGTCTGCTTGATATTAGCGTAGCTTTTCTGTCTACTCTGAGCCGCTTTGAGTTTTTTCCTTATCATACGAACATAGGTGGCGTTATCTTTAAGTATTTCAGGTCCCAAAACAAATTTCTCCCCGGTTTCTTCCCAATTGATGGGCGATCTATATCGCGGCCCATAAAGAGCTTCATATGGCGCCATGCCGATGCTCGTTTGAAAATTGTTGTTATATGTAAACTCAATCAACGGTAGGTACTGATCCCATGATCCTTGCAATTCTAACGTACACGCCCTAAGCATGTCCTCGATGATCTGATTGACCCTCTCCGTCTGCCCATCGGTTTGTGGATGGAATGCGGTACTGAAATCTAGTCGCGTTCCCATTCCTGCTTGAAATTTCTTCCAAAACTTTGATGTATATAATGGGTCATGGTCGGAAATAATGCTACTCAAAATCCCATGCAAACGGACGATCTCTTTCATATATAGCTCTGCAAGTCTTCCCGCCGTGTACATCGTGTTGTAAGGCAAGAAGTGCGCTGACTTGGTCAATCGATCGATCACTACCCAAATGGCATTGTACCTCTTTGCAGTACGCGGTAATCCAACGATGAAGTCCATAGAGATTGATTCCCACTTCCATTCCTGTATAGGTAGAGGCTGCAATAATCCCACAGGGTGTATATGATCGATCTTCACTTGCTGGCACGTCAAACATTGCGACACGTACTCTACCACGTCTTGCTTCAAACCTCTCCACCAGTAATTTTTTTCAAGTCCTGATACATCTTTATGCTACCCGGGTGAATCACATAGTTGGATTTGTGAGATTCATCAAGAATTGTTTGCCGTAAATCGGTATTGTCTGAAATGCAGAGACGGCCCTTGAACAATAAGGTACCATCCTCTTTGACCGAGAACTCAGATCTAATGCCTTTAGTTACATCTTGATGAATCTTAGTTAGCGTCGAGTCTTTCATTTGTAGCTCGTGGATATGCTCAAATATCATCGGTCTCACTGATATATTAGCCAAGAAGGCTCCTGTAGCTTGTGACTCGATGTTCGCATCATATAGTGCCAGATCTTCAAATAACTTCCAACGGTACATACCTAAAATCAAACTAGCCAATTGAGCAAAACCCTTCCGACTCAAGGCATCGACTACTACATTAGCCTTGCCTGGATGGTACTGTATGGAATAGTCAGTCTTTGAGGAACTCCATCCATCTGCGCTGCCTCATGTTCAGATCTTTCTGTGTAAACAAATCTCTGAGGCTTTTATGATCGGTGAAAATCTCAAAAGTCTCACCGTGCAAGTAATGTCACCAAATCTTCAGCGCAAAAAGGATCGCTGCTAATTCCAGGTCATGTGTCGGATAATTCTTCTCATGCTCTTTCAACTGTCTCGATCCATACGCTATCACCTTTCTGTGTTGATTAAGCACGCAGCCTAAACCACTATACGAAGCATAGCTGTATACTGTGAACCCTCCACTGCCTGAAAGAATCGCTAATACCGGAGCTGAAGTGAGTCTCTTCTTGAGTTCTTGAAAACTCTTCTCGAATGCCTCACTCCATTCAAACCTTACGTCTTTCCGTGTAAGTCTCGTGAGTGGTTCTGATATCTTTGAAAACCCCTCAACGAAACGTCTATAGTAACCCGCTAATCCAAGGAAACTACAAGCGTCGGTCACGATCTTTGGTTGCTCCCAATTGACCACTGCTTCTATCTTTGCTGGGTCAACAGTGACACCATGCTTTGAGACGACATGTTCTAAAAAGCTAACTTCTTCTAACCCAAACTCGCACTTGCTGAGCTTGGCGTATAATTGGTATTCATGTAGAGTCTGTAGGGCTATTCTCAAGTGCTTCTCATGCTCTTCCTCTGATTTTGAATAGATCAGGATGTCGTCAATAAACACTACGGCACAAGAGTCTAGGTGCGGTTTAAACACCCTATTCATCAGATTCATGAATGAAGCCGAGGCATTTGTCAATCCAAATGGCATCACTAGGAATTCATAGTGTCTGTACCGAGTCCTGAATGCAGTCTTCTGAATATCCTCTGTCTTGACTCTCAACTGATGGTATCCAGATCGCAGATCAATCTTGGAAAAGTACCTCGCTCCTTGCAGTTGATCAAATAAGTCATCTATCCTAGGTAAAGGATATCGATTCTTAATAGTGAGTTTGTTCAATTGTCGATAGTCGATACATAGCCGCATTGACCCATCCTTCTTCTTTACAAACAAGACCGGTGCTCCCTATGGAGACACACTCGGTCTAACAAACCCCTTGTCCATTAGCTCTTGTAACTGCTCCTTCAATTCCTTCAACTCAGCAGGAGCCATTCTATATGGTGCTTTAGAAATAGGCTCCGTTCCTGGTGCTAAGTCGATGGCGAATTCCACTTCCCTTTCTGGAGGTAATCCTGGTAATTCTTCCGAAAATACATCTTCAAATTCTCGCACCATGGCTATCTCGGAGATAACATTCTTCTCTTCTTTATGCTCCTTCAAGAATGCTAAGTATCCACTACACCCTTTTCTGATCAAATGCTCGACTCTGATTGCCGATATAAGTGGCATATGCGTCGACCTCTCTCCTCGAAATCGAAATGATCTCCTCGTATTGGGTATGAAAATGACGACCTTATTCCTGCAATCTATCGTCGCACAGTGAGTCGACAGCCAATCCATGCCAAGGATCACGTCGAATCCTTGCATGTCTAACAGAATTAGGTTCGCCAGTAGTTCAAAGACGTCTCCATCCATGATTCTCATGATCACGGAGTTGCAACCCTTTTCGGTATCAATCGATTTCCTAGTAGGAATAGTCACGATTAACACAAAGTCTAACTCCTATGGGTTAACTTTCATCCTCTTTGTGAAGTGAGGGGTAACAAATGAGTGGGTAGACCCCGGGACTATCAACACTAGAGCTTCATATGTCACATCGCTTCCCTTCTTATAGATTTGTAATGTACCTAATCATACATACATATATATATATATATATAATGTCTATCATCATACTAGAAATTATTACATGCAGTTTCTTTTCTATTTTCTATATGGATGCACTTTCTCTATCTAAAGTTTTTAAGAATTGAAATTCTTTATTTAAAAGAAATCTCACCTTGGATCACATCATTTGTATTTTGAGCCTCTTGAGCTGTGACTGCGTAGGCTCTCCCTTGGACAATCACTTCCTTGCTTGTATCGGTCGTGGCATAGGAGCTGAAGTCGTCTTATCCTTATTCACCTCAGGACAGTCTTTAATTATGTGGCCCATCTTGCCACATTTAAAACAGCCTCGCATCCCCTGTCTGCAATCTGTCATTTTGTGAGACTTACCACACTCGGCACAAGTCTCTCTCGGTGTGAAAAAAGCAGCTCGTGAAAAGCCTTATGCAACTGTAGCTCCAGTGGAAAAAGCGGACTCTCATTCCTCATCGGTCTCCTCGACGCAAGCAATGGAAATCTTTGATGAGTGGTCTATTGTACGGTTCTCCCATACCCTGCTTGGAACGGTTGTCTCTGATTCAGTGCTATGAATCTCGACTTTTTGTTCATCGGCTCGTAGTTCCCAGTCCTTCCTTGATCTATATTTCCTCTTCTCTGCTGTTTCCTCTGACGGTATCGGTTATTGTTTTCTTCTTCCACTACTAATGCCTTACTCATGACCTCCCCATAGGTCTTTAGTTGAAATGGTGCAACTCCTCCTCAGACATTTGGCCTTAAGCCTTGCTGGAACCTTTTCGCTCTCATCCCATCAGAAATCACGTAATCTGGAGTGAAACGAGCAAGCCTCATGAATTCCACTCCGTACTCCCTTACTGTCACCTTCCCTTGCATGAGTTGTAAAAATTGGATCTCCATCTGATTCTTCACAACTTTCGGGAAGTACTGTTTGTTGAACTCTTCAACGAATTCATCCCACGTCCAGGGCACATCTGGAGTTTCCTGAGCCCTAGTTCGTGAAACAGACTTCCACCAAGGCCCAGCCTCCCCATCTAACATGTAAGCTGTCCAACGGACGCTCTCATCCTCCGTGCATGTCAGTATGCTAAATACTTTCTCCATTTCACTCAGCCAATTCTCAGCTGCCATGGTGTCTGTCTGCCCTGAAAAGCTAGGAGGTATCATTCTCCTAAACTCGGTAAATGCTGAAGCCACTGGTAGTGTAGGTCCTATTAGAGGCGTAGGTGGCTGATGTTTGCTAGTGGGCAGTTGCCGTGGTTTCCATAGTATGCATCATCCTCTGACGCTCCTCTCTCTCTTCATTTCTTTCTCTCACTCTATCTTGTTCTCTTTGATCTCGATCCTGACGGTCTCGATCCTGATTTTTTGTCTAATCCTGGTTCTCTTGGCCACTACCTTCGAGAAACTCCCTATTTCCCAATGGCACTCTGTTTGTAGGCGAGATGAACTCATCTCTACTGCGCAAATTCCTATCATGACCGCCCTTGGGTTGGCCTCTTCCCCTTGGAAACATAACGGTCTGCATGAGAAACCATGGTTTCGTTAGCAGAAGTCCCTATGCTCTGACAAAAGGAATGATTGTCAGAATTCTAAAAGAAATGACTCTGATACTAACTGTGACAGCCTGAATTTTGGTACCCCGAAATTCGTGCCATCAGCACAACCCTCAAGGTGGTGCCCTATAACCCTGTACGGAGCATTGGTATAAACAGGCAACCATACATCAAGTGACGTATAAGAATTTTAGTCTAACTAAGTCTCCATGCGTTAATAATAATAATTTAGCAATCCAAAAGTCAGTTCTAGTCCCATGCCAATACATGAGCAGAAGAACTGACTCGAACCATCCGTGATAACTGTTCACCCCAGATGGTTTGACAAAAGAATCATCGTATTTAGTTACATTCAAATTTTAAGGCTAGACATACCAAGCCGCACAGAATGCTCTCAAAACTAACTCTCAAAGTACGTAAGGGGTCTCCTAGAAGAAGTCCTCAGGAGGAGGCTCTAACTCTTCTCCGGGCACGTAATCCGAATCCTCTGGATCAACATCTCCCGAAGCCTCTGTTGCTGCTAGCACTTGACCTGTGACGTATAGTCAAAAGGGGTGAGCTACATCCTAGCTCAATAGGGAAAACACAATAAACATATAAATTAAGCTCTCACATATATGTCAAAACAGTTTTAAAAGAACGATTTATCTGATAGAACTTCTGAGAAATACCATTTAATTAATCGAAGGTGAAATGATAACTACAACTTTTACTTTACATGATCTTGTTTATTCTCATCTTACTGGTGCAGTTACGGGTTCGGCCTAATCAGTTAAATCTTAACTTAAATAGTCCCTGAGCAATATAGCATCGAGCCCCGATGGAATACCCACCATCGTCGTCTAAATAGACACTCATCCCAACTGTTCTCAGTTTCAATACTACCCAGGCCCCTTTTCTCACAGGCGGCATGGTCTATTCTCAAATCAACATCCCTGGGATGTGCTATAAGTGTGTACGGATTGGCCGCCGTACCGGTCACGGGTATTCTGTCGAGTCAGTAGTGGGTATCCCGCCACGTCGGTGGGGTATTCTAATCAAACCTTAAATAACAAAAATATCGAGTGTGCTCTACATATAGTTATCCACCGTGATTGTGCTAATTCTATTACATTAGGCCTTATCACTTTTCTTTTGTTTCACCATTAGATTTCATCTGCATCCCTATGATGCCCCTGATTCAATGCATAATCTAAATGCCCATTATCACATTTCTACGTCCCCTGGGGACTTCATGGTTTAATTTTTGAATTTTCAAACACTCCTTTTTGAAATCACATTTAATATATGACTATTCACTTAAATTACTCTACATACATGATATTGACGAATTAAAATACATGTTTCAAGATATTCCCTACCTCAAAGCAAATCCTTCAATCCAACGCACTCTTATTTCAAAGAGGTGAAAATGCAACGATTTCATGCCAATCCTACATTGCATGTGTCAAGGATACACTTAGAATG
Organism: Chloranthus sessilifolius; assembly: GCA_021018995.1. Lineage (NCBI taxonomy): Eukaryota > Viridiplantae > Streptophyta > Magnoliopsida > Chloranthales > Chloranthaceae > Chloranthus > Chloranthus sessilifolius. Next base: position 125,258,956 of record CM037586.1, read on the forward strand.
GTCTCTAGAACCCTGGGAAACATAGCTCCCATGAATTACACCAAAATTATTAAAAATCTGTGTAGTGCCTCGCGCGAGTGTTCACTATTCATCGCTCGAGCGTTCACTTCTCCTCGCTCGAGCGAGCACTTGACCTCGCTTGAGCGATTAAAACGAGATACCATACCATCACGTGAGCGACCTCTATTCATCGCTCGAGCGATCACTGTTCATCGCTGGAGCGATTAAAATAAGGTACCTGACCATCGCGTGAGCGACCTCTATTCATCGCTTGAGCGATCACTGTTCATCGCTCGAGCGGTTAAAACGAGGTACCTGTAGCTTACGCCATGCCTCGCTCGAGCGAGCTTTCCTTTCACAATGGGTCTCGCTTGAGCGAGCCCAGAACATGGTTTACACTTATACATATATATATATATATATATATATATTTTTGTCTCTTCCTCACGCGAGTGAGCCATTTAAACAGCTCGAGCGAGGACCGATAACGATTAATGCTTGATCAGTTCGAGAACTAATTTTCTCCTCCATTTAGAACCCTATTAATATCAAAATAATTCAACTAACAATTAATACTTTATCTAAACAAACATAACTATTAAAACATACCTCAATTCATTAGATCTTATCTCGGTTTGATCTAAGATCAACTCAAATGAAGAGGGTTTCAAATCTCCTCTTCCAACCTCTTTCCAGACTATCCACCAGCTCAAAACCAAACGACCCTTTCGAGTTTCTTCACCACACTCTTCTCATCCTATGTATTTAAGATCCATAAGGTGGGTCTTGTCTCTTATTTACAAGGAAAATTCTACCTCTAATCTTCTTTTATAAAATCCCTCTCTTCTTTCTCCCTGTTTTACTCTCTCTCCATCTAAGCTAAATTAGGTCACGTAGGAGAGACTCCTCTCTCTTTTTCATTCATCTAGTGAAAAGTAGTGTGTTTCACACATACACTTATGCTAGATGTTTTACCTTCATATAATTCACATACAAGACACTTACACCTGGTAGTGTATAAAGTAGGTGTGGTTCACTTGTTCACCATATACACTCACACATCGTGTAAGTCACACGTGACCCACACATGTCACGGAAATCTGGGTTATTACATCTTTAGATCATAGTGCACCTATCAGATGGTCAGATCTTTGGATACTTTTATCAGTAATGTGTGTCCTGGGATTGGGGGGGTGTAAAGACCCGAAAACTTCGACTTTTGAACCATATGACTTGGGATGCGTGCTCGGCGGGCCACGCAGCTCAAGAAAATAAATTGGACTTGATAAGTGAAATAAGAATGATAACTAAAAGACGAAATGACCGTTAGATGAGAGGGTGTACACTAACATATGGTATATGGACTTAACACCCAAACTAAAACTTTAAGTATAAAAGCAAGACTTGGGAAGGAAATTCATTTTTTGCCTTGTGCTTGAAACCCAATTGTGAAGAAGAGAGAGAAGAGCAAAAGATCTAAGGACGTGTACAATTAAGTGCAGGGATTCTGATTTAAGATAAGAAAATGTGTTTTAAAATCAAATGTGTTGTGATAAGTAGTTGGGAAATCAATGCCCTAAAAAGAATAGAACTAAATAAGTGATTAGGTTAAGTAATCAATGCCCAAAGGGATTGGAATTTAGTGTGCAATCATGATGTGTGGTTGGTCAATAAATGCCCTCAAAGATTAGAAATGAATGGGTGAGTGTGTGGTATAATTTGGGCATTAAATATCCTAAAAAGCTGTAATAAATGTGATGGGTCTTGAGAGAAACAAAACGTAAGAAGAAGAGCTTGGGGGGCTGAGAATCTGTCAAAATCGATTGATCGAAATGAGACTCGAACGATTGATTTTGACTGGAAACAGTTATATATATATATATATATATATATATATATATATATATATAACAGAGAAGTGTGGTTTCAGAAGGGAAAATCGACCGATCGAATGAAAATTCGATCGATCGAATTGTGCCTCGACAGGCTCTGTGCTCAACTCAAGAGGTTCTCGTTCTGTTTGATTCTGTTCGAGTGGATACTGTGCAAACTCGACAGGTTCATATGTGGCTTTGACAGGATGTCGATAGGTTCACCTAGAGGCTTGACAGGTTGAAAATGTGAAGTGAGGTTGGTTTCTGAGCGATCGACTTTATATTCTATTGATCGATTTGTGAAACTAATCGATTGATTTGGGAACTGATCGATCGAGTGTGAAATAGGTTATACAAACAGAGATTTGTATATTTGTGAAGGAAATCGACCGATAAAAATGCACTTCGATCGATCAATTTTTGGAACCGATCGATCGGATTGGGATTCGATCGATCGATTTTGTCAAATTCTGGCATGTGTCAGTTTTGAGAGTGAGAAATTTTGAGACCTATTTTACTTCGCTTTTCTTATGTGTAAGATATAACTTGATGTGTTCTAGGTTCAGACCGTGAGCGTGGGATGTGAAAGTGCTAGTGGAAAAAAAGATTTCGTGTGGATTGCGCGTGAGGTAGGGAAAATCTTATAACATGTACCTTTGTTACGATAAACATATGAGTTATGATGTGATCTATGTATGTGTGTGAAAATCATAACACTTTGTCATTTCAACTACATGAGCTTTGTACATGGATTCAAGTGTGATAAGTGTGTGCGTGTGAACTTTCATTCTTCAATCTTAAACCTAGCTATAAATTACCACAATTCATGGTGATAAATTATAATTTAGCTCTGCACCTTGATTTAAAGTTTGTGTGCGAATACCCAACCGATGTGGTGGTATATCCGTGACTGACACAGCGGGATATCCGTGACCGGTATGACGGGATATCCGTACAACTTTGTGTGACCGGTACGGCGGGATATCTGTACATTGTGGACCGAAAATGGTCAATGTGAGCTCAAGTGACCCTGTTAACGTAGCTCAGGGGCTTGACATTGTGAAATAGTTCATTGAACGACGATGGTGGGTATTCTCATTGGTATATTGTGGCTCTCGATGCTATATATGCTCGAGAGATTAGTTAAGTTACCGATTTAAGTTTTCTTTGTGTGAGATGTGAAAAGTTTTGGAAACCATGTGATACTTTAGAATTTCGTATAAGATTCTTTCACTTGATTTAAATGCCTTTTTATGTGCTCTTCAATCATTTCGGTTTTGTCTTGAGATATATGTGCAATGTGGTAAAAAAAGCATGCTATGGATATTTTCCATATTGAGCTTGGATGAAGCTCACCCTTCGACTATACGTCACAGGTATAGGTGAAGACACCGGCTCCGAGGATATTGAGTTGGAGGACTCTGAGTACGCTCCGAGGGAAGAGTCAAAGCCTTCGTCTGAGGAGTTCTTCTGCCTGTGAGAGTGTTTAGTGTGAGATTTTGTGTAGATACGGCTTGGTATATCCGGCCTTTTTGTTGTAGAGATTCAAATATTTTAATTATTTCAACTATTATTTTGTGAACCATGTTTCGGTGATGGATGGCCATCACCGGTGGTTCTTTTCAATTCTTTTGTTCATGCGCACTCGCATGAAATTAGAACCGTTATTTTGAGCATACTTTGATATTAGAACTGGAGATTTCTTGCTTATATGATGACTCTTTCTGCATAGTTAGAGTTCTACTTTGTTATCCGCTTTGTGTGTAAATGTGCCAAGTGTTTCGTTCTATGAGTTCAGGGTTCGGTATTGCGGACCGACTTGACAGGGCTGGTTTTCGGGGCCGAAAATCTGGGCTGTCATAGGGGGCATGGATCCCCATCCTGCCAGTGGCCTAAGCGGCTCGGGCGCCTCTGTCCGCTGCCCAACTTAACACTCCCTAGGGCCGGCCCTGCCCATCCTAGTTACTAATCATTGTATGAAACGAAAGAATAAACTGTCTAGACTGTAAATCCTAATCTAAGTACTAAAACTATGCTATCAATAATCAGCATAAGGATCATAATTAGCACCGAGATCCACCTGGTGTCCTACAGTGTAGCCCTCCCAAGGCTCCTAGTACTCGGCGTCCACGGGATCGACAAAATTAGCATTCGCAGGATCAGAATAACTGGCATCCACTCCGTCAATAAAATTACCTGAAAAGAATAAGTGCCACGAAGGTTGAGTTGTCAAACAAAGCGCAACTCAGTGGATACACTACCAATCCATCCTACACTACTTAGGTGCATTGTGTGTGCATCTCGTGAATGATAATATTAATAATATGACAGTATATGAGAAATAAAGAAATGTCAGAATCATGCGTAACATCGAACTCATATCTTAACCTATATGGAAGACCATGATCTAAACACACTTCAATCCTAACATACCTCACCATACCTCATAAACGTAACTTATCATATTACAACATCACATTCATATGCACATTGCAAGGGCGTATATTCTTATTTTCTTTCCTAATACGACTTGTGCCAGAGTCACTGCTCGAGTCTACAATATAAGGGTCACCATAGTAGTTTACCACCATAACATTCCGCCCTCTATAATATAATATAACTTAATCATATCATACTCTTCATCCAGTCTCTGGGGTGACCGACTATAAGCACACGCATCTCTAAAGGCGAGAATGATATACTTCGTAACACATCTCATACTATCTTCTGAGAGACCCGTCTCGACTGTAGGCATTAAAATCCTTATGGTGGGTACGTAAGTAACGACACGTACAAACTTAAATTCTTAATCTTATGCTAGCCTATATAGCGATGTCTTATTATATTTGTATCTTATCTTATCTTACATATTCTTTTTTATCATTTTCCTACAACATGATTTTTGAGTGAGCCATGGTACGATAAGCTTGATTAAACCACGCTTTCCAAAGGACCGAGTGGGTTTGTAGTAACCTGGATGTATTTCGTGTGGTAGCTCATACTCTCATAGAGATGTTACATCTGTGACGACCCGACTTTTCCAATCCCTCAGGTATAGGAAAGGCCGGTTCGCCAACCTATCGAATAAACGATAAGCCGGACAAACAGGGCACATATCAGAGTAAAGCGCAATAAATATCCATAGCTAAAATAAATGCGGAAGTAATTAAAAGTAAAGAACCACCGATGATGGCCGACCATTATCGAAACATGGCTCATAACAGAAATCAACGTCAAATATAAAACTATGGTATCCAACTAAAATGGGCCCACAAATTCAAGTCTAACTCTCACCACAAATAAGAAAATCAGTAAGTTCTATACTGGAAAAAACTCTTCAGGAGGAACCTCAAGCTCTTCCTCAGGCACGTAGTCAGGATCAGTCTCACAGCCCTGAATAGCCACGTCAGTACCTGAACCTGTGACGTATAGTCGGAGTGAGCTAACCAACAAAGCTCAGTAGAAGAAAGACATCTACGGCATTTTACTTTAACTAACATGGTTTCAAAACAAATATCGAAATATAGCTTGTCAAACATATAAGCAGATAATAAACTGAATTTAGGTGCGGAAATCATATGTAAGATTTATTTCTAAATGTCAGTTTCAAAAACGAATCACGGTGTTTTAGTGTCTTAGTTTCTCTAACTTCTATATGCAAAGTTCAGTAATTCATGACTTAATCCTCAACTTAAAATACCTCCCGAGTAAACTATATCTCGAGAGCAGGAATATAGCCAATGGGAACCCCTACCTACCATCGTCGTTCATGAACCCTTTTTCAGGATGCAACAACCCCTGCGTATTGAGGAAACTTGTGCCGAAGTTGTTCAGAATTTTGAGGGTCGTTGGTCAATCATAAAACAAATGATACTAATATAATCGGATGGAAGTCTCTTATACATAGTTCGTTCTTGATTTGAGATCTTGAGCTTAAGATTAGTTTGAGATTTAGGTAGATTTAGATTTTTAGTCATTCATATCAATTTCAATTTACAGATGTGATTTCAATGGCATATGCAAGTTCAAAGATTTTAATTCAAAATATCCATGCGAATTAAAATAAAATACTGTAAAGATGAGATTCTCCTACCTAAAACTCGGAGTTATGCGAAGTCAAGCAAGGTCCTATTGATGGCCTCTCGCCCTCAATCTACATCACAATATACGTTCATGCATTAAGATAAACTCTAATTACTAATAATATAGACCTATTTAAGCGTTTCCTCAAAAACAAGTCAAAACAGGCAAGTTGCGCCAATCCTAGAATTTGACGTAACATTCTTATATTTTTTTGACTATCAAGACGATTGATTCATGTGTTGGTCAAAACATGGAAGTTGTAGATTTTTATATTAGCTTTCCAACGCAAAAAGAATCGTCTCAATCGGAGTTGGAGATAAAAAGTTATGACTAAAATACTAAGGCAATGCTGGAGTTCGGTGATACCTCGCTCGAGCGATGATAATAGCTCGCTCGAGCGATTTGACGTAACATTCTCATATTTTTTTTGACCATCAAGATAATTGATTCATGAGTTGGTCAAAACATGAAAGTTGTAGATTTTTCTATTAGCTTTCCAACGCAAAAAGAATCGTCTTAATCAGAGTTCAGGATAAACAGTTATGACTAAAATACTAAGGTAATGTCGGAGTTCGGTGATACCTCGCTCGAGCGATGATAATAGCTCGCTCGAGCGATTTGATGTAACATTCTCATATTTTTTTAACCATCAAGACGATTGATTCATGAGTTGATCAAAACATGAAAGTTGTAGATTTTTCTATTAGCTTTCCAACGCAAAAAGAATCGTCTTAATCAGAGTTCGGAATAAAAAGTTATGACTAAAATACTAAGGCAATATTGGAGTTCGGTGATACCTTGCTCGAGCGATGATAAAAACCGACGGGTTTCCTCAACGATTCGCGCCGCGATCGATCCCACGAGTTCACAGAGACAACTCCAACACGCCCCCAATGATCTCAACCTCTCCCAATAGCCAACTACGAATCCAAGGTTGATTCAAGTTCTTTCTAAGGTTTAAGTGTTTTCAACAAAGAGGGTTCAACAAAGAGGGTTCTAGAGAAGGAGGTTTTCTAAACCGATCTCCTACGATGATTGAAGAAGAGAGAAGAAGGAGTTTCACACGGTTGGGTAACCATCCTCTCTTAACAAAACCTAGTATAATACGGGAATGCAATTCCTTCTTATAATAGAATTGCTCACAAAGTAAAACACATACACACATCTTATGTATTATACACTTCTAATTTTAAAACTCAAGTCCGGTGTTGAGCGGCTACACCGAGGTCGGTGCACAATTTTCGCACGAGGGTCCAAATGGGTTCTAAATTAAAATCTCTCCGCACAATCACATCTAGATAAAAATCCAAAACAAATGGTGACGTCGGTTGCCGAGCCGAATACACACACAGGGTCAGTCTAACTCGGGTTCAAAATACGGGTCTTTACAACATCTGTACATGGATGTCTACATTTTGAGTTTCACGTGACCGTGACAGATGTTTGAGCAGTCATAAATCCCTTAATTAATCTTAAGGCATGTGCAATTGCAATTTTTTGTGGAAATTTTTTGGACAGAGAAATTAATAAGTGAAAAAAAAAACTCCAAGTTCCTCTGCTCAATTGGCTCAAGTTCCACAGTTCAATCAGCTCACTTATTTGGCTGAGCTAGTGAGACAAATGCAGGGAATAGACTTCAATCAGCTCACTTTTGTTACTATGAATAGACTTCATGTATAGCCTTCCACAATGCCTGAGTTGTAGGCAAGTTCATGAAGGACTGGCTAATCTCGAGTGGCATTTAGTTTAGTAGCAAAGTCCTCACATACCAATACTTGGATTCCCAGTCACCATACTTAGATTTGTAACAACAGGAGGGATCACAGTACCATTAATATATCCCAACTTCTTCTTGGCCCCCAATACCGTGTAGGCTGACCTAGACGAAGAAAAATAGTTTTTCCATCAAACTTTGTTGTGGTAATTTGGCAGCCACGCGATCCATCAGCACCACCCCTTACACCAACCTTAGAATCCTCCATGAGAACGAAACAATTTTTCTTTACTAAAAAATGGTTTTGTACCACTTTGTTTTCACCAGTAACACCGGGTCTACACCCACTTTTTCATTGCTACACAACGCAAAAATACTCAAACCTGCACTTCTAATGGAAAAATACACCCAAAGCCATTTCAACCACACTACTCATCCACAAACCACAACTAGTTTCGGAAAAAAAAAAATGGACAGTTCAAACAATAACCTTCAAAAATGCAAAAATGATCATCTCGAGAAGGGTCAGAAATGGTTTACGACATCAGGAAATACATTCTCCGACACTTTCGGCATCAAACAGGTGGATTTTGAGGTCTCTGGCGACATTTCAGAGGTTTCCAACGACCTTAAAACTGCCCAAGAGGCAAAATAACATGGGAACAAGCTCTTGCAATCAAAAGAGGCATTGAAACATGATTTCAATAGGGTCCCTCAATGCCTCAGATACCCAAAAAAGGAGCTCAGATCCTCTATTTTGGTTCTCAGGTTCTCCGCAAATCTCGAAGTTGAGCTTGCTCGAGGAGGAAGACAGATTGTAAAACACTTACTTTCGGTTGTCAAATGCTGATGCAACAGCAGAGAAAAATATTCGGGAGGAAAAACTGATCCAAACGAGAGTTTGGGTCAATTCCGGCAACCTTTGGGAGTTGTTGCTAACATAAGTGTGACGTCAGAAATTGCGGCTGTGACTTGCGGTTTCGATCTTGATCGATGAGGCTTTGATACCAAGTTAATTAGGCTTAGGATTAGGCAGAGGAGGAAGAAGAAAAATCAATAGGTTTAGAGAGAAATAGGATTGAGTGAATTAGCATTCTTCCTAATGCATTTATAATTTAATTTATTTATATAATCTAACATGACATGGACTACGGTGTCACAAATAAGGGAAAGATGTAAGTTATTCTACTTACATTATACACACCCAAATGTACTACTTACCCACCCATAGAAATAAAGGTACATCTCTACAAGGTATATATATATATATATATATATATATATATATATATATATATATATATATATATATATATATATATATATATATTTACATATATATGTATATATTTGTGTGTGAAAAACACCTATGGCCCATAGCGAGAAGCTATAGTACAAAGCGAAAAAGAAAAAAACCAAACAACAAAATTTAAGCAACAATAAACAAGCCCAAAACCAGAAGTAGCCTAGGAACTCAACAAAGAAATAAACCCTCTCGGCAACCCAGGAAACCCCAGCAGGCCAACAGAAACAACTATCTCCCTCAAGTAATCCCAGCAGTCTACCAAATCCACACCTTCCTCTGGCCTCGGCCTCTTGTCAAGTGGAACCCAGTCTCTAGCCTCTCGCATAACAGCTGCAATGGGCTTCCTCTTTCTAGGAAACACTTGCATTCATTTCCAACCTGATTGCCCACAAGATAGCCATAAGGATGTATTTCAGAATAAGCTCTTAATCCCCCTTAAGCACCATAATCCCAAGTTCCCAACTGGCCAGACGATTGCCACAAGTCCTTGGGAAGGCATAAATCACATCAAACACCTTGAGAACCATACTCAAAAACTTTTTAGCAGAGCAGCAATATAGGAATAAGTTCCTAGCCAACTCACTCTCTTGCATACAAATTAGACACCTGTTACAAAGCCTCTTCCCTACCTTAATTAATTTATCAATCGTAAGGATACAACCCCAAGTCAAAGTACATTTAGAAAATCTAATCCTTGAGTTCACCTGACTGGAACTATTATCACTGATTCTTCTCGATTCTCTAATTTTATAAATGGAATAAGTTGTTAACTGCTTAATGAAACAATGTGTTTTTTATTTGAATGGTTATTATGTTCCATGTTTAACATATAACTTTCAATGATATTAATACTTAATTTATCACCATAAATCATCATAGAAACCTAGATGCTTTAGGGTGATAGAGATCAGTTCAGTCAACAAGCCATATCCAGCCAATATTTTATGCTTGAGTTAGAGCAAATACACAATCTCATAGATAGACATTTAAATTGGTAGAAAAGATAATTACATACTAAAAAACAATAACAGTAATAATAATAATTACATACTTGTGTGAAGCAACAAGGAGCTCTTCATTTTTACACCTTTCAAATTATCTGCAGCTAGCTTAACTAGGAAAGATCGCCACTGCAGTCGCTCCATTGCAGGAACTCCATGAAAGCTGAAATACGTCATGAAAAACAATTATGTACTTCATGTTATTGTCAAAGAAAAAAATGGTCCATAGTAAATTTTGTTACAATACTATTAAACGATTATATTTCATTACAACTAAGAACAAACAAAAGGGCCTCTTGACAGATTTGATGCACTGGCATGAGACTTCTTATTGCCTTCTAGGACACCAAGGAATTGATTCCCATCCAAGAGGCAATTGCTATGGCAGATATGCTGAGTTTGGCTGATATGCTGTAATCTGCGTTGGAGGGTATATAGGAATTTCAATAGTGTTGTCAAATGCCACTACATATGCGCATATGAGGTCGCATATGTGGTCACATTTGGCAGGATCGCATATGCCATGATGACATATGCGATCCACAGCAATATATGATCGCATATTGTTGCCTATTATCGCATATTACCTTTTTAACTATCATATAGCTAATGTATCTATTTTGTTATTTGTTTTAATAAAATGGAATTTTATTACCTTTATTGCGGGAGTTTTTTTGTATTATAAAGACCACGATGTATATATTTTATATGTAAGACCTTATATTTATTCCCATATATTTTCCAATTTTTTCAGATTTTTTGCATATTTTTTTATTTAAAAAGAAAAATCGAATTGGGATGAGCCAAAGCTATTCCCTAGCCAAATATGGCTAAGGAGCATAAAAATATGGCTAAGGCTCAACAATAAAAGGAGATAAACAAGATAAAATGCTAATAAAATTCATAGAAAAAGGAATTCATATATAAATAGACCCTATAACTCAACCAAATCCCAAGACATTAAGATGCTCAATGACTAGAGATAGAGTGTAATAACCCGAAAAATCGCGTTAGACGGTGACCTCGGGATTCGTGCCCGACTGGTCATAGGTTTGACTAAATAGGAGTCCATTAGTCGACTCGAGGAGTGATGAACGGATGTGATGAGAAATTTATGCAAGTATGTGGAGTGTAGGGAAGATCTAGAGTCACATACACCTACCTAGGTGTATGTGCTTAACACGTAGAAAACAAGTATAAAAGGGTTAAAGAACCCTAACTTACTCTTGTTTGGTTGTTAAAAGAGTTAAGAAGAGAGAGAGAGGGAGAGAAGTAAAGAGGGTTGTTAAGCAAGGAGTAAATGCAAGCCAAGGGAGATGGATTCGAGTATTAAAGTGGAATTCAACGTGGAAGATCCTTTGGAGCTAAAGCTGGAACCCTAGCCATTCCAACTTTAAGATCCAATCAAATTGAGGCTTGATTGAGGTAAATTTTATGGGAATTAAATGCATAGATTGTAGAAGCTTGGCGGTGGTTAAGAATGCTTAAAAGCATAGGATAAAGGCTTAGAAAAAGAAAGAAAAATAGGTTGACAAAGATTTGGAAGATCAGCCCGAGAGGGGGCTGAATCTGACCAAATCGATTAATCGAAATTGGAGTTCGGTTAATCGATTTGGTCTAAGAAGTTAAAAAGTCATGGAATCCCGATTTCGATTAATCGAAATGAATTTCGATTAATCGATTTGGAATTCGATTAGTCGATTATGGAAATCGACTAATCGACTGGGAAGCTCCAGCCACTGGAGAAATGAAACCTGGGGAAATTGACTAATTGAATTGGGATTTCGATTAATCGATTTCGGATTTTGATTAATCGATTTGGGATCGATTAATCGATTTTGAGACCTCGACTATTCGATTTAAGAATCGACTGCCTTATGTTGTAAACTCGATTAATTGATTTGAGATCGATTAATCGAATTTGAATCTTAATTAATCGATTTTGAGAATTGATTAATCGATTTGGGTTCCGATTAATCGATTTTGAAAATCGATTAATCGAACTGCATTTCGATTAATCGATTTTGGGAATCGATTAATCGACTTTGACAGTTTTGCTTGACTTCTTAGTTTGACTTTGAGATTCAGGGAGGGTCTTGGACCTTCTTTATTACATCTTTAGTGATGAATTATATGTGTTATGTTGTACCATAGGTGGTACGTGAGATCATTAGCACAAGGAGCCGTGTGGGACCTTGATGCTAGGAAATTCAGAGAATTGAGGTAGGGAATACCTTGAACATGTACTTTAATTTCAAGAGCATGTATGTAGTAATATAATTATCTAATTGAAGCTGTTTTAAATGTGAAAAGCTTTATGAAAATGGGTGCGTGTGTGACACCAAAAATGTGATAAGAGCATCTGTGTGATGCAAGTAACTAAGAACAAGTAATCAAATGAAATTGAGACATCCCCAGGGGATGAGGAAGTAATAAAGGCATCAGGTGTGATGCGGGTGTGTATACATCCCAGGGATGTATACATAGGATTGAATAATTACTGTTGAGGCCTAACTGATATAAGATAGCACACTTACACAGTGAACAACTATATGTAATGCACATGATATTTTTGTTATTTGAGGTTTGGAGGATACCCCACCGACGTGGCGGGATACCCACGACTGACGCGGCAGGATATCCGTGACCGGTACGGCGGCGAATCCGTACACCATCACGGAGGTTTATCTGTGACCGTAAGGACATCCCAGGGATGTTGTGTAATATTTAACCCCGTCGCCTAGTGAGAAAGGGGCTTGGGTCGTATTCTCAGGGAATACATGTTTTTACAACTGTCTAATTAGATGACGATGAAGGGTATCTCATCGGGGCTCGATGCTATATTTCTCGGGGATTACTTAAGTTGAAGATTTAAGTTTTGCTTTAGGCCTGTTCAGTGTCATCAATGATTAAATCAATAGTAAAGTGATACATACAACTTACCAGTGAATTGAGTATAAGACATCTGTTTTTAATTGGTTTTCTAGCAAATGCATAGATTCATCATGCTCTGAATATCATGGAATATATGTGAGTTTTAACTTATATGTTCATCGTGCTTGTTCCCTATTGAGCTACACCCTTTTAGACTATACGTCGCAAGTCCTTTGATAGCAGGAGCTGAGGCTTCGGGGGGCGTAGATCCGAGTGATTCGGATTTCGCGCTAGGAGACGAGTTGGAGCCTCCACCCGAGGACTTCTTCTAGGTGACTCTGCTGAGCACTTTGATAGAGAGAGTCAGTTTTGAGAGCAGTTTAGTGCGTCTTGGTATGGCCAGCCTTTATTTTGAAACAATGTAATTAAAAATAGATTATTCTTTTGGCGAACCATCTGGGGTGATTCGATTATCACCGATGGTTCGGGTCGGTTCTCTATTCATGCAGTGGCATGACGGTAGAACTGTCTTTCGAATATGCCAGTTGGGCATATTAATTTCTTCCGCTTTAATGAGATTAATTACTTTATTTATTTAATTATGCTTATTATACCAATGTTCCGTGCTAAGCTTTGAGGCACGGTCTGGAGGATCATGCTGATGGCACGGGTTTCGGGGTGCAGAGATCCGGGCTGTCACAGTTGGTATCAGAGCAATTTCTTTTAGAAACTTTGACAATCATTCTTTTGTCAGAGCATAGAGACTTCTGCTAATGAAAACTTTGTTTTCACGTGTAGACCGTGATGTTACCTAGAGGAAGGGGCCGACCCAGGGGCGGCCATAATAGAAGTTTACGTAGTGGAGATGGGTACACCTCTCCTACGAATAGAGTACCTATAGGAGATGGAGGGGCTTTTGGCAGTGGTGGCCAAGGAAGCCAAGATCAGGAAGAGAGACGTGATCGAGATCGTCAGGATCAAGATCAGAGAGAATAAGAAAGAGTTAGAGAAAGAAATGAGGATAGAGCTGAGCGTCAGAGGATGATGCATACCATGGAGACCATGGCAGCTGCTATGGCTCACACGGCTCATGAGCATCAGCAGCCACCGACACCTCCAGTAGCTCCAACACCGCCACCATCATCTGCTTTTACTGAGTTTAGGAGGATGAGACCTCCTAGTTTTTCTGGACAGGGAGAGCCCATAGTGGCAGAGCACTGATTGAGTGAGATGGAGAAGGTGTTCAGTGTGCTCACCTGTACTGAGGATGAGAGCGTCCGTTGGGCAGCCTATATGTTGGCTGGGCCTTGGTGGAAGTCCGTTTCTAGGACTAGGGCTCAGGAGACCCCAGGCATGCCATGGACTTGGGACGAATTTGTTGAGGAATTCAATAAACAGTACTTCCCTGAGGTAGTAAGGAACCAAATGGAAATCCAATTTCTACAGCTTACTCAGGGGAAGATAACAGTGAGAGATTATGGAGTGGAGTTCATGCGACTCGCTCGCTTTGCGCCTGACTACGTCATCACAGAGATGATGAGAGCAAAACGGTTTCAACAAGGGTTGAGATCAGACGTGAGGGGAGGAGTAGCACCATTCCAATTGAGGACCTATGGAGAGGTCATGAGCAAAGCGCTCGTAGTGGAAGAGGAGAATAATAATAGATATCGCCAGAGGGAGCAACAAGGAAGGTGGAACTCTGATTAGAGCAAAATGGGTAATTTTGAACTGGTGAATAAAAAGCCGAGATTCATACCAAACAATCAGAAACCACCATTTCAAGGAGGCTATGGAAGACCGACGCAGCAGAGCAACCAACAGAGATTTCCATTGCTTGCGTCGGGGAGACAGATACGCTAGGAGAGCCCTGCTATTTCTATCGGCGCCACAGTCACACAAGGGGCTTCTCGAGCAGCTTCTTCCACGCCGCGTGAGATTTGTGACAAGTGTGGCAAGCCTCACAAGACGTCCGACTGTAGGGTAGGCACTCAGGGTTGCTTTGATGTGGTAAGGTGGGTCACTTGATCAGGGAATGCCCCGAGGTGAACAAAGGGAAGACGGCTTCAGTACCTATTCCGCGACCTATACAAGCAAGGAAGCCGATCGTCCAAGGAAGAGCCCTCTGTGATCCACTCAGAGGCTCGAACACAAATGATGTCATTCAAGGTGAGCTTTCTTTTAAATAAATAATTTCAATTCTTGAAATGTTTAAATAGAAAAGGTACATCTATATTGAGAAAATATAAGAAAAAGCTCGCATGTGATAAATTCTAGTATAATGAGAATAAACAATATATATATGTGTATGTATAATTAGGTGGATTACACATCTATAAGAAGGGGAGTGACGTGTCATATGAAGCTCGAGTGTTGATAGACCCGGGGTCTACCCACTCATTTGTTACACCTCGTTTCACAAAGAAGATGAAAGTCGACCCAGAGGAGTTAGACTTCGTTTTGACCGTTACGGTTCCTACTAGGAAAGCGGTTGATTCCGAGAAGGGTTGCAACTCTGTGATCGTGAGGGTCATGGATGGAGGCGATTTTGAACTACCCGCGAACTTAATTTTGTTAGACATGCAAGGATTCGACGTGATCTTTGGCATGGATTGGCTATCGACTCACTGTGTGATAGTAGATTATAAGAACAAGGTTGTCACATTTAGACCGAATACAAGGAGATCGTTCTGATTTCGAGGAGAAAGGTCGAAGCACCTACCACTTATCTCGGCAGTCAGGGCCGAGCGATTGATCAGAAAGGGGTGTAGTGGATACTTGGCATTCCTGAAGGAGCACAAAGAGGAGAAGAATGTGATCTTAGAGATAGCAGTCGTGCGAGACTTCGCTGATGTATTTCCAGAGGAGTTACCTGGATTACTTCTAGAGAGAGAAATAAAATTTGCCATCGACTTAGCACCAGGAACGGAGCCTGTTTCTAAAGCACCATACCGAATGGCTCCTGCTGAGTTGAAGGAGTTGAAAGAGCAGCTACAAGAGTTAATGGACAAAGGTTTCGTTAGACCGAGCGTGTCTCCATGGGGAGCACCGGTCTTATTTGTAAAGAAGAAAGATGGGTCAATGCGTCTGTGCATTGACTATCGACAATTAAACAAACTCACTATTAAGAACCGATACCCTTTGCCTAGGATAGATGACTTGTTCGATCAGCTGCAAGGAGTGAAATATTTCTCAAAGATCGATTTGAGATCGGGATATCATCAGTTGAGAGTCAAGGCAGAGGATATTCAGAAGGCAGCATTCAGGGCTCGATACGGACACTATGAATTCCTAGTGATGCCGTTTGGGTTAACAAATGCCCCGGCGTCATTCATGGATCTGATGAATAGGGTGTTTAAACCACACCTAGATACTTGTGTTGTAGTGTTTGTTGACGACATCCTGATCTATTCAAAGTCAGAAGAAGAGCATGAGAAATACTTGAGAATAGCCCTATAAACTCTACGTGAACACCAGTTATATTCCAAGCTCAGCAAATGTGAGTTTTGGTTAGAAGAAGTTAGCTTTTTGGGACATGTCGTCTCGAAGCTTAGTGTCACTGTAGATCCAACAAAGATTGAAGCAGTAGTGAATTGGGAGCAACCAAAGACCGTAATCGACATCCGCAGTTTCCTTGGATTGGCGGGTTACTACCGACGTTTCGTTGAGGGTTTTTCAAAGATATCAGGACCACTCACGAGACTCATACGGAAAGATGCAAGGTTTGAATGGAGTGAGGCATGCGAGAAGAGTTTTCAAGAACCCAAAAAGAGACTCACTTCAGCTCCAGTGTTAGCTATACCTTCAGGCAGTGGAGGGTTTGCAGTGTATAGCGATGCTTCGTATACTGGTTTGGGCTGTGTGCTTAATCAGCACAAACAAGTGATAGCGTATGGGTCGAGACAGTTGAAAGAGCATGAGAAGAATTACCCAACATATGACCTGGAATTAGCAGCGGTCATTTTCGCACTCAAGATTTGGAGACATTATTTGTATGGTGAGACTTTCGAGATTTTCACCGACCACAAGAGCCTTAGATATCTGTTTACACAGAAGGAATTAAATATGAGGTAGCGCAGATGGATGGAGTTTCTTAAGGACTATGACTGTTCTATATAGTACCATCCAGACAAGGCTAATGTAGTAGCGGATGCCTTAAGTCAAAAAAGTTTAGCTCAGTTAGCTAGTCTCATTTTGGGTATACACCGATGGAAGTTGTTGGAAGATTTGGCACTATATGATGCAAACATTGAGTCGCAAGCTACAGGAGCCTTCTTGGCTAATATATCAGTGAGACCGATGATATTTGAGCATATCCATGAACTACAGATGAAAGACCCGACGCTAACAAGGATTCGTCAAGATGTGACTGAAGGCATTACATCTGATTTTTCAATCAAAGAGGATGGTTCCTTATTGTTCAAAGGACGTCTCTGTATTCTGAACAACGCCGATCTACGACGAACAATTCTGGATGAATCACACAAATCGAGCTATGCTATCCACCCGGGAAGTACAAAGATGTATCAAGATTTGAAAAAGAACTATTGGTGGAGAGGCTTGAAACAAGATGTGGCAGAGTACGTCTCGCAGTGTTTGACGTACTCTATGGACTTCATTGTTGGACTTCCGCGTACTGCAAAGAAGTACAATGCCATTTGGGTAGTGGTCGATCGATTGACCAAGACAGCGCACTTCTTGCCCTACAACATGATGTACACGGCGGGAAGATTGGCAGAGCTTTATATGAAAGAAATTGTCCGTTTGCATGGGATTCCGAGTAGTATTGTTTCGGACCGTGACCCATTGTATACATCGAAGTTCTGAAAGAAATTTCAAGAAGGAATGGGAACGCGACTAGATTTCAGTATGACATTCCATCCGCAAACTGACGGACAGACTGAGAGGGTCAATCAGATCATTGAGGACATGCTTAGGGCATGTATGTTGGAATTGCAAGGATCGTGGGATCAACACCTACCCTTGATTGAGTTTGCATAGAACAACAGTTTTCAAACGAGCATTAGGATGGCACCATATGAAGTACTTTACGGACGGCGATGTAGATTGCCCATAAATTAGGAAGAAACGGGTGAGAAATTTGTTTTGGGACCCGAAATACTTGAAGACAATGCCACCTATGTTCGTATGATAAGGGCAAAACTCAAAGCGGCGCAGAGCAGACAGAAAAGCTACGCCGATATCAAGCTGACGAGTGTAGACTTCAAAGTGGGGGAACATGTGTTTGTGAAAGTGTCACCTATGAAGGGAGTCATGAGATTTGGAAAGAGAGGGAAGCTAAGTCCCCGCTATCTTGGACCGTTTGAAGTTTTGGGTCGAGTCGGGGAAGTTGCTTACTGCATCGGATTGCCACCGTTATTCGATCCAGTACACAATGTCTTCCATGTATCTATGCTCAGGAAGTACATTAACGACCCTGACCACGTGTTGAGCGGTCAAGCTTTTGAAATGCATGAGGACATGACCATGATCGAAGAGCCGGTGGAGATTTTGGACCGAAAGGAACAAGTGTTGCGAACAAAAGTGATTCCATTAGTACTTGTCCGATGGAAGCATCATCCGGTCGAGGAAGCTACATGGGAACGAGAGGCCGATGTGAAAGAACAATATCCAGCCTTGTTTCCGATGGCTTAAGAATCAAATTGTATCACCGCAAGCATGTTTGTGGATTTTAACGACACTTGTAATTTAATGGAAATTTTGATCAAAGTATGATAAAGAAACAATATTTTTATGCACACATGATCTTGAGGATGTGTTTTGTAGAACCAAGAATCACTTGATAACATAAATTACCAAGATAAATCAAATAGACAGAGAAAGTTGGAAACCAACAGAATTTGATCAAAACCGATTAATCGATTTTCAAATCGATTAATCAATTTGGAAATTCGATTAATCGATTTTGTTCGATTAGTCGACTGACATGTGCCAGTGACTGGGAACTTGAATAAGGATTAGAAAAATGACAAAGTGAAATTTCGATTAATCGATCTTGGTTTCGATTAATCGATTAGGGTTTTCGATTAATCGAATTGAGGGTTCGATTAATCGAACAAATTGAGAATTTTAGAAGAACTTAAAGGGATTTTATGAAATTTCGATTAATAGAGGAGGAATTCGATTAATCGATTTATGGTTTCCATTAATCGAACTAGAAGTTCGATTAATCGATAAACTTAAGGAAATTAGAAAATTTGAAGTATGAGAAACAATTTCGATTAATCGAAGTGAAATTCGATTAATCGATTTGAGATTTCGATTAATCGAATCATAGTTCGACTAATCGAGTAACTTAAAGAATCCTGAAAATTTTGGAAAGGACTGCACGATTTCGATTAATCGAAGTGAAATTCAATTAATCGATTTTGAATTTTCGATTAATCGACTGGCTCGCGCCAGTGAGCTCAAAAACTTGAAATTTTAAATGGATATGATTTTGATTAATCGAAATGGTTTCGATTAATCGATTTTGAGTTTCGACTAATCGATTTTGGAAATCGATTAATCGATTTCGCGCGACTTAACCTAATTTTAAATCTCGATTAATCGACTTCAGAAATCGATTAATCGAGCCGGAGCCTATATATATGAATCGATGGATTTTTCCATTTCATTCGAAATCACTTGGGATTTTTGCATTGGGCGCCATTGCTTCTTCTTCTTCCTTCACCCATCCGAGCTAGGGTTTTGGATTTCCTTCATCAATTTTGGACCAAGGACGCTAACTTTCACCACGAAACCTACGGTAAATCCTAGTCCAACTCTTTTTCTTTAATTCGAGCCATAAAAACCCTAGTTTCTTGAATTTTCACCATAATGCCGCCGAAAACCCGGTTGTCTTCGGCAAGGGTGACCTCTAAACTCCCGGTTTGGCGTAAGAATGCCACACCACCACCACCTACCCCATGGCCGGTGAGGACTCCATCGTCGTCGGCATCGGAGACCACCTCTGGTTTGACGAGCGCAGCTTCGCGCGCGTCTTCGCGAGAGTCTTCACGCGAATCCACACCCATGCCGCCACCACCCACCAATGTGCTTCAACCCAATGAGTGGTGGGAGGCTAAGACATTCGAGGTCAAGTACATCATCGATCCAACCCTATTTACAAATCCCGATGTGCCGGGCGAGACCCAATGGGCTCGTAACTACCTTACCAATGTCGGTCTCGGCAATATCTTAAAGCCAATCCAGGGTTCCTACTACCCTAGATTAGTTCGATTATTTTACCAAGGGCTTGTGGACGACCCGACTGACGACGTGATTAAGACCACCATAGAGGGTCGAGAATACATCATCACCCGTCGTCACATACACGAGGTGCTCGAGTGTTACCTCGATTTCACTCCGGAGACCACCCTCTTTCCACCCTTCGTGGAAGAGGCAAAATTTGAGGAAATCACGACCTGTATGACCAACGAGAAGACGGGGTCGGGATCCTCCATTAGGAGGGTCGACCTTCCCCACTATATGTGGATGCTTGATTCAATAATCAAGTGCAACCTATACCCTCTACGCCACGACACAGAGAGTGTAGAGAAAGTGCAACAGACACTTTACGCGGCCTTTTATGGCCGGTGGTTTGACGCCACAATGCTCATCCTAGAGGGGATGGGATACATTAAGGGGAAGCTAATGAAGGGCAATCTAAGGCCCAAGGAGAAGATGCCGTATGCTCGGCTCATCTTGAGCATCTTGGAGTGTTACTCCAACGCTCCTGAGTATGCGGTATCGCCCCACGAGGTGAGGGCTACGGACTAGGTGAAGACGTTTTCAAGGTCTTCCTGGAGCCGTAGTTACAATTTGTTGAAGCGGACCCTATCGGCTCCGGGTCCCGCACCAGCAGCAGCAGTAGCACCGCCACCACTCCCACTACCACAGTAGGACCCACCTATGGGCGGGACACACCCGGTTGAGCCACCAGTGGAGGGGGCGCCCTCCCATGCCACCGCTTCACCTACGCCGCCAGCACAGTCTGCCGCGGCTACACCTACTTCTTGGCCGCGCTAGGCTCAATCCCGGCCGATTAATACCCTAGTCGAGGGCGTGCTTCAAAAGTTGGCATACTTATAGATAGGGTAATGATTTTTTCAACCAAAGATTCTTGTGGCACAACTGATAATTCCAACACTCACACCGTTGACTGCCATGAATAAAATGCAAGAGGTATTGGTCCTTGGAGGATCGATACGACTCAGCCAATACTGATATATATCAGCCAATTTTTATATAAGGAAAAAGCCTCCGTCCTTCATGGGAGGACGGTCACCGTCCTCCAAGCATCCACGTGGACCTCCATGTGGCAGCCAACATATTATTTTGATGCCACGTGGAGCTCGGGTGCATTGCTTAGATCATCTTTGTAAAAAAATAATTTGAAAACCCATCTCCACCGTGTGTTTTTTGAACCATGAAATGTGGATCAATGAAACCCGTCAAACTTTGACTTGTGGGTTTAAAAAGTTTTTTTCAAATTTATTTTTTTAATATTGATCTATACCGTCCACTTGTGCTCCACGTGGCACCCAAACATTGTTTTGGATGCCACATGGAACTCCATGAGAATCTTGGAGGACGATGACCGTCCTCCATTGGAGGACCTAACCGGCTCCCTTTATATAATATATATATATATATATATATATATATATATATATATATATATATATATATATATATATATATATATATAGGTATCGGCCGATACAGGCCCATATCGGCCGATACCGATATGTATCGGCTAATACAGGCCCATATCGGCCGATACTGATATGTATTGGCTCTAATACGTATCAGTTGACCGAGAAACCGATATGTATCACGATATATATCGGTATCAGTCGATTTTTTATACTATGATCACAGATCCCCAAAATATAGTCCTAAAATAGCGATTGAGCAGATGTCTGTCATAGGATTCAATATCCATTTTTTGAAGATCTATGACATGTCGATTAAAAACTGACAGGTTGATCTCAAGATACTTGTGTGCATGATTGGGGTGAAACACAATCTCCATCATCAGATGGAAGAAATCAACCATTTTTACCGAGTCTCCGACGTACACGACTCCCGAGAACGCGTGGGGGCGAAGAGAGCTACCCTATTTACTATTGAAATAGAGTTGCCAAGTTGGGCCATTATGGGCATTAGGAAAGCTTATACTTTTTCCCTTCTCTACGGACTCACCTCTTTTAAACTTTGAAGGCCCGTTACCGTATTTATAAAAGTCGACTAGGATGACGCTTTTCTTGAAAAAATGACCTCTACTAATTTAGACTCAAGTAGGGTCTTAACTATTAACTATTAACTATTAACGTCGTACTGCCAACCCCTTATTTGTCATTGCCACAGCACTTAAGTAAAGCACACGATTATTAATTGCGTGAATTAGACAATAGAGATAAGTTTTTGTTCTACTCTTTCATACACTAGAGTTTGAGATCATGAGTTTATCATCCGGTGGTCAGATATTGATTTGATCCTTACACATGCCTCAAAAAGTGAATGGGATGGTATATCATCAAACTTTGTTTAGGTACACTCTTTGGGATCTGTCTTATGAAATCAGCATAAGACTATTTGATTGTAGGCAAAGTGTGAGGACGAAAAATGATTTCCATCATCTCATTCAAATTTGTCAACAATTCTTTTTGGGTACCTCTATTAGCTCTCTTGCAATCTCTGAAAAAGCGCTCACATATTCAACCCCTTCAAAATCTTTGATTGCTTCAGATCAGATGGTGGAAATCTCGTTTCACTCCGATCTTTCACACAATGGATCATGAGATCATATCGCAACTATCAGACAGCCAGTTTTTTATTTCACATGTCACAGATCCCCAAATAATGGCCCTAAAATCAATTTGAGTGTGATGTGTACCATAGGAATATAGGATTCACAGCATGAAAACCCAAAAAAAAAAAAACAATTGCCAATACCAGTCATCTTTTCAAGAAAATGACTGTCTTTGACAATCGAGGAGACAGTTGTAAAAAAGTAGTAGTTTTTTTCTACTACTGTACACAACAACCATTTATGAACTTCAACAACGACTGCTCTTAACAGTCATAGAAGAACGACTAATTTTGGCAGTCCTTTTTTTATGCAATTTTCTTTTAAAAATTATATCTTTTAAAAAAAAACTACGCCGATGGCACTACGTGAAAATGAAGAATAAACAACACCAGTTGCTTAAATATAACTACAGTTTTTTGCCGTTGTAAATAAATTAACTAATACAATGGCCCAAATCTGATGTGTATCCAATACAACGACCCACTGAAATGGGGTTTTTGCATGGAAGCGGGATTGAACCTATGACCTAGGTTTCTAAATGATATTTGGGCGCCCAAATATCAATTTCTAAACATAACTGGCGCGGGATCCCTTTCTTCTTCCCACTAGAAACCCACTCTTCGTTTGATCGTCTTATTCTTCGTTCCCTATTCTTCTTCCGACCAGAAACCCTCTCTTCGTTTGATTGTCTTCTTCTTCGTTCCCTATTCTTCTTCCCAACAGAAACCCTCTCTTCGTCAGATTGTCTTCTTCTTCGTGCATCTTCTTTGTCATCTTCGTGCTTGTTGTTCGATCGCGGCCATGGTGTAGCTTTAAATCTCCACCCAGCAAGGCATCGAAACCCACCACCAAGGAGAAGGGCAAATCGAAATAACCCCAAAAGGCCAAGGAGGAGTCTGAGAATGTCTACCGAGGTCATTCAACCATCGTGGTTGAAGCCTGGTGAGCATACAAATTCGAGAATATGTTCATAGATTTTATTTTATTTCCCTTGTTTTTAGGGTCTTTTTTAGGTTCTCTTTGTTATATCTTTCTCTGTGTTAAATCTGTTTGGTGTATTGATTAAAATCTGTTAGATTAAGACTTTGCATTTTAGGAACGTGTGCCATGTGGAACCCCACCTCTCCTCTTCTTCAAGTGAGACGAACCAGTTAATTGATTAGAGCACTGGTTGCTGTCTTCCAAGTTCTAAACATGGAATAAAATACTTCATTTTCTACAACTCTGAAATCTAGTTATAGAAAACATTGCCCAAATCGATGACCTTATCGTATCATTTTTATAGAATTAATTATGTCATATAATCTGATGTGTTGTATTGAACCTTTGCCCTGTTTTTAGGGAATCAAAATGACAGTGGATGCTCGTGTTATGATAATATTTTATAATCTGTTTTAAATCATCTCTCAAATGTATTACTATTCTTGTGTAATTTTTTCCAAGTGCAAGTTATGGTTTGCATTAGTACTACATTACTAATACATGTTGAATTACTCTCTATAATTATTTTTTTATGGTATTATATGTTTTATATTTTTTTTACTAATTTTGTGATATATATTGATTATATAATAGTTTTTTTATTGGTTAAAAATATACTCTAAATTGAATTGACCTGATCCCTTTGTTGAATTATTGGTGTATCCTTGGCTGGTCTGGTCTAACATTTAGAGTTTTGATCCTCTATTTGATACTTCTGGTGCAGTCCCAATGTGTATGATAAATCTATGCGCAATTGGTTACATGTTGGAGACCTTTTTGCCATATTTTTTCCAAGTTCATAATTCTGGATGTTGTTCTGTACAGTGGGTTCTCCTCAATTCTGCTTGGACTTGAGTTCAAAGGGAATAACGAACTAACAGTAGTTTTAGTTTTTTTTCCTTTGTACATTGAATTAATAGAATGCACCTTTGTGGGTTAAAAAACCACTCATCGAAAAAACCAAAAATGAAGCAAGAAAGAAAAGAAGAATTGGGGATTCTCCTCAGTTCTGCGTGGACTTTGAGTTCAAAGAGAGTAACGGTAGTTTCAGTTTTGTTTTTTCTTTTGTACACTATGAATTAACAGTATGCTCACTTTATTTTAAAGAACTTAATAAACAAATGATATGGCTATAGCTTCTTATTGCCATGATTTTAAAGAACTGAACTCTGAGACTGATGCTTTAACAGGAGGGAATTACTATTTCTTCTTTGTGTATAAATGATTTGATTCCTCAATGATGTTAATTTTTCATTTTATCATCATAAGTCTTACTAAAAAACAATTCTCTCCTAACCCCACAAGACAATGGAGTATGGACATAGTTAATTTTTTTCATAATAGATTATCTCACATTAACTATACACACTTCCTCTCAATCTCACAGATTTTCTGCTCATTAAAAACACACCTTGATTTTATTTGTCGATTTCCAGCTGCCGTTAAGTTCGGAACCTAACTGCATTGCCTGAAAGTCCTGGACATAACCATGGTATCAGAATTACCTAGTTTTATAGTTCTAGCCATATAAATATTCCAAATACCATGTACACATACCTCTATTGTGAACAGTTTATCTGTTTCAGAAATAGGTTAAATATAATGTACGCTGGTAATTATACATTTTTTTATTAAGTTTACTGTTAGATGCCATGGTATTATATTCATTTGAACTGGTGCAACTGCTGAAGTGGATAGTAGTATTGGTGTTTGGTATCATGTTGCTCTCTCTCACTCTCTCTCTGCTTCCCTATATGTCCCTAATTGAACGGGTTTGTTCCCTGGCCCCCCGCCCCCCTTTTGGAAAGTCATCAGTACCAGTTCCTAGTTGAGGAGAGGTCTCGTCTCCAATCACTCAAGTGAGCGCATCATGTGTGTCAAAATTTGCCAGCAGAAACAGCTCTTGATGTGAAGATTAATAATGTCACTGAAGTAAACCATAAACATTTTGTTTAGCCTTTAAACGAGTGAGCTCTGCCATACATTCTTGCATTCGTTGTTAACCGTTCTTTTATCCTTGTAGAAAAATGAATGCTCCGGGGTGTAATTTATGGGGCTCTGATATCAGCAACTAACAATAATAGAAGTGACAGGGTAATGATTGATGCATGCCATTATAGGTGTCATAGCTACTGCAACTAAGTTTATCAGCTACCTCACCTAAACGAGAAGCCGAAGCATCTCATCATTTTGCAGATTGTAAGAAAGAAGTCTTCTTTTCTCAGCTCTTAAATAATTATTAGCTTTATGTAGCATTCAAGTGTTCTTCAGATGCGCAAGTCACTTGAATGTTGATAGGGTCTTTCTTTGTTACAACCCAGAATCCTTATCCGATCTCGAGGGCCTAGAATTCCGTGTTATGATACCGCATGCTTGTTAAGGCGATAAGCGGACATATACATAATTCTTAATTCAATTTAGCATATGGATCTAGGCATTTAAGATAACATTCAAAGATAAACAGCTCATAAACTAATAGCAGAAAATATAGTGATTTATCCTAACCACGCATCTAGGATAGAAAAATAAATTGAGGTTTTACATAGGGTACAACTGTCTCATACATAAATCATAAGATGTGCAAAAATATAAACTCAACCAATGACAAGTCTCTCGATAAAATTAATCATGCCTAGAGCCTAAGACACTCTTTAAGGCTCATAAAATTCCGTTGGATCCACTCCCTCATCCAGGTGGTAGCTAACGTCCTCATCTACGTATGCCGCCTCTGGCACAGTTGTCTCCACATCATCATAAGTAGAATGATCAGAGTCCTCACATGCAACTGTTAGATTTTGGGAGGGGGGTGAGTTTACTCAGTCGTGTAAACTCAGCAAGTTACACAATCGATCTACAATAATATACCCAGGTGATAGTGTGCGAAATTGCTTGAGTTGCGGTACATTTTGAAATAAATCAAGCAGCTATAAATAATTACAATAATACTAAGGTCTTGTAGGCTATCATATCGAAACTGAAAGACGTAGCATAAAATGAAAAGACATAACATAAAATGAAATGAATATGATGCACCAATTTCTAATGTCTTTTTTGTATTTATCCTATCGACTTATTCTACGTGGCTTATCTTAAAACTTAACATAGCTTCATACGCCTACACAACATACTTCACTTTTTACTTAATTTAAGTATACGACATGTGTCAGGGCCGTTGCTCGAGCCTATCACGTGAGGCCTATATGTAGATAATCACCTAACCTCCGTATCATTTCATATACCACAATCCAGCCCGATGAGGTTGCATGCATTTAAATCAGTGTCGCCTTATATTCGGGATACTGTCGTATCGTATTGTCCTTAAGACCCGTCTTGGCTGCAGACGTTGGATCTTGCGGTGACACGCAAGATATGACACGTGTAGAAACGTATTTCGTATTTTGCTGGCCTTCATAGCGTAACTTATCCGTATTCATATCTTACTTTATCTTACCTATCATTCCTTATCATTTACTTACGACTTAATTTAGAGTGAGCCACAGTGTGATAAGATTCATAAAATCATGCTTTCCAAGGGACGGGTTTCGTAGTAACCTGGATGTACTTCCTGTGGCAGCCCATACTCTCATAGAGGTGTTGTATCCGTACATGGATGCTTACATTCCAAGTTTCATTTGCCTGTGAAGAGAACCCCACCATGACGAAGACTTAAAAGTCGTGTGATATGACTTATTCCTTTTTAATCATGCGTATGTTCTATCGTAGTTTTCAAAGTGATGCATGTCATATGATGGAAGGACTTACCAAAACTATTCCATACGCCTTATATACTTGTGACCACAATATAATAATTTAAATTTGAAAAGAACAAATATTTCAAACCTAATTTTGGAGAAATTTTTATGGGCTGTTAGATTGCTGATCGGGCCTTCTGTTTTAAAGTTTTCTAAGATTTGTGTAGTTTTCTACCTCGGGACCTTTTTCTAGTTTGACTCACAAGTGGGTAAACGAGGCGGTTGAACAAGCCCTTTAACCTAGTTGTACAATGGTTCATACCAAGGATCAAAATTTTGGGTTTCGTTTAGGTTTCGGAGGGGACTGAAACCAAAAATTTGGCCGAAATTTTGACTGAAAACTTCAATCCCATATATTCTATAACCGAAATTTCGGACCCAATTATCGTTTCGGTGGGGACTGAAACCGATAATTTCGGCCGAATTTTCGGTCATTTCGGCCAAAATTTTGATACTTGGTTCATACCCCTTGCCAAAATTTTCTAAACTTTCGAGCCTCGAAACATTCCTCCAAATTTTGGTGACACTTTTCTGATCCATTAGATTATATCGTGTCATTAACGTGATCGTTTTTAAAGTTGGTCCTATGGGCCAGTTGGGCCTTGAATTCTCAAAAGTTAAGGGTCAAAGGTAACCCATGGTGTTATTCCATGTGGCGCCTAAGGTTGCAATCACAAATGAACTTCTACCCATCCATCATTCAATTTGAAACATTAGATGGTCGGACAATATAAATTTACCTAAGGTTGAGTCTCTTATCTCGGGCCTGATCCGACCTCTAGTACACTAGATCTTTCAGTCAACATTTTATGAGATCTAGGAGTTACGTGCACACTTAGAGTACCTACCATGTAGAGATCGAATTGAATGGACCCGACCCTTCAGGTACTTGAGAAAGATGATCTTGAAGTGTTAGGTCTTTGGGACCAATTCATTTCGGCTTTTAAGGCCTCAGAGCTAACGGTCAATCCATTCATGATCAATGATGTCCAAATGGAGTTTCAATGTCTTGATTTGTGTGTCAATTTCTCGGGTTCTGAACCGTTAGATGTCTCGAGAATTTCAATTTGTAGAGACGGTCCATCTCTTCATCATTTCTTGGGTTGGGCCCACAAAGTTCAACTTTGAAACTATTTCGTTTGAATTCAGTGGTGCTAAGGGGATGATTGCCACAAACTATTGGTGCACCAAACTACTGGTTTCCTACATCTACTTCAATGCTCCCGACTACATTGGTTTGGACATGGAAGTGATCACCAGCATTGGAGGTGTTTGATCGGGTCGATCCTCTGAAATTTATTTATACTTGCCAGAGCAATCATATATATCACTCTATATATACCTGTATGTTTATATATTTAACCAAACAAGGGGTTCTGGTGGGTTTCTTACCTGAGTTTTATCTCTCTCTCTCTCTCTAGATTTTCCGATGGGTCTCTCTGTTCAACACCTTGGGCTTTTCTCACTAAAACCATGGGTCTCTCTATTCTCTCTCTAAATAATTTTGTTAGAGGTTGAGCCTCTCTATTTCTCTCTCTAAATCTCTGCTAAAAATATGTCTCTCTCTCTCTCTAGATTTATGCTAAAACCATGGGTCTCTCTTTTCTCTCTCTAAATAATTCTATTAGAGGTTGGGCCTCTCTCTGTTTTTCTCTCTAAATATTTTTGTTAGAAGTTGGGCCTCTCTGTTTCTCTCTCTAAATCTCTACTAAAAACATATCTTTCTCTCTCTAGATTTCTGCTAAAACCAATCTTATATATATATATACACAACAAGCATTGAGAGTGTTGACTGTTGTGTCTTCTCTCTAGCTAATATCTGCTCAAACACGATCTCAGCAAATGGGTTCCACAGCTAGTTTTGGAATCAAGCTGCCAATTTTCGGATCAAGAGGCACCATCTTCAAACGTACTCTAGATCAAACACTATAATTTTAACAATCTAGATTCTCCGACTCCAACAGATCGTCCACCATCCAGCCTGATGAGGTTGCATGCATTTAAATTAGTGTCCCCTTACATTCGGGACACTGTCTTATTGTATTACCCTTAAGACCCGTCTTGGCTGCAGATGTTGGATCTTGCGGTGACACGCAAGATATGGCACGTGTAGAAACTTATTTCGTATTTTATTAGCCTTCATAGCATAATTTATCCGTATTCGTATCTTACTTTATCTTACCTATCATTCCTTATCATTTACTTATGACTTAATTTAGAGTGAGTCACGGTGCGATAAGATTCACAAAATCACGCTTTCCAAAGGATGGGTTCTGTAGTAACCTAAATATATTTCGTATGACAGCTCATAATCCCATAGAGGTGTTGCATCCGTACATGAATGTCTACATTCCAAGTTTCACGTGCCGTGAAGGGAACCCCACCATGACGAAGGCTTGAAAGTCGTGTTATATGACTTATTCCTTTTTAATCATGCGTATGCTTTATCATAGTTTTCTATGTGATGCATGTCATATGATGGAAGGACTTACCGAAACAATTCTATATGCCTTATATACTTGTGACCATAATATAATAATTAAAATTTAGAAAGAACAAATATTTCATACCTAATCTTGGAGAAATTTTTATGGGCAGTTAAATTGCTGATTAGACTTTCGATTTTAAAGTTTTCTAAGATTTGTGTAGTTTTTTGCCTCAGGACCTTTTTCTAGTTTGACTCACAAGTGGGTCAACGAGGTGGTCAAACAAACCCTTTAACCTAGTTGTACAATGGTTCATACCCCTTGCCAAATTTTTCTAAACTTTCGGGCCTCGAAACATTCCTCCAAATTTTGGTGACACTTTTATGATCCGCTAGATTATTTAGTGTCATTAACGTGATCATTTTTAAAGTTGGTCCTATGGGCCAGTTGGGCCTTGAATTCTCAAAAGTTAAGGGTCAAAGGTAACCCATGGTGTTATTCCATGTGGCACCTAAGGTTGCAATCACAAATGAATTTCTACCCATCCATCATTCAATTTGAAGCAATAGATAGTCAGACAACATAAATTTACCTAAGGTTGAGTCTTTTATCTTGGGCCTGATCCGACTTCTAGCACACTAGATCTTTCAGTCAACATTTTATGAAATCTAGGAGTTGCGTGCACACTTAAAGTACCTACCATGTGGCAATCTAATTGAATGGACCTGACCCATCAGATACTTGAGAAAGATGATTTTGAGGTGTTAGGTCTTTGGGCCCAATTCATTTCGGCCTCAGATCTAACGGTCAATCCTTTCATGATCAATGATGTCCAAATGGAGTTTTAATGTCTTGATTTGTGTATCGATTTCTCGGGTTATGAACCGTTAGATGTCTCGCGAATTTCAATTTGTGGAGACGGTCCATATCTGCATCATTTCTTGGGTTGGGCCCACAAGGTCCAACTTTGAATCTATTTCGTTTGAATTCAGTGGTGCTAAGGGGATGGTTGCTGCAAACTATTGGTGCACCAAACTACTGGTTTCCTACATGTACTTCAATGCTCCTGACTACATTGGTTGGGACATGGAAGTCATCACCAGCATTGGCGGTGTTTGGTCGGGCCGATCCTCGAAAATTTATTTATACCTGCCAGAGCAATCATATATATAACTCTATATATACCTGTATGTTTATATATTTAACCAAACAAGGGGTTCTGGTGGGTTTCTTAACTGAGTTTTCTCTCTCTCTCTCTCTCTCTAGATTTTCCAATGGGTCTCTTTGTTCAACACCTTGGACTTTTCTCACTAAAATCATGGATCTCTCTATTCTTTCTAAATATTTTTGTTAGAGGTTGGGCCTCTCTGTTTTTCTCTCTAAATCTCTGCTAAAAACATGTCTCTCTCTCTCTAGATTTCTGCTAAAATCATGGGTCTCTCTATTCTCTCTCAAAATAATTCTATTAGAGGTTGGGCCTCTCTCTGTTTCTCTCTCTAAATATTTTTGTTAGAAGTTGGGCCTCTCTGTTTCTCTCTCTAAATCTCTGCTAAAAACATATCTCTCTCTAGATTTCTGCTAAAACCAATCTTATATATATATATACACAACAAGCATTGAGAGTGTTGCTGTTGTGTCTTCTCTCTAGCTAATATCTGCTCAAACACGATCTCAGCAAATGGGTTCCACAACTAGTTTTGGAGTCAAGCTGCCAATTTCCAGATCAAGAGGCACCATCTTCAAACGTACTCCAGATCAAACACTATAATTTTAACAATCTAGATTTGCCGACTCCAACAGATCGTCCACCACCCAGCCCGATGAGGTTGCATGTATTTAAATCAGTATCCCCTTACATTCGGGACACTGTCGTATCGTATTGTCCTTAAGACCCGTCTTGACTGCAGACGTTGGATCTTGCGGTAGCACACAAGATATGATACGTGTAGAAACTTATTTCATATTTTATTGGCCCTCATAGCATAATTAATCTGTATTCGTATCTTACTTTATCTTACCTATCATTCCTTATCATTTACTTATGACTTAATTTAGAGTGAGACACGGTACGATAAGATTCACAAAATCACGTATTCCAAGGGACGGGTTCCGTAGTAACCTGAATGTACTTCGTGTGGTAGCCCATACCCCATAGATGTGCTGCATCCATACATGGATGCCTACATTCCAAGTTCCACATGATCGTGAAGGGAACCGCACCATGACGAAGGCTTAAAAGTCGTGTGATATGACTTATTCCTTTTTAATCACGCGTATGCTCTATCATAATTTTCTATATGATGCATGTCATATAATGGAAGGACTTACCAAAACTATTCCATAAACCTTATATACTTGTGACCATAATATAATAATTAAAATTTGGAAAGAATAAATATTTCATACCTAATCTTGGAGAAATTTTTATGGGCCGTTTGATTGTTGATCGGGCCTTCTGTTTTAAAGTTTTCCAAGACTTGTGTAGTTTTCTGCCTCAGGACCCTTTTCTAGTTTGACTCACAAGTGGGTCAACGAGGCGGTCGAATAAGCCCTTTAATCTAGTTGTATAAGGGTTCATACCCCTTGCCAAATTTTTCTAAACTTTCGGGCCTCGAAACATTCCTCCAAATTTTGGGGACACTTTTCTGATCCGTTAGATTATATCATGTCATTAACGTGATCGTTTTTAAAGTAGGTCCTATGGGACAGTTGGGCCTTGAATTCTCAAAAGTTAAGGGTCAAAGGTAACCCATGGTGTTATTTCATGTGGCACCTAAGGTTGCAATCACAAATGAACTTCTATCCATCCATCATTCAATTTGAAATATTAGATGGTTGGACAATATAAATTTACCTAAGGTTGAGTCTCTTATCTCGGGCCTGATCCGACCTCTAGTACACTAGATCTTTCAGTCAACATTTTATGAGATCTAGGAGTTACGTGCACACTTAGAGTACCTACCATGTAGAGATCGAATTGAATGGACCCGACCCTTCAGGTACTTGAGAAAGATGATCTTGAAGTGTTAGGTCTTTGGGACCAATTCATTTCGGCTTTTAAGGCCTCAGAGCTAACGGTCAATCCATTCATGATCAATGATGTCCAAATGGAGTTTCAATGTCTTGATTTGTGTGTCAATTTCTCGGGTTCTGAACCGTTAGATGTCTCGAGAATTTCAATTTGTAGAGACGGTCCATCTCTTCATCATTTCTTGGGTTGGGCCCACAAAGTTCAACTTTGAAACTATTTCGTTTGAATTCAGTGGTGCTAAGGGGATGATTGCCACAAACTATTGGTGCACCAAACTACTGGTTTCCTACATCTACTTCAATGCTCCCGACTACATTGGTTTGGACATGGAAGTGATCACCAGCATTGGAGGTGTTTGATCGGGTCGATCCTCTGAAATTTATTTATACTTGCCAGAGCAATCATATATATCACTCTATATATACCTGTATGTTTATATATTTAACCAAACAAGGGGTTCTGGTGGGTTTCTTACCTGAGTTTTATCTCTCTCTCTCTCTCTAGATTTTCCGATGGGTCTCTCTGTTCAACACCTTGGGCTTTTCTCACTAAAACCATGGGTCTCTCTATTCTCTCTCTAAATATTTTTGTTAGAGTCGCCTCTCTTTTTCTCTCTCTAAATCTCTGTTAAAAATATCTCTCTATATTTCTGCTAAAACCATGGGTCTCTCTATGCTCTCTTTAAATAATTCTATTAGAGGTTGGGCCTCTCTCTATTTCTCTCTCTAAATATTTTTGTTAGAAGTTGGGCCTCTTTATTTCTCTCTCTAAATCTCTACTGAAAACATGTCTTTCTCTTTCTAGATTTCTGGTATAACCAATCTTATATATATATATATATATATATATATATATATATATATATATATACACACACACACACACAACAAGCATTTAGAGTGTTGACTATTGTGTCTTCTCTCTAGCTAATATATGCTCAAACACGATCTCCTCAAATCGGTTGCTGCTAATTTTCAGATCAAGAGACACCATCTTCAAACGTACTCTAGATCAAACACTATAATTTTAACACTCTAGATTAGCCGACTCCAACAGATCGTCCACAACGATGATTACAAAACAACTCACATAATTCGAAATATGAAACTTATTATTTAAAGTTTTATACCACTAACAAATCAGTTAAGTCTCATGTATTATGTAAATATATATATATATACACACTGTTTGTGACTTCTTGTTGCAGGGACGTGGGAGCCAAGCTGGGATGAGATTGAAAGGGGGGGTTAATCTTATTGCTAGGCAAACACAAATTCATGTATATGCATAAATGCATGTGTTTATATCTATAACTATTTATATATATATATATATATATATATATATATATATATATATATATATATATATATATATATATTGTTTTATTTTGCAGGTGCACCAGTAGATAAGCAGACCAGTGGAGAAGAAAGGTTGGATCTAAATCGCTTCTCTCTCTCTCTCTCTCTCTCTCTCTTAATCCATGTTGCTATAAATAAATATACTATACAACATAGTATATAATCCACAATTAAATACACTTTTCCTCTCCCCCCTTTTATTTTAAAATAGAAAGGTCTCAGTTATCGAGATGTGTAGAGAAGATGGGGAAATCTATTAATTTCATTGTAAACCCATATAATATATATATATATATATAGTATAGATCATTCATTATATAGTACCCTTATATTATAAATAGATATTTATTTATTTTATTTTTATTTTTCATCTTCTTCTTCATAGTTAAACGGCTATTAATGGAGCTTCATAAATAATATATATTTTTCAAAAGATAAACTGAATATTTTAAGATCGATCGAGGGACACCAACCTCGATTATCATGTCGCAACGGTCCAGGTTCTTGGATAGGTGGTTTTCGGCTTCCCGAATGACTTATTTCGTACCCCAATCCTTCCCAATCGAATCTTTCTTTGTGATAATTCTTCTGCTATGACGAGCGCCTCGTTGTAGCTTGATCAAGAGCTGAGGAAGGTGGTTGTAGAAGGTGTCGCGAGTATGGGTATGCTCGGGCATAATCCCAATAGAAAAGCTTCGAAGGAGGAGGCAAATAATGCCTTGAAGTTGATGGAAGGAGAGATAGATGGCTGCTGTTTTGGTGGTAGAAGGGAAGAGGAAGATGACAAGTGGTCGGGCCTATTGTAGGATCTGTGTGGTGAGAGAGAAGGTTATGTTTGTGCTTTTAGTTTAAATAGGAGGAAACAAGGGAAGGGCGGTTTGGGAAGTCGAGTGATGAGGAAAGAAAGAGTCCACGGGCTGGTACATGCTATATGTGGGAATATGCTATATAATTAGGCAAGTTGGCATAATTATGTATATGTATTAGTATATACCTTAATATATACACACATATTTATATAATATACAAATATAGAAGAGAAGGGATGAGAGTTGCCTTAGGCTACAGATTTGGGTGATTCGGTGCTAACTATGGTGGCCGCATCTTATTCAAAAACTTTTCTTTCTATTGTGGTGTGCGGGTTGGGGTACTGTGTGGAGTAGACACATGGAGTTCAATGCTCCACTGCATCTTATGCCAGAATTAGATGACCCTTTTAAGAACCAGGTTGGGGTATAAGATCCTCCAATAGTTGCCGATACAATTAGTAGGCCTAAAATGTAAATATTTTTTTGCCTCGGGAATTCTACTAGATGGATGGGAAATTGCAGTGAAGAGGTTGTTCTTCATTACGACGCAATGGGTAGAGCAATTCTTCAAGGAAGTCAATGTCATCAGCGGAGTTCGGCACAAAAACCTTGTCAAGCTTCTCAAATGCAGCATCAAAGGACCCGAGAGTCTCCTTGTTTATGAATACTTCTATAACACAAGCCTCGATTATTTCTTATTTGGTGAGCTTTCTATATTCATCGATATCGTTATTACTTACACTAATATAGATTTTTGGTGACCGGTAAAACCATTTCGGATTTTTTTTTTCTTTAAAATTTTAGAAACTATAACTGGTTTCTATCTGTACTATCAGATTCGTTTAAGACGGTGGCATTGGATTGGGAAGGAGATTTAATATTCTCCTTGGCACCGCAGAGGGGCTAGCTTATCTTCATGAAGCTTCTGAGGTTAGAATCTTTCACAGGGACATTTAAGCCCAAAATAGCAGATTTTGGCATGGCTAGGTACTTTGGGGAAGATCAAAGCCATCTCAGCACTGGAGTAGCAGGAACTCTTTAAGACTCATTAACCATTTCTAGTATTTCTGATATATAACTTATATTTTTCAGATATCTGTGGTCATTTATTCGTATTCCTCTAATAATAGCCTCCAGGGGTTTGGCGTGATGGCTAGGTACCCGCCTCAGGAAGGGGAGACCTGAGTTTGAATCCTCCCCTTGAGGCCACCATAGGGATTTATATCCCGCGCGTGCTGACTGATGCGTGCTAATTCGGGGCGTGCACATGCCCCTGGGATTAGTCGCATGCTCTAAGAGACCCGGACACACAGGTTATATATATATATATATATCTTGGTCACCCAGGTTATATATTAGTCACGCACGTACCCCTCGATGGAGCTTGGTCACCAGGTGCCTTAGGATTCTTATCTTGTCTCTTACGTCTGGGCCTAAATGCCTGATCCTATACCCCGTATGGGCAACAAGAAAGGTTCCTTTGTTGGCTCCTACACGCTCCGCCTCCAGCTCAAGGTTAAATATTTTCATTATGTGTAAGGACAAGCTTCATTTGCTCCCAAGACTCAGGCAGAGAGTGTATCATAGCAGTGAGCTGGTGCTCATCGGGCAATACATTACGGACAGCCTTCAAATCATACTCACTGGTAAGGTCGTTGTGCATGCTGCTCAACGATCCTTCTTAAGCCAAGTCTGATGCACTTCTTGGTCGCGACGTGATTGAGCAGTGTTATTATTGTCAGGTTGATCCATTGTGATGGTTAATGTATCCAACACTTCTTGTTCGTTAAGCTGCTATTGAAATTTTTTATGCCACATGTCGTAATTGGATCTATCCAATTAATTTCTCTCCTTTTGTGAGATAGGCAACAACATTTTTAGGGGCCATTGAGACTGAGATCAACGTAAAACAAACAAGAAAAAATTAAGTTACAAATAACGTATCACCTGTAGATCGAAAATGACGCAATGCTACTAATCATCTCCCACTACATGTGATACTACAATATTCCCTCGTGAATTTTTGAACAAAATTATTCAATGAGAACATATCTCATAAAAAACCACAGTTTGGTTAGTAACGACTTGAATACTATGTCAGGGCTACGTCAAAAAAATTGGGATACTCCTATATCCATATGTGATCAAGTGGCCTTGCAAAGTAACACTCAAATCATCATAAACACACTACAAAAAAATAAGACTATTAGCCACTATTAATAAAAAATCTATTAAGAGTTTTAACGGCAAGGGTATTAGTGGCAGTTATTTTGTTAATAATAGCAGTTTTGGGCTGCCCCTAATAGCCTTATATTTTATAGTGACTATTCATATATGCATCCTCAGAACATATTCAAGGCGATAATAAATAGAGGGCCAAATTTGAGATTGCATAGTACCACAATGATCTCTCAAACATCCACAAAAAAATACTACACAAAAAAAGTAATCTTAAAGAATAGAACAGTCAAAGGGTTGGCGATATATGACGGACATTACATGGCCAGAGCCCGATTCAAGATCGGTCAAGTCCCAGCAGCCAACATACCGATCTAACCTAGCAACTGCCGGATGGGATTAGGGGGCGGCACAGGATCAACGTAACCCAAAAATAATTTAAGATCCCAAAAGAATTATGAAGACAATAACCAGAAAAAAATTAAACCTCCGGCTCTAATGCCAATGTTGGTATCAGATTTCTCATAAAATAATACTTGAGATCATCTTTGAATAAAAAATAGGATCAGGGTTTATGCGGATGACGAGTTTCCTGACGATCAAACCACTTCCATTACGTGATCCCAAGAGATTACTAGAATCTCTTATATGCGTCAACGCTTCAAGATCAAAGGCACTTAGTGATAGCCTTACAAAGAGATCCTCTCTTAGAGACACTACAAAAAATAAAACTATTGCTATTAACAAAAAAACTATTACGACTATTAGCGAGAGTTTATAGCTGCTGCTAATAGTCTAATTTTTTGTAGTGAGAAAAGAAGAAGCAATAGGAATTTTCCGATTAAAACTTGTTAGAGCCCTTTTGGTTAATAACATATAAAAGAGAAAAGAATCTCTTAACTCTCGGTATCTCTATCATTTTAGATAACAAGTCCTACCCAAAATAAATCTCCTCAAAGAGTTTCTCTATTGGTGGACTCCTCAAGAGTGGTTATCCTTGGGCATTCCTGTTAGTGGGTGCTTATTGGCCGGTTTGTCGGGCCCAAAGTCCAACATTTTTTAAATCACCGGAAGAGACGCCTGAAATCTCCCTCTGCAAATTGTTGTTCGATAATTCCCAATAGCCCCAAGATAATGGACTTTATTAGGGCATTTACAGTATTTCACTGTCATGGAAATATGAATCTCACGTCTACCGAATGTCTTAAACATCGTGAAATCCTAATCTCCAAAAACCTTTTGTTTTGGTATAATGACCCTAAACTTTTTGGTCTCGATCCTTCCATGGCAATATTGACTTTACTTATATTGGGTTTTTAACAAATTATTCTACTTTACCTTACTTCTAGCGGTTTCAAATGCAATCTTCTCTCTTTTCCCTTCCATTTGATGCTTGCTCTTCTTGGTTGTCCCTTCTTATTATAAAGTTACACACATAATATTTGTGAAAATGTATGCAAGTCATAACAAATATAAGTTTGATTTATTTTCTATTCATACATATAGCTGTATACGAGTATGGATTATGGAATGCATGTTAGATGTTTTAAAGTATCCTTAGGTTGCATCTCAGCACCAGTTTTTCTCAATCAACTGAGAATGATCACTTGCCTAATATAAGGTTGGGAGGTTGCATGAAATGTTCACAACAAGCTTGGTCTAATCTCTTGATAGTCTTAGATAATGACATTAAGAGAACAAGCCTAGCTTTTTGAGAACCCCTATTTCCGCTCCAAAAGAATAATAAAAAAAAAGAGTGACATGTTCTAAAAGCATTATCTACTCATTTTATTTAAATATAGAGTTTTTGATGAATTGTCTAAGAGAAGGTTTTAAAATTTTATGTTTTTTGTTAAAGTTTGTTTATCTTATATCTAAATTGTCTAAAATTCATATAGTTAATGTTTACTTATTTTAGCAAAATAATTGAAAACATTCATGCACTTGCGGGCTCCAATATTCTTACACGTAGTTATAGCAGATGACTAGAGATTTTATGCTTAAGCTTCATTTAGACCGTTTTGACTCGAGATCAATTCAATTGGAAAGACTTGATGTTCATGTTTTTCTCGATTTTTCTGAAGTAATTTGATATACTTTTGGAACTTAAAATTTTGAGTTGTCGAAGGCAAATGGGCTGGGCAGCGCTTTATGGCCAAGCTTAGGGCTGTTCGGGTGGCTTTAGCTTATTGGAACAAAACCATTTTCGGAGACATTTTCGTAAAAAAAAATCCATCCTAGAGCAGATCCATTCCCTTGACTTAAGAGAAGAAGTCGGGCCTCTCTCGCACCAAGATTGGCTCGCTAGAATCTCGCTCAAAGACGAACTCCAATCCACCCTTAAATTGGAAGATGTTTATTGGTGACAAAACTCTAGGGATAAATGGATTGCTCAAGGGGATTGCAATTCAAACTACTTCCAACGTCTCGCCTCGAACAAAAGAAGAGTTAATACCATAGCCAGAATTTATGCTGAGGGCGCTTGTCTCCTCCCAAGACGACATTGCAGCTTTATTTATTGACCATTTTCAGGCTCGCTTCAATGATCAAGACACTTAGGGCCCTCTTCTTGATGGTTTTCATTTCAGCTGCTTATCGCATGAAGAGGCCATATCCTTGGAATCGATTTTTACTGAAGATCAAATTAAAAAAGCTGTGTTCGATCTTGCTGGCGATAAAGCTCCCGGTCCCGACGGGTTCCCTTTGGCCTTTTATCATAAATGTTGGGACCTCATCAAATCGGACCTAATGGAGGTGTACCATGAATTCGATCCACTCTCGCGCGATCGTTAGCAGAGAGATGAATGCCACACTTATCTCACTTATCCCAAAATTGGTTGGAGCTGATGAGTTGGGAGCTTTTCGCCCAATCAGCCTGTTAAACGGTCTTTATAAAATCATTTCCAAATCTTTGGCTAACAGACTCTCGAAAGTCCTTCTGCAACTCATCTCACCTTTCCAATCTGCTTTCCTTCAAGGCAGACAATTCATAGATGGTGTCCTACTCGCCAACGAGTGCATAGACAGTCTTCACAAGAGGAAAAATCAATGCCTTATCCTCAAAGTAGACCTTGAAAAAGCCTTTGACAATGTCAAATGGGACTTTGTCTTTTATATGCTCAATCGGATGGGCGCTTCGGTTCGAAATGGGTTTCTTGGATTAAGGGTTGCATCTCTTCCGTGTGGATATCAATCCTCATCAACGGTTCGATGGAAGGTTTTTTTCCTATGAAGAGGGGAATTCATCAAGGGGACCCCTTATCATTGTTCTTATTCCTGGTGATTGCAGAGGGCCTCAGTGCTATGTTACAGATGGCAGTTAGGATTAGAATATGTAAGGGCTTCAAACTGTCGAGACAAGAGCTTGCCATATCTCACCTTCAATATGCTGACGACACCATCATCCTTATCGACGGGGGTCAATTTGAGCTGTTTCAAGTAAAGAAAATTCTTCTTCTCTTTCAAGTTATTTCGGGGCTCAAAGTTAATTGGCTGAAATCCTCCCTTATAGGCATCTCACTCCCTACTGATCTGATCTCCGACCTAGCCTCGGCCATTAGATGTACAGCTGACACCTTACCTTTCAATTATCTCAGTCTTCCCGTCGGCCCCTACTCCCTAAACAAGCGGCTTTGGCAAACTATTATTGATCGAACGGACAAAAGGCTCGAGGGTTGGAAAGGGAAGTTCCTTTCCTTCACTGGTCGCATTACCCTCATTAAATCTACCCTCTCAGCTCTCCCCACCTTTTTTATGTCCCTCTTCCATTGTCCGGCCTGGGTTAGAAACAAACTCGAACAATTACATAGAAAATTTCTTTGGAAAGGGATGGATGACTGAGGCAAGTACCATCTAGCTGACTGGCACCTGTTGTGTAGACGGAAAGAAGATGGGGGCATGGGTGTTCATAACCTAAAAGACTTCAATCACGCTTTTCTCTCCAAATGGCTATGGAGAATTTCATCGGAGCCCGACAGTCTTTGGCGCAAAGTTCTTTTTGCTAAATATGGAGGAAATGGTGCTCTTTGGGGGAACAAAGAGGCTCACGGCAGAATTGGTTCTTGTATCTGGAAAGCCATCTCCAATAGATTTCATCTATATAGTCTTGGCGCCTCTATCTCCATTGGAGACGGATCTTGGACATCTTTTTGGCATGATATGTGGTATGCCAATGCTCGTCTCTCGATCAGGTTCAATTCTGTCTACAAGGTTATGGTCTACAAAAACATCACTGTTAAAGAGGCTACATCTTCCAATAGTGAGGGGGGAATATCTTGGAACCTCGAGGCCTCACGCAGGCTATACAATCATGAAATTAGAGATCTAGTCAAGCTTCTTCATACGTTGAGTAATGTCTCTCTCTCCAGCCCTCCTTCCCCTGATTGATTGTGCTGGAACCTCGATAAAAGTGGGTCCTTCTCTGTCAGTTCTATGTACAACCTCCTTGCCTCCACGGTTACTCCAGAGCTCCCTTGGTTTTGGATCTGGCACTCCAAAGCCCCTGCTCGTACCATCTCTTTTGCCTTGTTGATCACTATTGACAAGGTTCTCACCATCGAAAACCTCCAACATAGAGGCCATCAGATTGCCAACAGATGTATCCTCTATTGTCGGAATGAAGAAAAAAACGATCACCTCTTTCTGCATTGCCCATATTCATCGACTGTTTGGGGTCTCATCTTCCAATGACTCAACCAAAGTTGGGTGATATCTACCTCAGTTAGCTCGTTCATTGGCTCTTGGGCCTTCGGGGGTTCTACCAAAAGAGAGTCTGAATGCTGAAAGCTTGCCCTTTTCACATCCCTTTGGCTCCTATGGAAAGAAAGAAACTCTAGAATTTTTAAGGGTAAAAGAAGACCGGCATCTTAGTTAGTTGATTGTATTAAAATCAAGACTATGCAATGGGCCAAAAGCCTCGGCATCCTTGGGTCTTATTCTATTCAAGACAGCATTCGTGATTGGGGTACTGTGTGTTTGAGGTAGTTTTTTCTTATTTAGGTACATTTTTGTGTCATTCGGGTGTAATGGGTTAAGGTTGTTTTTTTGGGCTTATTTTTTGTTTTCTCGTTTTGGCAGTTGATCGATGAGCTCCTTGCTAATCTTTCACTTCCATCCCCCTTTTGTACTTTATCTTATCTTACTACATTAATATATCTCTGTGATTTATCAAAAAAAAAAAGTTGTCAAATGCCAAATAAGCTCAATTTATTTTCAAATTTCTTTGTCAAACTTTTATTGTCATGTTCTTAAACTTTTGGCGATGATGTAGCGGTCGTGCAAATCATTAGCAAGGCGACTGACCTCATCCGAGGGGGAGGAGTACATTGTGCGGGTGTGGTGGAAGAAAAATAAAGAAGGAAAGTGGTTCAAGGGCTCTGACCGTAGCACTATGCTAAAGAGAGAGAAGGTAGAGCAATTCACAAACAAGGTTGAGTTCCCATGTCCACTCTATTTTTTCTCTATACAAATTTGTTTGGTCAACCCTTGACCTTGCCCGTGACTTTTCGGAAAGGACTTATCTTCTCTGGAAGATTCACAACCCTAATATGGGAACCATATGCTGAAACAATAATATATGACTGAATACAAGCTGAAACACTAGCTCTATGGCTCAGGCCCCCTAAACCCTAAAGTGGGAACCATGTACTGAAACAATAGTGCATGGCAGAACACAGGCTGAAACAATAGCTCTGTAGCTCAGATCCCGACGTAGGGAGACTATATACTGAAACAATAGTATATAGTCGAAATGAAGACTGAAATAATAGTCTAGCATTTCAGACCCCTAAACCCTAATGTGGGGACTATATCTTGAAACAATAGTATATGGCTGAACACAGGTTGAAACAATAGCTCTATGGCTTAGGCCCCCTAACCCTAACATGGGGACCATGCACTGAAACAATAGTACATGACTGAACACAGGCTGAAACAATAGCTCTGTGGCTCAAATCCCAATGTAGGGAGATTGTATACTGAAATAATAGTATATAGTCAAAATATAGACTGAAATAATAGTCTGGCATTTCCGAACCCTAAATCCTAAT
This sequence comes from Chloranthus sessilifolius, assembly GCA_021018995.1. Classification (NCBI taxonomy): domain Eukaryota; kingdom Viridiplantae; phylum Streptophyta; class Magnoliopsida; order Chloranthales; family Chloranthaceae; genus Chloranthus; species Chloranthus sessilifolius. The sequence continues at coordinate 125,302,210 of CM037586.1, forward strand.
GTGGGGACCATATGCTGAAACAATAGTATATGGCAGAACACAGGTTGAAACAATGCTCTATGGCTCAGGCCCCCTAACCCTAACATAGGGATCATGCACTAAAACAATAGTACATGGCTGAACACAGGCTGAAACAATATCTCTGTGGCTCAGATCCCAATGTAGGGAGACTGCATACTGAAATAATAGTATATAGTCAAAATGCAGGCTAAAACACTAGTCTAGCATTTTAGACCTGACTCAGACCCGGACAACCCCGAATTACGCACTTAACACCACGCGCGTAATTCGATTAGACGCCAACCCACAAGCACGCAATCAGTCCCGTCTCAGACCAGACTTCCTTTCCCTAGATCACCTCGAGACTCGACCATGCGTTCCACATGGCACGTGATCGGATTGAGCGCCCCACCACCGGCGCGCAAAGCCCGACCTAGTCTCACAGTCCTTGACCCCCAAGATTTCACAATTAAGCGCTTCAGGTGAAATGATTAATCGGATTGCGCATCCTAAATCAGGCATGTGATTAGTCCTAACGTGATTAGAACTAGGAAACTCGGTTGGCTAGGTCAGTCGGTCGCTCACTGCACCGGTGACCGGTGCGCAATTCTGTTGAATGCCTGAAATAGGGTGTTTAATTAGCAAAAACCCAATGAAAGACTTTTTTATTTTGGCCCCAAGAGAGGACGGAAAAAAAAGAGAGGTGGGAAAATTTAGAGAATGGAAAAACACAGAGAGAAGAGAGTGAATACAGAACAATGATTTCGAGATTCAAACTTCAAGTCCTCCGCATCCGAGCTTCAAATTTTGAGATTCCTCTCAGCCCTGGCCTTAGGTAACAATCTAGTCTTTAGTTTCCGGCCTTAATTTTTTTTAGTTCTTACATTTAGGTTTTCCTTAGTTTTAATTATAACTATTAAATTTTCAGTCTTAGACCGTAGCACCCTTTTTTTTTAGACCGTAATTTTAATATCTGATTCTAGTTCTTAGAATCTGGAACCAGTCCTTAATCAGATGGCCTAATCACCGACCTTAAACTTTAATTGTGTTTTAAAATCTTAATTTCCAGTCCTATTATTAATCTCTGGTTCTAGTTCTTAGTTTCTAGAACTAGTCCTTAATCATACGGTCTGATTTTTTTATTTTGGTTCTGAATTCAACCCTCAGATTTTAAATTTTAGTTTAATTCCTCAATTTAAGATATTTAAAATCCTAATTTATAATTCAGTTCTTAATTTCTAATTTCATAATTTAATTCATAATTATAATATAAAATTATCCATTTTAAAAATCTAAAAAAATACTATCTTATAATTTAAAATTCAATTTGCTGTAATCTCAGCCACCCAATTTGCCCAAGGGAGCTTACGGAGAATACCCGGGAACGAGGCCAATTCTCCTTAGCATAGCGGGCCCAAAACCCCTTTTCCTAGAATTTTAGTAAAATTAGTTCCTTTATTTTAATTAGATTTTTAGTACAATTAATTCATTGCTTTAATTAGAATTTTAGTAAAATAAATTCATTGCTTTAATTAGAATTTTAATAAAATTAGTTCATTATTTTAATTAGAATTTTAATGTAATTAGTATATTTTCTTTAATTAGAATTTTAATACAATTAGTATAATTGTTTTAATTAGAATTTCAGTAGAATTAGTATAATTGCTTTACTTAGAATTTCAGTATTATTAGTATGCTTGATTTAATTAGAGTTTCACCAGAATTAACATATTTGCATTCCTAGTACAATTAGGAGACTAATATTAATTAGACTTCTAGTAAAATTAGGAAACTTAATTAATTAGACTTTTAATAGGTGTAGACACCCAAATTTGGCCCAAGGCCCGATCGAAACATATTTCGAGAGAGGCGCATTTGAGCTTTTGATGGTATGTATGGAACCCTTAGGAATCACCCTAGATCTCCCAGGAACCTACCCCGAACCTTTAGAAGCCAACCCCGACCTTAGAACCCTTTTCGAACCCTAACCTAACCTTCCCAGGCAATAAGGAAGAGGGGTGCACCAGAACTAGCTACGACCCTCTACAATGACCAACTCTTATACCATTGAAGAGTAGAGGTCGTAAGCTTTCCAACGGTCCAAGAATTGCGCCAATCGGAGGTATATATCAAAAGATATGGTAGTCTGAACCCGGAGGGCAGGAAGGTAATTTCAAGTAGGCCCCCTAGGGATTTGGCGTGACTATTAGTCGCGCCAGACTATTTCTCCCCAGAAATGGCCTGGCGCAACTAATAGTTGCGCCAAGTATAAATTTTGCCTAGCGCAATTATTAGTTGCGCCAAGCCAATCCTCCCAGATTTTAAGCCTGGCGCAACTATTAGTTGCACCACGGTTAAAAGGTGGCCCCCACCCCGCGAGCTAACTTCCAGACACTGTTCTTCATTGTTTTACTATGCATTTGCCTGGCACAACTATTAGTTGCGCCAGGCATATGAACAGTAACCCTGGAAATTTACCCCGAAAATTGTGACTGGGGTTTGACTTGTTGACCACCTTGACCTTTGGGGTGTGTTTTGATAGTTTTGTTGCACCCATTCCTTACCTATTTGCAACCCTCCAAGTGGCCTAAAGCCTCACCCCATCATTCACCATTAGAACCACCTTCACACCTTTCCAAGCTCTCAAAATCCTAGGAAACCTTAGATGGCCCATTACCTAATTCCTAATCTTACTTAGCTTCTAAGTAGCCTCCTAATCCACCCATTTCCTATAAATAGAGCCCCCCTCCCCTTGGTTTAAGGGTTGAGAAATTTGCTTAAGAGATAAAAAGCTCAAAGTGAGAAGTTCTTCCTCCCTTTTGTGCACTATTTTCACCCAAATTCCAGAACCTCCCAACCTCATTTCAAGCTTGTTCTTGCATCCAAAACCCTTAGCCTAGGTGTGTGTGATCCCCTAGCCTCCCTTCCCTACCTCTTAACTTTAAGCCTTAAGAGTTAGAACCCCACTTTCCACCATACAAAGCCTTGAAGAGTTCATCAAAGCAAGCCACGCAAGGTTCCTCTACGGTGCTATAAGGGCTCGAGAGCTCCGGCTCTCCCCTTTCTTCTCCTATCTCTTTCTAGCTCCCTCCATCCTCCCATTTGTGCCATTACGTCGCCGATTTTTCGGTAGGAAAGGACGGGCACAAATAGGATTCTAACCCCTTTTGGGCAAGAGGAAGCTATTTTCTTTGCTTTTACATAATTTTATTTTTGGCCATAAGTAGAGACCGTGTTAAGCGGGTTGATCGGGTGCCTGACACCTTCCCGATCGATAACCGAAGCCCCTACCCAAGAGCCTCTGGTGTGAACCGGATTCAGAGTCATATTTTAGCACTTAGGTGCTCATAAAAATGAACTAGGTATCTCGGGACACTGAAAGCTCCGGGTGTCGACTCTATTTTTTATCGTTAGAGAGCGCATCGTCGCGACGGGATCGTCTCGATTCCCATGATTGCACAGATGGCGACTCTGCTGGAGACTAGCTAGTAGAGCTTCTCCTTGAAGTAGGCATTTTTTTTAATTTTGTCTAACATTTTATTACTATTATTTTATTTTATTTTTGCTGTCTTTTTCACTCACCCCTCCGATTACATCATTCTACTTACCCCTACAATTCGGCTTTAAAATTTCAGCAATTTTTGCCTAGTCACTTGACTGACACCTTTTTTACTCACCCCTACGTTTCCGCTTTAAATTTCAACAATTTTTGCCTAGTCACTTGACTGGCACCTTTTTTACTCACCTCTATATTTCCGCTTTAAATTTCAGCAATTTTCACCTAGTCACTTGACTGGCACCCTTCTTACTTACCCCTACGATTCCGCTTTAAATTTCAGAATTTTTCGCCTAATCACTTGACTGGCACCTTTCTTACTTCCCTTTACAATTCGGCTTTAATTTTCAGCACTTTATATTTCCCGCCTAGTCGTTTGACTGGCCCCGTCATTTTCTTTTTACTTCCATATCCTAACAGTGGACACCGGCTCGTAGTGGCGGCACAGGATAATCACCCCCGGTCTTTGAACTAAAGAAAACTTCCAAAAAAAAAGAAAAAAGTTTTGAAAAAATTAAAATTGAACCAAGTTAGGGAGCTTAATTTATTTATTTTGTGGGTTGGTTTAGGCACACATACAAAGGGGAGATTTTTCAAAGGGGTTGGTTTAGGCACACATACAAACACCCAGGTCTTAGTGTGGCGGCAGCCCCTAGTGGTGATGATCCAAAAAAGTTCCAGCCCACCTAGTATCTGCGAAAGCGCTTGCGTTGGAGGTATATCAGGTGGGTTCCCATTCCGAAGCTTAAAACCCTTGGGGAGTGCGTTAGCGAGTTATATCGGACTCAATCCTTTAGGTGCAGTGAGGAGAGAATCGATCACCAAAAAATAGCTCAGTTCCCGGAAGCCTAGCTTCTACAAAAAACCGAAAAAGAGACTCATTTCAGGCATCAGTGGCTGCTATTTTCTGTTCTGGAGAGGCAGTTTTTGCCTGACGAATGATTTAGTTGCGCCAGCATAAAAAGCTGGAATTTATAACTGGCGCCACTAATAGTTGCGCCGGCTTTAAACTCCAAAATTTTACTTTGGCGCAACTAATAGTTGCGCCAGTATAAAATTCCTCCCCTGCAACCTGGGCGCAAGTATTAGTTGCGCCAGGTCTATTTAGCAGCACCCAGTCCGAATCCTTGGCCCTTTCCACCTCCCGAGTTCCCCGATCAGTGTGCATAGTGCCTTGTTTAGGCTCCGCCATCTCCAACACCTAATACGCCCCCGTCGGTCAAGAGAAGGCAACTTCTTTTTGGCTCATTTCGAGGGATCGGGTCGTTTGCCTCGATTTTCGTACCTTTAATAGATCGAAGGTTCTCCTTTGATTCTTCCGAAGTGCATCGGAACCGTCGCTGCGGGTCTTGAATTAGGGTACGAGAGCCACCCGAAAAGGGAATTCCAAGGCCTCGGAACCTTTGTTTTTCAAAAAGGTTTTCATAAAATTCAAAATATATATATATATATATATATATATATATATATATATATAAAATAATAAATATATAGTTTGTGGTGCCGGCACAACGACATCATCTTGCCCTCTGTCGTCCCATAGGGGAAGAAGGAAGAGGATTTTTGGGCCTTATCCAAGGCACCCTTTGTGACGACCCGACTTTTCCAATCCCTCAGGTATAGGAAAGGCCGGTTCGCCAACCTATCGAATAAACGATAAGCCGGACAAACAGGGCACATATCAGAGTAAAGCGTAATAAATATCCAAAGCTAAAATAAATGCGGAAGCAATTAAAAGTAAAGAACCACCGATGATGGCCGACCATCATCGAAATATGGCTCATAACAGAAATCAACGTCAAATATAAAACTATGGTATCCAACTAAAATGGGCCCACAAATTCAAGTCTAACTCTCACCACAAATAAGAAAATCAGTAAGTTCTATCGGGAAAACTCCTCGGAGGAACCTCAAGCTCTTCCTCAGCACGAGGCGGGGATCACCTCACATCAATAGTCACGCCAAGTCACGGAACACATGTGACGTATAGTCGGAGTGAGCTAACCAACAAAGCTCAGTAGAAGAAAGACATCTACGGCATTTTACTTTAACTAACATGGTTTCAAAACAAATATCGAAATATAGCTTGTCAAACATATAAGCAGATAATAAACTGAATTTAGGTGCGAAAATCATATGTAAGATTTATTTCTAAATGTGTGAAAACAATTTCAAGAATGTGATCTGATGTTTGATGTCTTAGTTTCTCTAACTTCTATATGCAAAGTTGAGTAATTCATGACTTAATCCTCAACTTAAAATACCTCCCGTCTAAACTATATCTCGAGAGCAGGAATATTGCCGATGGGTACCCCTACCTACCATCGTCGTTCATGAACCCTTTTTCAGATGTAACAAGCCCTGCGTAATGAGGGAAACTTATGCCGTGAAGTTGTTCAGAATTTTGAGGGTCGTTCAGGTCAATCATAAAATAAATGCAGATACTAATATAAATCAGATGCAAGTCTCTTATACATAGTTCAGGTTCTTGATTTCAGATTTTCAGAGCTTAAGCAGATTCAGGTTTCAGGATTCAGGTAGATTTAGATTTTCAGTCATTCATATCAATTTCAGTTTACAGATGTGATTTCAATGGCATATGTAAGTTCAAAGATTTTAATTCAAAATATCCATGCGAATTAAAATAAAATACTGTAAAGATGAGATTCTCCTACCTAAAACTCGGAGTTATGCGAAGTCAAGCAAGGTCCTATTGATGGCCTCTCACCTTCAATCTATATTACAATATACGTTCATGCATTAAGATAAACTCTAATTACTAATAATATAGACCTATTTAAGCGTTTCCTCAAAAACAAGTCAAAACAGGCAAGTTGCGCCAATCCTAGAATTTGACGTAACATTCTCATATATTTTTGACTATCAAGACGATTGATCCATGAGTTAGTCAAAACATAAAAGTTGTAGATATTTCTATTAGCTTTCTAACGCAAAACAAATCGTCTTAATCGGAGTTCGGGACAAAAAGTTATGACTAAAATACCAAGGCAATATTGAAGTTCGACAATACCTCGCTCGAGCGATGATAATAGCTCGCTCGAGCGATTTGATGTAACATTGTCATATATTTTGACCATCAAGACGATTGATCCATGAGTTGGTAAAAACATGAAAGTTGTAGATTTTTCTATTAGCTTTCCAACGCAAAAAGAATCGTTTCAATCGGAGTTTGGGATAAAAAGTTATGACTAAAATACTAAGGCAATGTCGGAGTTCGGTGATACCTCGCTCGAGCGATGATAATAGCTCGTTCGAGCGAGCTACAGCGACGCGATTTCGCTGGTTTTCACCCGAATCGAAACCCATACATCCCAAAGCAAAACCCATGGCTAATCTAATGATTTAATCAAAAGTTTAATTAACATGTACCTTTAATCTAAGGATTCCTAGATTAGAAATGAGTCACGCGAATAGAGCTTCTGAACGAAACCGACGGGTTTCCTCAACAATTCGCGCCGCGATCGATCCCACGAGTTCACAGAGACAACTCCAGCGCGCCCCCAATGATCTCAACCTCTCCCAATAGCCAACTACGAATCTAAGGTTGATTCAAGTGCTTTCTAAGGTTTAAGTGCTTTCAACAAAGAGGGTTCTAGAGAAGGAGGTTTTCTAAACCGATCTCCTACGATGATTGAAGAAGAGAGAAGGAGTTTCACACGGTTGGGTAACTATCCTCTCTTAACAAAACCTAGTATAATACGGAAATGCAATTCCTTCTTATAATAGGATTGCTCACAAAGTAAAACACACACACACATCTTAAGTATTATACACTTCTAATTTTAAAACTCAAGTCGCTACAAATCGGTGCACAACTTTCATACGAGGTCCAAATGGGCTCTAAATTAAAATCATGTCGCACTTTAATCACATCTAGATAAAATTCAAAACAAATGGTGGCGTCGGTTGTCGGCGAATACACACATGTGGTCGTCTAACTGGGGTTCAAAATCTGGTCTTTACATTCTACCCTCCTTAGGAATTTTCGTCCTCGAAAATGTACGGATAACTAAACTGAGCTGCGGTAAGTCCTTATCCTAACACCAAAGATAAAGCAAAATCGAAAAGCAGTCTAAAGTCAAAGAACTTTGGTCGCGATGATGAGGCTTCACTAAGCACGCTTTCAAGGATCGGGATCCGTAGTAACCTGGATGTACTGCGTGTGGCATCCCATACTGCCATAGAGGATTGCATCCGTACATGGATGCATACCTTCCCAAGTGTCACGTGCCTGGAAATATACTTCACAATGACACAAACCTAGCACACACACCTACCTCACCCTTTTGGTAATTATTTGAGGCGTAAATTTTATGTCGTAATCAACACTTATTCAAAAGCATGATCACATTCGGTAACATGTTCTACACGGGTTCCAACAGACATACGGTTCTAACCGAGAATGAATAAATATGACATTTAAGATTTTATTGTGTGATCGTTATAGATATATATGTAAAGCATCGATGTTATGAACCAATTTAACATTGAAGATTTTGAAGAAATTCTCTCCTTTTTTTTTTTTTTTTTTTTTTAAAGAAGCAAATTCAAGAATTTAAAGGTACGTATGGTTTTCTTACATAACTATAGTTTACAATATACCTTCACTCGAAAAGTTAAAGAAATTGCTCGCGAATCTCTGCTTCACGCTCCCATGTGGCTTCCTCTGAAGAATGGTTCCGCCACTTCACGAGTACTAAGGGAATGCTTTTTGTCCGTAAGATTTGTTCTTTACGATCCAAGATTCGTATCCGTTTCTCAACCAAGGATAGGTCTTCTTGGAGCTCAATGGGCTGGTTGTCCAATACGTGTGTCGGGTCCTTAACATATCTTCGTAACATGGACACATGAAACACGTGCATTTTCGATAGCTGCGGTGGCAAGGCTACTCGATAGGCAACCTCGCCGACTCGGCCCAATACCTCGGAAGGTCCAACATAGCGCGGACTCAGCTTCCCACGCTTCCCAAAACGCATCACGCCTTTTGTAGGAGAGATTTTGACAAATACGTTATCTCCCACCTTAAACTCAACATGGTTTCTTTTCAGATCAGCGTAGCTCTTCTGACGACTTTGAGCAATGAGTAGTCTCTCACGGATTAACCGAACTGTCTCGGTTGTATTCTCCATGATCTCGGGACCTAAAATGAGTTTCTCACCCACTTCTTCCCAATTAAGCGAGACTGCACTCGTCCGCCCATACAAAGCTTCAGAGGGTGCCATGCCGATGCTAGCCCGGTAATCAAGTTATTGTAGGCGAACTCGATCGTAAATGTTGGTCCCATGACCTCGAAAATCCAACATGCAAGCACGTAACATATCTTCTATAATCTGATTCACCTCTCGCCCCATCGGTTTGAGGATGGAATGTCAGTACTATAATCGAGCCTAGAGCCCATTCCTTCTTGAAATCGCTACAAACCGAGATGTGTACATCGGTCTCTATCGGATACGATAATGTATACCATGCAACCTAACTATCTCCTTGATGTATAATTCTGCGAGCTTGTTGGTGGTATACTGACGTATTATAAGGAAGGAAGTGTGCGGACTTAGTCAATCGATCCACAATGACCCGATGGCATTGCATTTTCTTAATGTTCTTGGCAATCCCAAAATAAAGTCCATAGAAATGGTCTGCCGGATTTCGATGATCCACCTTTACTTGCTGACACACAAGACATCTCGAGACATACACAGCGACATCTTTCTTTAAACCTCTCCACCGAAGCTTTTCTTTAAGTCTGGTACATCTTGGTCTGCCAGGTGAATAGCGACATAGACTTATGAGCCTCTTCCAAAATAGTGAAGCTCAAGACTAGTTGGTACGCATATACCCGGTTTCTAAACAACAAAGTGTCATCATCTTTGATAGAAAAATCTATTTTGCTTCCCCAATCACATCCCGTCCCTGATAGCAGCATAAGTTCATCATCCGTCATCCAAGTCTGCGAATGTTCTCATAGAGGGTGGAACGAATCACCTGTAGCCATTAACGCACTGAACCTTTTACGCCAAATCTCATGCTACTTAGAGCCATATCTTCCAATAGATGCCATCTTCGCACCTTGCGTGAGATGTGATAACCGAAAGCGAGAACTTCCGACTTAACGCATCTGCCACTACGTTTGCTTTCACGGGGTGGTACTGGATGGTACAATCATAATCTTTCAAGAACTCCATCCATCGACGCTGTCTCATATTCAACTCCTTTTGAAAGAAGAGATACTTGAGGCTCTTATGATCGGTAAATATATCGAAGGTCTCCTATAAAGGTAATGCCTCCAGATCTTGAGCAAAAATCATCACGCCAACTCAAGATCATGCATCGGGTAATTCTTCTCATGGTCTTTTAGCTGTCTAGACCCATAAGCAATGACTCTCTCATTCTGGTTAAGCACACAGCCTAAACCCCCATATGATGCATCCTTTGTATACGCAAAGCCTCCCCGCACCGATGGTATAGCAAATCGCGCAGAGTCAATCGCTTGAGTTCCCGAAAACTTTGCTCACACCGCCTGCTGTCCAATCAAATTTAGTATTCTTCTTCGTAAGTTGTGTAAGAGGACCTGATAACTTGGAGAAGCCCTCCACAAACCTTCTGTAGTATCCTGCCAAACCGAGGAAACTACGAACCTCCGTAACGGTCTTTGGCTGTTCCCAGTTCATCACTGACTCAATCTTTGCTGGGTCAACTGTAATACCGGTCTCAGAGATAACATGGCCTAGGAAACTGACCTGCTCAAGCCAAAACTCACACCTACTAAGTTTTGCATATAACTGATGGTCTCTAAGGGTTTGTAGAGCCACTCGCAGATGTTGCTCATGTTCTTCTCGCGTCTTTGAATAGATGAGGATGTCATCTACAAAAACTACTACAGACTTGTCCAAATGTGACTTGAATATCCGGTTAATCAAGTCCATAAATGACGCGGGTGCATTTGTCAATCCAAATGGCATGACCAAGAACTCGTAGTGCCCATATCGGGTTCTGAACGCTGTCTTCTGAATGTCTTCAGACTTAACTTTCAACTGATGGTAGCCTGACCTCAAGTCGATCTTCGAGAAGAACCTTGCTCCTTGTAACTGATCGAATAGATCATCAATTCTTGGAAGTGGATAACGGTTCTTAATTGTCAACTTATTTAGCTGGCGGTAATCAATGCAAAGCCGCATTGAACCGTCTTTCTTCTTTACAAATAGAACCGGTGCTCCTGTGGTGACACACTCGGTCTAATAAAGCCCTTATCTAGCGGTTCCAAGTCGCTCCTTCAACTCTTTCAATTCTGCAGGCGCCATTCGATACGGAGCTTTTGATACTGGTTCAGTACCCGGCGCTAACTCAATTGCAAACTCAATCTCCCTGTCAGGTGGTAATCCCGGTAGATCTTCAGGAAAAACATCTAAATACTCGCAAGCAATCGTAATATCTGCAATATTTTTCTTCTCCTCCTTATGATCTTGCAAGTAGGCCAGATAACCACAACACCCGTTCCTCATCATACGGTCTGCTCGAATGGCAGAGATAAACGGTATCACACAAGATTTGACTCCGCAAAATCGAAAAGATTTTCTCTTCGGCGGGCGGAATGTTACAATCTTTCGAAGACAATCCACGCTCGCATAGTAAGTAGATAACCAATCCATCCCTAGTATCACGTCGAACCCTTCCATGCTCAAAATGATCAAATCAGCCATTGTCTTGTGGTCTTCGATCATCACAATCACTGATTGACACATGGTATCGGTGCTCACTGAGTTGCCCGTAGGAATTGACACTGCCAAGATGAAATCAAGGGCCTTGGGAATGATTCCCAACTTCTCAGCGAACAATGGAGTAATAAAAGAATGTGTAGACCCAGGGTCTATTAACACTCGCGCTTCGGTTTTGCTTACATCGCTCCCCCGATGCATAAAAAGGGTACCTTAGTTTAGACAAGCGTTTCAATTAAAAGTTTCTAAGCATATGTGTTCATCCATAACTTATTAACAAAATTTATTAAATATCAAGCAATTATATATAACACATAAAATAAGAAGACATCTGAACTTTTAATAATACCATTCGATGTTTGACTTCTTGAGCCATCATCACGGCATAAGCTCGACCTTGAGCAAGAGGGTGAATTCGATCTACGAGTAGAAGCCGAACTAGTTCTTCCCTTGTCCTCCGAGGACAATCTTTAACCATGTGTCCGATTGCCACCACAGAAAACACGCTCCGGTGTTCCTCCTACAATCCTCGGTCTTGTGTGGTTTCCACTTAGGCACATAGTGACCAAACAAAAGATGGTGCGAGAGGATCCTCGTACTTTGAAGCTCTACTAGCGTTAGAACTCACTGGTCGTCACGGATTACAGGTGATGATGCCGCCAATCTCGATAAGGGGAGGTCTAAGAAAATGTTGGTCTAGAAAATGCGTTGAGTAAGGTTCATCGGCTTTGTAAACTTGGCCCTCTTATTTTCATAAGTACTGACGCCTTGTACAACTCATCCTTGTTACGCTTCTCAAAACCGCTTTTGAATTTCTTCCTCTGCTATGAGGGCCTTTGTGATACTCCTCCATATGTTTCCATTTCCCACATAGCCACGCTCTCCTGTATACTCAGCCTAAGACCCAGCTAAAATTTTCTAGCCTTCATCATATCGGTGGACACATGTTGAGGTGCAAACCTTGGAAGTTGGGTGAACTCATCTCCATACTCACGCTTGGCATTGTCCTCGCTTTCGATGGTTGAACTTCCATCGATGCCTAACGATCTTGGGAAAGTCTTGATCGTTGAGCAACGCCGATAAACTCAGCCCATGTCCAAGCAGCATTGGGAAACTCCGCTCCCGATGTTCAGCTACGGACTTCCACCATGGTCCAAATGTCCATCCAGTTTGAAGGTTGCCCGTCTAACCTTCTCGACATCGGTGCATTGAAGCACCTCGAAGATCTTTTCCATCTCATCCAACCAACCTTTAGCTTCCATCGGGTCGGTCTGTCCAGAAAAATTTGGAGGTCTCATCCTCCTGAATTCGGCAAATCCTGATGATTGTTGTTGTTGTCCAGCAGAAATCAGCTCTGCTTGCTGGGCGATTGCAGCAGTCTGCTGAGCCATAGATGCGGTCTGCTGAGCAATGTTGGTGGCCAGACTTTCCAACACTTGTTCCATTCTTTCACCCTGACCTCTATCAACTCCGGCTCCTATAGGGACTGCATTAGAACCGGATGCGAAGGCAACTCCCCTTGATGTACCGACACCTTCAGGAATGTCCTCTACGCCTCACGCCTCTGCCTCTAAATCTTGGGGCCATACTGATCTGTCATTGTGGACACCACAACATCAGTCAACATTGATTGTAAAGACAATCACAAACAGTACTAGTGATTCTGGTCCTAATGACATGACGTCGGCATGCGGGTCACGGTTGGTTCTCATGGGTCCTTAGAGAATCTAAAAACCATGGCTCTGATACCAACTGTGACGACCCGACTTTTCCAATCCCTCAGGTATAGGAAAGGCCGGTTCGCCAACCTATCGAATAAACGATAAGCCGGACAAACAGGGCACATATCAGAGTAAAGCGTAATAAATATCCATAGCTAAAATAAATGCGGAAGCAATTAAAAGTAAAGAACCACCGATGATGGCCGACCATCATCGAAACATGGCTCATAACAGAAATCAACGTCAAATATAAAACTATGGTATCCAACTAAAATGGGCCCACAAATTTAAGTCTAACTCTCACCACAAATAAGAAAATCAGTAAGTTCTATACTGGGAAAAACTCCTCAGGAGGAACCTCAAGCTCTTCCTCAGGCACGTAGGCAGGATCAGTCTCACACGAATAGCCACGTCGATTCTGAACACGGACGTATAGTCGGAGTGAGCTAACCAACAAAGCTCAGTAGAAGAAAGACATCTACGGCATTTTACTTTAACTAACATGGTTTCAAAACAAATATCGGAATATAGCTTGTCAAATATATAAGCAGATAATAAACTGAATTTAGGTGCGAAAATCATATGTAAGATTTATTTCTAAATGTGTGAAAACAGTTTCAAGAACAGATGTTGTTTGATGTCTTAGTTTCTCTAACTTCTATATGCAAAGTTCAGTAATTCATGACTTAATCCTCAACTTAAAATACCTCCCGAGTAAACTATATCTCGAGAGCAGGAATATAGCCGATGGGAAACCCCTACCTACCATCGTCGTTCATGAACCCTTTTTCAGGATGTAACAAGCCCCTGCGTAATGAGGGAAACTTATGCCAGGAAGTTGTTCAGGAATTTTTGAGGGGTCGTTCAGGTCAATCATAAAATAAATGCAGATACTAATATAAATCAGATGCAAGTCTCTTATACATAGTTCAGGTTCTTGATTTGATTTTGAGCTTAAGCGATTGAGTTTGAGTTCGGGTAGATTTAGATTTTCAGTCATTCATATCAATTTCAGTTTACAGATGTGATTTCAATGGCATATGTAAGTTCAAAGATTTTAATTCAAAATATCCATGCGAATTAAAATAAAATACTGTAAAGATGAGATTTTCCTACCTAAAACTCGGAGTTATGCGAAGTCAAGCAAGGTCCTATTGATGGCCTCTCGCCCTCAATCTACATTACAATATACGTTCATGCATTAAGATAAACTCTAATTACTAATAATATAGACATATTTAAGCGTTTCCTCAAAAACAAGTCAAAACAGGCAAGTTGCGCCAATCCTAGAATTTGACGTAACATTCTCATATATTTTTGACTATCACGACGATTGATCCATGAGTTAGTGAAAACATAACCGTTGTAGATTTTTCTATTAGCTTTCCAACGCAAAACGAATCGTCTCAATCGGAGTTCGGGACAAAAAGTTATGACTAAAATACCAAGGCAATATCGAAGTTCGACAATACCTCGCTCGAGCGATGATAATAGCTCGCTCGAGCTATTTGATGTAATATTCTCATATATTTTTGACCATCAAAACGATTGATCCATGAGTTGGTCAAAACATGAAAGTTGTAGATCTTTCTATTAGCTTTCCAACGCAAAAAGAATCGTTTCAATCGGAGTTCGGGATAAAAAGTTATGACTAACATATTAAGGCAATGTCGGAGTTCGGTGATACCTCGCTCGAGCGATGATAATAGCTCGTTCGAGCGAGCTACAGCGACGCGATTTCGCTGGTTTTCACCCGAATCGAAACCCATACATCCCAAAGCAAAACCCATGGCTAATCTAATGATTTAATCAAAAGTTTAATTAACATATACCTTTAATCTAAGGATTCCTAGATTAGAAATGAGTCACGCGAATGGACCTTCGGAACGAAACCGACGGGTTTCCTCAACGATTCGCGCCTCGATCGATCCCACGAGTTCACAGAGACAACTCCAGCGCGCCCCCAATGATCTCAACCTCTCCCAATAGCCAACTACGAATCTAAGGTTGTTTCATGTTTTTTCTAAGGTTTAAGTGCTTTCAACAAAGAGGGTTCTAGAGAAGGAGGTTTTCTAAACCGATCTCCTACGATGATTGAAGAAGAGAGAAGGAGTTTCACACGGTTGGGTAACTATCCTCTCTTAACAAAACCTAGTATAATACGGGAATGCAATTCCTTCTTATAATAAGATTGCTCACAAAGTAAAACACACACACACATCTTAAGTATTATACACTTCTAATTTTAAAACTCAAGTCCGGTGTTGAGCGGCTACACCGAGGTCGGTGCACAACTTTCGCACGAGGGTCCAAATGGGCTCTAAATTAAAATCTGTCCGCACAATCACATCTAGATAAAAATCCAAAACAAATGGTGACGTCGGTTGTCGAGCCGAATACACACACAGGGTCAGTCTAACTCGGGTTCAAAATACGGGTCTTTACACCCTTACCCGACCCGCTCCCGTAGAATGTCGTGGGTAGTGGACCCGGCTTACGCCGATCCCGACTCATCCCCACCACATTCTCCAACCCACTCCCATTTGGGAGAATTCTTTTCCACCATCCCCCTCACCCAACCCTCCTTTACTGTTACCGGCCCATTTGGCGCCCCCATTTTCTCAACCGATAACCCCCAAAATATCCAAAATCCTACCCCCCATTCTCCATCTTTTGCCCAAACCATGCCCATGCCAAACCCTTTTTCCCAATCCACATCCATGCCCCAATTCCCATCGTCCCCTTATAGACTCGATCCACCCACATTCACATACACCACTTCCACCCTATCCAACCCCCCGCAAAATCCTCCATCCATCCGGGTCATGCCCATTTTTACCAGGGCCATGCCAAATTTTTCTCATCCTTCTTCATCATGCCCCCCATCATTCCAAAACATACCCAATACATCCCCTCATCCACCCCATACACCCCCACCTACCGTGGCCATGCCCAATTATACCGGGGCCACGCCCAAATTTTCCACCACCTCCATCCCATCTATACCCCATCACCCCTTAAATCCACCATCCACATCCCACCCCCCTTCCATGGCCAGGATGGAGGAGATGTTCCAAGCATACTCCTCATGGAGGGCTTCCCAAGATATCTCTCCTCCACACCCCACATCCATGAATCCATCCCATACCTTAGCAAACCTCCATGCTTCTGTAATGACCCAGAAAATTTGAACCAGAAACTAACCGCATCGATGTACGTGCCCGGCACGAAAATCGAGACAGAAAATTTAAAACTTTGGAATTAATATTAATGGAAATAGTATTAGCCTATAAGTAGGTTAGTTTACGTATGAAAACTCGTTTCGATCCGAGTTGAGTACGATGTTGAAACGGTACACTACGCCGTATCGACATGTTGGTGTTTCACACCGAAATCAAATTTGAGAAGCAACTGAAATATCTAAGATATTTCAGTTGGTAGCTTATAAGAGAAGGAAGAGGGTTGGAATGGTTAACCTTCATCTTCTCCTCCTTCTCTCCCCTTTGAGATCTGCAACTAGGTTATAGATTGAGTAGATTCTTTGAGAAAACTAGGTTAGGAATACCCTAGGTTATATATTTGTTTGACATAGAGTGTGAAGGGGGGGCCAAATACGACGGTCCACATTGAGTGCAGGAAGGTATGGGTTGTGTGTGTGAAGCGAGCTTAAGCTATTCGAGTTATTGTAAATAAACTCCGAGAGCTTGATCCAAAACCCTTGAAATCGTGTTTGCAAAAACCGAAAAGGGCCCACATAGAGGTGAGCTCCCTTGTTTAAAAATGGGCAGTTGGATGCCCTAAATATAGGTTTTATATGAATAGTTAAGATTTTAGTGAATTTTTGGAAGAAAAATAAGTTAGAAAAAAAATTGGTTGGTGAACTCCATTAATGACTGAAAATTCGACATTGTTGATCGATCAACTGGGTGTTGATCGATCACTAAGTATGAAATTGATCGATCAACAGTGGTGGTGATCGATCAATTTATATAAACAGTAAAGGAAACATTATGGCAGAGAGTTGGGGAATTTTGAGCTAATATTGGTGATCGATCAACAAGGTATTGATCGATCAATTATTTGTATTGATCGATCAACGATGGTGGTGATCGATCATCTGAATTCATTGATCGATCAACCAACATGGTGATCGATCAATGGTGTATGATATATACAAAAACGATCGACCAACAAGGGTGTTGATCGATCAAAGAAGAGTTCATTGAACGACCAACAAGGTATTGATCGATCAATAAACCCTGTTTTCAGACAGTTAGAAAATTTATAGGTAAGAACCACTGGACATTGTGCCAGTTCACAATCTGTCACTCTAACACCTAGAGTAACATGTTTATGGTCTAGGATCAGACTAAGATGCCTTGAAAAAGCTTTGGATTTGCTTAGAAGGGGCTTGATCCGGTAGGGAATTCAACCAAATTGCATTTATTTTTGATCTCATGGTTTATATCTCATACACATCTCAAAGATAGTTTAATTACATTTTAAAAGCATGTTTAGCATATGTATGAGCATTCTATTCAGTACTTGATCCGACATTTGACATCCGCATCCGAAATCAGATTACATTAAGTATGATAAGTATGCATGTGATTTGAGGTTTAATATTCCGTAAAAATCCCACCGACTCGGCGGTATATCCGTTTCAAGCACACTTGTGCATTTGCTTTGTGATCCTCGGCACAATTGCACTCCAGGTGTGGGGCATTGTTGCAATTCCGAAAATTGTTCATGTGAACGATGATGGTTGGGATTTATCCATCGGACCAAATCTGACTACCACGTGCTATACTCACGGGAGTTACTTAAGTATACTACACTAAGTCATTATATGTTGTATTCATCAATTCCGTACTGTTTTGGATAAATGTCTCATGATTTATACATCTGTTGCATATCTTCAGTTTTGTTCTTTGATGACCATGTTATACAATTAGAATGCAATTTTATTTGGAATTCTTCTATTGAGCTAGGATGTAGCTCACCCTGTTTTGTAAACATTTAGGTTACGGCGGTGACCCCGTCTTTGAGGCGATCCGGACTATCGGCTGATCCTGAGGCTGAGGTTGAGGACGAGGAGACAGACGTCCCAGCTGACGACTTTTACCCATAGACTGGGTACAGGTTAGACTTTTTTGGGATTGTACGTTTGTTTGGAGACTTTGGATTATGTGTGCCTGGTGGCCACTTTTGTATTAATTTTTGTATATATTTTATTTCTTTTATAGTGTTATTATACATTCTATCGGAACCATCATTGGGAACCATTGTTTGAGTGATGGATGTCATCACCATGGTTCTTTTGGTTCCTTTTGAGGATGTATACTTTTACATTTATAAATGAAAGTTTCTTTATTGTTCTTACTTTTAAATTGATTCATTAGATGACTCTACTTGCCGCTGTGGGATTGTATCTGTATAATTCCGCTTTATATACAGATATTGTGTGATTTGTCCTAGGGATCATCCAGTGTATGATCCTGATGGCACGATTTACGACACGAAATTGAAATTGTTCGATTAATCGAGCTGCTTTAGGTTGAACTATGGGTTCATAACGATTGTTTTACAATCTATATGTCTTGATCAATGTTGTTGTTTTCACAATGTGAGATATGGGCCCTAAGTTGAGAGGAGGCAGCGGAGGTAGAAACAGTCGAGAGAGATTCTCTCGAGGATGTGCCCGAGGTCATAGGCTCGTCGAGGGGCTTGGAGTTCCTCTCACAAGCAAATGCGGTTCCATTGGGACCCGGAGGAGGTAGAAGGAGAAATGAAGAGAGGATGGGCGGTGTTGGAAGCATTAGCTACCAACGTCGCTCGACAGAACGCTTTAGCTCAACGGTGACTAGACCACCCCATCGACTGGTGGATTTAGGAGTTTAGGAGAATGAGACCTCCTAACTTCTCAGGTCAAACGGATCCCATTGAGGCAGAAGGATGGATAGAAGAGATGGAAAAGCTCTTTGAAGTGTTACAGTGCAGCGACGTAGAGAAAGTGCGTTGGGCCACTTTCAAACTGGATGGTGACGCCGGACCTTGGTGGAAGTCGGTGTCACAAAATAGACAGAGAGAGTTTCCTCACACCCCTTGGACATGGGAGGAGTTTACGGAAGTATTCTATAATAAATACTTTCCTAAGATTGTGAGGCATCAGTGGGAGGTGAAATTTATAGAGCTGAAGCAAGGTGCAATGACAGTCAGGGACTATGGAGCTGAGTTCGATAGATTAGCTCGATTTGCACCTCAGCACGTAGCTACGGAGTTGATGAGAGCAAGGAAATTCCAACTTGGCCTGAGACAAAATTTACAAAAGGATGTCGCCATGTGGGAAATGGAGACATATGAAGGAGTGATGGCCAAGGCACTCATAGCTGAAGAAGAAAACCAGAAGCAATTCTCTTGGAGGGACAAGCAGGCGAGAGAGAGACCATTCCAAGGGCAATCTCGATGACAGAGGGCTAGATTTTCCAGACCTCCGAGATACCCTACGCACTCTCGACCGGCGATTTCTTCAGGACCGAGTTCATATCAGAGAGCAGCAGCTCCTACATCTTCCAGATCATTTCGACCAGCTGGATCTTTTGGTAGCGGGGCCTCAGTGACTCAGGGACCTTCAAGAGTCTCGTCCTTCACTCCGGCCGCGATATGTGCAAAGTGTGGGAAACCACACAAGACAGAGGACTGCAGGAGAGAGACAGGGGCATGCTTCAGGTGTGGCAAGTTGGGCCATTTAATCAGGAACTGCCCAGAGGAAGGAAGGGACAGCAAGGAGCGGTCCGGATCGGTATCGACGATGCGATCATCTCGACCTGTAGTTCAAGGTCAGGCTTATGCCGTTACCGCCACCGATGCTCTGACATCAAATGACGTCATTCAAGGTATGATTAGAATTCAAGAGACATGGTGTTGTTTGATATAATGAACTGGAAAATTTGAAATATATAAATTTATTGACTTATTTTGATTATAATAGTACACATAAACCTACACATCTAAAACGTTACAGTAATGTTGATATTGGTATGTAGGTGAACTGAAACTGTATATGAGTTGCGATATTTGCTTTCATAGAGCACGGGCCCTGATAGACCCAGGCTCCACACATTCTTTCGTACGGCCTCAATTTACAAAGGAATTGAGTGCCACTCCAGAACAACTAGATTTTATCCTGACAGTGTCAATCCCCACGGGTAGTGCAGTGAATGCACTCACTGTGTGTAAATCAGTGGTAGTGGCAGTAGATGATCATGAGACACGGGCAGATTTGATTCTGTTAGATATGAAAGGATTTGACATCATTTTAGGAATGGACTGGCTATCTGCTTACCACGCAAGTGTGGATTGTCTTCGGAAGATGGTAGTTTTCCGCCCTCCAAAGGAGCGATCCTTTAGATTCTTCGGAGTGAAGTCTAAGGTAGCTCCGTTGATATCCGCTATTCGGGCGGAGAGGATGATGAAGAGTGGATGCGGTGGATATATAGCCTTCCTACAAGACAGCGGGAGAAGACAAATGTGATATCCGATATTCCCATTGCATGTGAGTATGCTGATGTGTTTCCTGAGGATTTACCAGGACTACCACCAGATCGGGAGGTGGAGTTTGTAATCAATCTAATCCCGAACCAACCAAGATTCAAAGGCTCCCTATCGGATGGCTCCAGTAGAATTACAAGAGCTAAAGGAGCAATTGCAAGAACTACTTGACAAAGGTTTTGTGCGACCTAGTGTGTCTCCTTGGGGAGCACCAGTATTGTTTGTCAGGAAGAAGGATGGTTCAATGCATCTGTGCATCGACTATCGGCAGTTAAACAAGTTGACGATTAAGAATCGTTACCCGCTTCCTAGAATCGATGATCTGTTTGATCAATTGCAAGGAGCGAGGTTCTTTACGAAGATTGACTTGCGGTCGGGTTATCATCAACTACGAGTCAGAGCTGAAGACATTGAGAAGACGGTGTTCAGAACCAGATATGGGCACTATGAATTCCTTGTTATGCCATTTGGATTGATGAACGCACCTGCGTCTTTCATGGACTTGATGAACCGAGTGTTTAAACCACACTTGGACACATCGGTATTTGTAGATGACATCCTTGTCTATTCCAAGACAAAGGAGGAACATGAAGAGCATCTACGTGTTACTTTGCAGACCCTCAGAGATCACAAACTTTATGCGAAGCTCAGTAAGTGTGAGTTTTGGCTTGACCAAGTTAGTTTCTTGGGTCATATCGTCTCTGCAAAGGGTATTACAGTGGATCCGGCTAAGATTGAAGCCATTGTGAACTGGGAACACGAGGGCGATGTGAGGTCCGTAGTTTTCTTGGTTTGGCGGATACTATAGCGGTTAGAGGGGTTCTCTAGACTATCGGGTCTACTCACTCGACTCACTAAGAAGAATGCTAGATTTGATTGGGTGATCGGTGTGAGAAGAGCTTCCGAATTGAAGACGTCGACTCGACACCGATGTTGGCAATACCTCGTGGCAGAGGAGGTTTTGCTATCTACAGTGACGCATCATATGGTGGTTTGGGTTGTGTCCTCCACCAGCACAAGAAGGTTATCGCTTATGGCTCTAGACAGCTGAAGGAGCATGAAAAGAATTATCCGACTCATGACTTAGAGTTGGCGGTAATCTTTGCCTTGAAGATTTGGAGGCACTACTTGCGGTGAGACGTTTGATATCTTCACCGACCACAAAAGCCTTAAGTATTTGTTTACCGTAAGGACTTAAATGTCACAGTATGAGATGGATGGAGTTCTTGAAAGATTATGATTGTTCCATCCAAGATCACCGAAGGCCAATGTTGTGGCGGATGCTTTGAGCGGAAAGTCTTGATTTCGGTTGTCACACCTTATCACCGAATACAAAGGTGGCATCTACTTGAGGACTGGCCTTGTGCGATACATTGATAGGCGTCAAAGGTTGAGGGCATTGATGGCTACCATAGTGATCATGCGCCCACGTTGTTTGATAACGTCGTAAGCTCCGGATGATTGATGATGAGCTTATGGCCATTCGCAAGGATGTGATCAACGGGATTCGACTGATTTCTCCATCAAGGATGATGGTACTTTCATGTTCGAGATCGAATGTGCATACCGGTGATAAAGATCTTAAGGAAACTATTCTAGAAGAAGCACATAAGTCAGCGTATGCTATACATCACAGGAGTACCAAGATGTATCAAGATATCAAGCACGCTTTTGGTGGAGAGGATCAAGAAAGATGTAGCGATTTTGTGTCTCGATGTTTGGTCCGCCAACAGTGAAAGTAGATCATCGAAATCCAAATGGGTTGTTACAACCTCTAAGACTCAATGGAAATGGGGAGCCATTTCTATGGATTTCATCTTAGGGTTGCCAAGCACATTGAGGAAGAACAATGCCATCTGGGTCATTGTTGATAGGTTGACCAATTCTGCACACTTTTTGCCATACACTTTTCGTTTACGGCTAGCAAGCTTGCGGTTGTACATGAAGGAGATAGTCCGGTTACACGGCATACCAGTCAGTATAGTATGTGATAGAGATCCGCTTTATACATCGCAGTTTTGGCGACGATTCCAGAAGGCATGGGTACTAAATTGGAGTTCAGCGTTTCATCCTCAGACAGATGGGCAGACTAAGAGAGTGAACTAGCTCATCGAAGATATGTTGCGAGCTTGTATGTTGGGCTTTCAAGGTTCATGGGATGAACATCTATCTTTGGTCGAGTTAAACACAACAACATTCTCGATCGAGTATCGGGATGGCGCCTTATGAAGCCTTGTATGGGCGTCGATGTAGATCTCCATTGAATGGGAGGAAGTGAGAAACTCATTTTGGGACTGATATCATGGAAAGTACAACCGAGGCAGTTCGGTTGATCCGCGAAAGATTGAGGGTTGCTCAAAGTCGCCAAAAGAGTTATGCCGATCTTCATCGGATACACGTAGAGTTTCAGGTATCCTTTAAGGCATTCCCGAGGTTACGATTTTCTAGTTTAAGTAATTAGTTAGGAAATTAACACTTGTTTTCAGGTGGGAGACAATGTGTTTGTAAAAATATCGCCAACAAAGGGTGTCATGCGCTTCGGAAAACGAGGAAAGTTGAGTCCTCGGTATATTAGCCCCTTTGAGGTACTCGGACGGGTTGGCGAGGTTGCGTATCGGATTGCCTTGCCACCACAGTTGGCGAGCATACATAATGTTTTTCATGTATCGATGCTGCGACGTTACGTGCATGATCCGACACATGTCTTGGATTTTCAACCGATTGATTTACAAGAAGATCTAACGATGGTTGAAGAACCGATAGAGATCTTGGATCAACGGGATCAAGTTTTGAGGACCAAATTAATTCCGCTAGTACTTGTCAAATGGCGGAATCATACTGCTTCGGAAGCCACTTGGGAACGTCTTGCGAGATCCGTGAAACGATATCCACACTTGTTCACTTAATGCAAGGTGAATTTTCTTTTGAGTTTGTTTCTAAATCCATCATCGTGATTATAACTTGATGATTAGATTTATCTCACATCGACTGATTTGTCGATATTTTGGGTCATGTATGTGATGTACATGTACCAGATCTTCCATTACGCTAAGTCATTTTAACGGTCCCATTTTAACAAGAAATTTTTACAACAGGTACATTGATCGATCAACAGGGAGGTTGGTGATCGATCAACAGGTGGACTGTTGATCGATCAACATTGAATGTGGTGATCGATCAACAGGTCGGGTTCAGTTGTTTTGAACTTAAAATTTTTTTTATGGTGATCGATCAACCACTAATGAATTGATCGATCACCAACACACTTTTGTGTTATAAAATGGGGTTTTGAACGGTCATTTGCTCTATCCTATTCACGTGAACGAGCAAGGGGCTTTTGCACTCCGACCTTTCAACTTCCCTTCCGAATCACTTCCGACCATTCCCATCCTTTCTCCGGCTTGATTCGCGTGGACATCGCCCCATTCATCCGGTAAAATTCTTGTTCGCTTCCTTTCGAGTCTTATATTTCATTTTTTTTTTGTAAGGACTTGACCATGGGACCTCGCACGAAGAATCCTTCGCGTAAGGTACCCACATCTCGGGCGCGTGCCCCGGTGCCGCCCACCATTCCCGTTCCTCCACCAACCGTGCCACCCATGGCACCGATTCCGGATGTGGTTCCACCCATCCCGGCCCCCATTGAGCGTGAAGTCCCCAAAGAGTGGTGGGCTTCCAAAACCTTTCTTCCCGAGTATCGATTTATTCCTACTCTCTACGATGATCGCCCCGAAATGGCTTGGGCCAAGGGCTACCTTCAAAAATTAGGGTTAAAACCCTTGCTTGAGCCGTTTCACGATCACTATTGCCCTCGCATAGTGCGGCTCTTTTTCCAAAACCTTCGTTGGGGGGATTCCCGACACCGACTCGTCACTACCATTGACGGGTTTGAATATAAATTCAACCGATTCCATGTTGCCGCTGCCCTAGAGTGTGCAACCACTCACCTTGATACGCGTGGCTTGGCGCCACCGTATGAGAAAGAGGTTCCTTTTGCTGATGTCATCACCAAGATGACCAACAGCAAGCATGGGAAGGCCAATCCATTTCTAGGGCCCAACTACCCGACAAACGCGTGGATGCTTGATACTTATTTCAAGTGTGCACTTCGTTCCATTTTTGCACAAGTCCTCACGGAATTTGGTGTTGTCGATGGCCCTCTTTCGCCTTTGAGGATCGTTGGTATCCGATGGCCGAGGTCGTGATTGAGGGCATCATCACCACGCATGACCTTATGACCAAAAGGCGGCGGGAGCCACAAACAAATCCCCTATGCTCGCCTAATCACAAAGTTTGGTGGAGCAATATGTTGCTCTCTGTGAGCACTATAGCTTGGCTCCTAATGAGCCACGCTTAACCAACAACACCAAAGTCTTTAAACTAAAAGACTGGACCAAGAGTTATAATCTTTTGGTCAAGAGACTACCCGACCCCGAGGAGGAGGGTGACGACGAGGCTGCTGAGCCCGTTATTCCTGAGGGTGGAGCACCTGATGTACCAGCTCCTAGTGGGGGGGAGGCCCCATCTGATCAGCCACCTCAGCCTGAGGTGCTACCTCGACCTGCTGCTACCCCATCACGGCGACCACCGCGTCCTTCTTCGTCACGTCGCCCTACACCTATCCCTATCCACCGCCCCATCCATCACATTTACTCTTGGCACTGTGCTTGCTGCGGTCCTCGAGGGTAACAAACACATACATGAGCGCTTGGATGGGATTGAGCTATTTCAGCGTCAGGTTCATCGGCGGCTCGACTACGCCGAGGGCATGTTAGAGCTCTTGATGCAGCAGGCATACATGACGACTTCGACCCCGATGATTGCGCATGCCCGTGAGCACGTTGTCGATCCTCGCACTTACACTCCTGTTCCTGCTCCGCCCACCATGCCGGTCCCCGCCGGGACTGGACCATCTGGCGCGAGTGGACCATCTGATGTCCCCACAGGTATTCCCATACTCATTTACCTGTTATTCTATTTATCTGATATTATTTTTTAGAACTATCTTTACCTTATTCTGTTTTTCTATATTTTCTTCTGTACTGCATCTTTTATATCTTGTCTCTGTATGTTCATCTGTGGGTTTTCTTTCGGAACCCCATCTCATGTGGCTTTGCTAGTCAATTTTAGGGACGAAGATTCCTAAGGGGGGGATAATGTAATGACCCAAAAAATTTGAACCAGAAACTAACCGCATCGATGTACGTGCCCGGCACGGAAATCGAGATGGAAAATTTAAAACTTTGAAATTAATATTAATGGAAATAGTATTAGCCTATAAGTAGGTTAGTTTACGTATGAAAACTCATTTCGATCCGAGTTGAGTACGATGTTGAAACGGTACACTACGCAGTATCGACATGTTGGTGTTTCACCGAAAATCAAATTTGAGAAGCAAATAAATATCTAAGATATTTGGTTGGTAGCTTATAAGAGAAGGAAGAGGGTTGGAATGGTTAACCTTCATCTTCTCCTCCTTCTCTCCCCTTTGAGATTTGCAACTAGGTTATAGATTGGGTAGATTCTTTGAGAAAACTAGGTTAGGAATACCCTAGGTTAAATATTTGTTTGACATAGTGTGTGAAGGGGGCCATATACGACGGTCCACATTGAGCAGGAAGATACTGGCGATCTTTGTGCGTGAAAGCGGAGCTTAGCTTCAAATCTATTCGAGTTGTAGCTGTAATAAACTCCGAGAGCTTGATCCAAAACCCTTCGAAATCGTGTTTGCCGAAACCCCGAAAGGGCCCACATAGAGGTGAGCTCCCTTGTTTAAAAATGGGCAGTTGGATGCCCTAAATATAGGTTTTATATGAATAGTTAAGATTTTAGTGAATTTTTGGAAGAAAAATAAGTTAGAAAAAAATTGGTTGGTGAACTCCATTAATGACTGAAAATTTGACATTGTTGATCGATCAACTGGGTGTTGATCGATCACTAAGTATGAAATTGATCGATCAACAGTGGTGGTGATCGATCAATTTATATAAACAGTAAAGGAAACATTATGGCAGAGAGTTGGGGAATTTTGAGTTATATTGGTGATCGATCAACAAGGTATTGATCGATCACTGATCGGGTATTGATCGATCAACAGTGGGGGTGATCGATCAATACAGAACCTAATGATCGATCAACCAACATGGTTATCGATCAAAGGTGTATGATATATACAAACAACAGAAGCAGTGATCGATCAACAAGGGTGTTGATCGATCAATGAAGAGTTCATTGATCGATCAACAAGGTATTGATCGATCAATAAACCCTGTTTTCAGACAGTTAGAAAAATTATATGTAAGAACCACTGGACATTGTGCCAGTTCACAATCTGTCACTCTAACACCTAGAGTAACATGTTTATGGTCTAGGATCAGACTAAGATGCCTTGAAAAAGCTTTGGATTTGCTTAGAAGGAGCTTGATCCGAGGTAGGGGAATTCAACCGAAATTGCATTTATTTTTGATCTCATGGTTTATATCTGTCATACACATCTCAAAGATAGTTTAATTGCTTTAAAAGCATGTTTAGTATATGTATGAGCATTCTATTCGACTTGATCCGACATTTGACATCCGCATCCGATCCAAATCAATTACATTAAGTATGATAAGTATGCATGTGATTTGAGGTTTAATATTCAAAAATCCCACCGACTCGGTATATCCGCTTCGCACACTTGTGCATTTGCTTTGTGATCCTCGCACAATTGCACCTGTGTGGGGCATTGTTGCAATTAAAATTGTTCATGTGAACGACGATGGTTGGGATTTATCCATACCAACTGCTACCACGTGCTATACTCACGGGAGTTACTTAAGTATACTACACTAAGTCATTATATGTTGTATTCATCAATTCCGTACTGTTTTGGATAAATGTCTCATGATTTATACATCTGTTGCATATCTTCAGTTTTGTTCTTTGATGACCATGTTATACAATTAGAATGCAATTTTATTTGGAATTCTTCTATTGAGCTAGGATGTAGCTCACCCTGTTTTGTAAACATTTAGGTTCTGAGGCGGTGACCCCCGGTACTGAGAGCGATCCAGACTATCAGCCTGATCCTGAGGCTGAGGTTGAGGACGAGGAGACAGACATCCCAGCTGACGACTTTTACCCATAGACTGGGTATAGCTTAGACTTTTTTGGGATTGTACGTTTGTTTGGAGACTTTGGATTATGTGTGCCTGGTGGCCACTTTTGTATTAATTTTTGTATATATTTTATTTCTTTTATAGTGTTATTATACATTCTATCGGAACCATCATTGGGAACCATTGTTTGAGTGATGGATGTCTGTCACCGATGGTTCTTTTTGGTTCCTTTTTGAGGATGTATACTTTTTACATTTATAAATGAAAGTTTCTTTATTGTTCTTACTTTTAAATTGATTCATTAGATGACTCTACTTGCCGCTGTGGGATTGTATCTGTATAATTTCGCTTTATATACAGATATTGTGTGATTTGTCCTAGGGATCATCCAGTGTATGATCCTGATGGCACGGATTTCTGAGCACAGAAATTCGGGGCTGTTTCAGCTTCACTCCCCCATGACCCCCATCAACCTCCCATAATTCACACCATCCAAACCCCCATCACCCACATACCCCAAGGCCCATGGGCCCAAACCCCCTTTTCCCACACATCTCAGGGCCCCATGGCCCAATATCCCACCATCCATGATCTCCAGGGCCCCATGGCCCAATACCCCACTACCCATCATCCCCAAAGCCCATTGGCCCAAAACCCCATTACCCATATCCCCCAGGGCCCATTGGGCCAAACCCATCAAATCCAAACCCATCAGGGGCCCATGGCCAAATCTACCAATGGCCCACGGGCCAGGCCCATCAAGGGCTCACAGGCCAGACCCATCACGGGCCCATGACCTAGACCCACCAAGGCCCATTGGGCCAAATCCACCAAGGCCAATGGGCCATACCCACCGGGGCCCATGGCCCAAACCCATCAAGGCCCATGGCCCAAACCTATCCAGGCCCATTGACCCAAACCTATCCAGGGCCCATGGCCCAAACCTACTAGGGGCCCATGGCCCAAACCCATCAGTGGCCTATGGCCCAAAATGATCAATGAACCCCAAACCCAAACCCCACACTCATACCTTCCACAATACCTCCAACATTTAACCCAACCTTCACATCTGGGTCAAACCCATGCCATACCTCAAACCCAATTTCCCCATGGCCCCACACCCCAAGGCCATCCCCAAACCTTCCCTCACACCCAATGGCCCTATCTGACCCCACCTCAAAGCCAAATGCCCATCACCCAACAAACCTTTCCTCACCCCCAATGGGCTCACCCAGCCCCCACTCATGTTATTCCAGTCCAACCCATGCAACAACAACAGGAGAATCCCGCTTTCATCGCATATACTGACCACCAATGAAGAAGAGGACAGATTAGGAACAATGGCCTATGTCAGGGGCATTGACCAGCCTCAATCCTCCACCAGTAATTGCGCACCCCCTGGTAGCCCAGAGTGAAGTCCGACTAACGGCCGAGAAAGCGGCCCCTATATCGAAAGAGTCAGAGCAGCTGAAAGAACAGTTAGACAAAATAAAAAAATAGCTGATGAAAATGGGTGGTGCTGAAACCCACGCCACGGACTTCATAGACCTATGCTTGTTCGCTGAGGTCCCCTTGCCCCCCAATTTTAAAATGCTAGTATTCGACAAGTACAATGGCACAGGTGATGAGTACTAAAATATGATGATATTTCACCCCTAAATACCTATATTTAGTTGTTCGATGAAGGCTATCTGATGAGAAT
Organism: Chloranthus sessilifolius; assembly: GCA_021018995.1. Classification (NCBI taxonomy): domain Eukaryota; kingdom Viridiplantae; phylum Streptophyta; class Magnoliopsida; order Chloranthales; family Chloranthaceae; genus Chloranthus; species Chloranthus sessilifolius. The sequence continues at coordinate 125,331,573 of CM037586.1, forward strand.
TATTAGATTTGAAGTGTTTCAGGTAAATACAAGCCAAGTGTGGAAAACAGCCCAAGAATTCTGAAAATAATGTCAAAACACTGTAACTTTGGGTCATCGAGAACTTGGTGCGACTTGCGGCTAAATTTGGACCTTAACGACAGCCGAATTATGAAATTGTGAAAACACAAAAGTTGTAGATCTTTTCGTCCGCTTTCCAATGGCATAAGAATTACCTCAATCCGAGTTTGGGACCGAATGTTATGGCTGAAATACCAAAGTGGTGTCTGATACAAAAAGTGTGCTGAAATTCACGAATTTCTGGGGGTCGATTAATCGAGGAGAAGGAGAGTCTGACACGGAATTGACTACTTTAAAGCTGATTTTGAACCTCTTTTGTAGGGTCAATGCATCGACCCTATTGGGTCGATTAATCGACCCTAAATTGGCGGCTCGGGAGACTTCTGCGACCGAGAATCTATTTAAAGCGACTCAAACACTTCGAGGGAGAATTAGAAATTAGAGAGATAGGAGATTAGAGTTTTAGTTTTTTGCTTTTCTTTTTCATAGTTAGACATAGAAATAGGGAGTTTTTATTTATTCCTTTTTGAGAGCTTTGTTCCTTTAATTTTCAGTACTCATTCCTCCAGTTTATTATATTTTTGCTCAAGTTTATTCCTGCATTATTCTCGTTTCTGAAGACCATCGTACTTTTGGATCAAAGTAATTTCTTTTGAAGTTGAGGTATTTTTAATTCATTAAATTAATGTTATTTTCTCTTCCTTATTTATTTATGTCATTTAATTGTAATATGTGTGGCTAAATTCATAAGAATGGGGATCTAATGATTCCCATTCGAGGGATGTACTTTTAATAATATAAATTTAGGTTTAAAATATGAGATCTTATTTTATGGTTGTTGTGTTATCAAGAACGGATGAAATCCCCGCCACTAACCGGGATCGCGTGTGCCGAGCCATGCCCGGGATCTCAGATCTGTGATGGTAATTTTATCCAATCATTGTTATATGGTCTTTTTGCTTTCATCGTGTGGATCTAATTATGATTATGATCCGGGATCGAGTGTGCCGAGCCATGCCCTGGATCTTGGATCTGTAATGGTAATTTTATTTTAATTACTCCATAATCTGAAATCGAGTGTGCCGAGCCATGCCCTTGATTTCAGATCTATGGTGGTATTATTGTTGAAATTTTTACCCACTTTGAGGATGATTTTTATTTGAACCTGAGATCAAGTGTGCCGAGCCATGCCATTGATCTTAGATCTATATATGAAAATCATCTAAGTCCTAATTGCAGGGATGCAACGTGGAACCTATCGGGGTTTTTGACCATTTATCTTCCATAAAAGATATTCGTTCTCAATGGTATATCTCATAGCTTAATCCGTAGATTTGTATTATGGGAAGAACGGACCAAAGATGGGAGGATTTAGTATCTTCATCTTTACCTTTATTTTTGAATCATCAATTAAGTTTTATTTTTGTAGTCAGTAATTATCATCTCATCAAACCGCTTAAATCATAAGACTGGTAGAATACTGTTAGATCTTAGTGGATTTCTTGAATTATTGTCTTGTCTTTTTAGATCTTTCAAAATTAGTCCTCGTGGGAACGATCTCGTACTCCGCACCTACTATATACAATCCGATTCGTGCACTTGCGAGTAAAATATCACAGTTAAAAATCACATCAACAGGCAACCCGATCGCACACCTCAAGTCCTATTGTGGGGACATGTGCCAGTACGGGGGGGATGAAAGACTGCTAATAAAAGTCTTTTAGAAAAGTTTGACCGGACCGGCCCTGAGGTGGTTCATATCTCTTGAACCATCCATGATGAAGACATGGAATGATTTAGCGCATTTGTTCCAGGAACAGTATGTCTATAATACTGATATTGAACTGCGCAAGTCTGATTTGGCCCGTTTAAAGCAGAATTCAAACGAGACCTTCAGTGACTACTTAGGGCGATGGAGAGCACTGGCAGCTCAAGTAAGAAATAGAATACCGGATGATGAGCAGATAGAGATGATTTCAAAGAACACTGCCGGATTTCGATTTCCTTGTACCAACGCAATGATCTAGTTTCTTGATTTGGTGAGGAATGCCAACCGCTGCGAGGATGCCATCAGGGAAGGGCGTCTAAGTAAGAATACTTTAGGGGGCCCTAGCGGGGTCAGAAGATTTTCTGAGTAGAGGAACGAGAAGAGAGAAGGGGGCGATGTCCAGAACATAGCCAACACCAGCCCAATAATAATATTGCCCCATTTCAATTTCAGGCAGCCCCACCAGCACCTGTTAGGCCTGAGCAGATGCAAAGAATGGGGAATGGGCAAGGAATGCAAATGACCCCAGAACAGAGGAGAACCCGCTACGACCGAGTCTTTACGCCTCTTGGGTAATCATTGAGTGTACTTTTACCCCTGTTAGTGGAAAAGGGATTAGTGACTATCCGCCAATCGCAACCTCCTCCTCACCCGATCCCAAAGAACTATGACCCAAATACCCACTGCAATTTTCATCAGGGTCCAAGTCACCCTACTGATCACTGCTTCTCATTGAAGCATGCTATCCAAGATTTGATTGATGTCAGGAAAATCATTCCCCCTGCACCCTCTCAACATGCTAATATCCACCAAGTGCCACTACCCCCACATCCTACCGGAGGAGCAGGTCCTTAATCCACCATCGGAATGATAGAAGATTAGGAGGAATTCGAATTTGACCTATCCGATTATATTAGTGAGCGGGAGAGTTATGTAGCACCGCTGTTAAGAAACGTTGAAGAGAGGAATATAAGGGTTGTTGAACCCCTAAATTTGTCAGATTATTTCCCCAACCCGACTCGACAAATTGAACCCTTGGATCTTAGGGCATACTTTCCATCGCCCACACTTGTCAATTATGTGAATATCAATGCATACCAACCATACACCACAACCCCCATCAATTACCCGATGAGCCAACAGGCTCCCAATCCTACACCCGCCCCCACCCGTTATCAATGGCCTGTGCCCGCCCCGTTTCAACTACCACCATACACCACAACCCCCATCAATTATCCGATGAGCCAACAAGCCCCCAATCCGACACCTGCACCCATCAGTTATCAATGGCCTGCGCCCACCCCATCACCCCCAGTTCAGCCACTGACAAACTCCACCACCCCGATCAATTACCTAATAGCCCATCAAACCCCCTATCTCTCACCAACACCTACCAGCTATCAATGGCCTACTTTTTCCTCCTTCCCTCTAATGCCACCACCCTCAAGCTTCACCACCCCCATTTGGCCCAATCTTTCCACCCAACCCGCTGCCACTGAGGTGAATCAAGTATTGCCCACAACTCTTGAGCCGACAGTACAAGTACCTCAAGAACCGGCAGCCATACCCTTCCAGCTCTCGGGACCCACATATGATCCTCATTAGGTCCCGCTAAGCTACGAACAAATAGATATCAATGCCGAAAGCAGCAGCAGAGAAGGGGTAGTAGATTTTATTACTAGATCAGGGAGGATATCAAAGCAGGCAGAAATATCAGCAGCAGCACAGGCCCAACCCGAAGGAAAGAAAGACAACGCGGTGAACCCCTTCGAGAAGATGAGTCGAGAACATATATTGGAGACTCAGCTGAGAAGAATGCCTGCCCATATCACTGTATGAGATCTGTTGATGACGTCCCCACTCCATTTCCAAGCATTAATGGGGGCGTTAAAAAATGCGCATGTATCACTCCAAGTTAGCCCAGATGAAGTCGGGCAGATAATTGGTCAAGTAATGGCTCCAAATGCCATTTCATTTTCTTACGCCGATTTACCTGAGGAAGGAGGTAGCCACTCCAAATCATTGAATATAACCGTTGAGTATGGAAATATGATTATCCCCTTAGTACTAATCGATAATGGGTCTGCATTGAATATATGCCCATTGAGAACCGCCACCAAGATCAGGGTTGATCCGTGCAAGTTAAGGCCCACTAGAACCAGCGCTAGAGGGTTTGACAATACCAGGAGAGAAATAATGGGAGAAGTTGATCTTGAGCTATTGATAGGGCCAATGACCTTTTCCATCTTGTTTCAAGTCATGGATATCAAATCCTCATTTAATTTGTTGTTAGGGCGCCCGGGTTACATGAAGTCAGAGCCATACCTTTCACGTTGCACCAGAAACTCAAATTTACATCTGGGCATAAGATTATCACGATCATTTGAGAGGGGCACAGTGAGAAAGAAAAGGCCGCCAATAGTGTTGAAAAATCTAATATGCTGGATGTACCACACACCGCTGAGGACGTCGACCTCCACAGTTTTGAGTATGAGGTGTCAGCTATACTGCCAGAACCCATTGAGAGCATCATGTTTAAAACGGGAGGCGGTATGGTAGCGGCAGTGGCAATGCTCCAAAAGTGGGGCTATCAGAAAGGAAGGGGTACCCAAATTATAAGGCAGAAGAGAGCCAGTTGTGGCTAAGGGACAGAAAGTAAGATTTGGGCTAGGATACAAGCCCACGGAGCAAGAGGTCCGTGAGGCCAAAGAGAAAGCCAGGGTCACCGCGGCTGCAAGAGCTCGAGGAATCAACATAGAGAAGAAACCTCGCCCTAGGCCGCACATCAGGGATTCCTTTGTCAGCGCAGGGGTCGTAAAGATCGATCAAAATGGGGCAACCCATTTGACCCCACACAAACCCAAAACTCCAGTCCATCCCACCAATCCCCAAATCTCGCTTCCCAGCTTGGAGATAAATTTAGCCGCGTTGCCCCTTTTCGAGGAACGACGGTCGGTACCTGAACAAACTCCCCCTGTGGTGAATCACCACAAAGCCGTGTTAACGTTTGAGGATATGATCTCAGAAGAAATGGGGATCAATATGATGGAGGCTGACTCCAATGAGCCATATCAGTCAGCACCCTCCATCCCAACAAGTAAAGAAGCGACTCCTCAGGTACGCAACTGGGCATCTTTGCCCCAAACTCTGAAAGCAGGAAGTAGCCTAAAGTTTGGTGCTTGTTTCAAAAAAAAAAACAACCTATAAAAAGTGAGATAAGCCCTTGGCAGACAATACCTTGTATATACACAAACCCGCCTGGCCAAGGGTCCGCCTCCGAAGAAAACAAAAATCTCAAAAACATGGAAAAAATACAAAATCTCAAAAATATGAAAAAAACACAAAATCTCAAAAACATTGAAAAATCCCAAGCCTAAAAATATTGTTATTTGAAATTCTAGAAAATGTCCCACAAAAGGATGCCTTAATCAAAATGCCCGTCCCACGTGAAATCGACCCCTTCCCTGTAGAAATACAAGAAGAGGTAGGGATCACGAGTCTAGATGAGGATGTCCCCTTCGAGGAGCTCCCCAATGAGCTCCTTGACCAATTTGCCGACTTTGAGTATGGCCCTACCCCCATTGTCGAAGAGACCGAAGACATCAATCTAGGAACTGAGGAGGTTCCCAGAATAACCAAAATCGGAATGTCACTGTCTCCTGAGGAAAGAAAAAGCATGATCGACTTCCTTCGGTCATATCAAGACGTTTTTACCTGTTCGTACGAGGGCATGCTTAGTCTGGATACTAATTTGGTTGAGCATGAGTTGCCCCTCTACCCTGATATGAAGCCAGTTAAGCAAAAGCTGAGACATCTCAGACTCGAATGGATGCTGAAAGTCAAAGATGAGGTCATCAAGCAGTATGACGCAGGGTTTCTCATGGTATCCAAGTACTTGTAGTGGCTGGCCAATATCATACCTGTGCCGAAGAAGGATGGAAAGGTTTGCATGTGTATCGATTTTTACAATTTGAATGGAGCAAGCCCAAAGGACGATTTCCCATTACCACACATCGACATCTTGGTTGATAACACAGCTAAGCACGGGATGCTTTCTTTTATGGATGGATTGTTAAGATACAATCAGATCAAAATGGCAGAGGTTGATCGAGAGAAGACAACGTTCATTACCCCCTGGGGAACCTTTTGCTATCGAGTCATGCCATTCGGGCTGAAGAATGCCGGTGCAACGTACCAGAGAGCTATGATTGCACTATTTCATGACATGATGCACCGAGAGATTGAAGTGTATGTCGACGACATGATAGCCAAATCACCGAAGCGAAGCGACCATCTGGTAAACCTTCAGAAGCTGTTTGAAAGGTTAAGAAAGTATCGACTATGTCTAAATCCACAGAAGTGTGCATTTGGTGCTATGTCAGGTAAACTGTTGGGATTCATCGTCAGCAGGAGGGGGATCGAGGTCGACCCAATCAAAGTTAAAGCCATCACTGAAATGCTGTCGCCGTCTATCGAGAAGGAGATTAGAGGGTTTCTGGGCAGAATACAGTATATTAGTCGATTCATTGCACAACTCACTCCAATCTGCACGCCAATCTTCAAGTTACTAAGGAAGAATTCACCCGATGAATGGAACGATGATTGTCAGGTAGCGTTCGAAAAAATCAAACGCTACCTCCTCAATTCACCTATTTTGGTACCAGCTGAGCCAGGGAGACCACTCTTGATGTATCTCTCTACAACTGAAGTTTCGATGAGATGTGTCTTGGGGCAGCACGATGAAACGGGAAGAAGAGAGCAGGCCATTTACTATCTGAGCAAGAAGTTTACCGATTACGAGACGCGTTACTCTCATTTGGAGAAAGCATGCTTGGCTCTTGTATGGGCTACTCAAAGGCTCCGCCATTACTTACTATCCCAGGCCATTTTTCTCTTGGCCCGAATGGACCCATTAAAATACCTATTTGAAAAGCCAGCTCTCACTGGACGAACCACACGATGGCAACTTTTATTATCTGAATTCGACATGACGTACGTCACTCAGAAGTCGATCAAGGGACAGGCGCTTGGTGATCATCTTGCTGATAATCCTTTACCTGACTATGAGCTGTTAAGAAACCAAATTCCCAGATGAAGATATCTTGTTCATGACGGAAGACAATACAGAAGAAGCAGAAGAATCATGGGTAATGCACTTTGATGCCATCCTGATTTCACCGAAATTCCCAGATGAAGATATCTTGTTCATGACGGGGCAACAAATGTCGGGGGCCAAGGAGTTGGCGCCATCCTGATTTCACCGAAAGGATCCCATGAACTGGTCTCTCTCAAGCTCAACTTCCCTTGCACTAACAATATGGCTGAGTACGAGGCTTGCGCCGTTGGTCTACAGGCAGCTCTCGATCTGAATGTAACTCACCTTCGAGTATTTGGTGATTCACAATTAATCATATGCCAGACGAATGGCGACTGGAAGACGAAAGACGAGAAACTGATCCCCTATCATGAACACCTCAAAAATCTGATAGCTTGCTTCCATGATGTGACTTTCTCATACATCCCTCGAATAAGGAATCGCTTTGCCGATGCATTAGCAACTTTGGCGTCAATGATTGAAATTCTCTATGGTGTTGAGATGAAGCCGATCGTGATCGAGCAGAGGAATGAGCCAGCCTTTTGCCTCCAGATTGAGGAACCTACAAAGCCTGATGATGAGCCACCTTGGTTCTCAGATATCAAGAATTTCCTCGAGACCCTAACCTTCCCAGAGGGTACATCCAAGATAGACCGACGAACCATTCAGCGTTTAGCGGCAGGTTACGTCATTTGCGGGGAATGCCTCTACAAGCGATTATACAATAACATCTTACTCAGGTGTCTTACTGAAAGTGAAGCGGTCAATATTATGAAGAAATTGATGAGGGAGTATGTGGAGCCCACGTCAACGGTCACATGCTTGCTAAGAAAATCCTACGGCAGGGATACTTTTGGACCACCATGGAATCGGATTATTGCAAACATGCTCAAAAATGCTACAAGTGTCAAGAACACTCCAGCCTGATACACGCTCCTGCCATTGATCTTCACTGCATGACCACTCCTTGGCCATTTGCTACCTGGGGCCTTGACGTTGTCGGAATGATTAATCCAAAAGCATCAAACGGACATCAGTTCATCCTCGTCGCCATTGAATACTTCACCAAGTGGGTAGAAGCGGTGTCATATGCCAACATCACTGCCAGTCACGTCGAGAAGTTTCTCAAGAATAATATTGTGTGTCAATTTGGAGTACCCAAGGATATCATCATGGACAACGGCACAAACTTTGCGAATAAGCGCATCCGAGACTTCTGCGAGCAATACAAAATCAAGCACCATCGCTCATCCCCTTATCGGCCTCAAACTAATGGAGCCATGGAAGCCGCGAACAAGACGGTCGTCCACATCCTTGAGAAAATGGTCGTCACTTATTGAGACTGTTCTCCGGGTAGAGGTTGAAGTGCCCTCACTCCGAATCCTCATAGAATCAGGCTTATCCGAAGCAGAGAGGGAGAGATCCCGCTTTGACCAGCTGAACTTATTAGACGAGAAGAGACTCCTAGCCTTGTGTCACACTCAAGTTTACCAGGGGCGAATTGCACGCGCTTATAATAAACGTGTCCACGGTCGAGATCTAAAGGTAGGAGACACTGTGCTGAAGAAGATCTTCCCATCCCTCCGTGCCGATCCAAGGGGAAAGTTTAAGCTGAACTGGGAAGGACCATACGTCATTCGAGAGGTGCTTTCGGGATACGCCATCCTCCTCGCCACCATGGACGGGGATCATCTTCCTGAGCCCAGCAACGCTGGATATGTCCGACGGTTCTACTCTTAGCCTATCGCGGTAAGGTAAGTATTGATGAAACAGATACGTGGCTGCTTAAGAACCACCCAAAAGAGGCCATCATTCTAAGCACAGTAGCCCAAAAATATCCCTAAAAATGATAATATCCTTTGCTACCCCATTTGACCTTGGGCCTTTCTTTCAATAGACCCATTCCCTAAAAAAAAATATATACGTGTACATATACCAAAAAAAAAAAAGAGAGAGAAAAGATGCATGTGTATAAAGTTACTATCAAAATCCAAAAAAAAATTGAAAAAGCAAAACCTGAAAGCAAGATTGCCTCAAATAAAGCAAAAAGAACAAAGAAGAATCACGAGGCATGTACAACAAAACCTCCAAGGAAGAAAGTACGTTGAGAAAACTGAAGCCGTATCAAAGAAACCCTTTTAGCCCAGCATACCTTCAAATCCTAACCCGACCCATGACCAAGCTACACCCTGAAGGAAGCCCTCTTTGTGGGTTCGCAAGCAGTCGTTATATATGTTAAGTCAACATGAGCCGAGTCGTGAGACGACACCAGAGCCCCATCCAGCCGGCTATGACGGAATCGATGTTTATGTCGTGGCACTTGAGAAAAAATAAGAAGAATAAAAAAATATAAAAAAATAAAATAAAAATTCAAGCTCAAAGCAAGATGGACATGGTGAAAACCCGAAAGGGTATTACGGGTAAAAACAGCGAGCTTGGGCGGACCAGGTGAAAACCCGAAAGGGCGCTTTGGGTAAGAGAGCTAAACCCATGGACGTGGTGAAAACCCGAAAGGGCGCCACGGGTAAAAAAAGGGAGATAAAGAAAAAAGAAGAAAGGAAAAAATTGAAAAGAAAAGTTTGGACTGATGAAAAAATTGATGTTTGAGGAGCCTCCTTGGTTACTCCCCCTGCCCCCCTTGTTTTTGGGGGGCCGCTCATGCTAGTTCAAATCAGGTCCCGACCAGAATTGTCTTTGTAAAACTCGCACCGTCAAACATATGACCCGAGGCAAGAAGAAAGGTTTAACTTAATCTAAAGGGATCAATATTCTGGCCTCGGCAAAATCCAGACCCACCCAGGTCCGACTCTAAAAAAGGGGGTCGACCATACTGAAAGGTGGACCCAGGGTTTCCCAAAGTATCACCCAATGATTAAGGCACAAAAAAAAGAAGAAAGAGGAGATAATACATAAACTAAAAAATGGATCTGTATAGATGTATATAACTACCTTTTGTATCACTTGCACCACATCTCAAAAATAGTCGGTGTGATGACTAGCGTGTTTTCCTTTTTACAAGTATAGAAAAAAAAAATTAATAAAAAATAAAAAATAATAAAAAAAATGAAAAATATATATATGTATACCAAAAATATGATATAAAGGGGTTTTCTACGCCTTTTTTCTGTGTATATGATCTGTGCAAAAAGTTCTGTGTGCAGGAAGGAGTTAATGGCCCAACTCGCACTTCAAAGCGCTAATCTCAGCATAAAGATCATCCTCTCGGACATTCCTCTTAGTCAGCCAACGACCATGCAGGCTCTTGACCCTCTTCGGAGAAGAGTCGGCGGCTCCAAAAGGAACACTCAGTGATTTCTTCAAACGGAGAACCTTGCTCTCCGCTGTGTCTGCTCTAACCCTTTCTCATGCCAAGAGTTCTTGCAGGACCCTCTTCTCATCCACCAATAGCTCGATACGGGTTCGGAGTGCCGCCTCTTTCTTTGGTCAGGGACCTCCAGTATCAACGATCTCTGACAAATCCGAGCCATCAGCGGCAGGCCGCTCAGTCAACAGTCAGGCCTCGTACTCAGGAGAAGTTCTAATTGAGTCTCTCTGCTCAAAATCACACATCAGTGTCGATTGTCACGCCTCCCAAAGAGTAGCAATCCGATCTATGTCCCCAGAGGATCCCCTAGAAAAGATCAAATCACATAAAGGGGGTCTGGCCTCACAAGGCACCTGCTGAGGGCAGCCGAACTGGCGCAACACCCGGAATGGGAAGTAGAAGGTGCTGCCGGTAAGTCCTAGGAGGGTGATACCCTCATGGTCTCTAGAACGAATCACTGGGAAGGTCCGATCCAACCAAGGAAGCCTCCATGTCAGCTCAGCATCGACCAACCAAAGTTTCAGAGCCGACGTATCACCCTGGGGGAGTAAGTGGCATCTACCTAAAAAACATTGAGCCACCTTGCCTCGAGCAACATAGAAGCGAGGCACGGGCCCCAAAACGACAAAATGCTCACCCAGCCAGACCTGGAGCAATAAGGGGCATCCTCGAAGGCCCTCCACTTTGCCCAAGGCAAAAGAATCAAGGCATCGGTACAGCTTGGCAAGCACCAAATGCATCATGGACCGGCCCGCCTCCAATTCCATCAAAATATCGCAAACTACCAATGAGAAGCTCTCTCCCCCAGTGTAGAAGAGGATTTCAGAGATGAGAGCAAGTGCTAGAGCTTTCACGTTAAAGACACTCCTAACCGGCAATCTTCAGAGGCTTTCATCGCCAAAAAGTTCTTTGAGGAATTTCAATGAACACCTTGTGGGCCCCCTAACGAGGCTCTTCTCATACTCGGATTTCTTCAAACCGAGAGTAAGGTGAACGAATCTGGAATACCCGGGCCGAGGCATAACTCTTGTAAGGTCCCTATGAAACTTCAGGCCAGACAGATTGGATAGCTCCTCAAGGTTTGGGGTCAACTCCCGCTTCCCAAAACGGAATACATGGAGGTTCACATCCCAGCACGAAGCGGCGGCATGAAGGAGTTCCCACAGAAGAGGAATCTCTAAGAAGGAAGGGAAGCGAGATAGCCCAAGGCGCCCCAAGTCAGCGAGCTCACTCTCGTTCAGACTCCCAAACCAAGCCGCTAGGAACTTGGGCCCCAGGCCCAACAAAGAGGATACATTGGCTCCAGGCCCTCCACGTAAGGGAGGGTTAGGAGGCGGATCCATGAACGTACAAGGATCTTTTAGGAAGATAAGAATCAATGTAGGAAGATGGACCTGCCATGGAAAAACAAGAGCTAAAGATGCTGGTCAAAGGAGCCAAGTCAGACAAACAAGAAATAATTTTTGGGTCAATTCGGGCATATAAGGCCCCACTACCCGCAGGCCAAACCTGGCACAACTAATAGTTGCGCCAGCGCATTGCTGTCCCCAATTTGGCCTGGCTCAACTAATAGTTGCGCCAGTGCATTGCATCCACAATTTGGCCTGGCGCAACTATTAGTTGCGCCAGTGACATTTCCCTAAAACCCCCCTCTACAGCCATCTCAAGACCGAACTGAGGAGGGGATTTCTGCTCTTTTTATTGGTTTTACATATTTGCACTTCCGACCATTGATGTTTTGAGAGTTACTTTGCTATGTGTAGGATGGATCCTACGTTGAGGTATGTAACCCAAAAGGCCACTTTCTAAAAAGGCATTGAGCAGGCACATCCTGCAGAGAAACAGATTTGATGCCAAGCAATCGGAGCATAAAATCAAAGGAAGACCATCTCCTAAATGATAATAAAAATAAAATTTGTTTCCAAAAGTACCACACCAACCATTCTCCAAATTGTTTAAAACCAGATCCAAAACAAAAATCAAAAAATGTTGAAGGAAGCTAATAGCCTATTCCTTGCTCGCTCCCTTGGACTTCTTGCGACGGTGAGAGGAGCTCTGATAGGTCCTCATGTCCCCCACTCTAGACCACGCCTGCGAAATCCTACTGAGCAGGGAACGTGAATCCTTAGCCCGGGCACGCTGCAAGGCACAGTCAAGGACAAGATCAGTCAAGGGGCCAATGATAATGAAAAAAATGAGAGTCGAGCAGCCAGGTGCTCACCGTCTCCACCTCCTGAAGCTCTGCCAGATGACGATGGTACTCCGCATATTCCATGGCCGAGTTGAAGTCCTACAATACAGTATTCAATTGTTAGAACACCCCTGAAAGCATGTACCGAAGGAAACCAAAATAAAGGAGAAATGGCTCATCTAAAAACTTACCCCAGGGACCACCTTAGGAGGAGGAACGCGGGCCACCTCAGCAGAGAGCCGTGCCTGTCGGTCTACGTTGGCACAAAGGTCTGAGAGGAAGCCATCGTCAAGACGCCGAAAGGTCCCATAAGCTACAGATGGACCCCCACCAGGGACACCCGCCTGAGAGGTACCCGACGGACCAGCACCTGATGAACCCTCGCCTGAGGGACCCGCACCAGAAGGACCAGCACCAGAGGGATCTACCCTTGACATGTCGTGATTGCCACCCACCTTCACGTCAACCATCTCCCGGAGCAAACTATGAACCGGACAAGAATCTATTCAGATAAGACCAAGGCCGAGTAAAAGTGAAAGAGAAACTAATCCAAGCTGAGAAGAAGTTACCTGACCAAGTGGGCCCCCTAACACAAAGAAATTAGCGCTAGGGACAAAACGCGGCAGGATGAACCGGTAGGTAGGCACTCGTACCAGGCATGATAATCCCCAAGCACATGGAGAGCGCGAATGGGGAACCCATTGTTGAAAAGGTCAAACTCCTCAATACCGCCAAGAGGGACTCAAACGTCCGGTGGGTCCACTGCATGGTGTAGTAGCCAAATCGATGCACCACCCGCTCCCCCAGATAGTAGCATCTGGCCCACGCTCCATAGAAGAAGACGACCCGACGATTGTTGAATAGGCGGGAGGCACCCACGGCTGCTCGGTCCCAGAAAGGGGATGTCAGGTATGGATCGGGGAGGATCTGCTCAAAATAAAAAAGCAAGAGAGACCAAGTAAGCAACACCTCAATCAAAAGAAATGCCTAAGCTGAAAGTGAACAAAGGTTGAAAAGTTATCACCTACTCAGGCACCATCCAATCTAGCTGGGACCTTAGGCCCATTTCCAGGTGCTTTAGGCCCACGTCACGGAGTCGGGCCTGATGTCAGTTGCTGAGGGGATAGGTGAGTACCTTCGAGAAAAGGAGCGGGCGCCCAGGGTGAAAGTGGCGATATCCCCATACCTGAAAAAAGGAGCATGGCACGAGAGCAGGTTAGTAACATAAATGGATCAGTCAAAAAAAGAGAAGAAGAAAAATGATGAATAGATGATAGCAATAACAAAAGCAAAGGGGTGAGGAATTACCTCCAGGACGGCTCAAAATCCCACGGCAGATTTCGAGTCCCCAGTCGTGACCTGGGATAAGTTGTACATCAGCCAGGCGTATCCCACCCCTCCCTAGTCATGCCTGGGAACATCACCCCAATTATCCATCACACTCAACAAGGCCAGGCTGACCCATCCCCCGCTGGCATTTGTAAAAAGGATCTTGCCCAGCAGGAGTAGGAGGGTGATGCAAGCTAAAACGATCGCCCGCTCTGGCGCGATGTAAAGCACCCGATCTAGCTGGCCCAGGTCCACCAACTCATCAGCAGAAAAGAGGGTGGTCAGCTAGAACATCTTGACCTCTGTGCCATGGGTCTACCCACGAGGACGATAGGCCCCGATCAACCGAATGATGTCCTCCCGGCTCGGTATCGCCAAGGTAGATATCGGGACTCCACCAATCCTAATGCCAGTAATCATGGCCCAATCAACGGGCGTCAGCATCAACTCAGCGTACGATATGTGGAACGTCATGGTCTCGGGACGGAACCTCTCAATAAGTGCCTTCAGATAGGTGGCATCAGCCCTCATGGCAAGGCAGGACAAGAACTCCCCAAAGCCCACCTGCTCCAACAAAACTTTCACAATAGAGGGGACATAAAGGTAGAACTCGTGGAAGTCGAGCCACCCCCCGCGGAACACAATGTTGGGCAGCTCCTGCACCCAAAGAAATACACATCAGATGGCAGAGGTAAAGAGAAAAGCTGCGCAAAGGAAAGAAACTGAACTTATCTTTTATCTTTCCCGCAAATCTAAAATTTGAGATATGGGTGTGCTGCTGATGGAGGAGGCCGACCCGGGCGCAGCCTCACCCTGCATCTCAAGCCATGGGCCCGCTCTCCGCTCCACCCAGAGGAACTGCTCTCCCCGCGGACCATACATTATCTCGAGCCCCTCCTCGGGAACGTGCTCATCACCGCCCGACATGCTGGGGTAACAAAACAGTCACATCAAAGTAGATCAGTGATAAAGGAACTATTCATAAGCACAACATTAAGGGAAGGTAAGTATGCTCACCCTCTTTCTGTTCATTATCAGAAAATAAAGATGCACACATACATAAGCCAAAAATAAATAAATAAATAAATAATCCCTTTTAGATTGAAAATGCAAAAAAAAAAACCTTTCTTTCTTTCTTGACAGGTAAATAAAAAAAAAATAATTCCCCTTTTCTTCTATGTTTAAAAATAAAAGCCAGTAAAAATAAAAAATCATAAAAAACCCAAGAGTCCTTTTATGAAAGGAAAAAGGTGGTTAAAAACAAAAAAAGGGGAAGTCTTATTGTTGACTAAAACCAAAAAAAAAAGAAGGGGGTCCTTCTGTTTAGAAAAACTAAAAAACAAAAAAGTCCTTCATTTTATGTTCCTAAAATTATAGAAACAAAAAATCCTTTCTTTATGCCTCTAAAATCAGGAAACAAAAAAATCTTTCTTTCATGTTTACAAAAATAAAAGTAAAAAACAAAAAATCCTTTTCTTCATGGACCATAAAATCAAGAAAAAAGAATCCTTCTTGCATACTATAAAAACAAACACCAAAAAATCCTCCTTTTGTGTCCATAAAATCAAAAAATCCCTCTTTTATAAAAAAAAAACTAAAACAAAAAAAATATACATATATATAAATCAATACCTTAGTTAATTTTAGAAAAAAAAACAAAAACCAAAAAAGCAAAATCCTTTTTAATTTTAAGAAAAAAAAAAAAAAAAAAAACGTTCTCCTTAATTAATTTTCAATATATAGAAACCAAAAATCATTTTTAATTAGTTAATTTTTCAAGAGCAAAGAAGAAGTTAGAAATTCCCTTTTCCTAAACTAGTTGTCAAAATGATATATAAAATCCTTGCTTTGTATTCAAGATAAAAACAAAAAATAACAAAAATAAAACCCCTCTTCTAGGCACAAATAAAAACAAAAAAATTATCATTTACATATATATATATATATATATATATATATATATATATATATATATATATATTACACATTAATAAAACCCATAAAACCAAAAAAAAGAAAGAAGAAGAAGGCATTATTCATGAAAAATCATTCACACATCATCAATCAACATGCTTACAATGGAAATAAACCGTTTTTCATCTAGGAATGCAAGATCATGATCATATTTGCAAGAAAAAACAAGAAAAATAAAAGAAAATAGGTTTTAAATGGTTTCCTTTTGAAGAAGAAAGGGTCTTTGGTCTAGCGTAAGCCTGCGATCGATCCACGAGCAAAGTAACGGCAATTGGGCATGCTAGAGGCAACGTAAAGGAACCCTAAGGGGAAGGGGAATGGTTTTTTGGTTTCAAAGAGGAAGAGAGGGGGGAAGAATTCAAAATAAGGCCCCACAGCCCAAGTTCGGGCTGTTTTAACTATCCAGCCATACCTGGTGCAACTAATAGTTGTACTAGGCAAATGTTTACCTTCCTTTGGCTTGGCGCAACTAATAGTTGCGCCAGCCTATCTTTGGGCCCATAGTGGCTTGGCGCAACTAATAGTTGCGCCAAGCACTCAGGTCGGATCTTAGGCCTGGTACGGTCCAGATGGAAAGACCGGTCCCCCCACTTCCTTTTGTTTGTTTGTTCTGTCACTTCCGACACACGCACGCACTCCCAAGGCGGCATTTCGATCATCCTTCGACTTGCCAAAAAAGCCGTGCTAAAATAAGGATGGGCCAAGGTCAACGAGCACCCCAAGCCTACACACAAGGAAAATCCAAAAAATCCCCACAGAGAAGCCGAAAATATTCACCAAAAAATTCACATAAAATAATAACTCCAAAATTCCAAAAAATTCACATAAAATAATAACTCCAAAATCCCAAAAAAATAAAATAATAACTCCATAAGATAGTAGCTTCAAAATTCAAAAAAAATCCCATAAAATAACATTTGAAAAATTCAAAAAAAAATCACATAAAATAATAGAAAAATCAAAAACAGATTCGAACTCCCCACATAGCACACAAGCATAAAGCGGTAAAATGTCAATATTTTATCAGCAATGCAGCTGTGCCACATTAAAGTCCTAGGTCGGAGGTTAGGCTCGGATCTTTGGATCCTGCCTTAAGGTAGGAGCAACGGTGTCGGTCTCGGTCAAACAATCAATGTTTCGATCGAGTCAACTCCACTGCTAAATCTTTGCGACAAGCGCTTCGTTTTGGACTCACATGAACTTAAGCGTCTTAAGCTTCGGATTCTTCGTTGAAAAAGGTTAATCGTTGGCTGAAACCAACCTGTTGAGAATGAGATTATGTGTCAATTAAACTATGTGCAACCATGCATTCAGAAGAGTTCATTTCCCTTTTATTTTTTACAGGCTTAAAACCTATATGGGCAGCGGTATCCCTATAAAGTGTACACCATGCATTTGGGTATCCATATGATGGTCGTTTGTCCCCGTAAATTGTACCCGGGCGGGTCCGGGTCGGGCCTTCCATCGCCTTCGTTGTTGCTTATTGTCCCTAATGGGTGCATGTTTATGCATAGTTAATTGATGCTTATGATCATTATTGGTAGAAACCAGGATTGAATGTCTCTTTTGGGTTAGCACTCGGTAATTGGTTGGATCTGTTTAGTGGTATTTGAAGTTGGACGCTCTGGGTCATGTGGATCTGAGGCGCATTTTGAAAAATGGCACGCACTCCTAAAAAGTGTTGTGACATCTATTCACTTTGCTCAGGTGGTCATGCTAAATAAACTTTGAGATTAATGGGTTCGCCCAAAGATCTCAAACCCTGCTTTCTGCAGGAGCACCCGCGAATAATCCAATGAGGTCGTCAAATGCCTTGTAGGATTGGACGCAAACTGTGGAGCCTTGCGTGTGTTTACTTCGCGCCTATCTTTGGATATGGGTCGATCACCCCTCTTACTTACGAAGCTGTTGCATTCAGAATGAATCTCGAACATCAATCACCTTTAAAACATCTCGAGAAGCGGACATTTTTCCCGACTAACGGACTTTCGCAACTCGAGAGGCGAACGTTTTTCCCAGCTATTGGACTTTTGCAACTCATTCCACCTCGGTTATGCCCAGTAATGTCGCTAAGCGCTTGGGAACCGATTACCTCGAGAAACGAATGATTAGCCTGGCACTCCAGGGCTTTCGTTTTCTCACCGTGTTACTCACCTGATGTTTGAAGTTTGTTCTGAATATAGCGGATCCGTCAGTGATGCCTTGGGCCTCTTCGGATGTCTCTTTTCTTTGACATTCGATCATTAGTGATTGGATACCAAAGAGGGGCATCTGTAGACATCCAAATTTGGCCCAAGGCCCGATTGAAACATATTTCGAGAGAGGCGCATTTCCAAGCTTTTGATGGCATGTATGGAACCCTTAAGAATCACCCTAAACCCTTAAGAATCACCCTAGATCCCCTAGGAACCTACCCCGAACCTTTAGAAACCAACCCCGACCCTTAGAACCCTACCCTAACCTTCCCAGGCAATAAGGAGGAGGGGTGCAGTAGAATTGGCTATGACCCTCTACAGTGACCAACTCTTATACCATTGAAGAGTAGAGGTCGTCAGCTTTCCAACGGTCTAAGAATTTCCCTAATCGGAGGTATATATCAGAAGATATGGCAGTTCGAACCTGGAGGGCAGGAAGGTAATTTCAAGTAGGCCCCCCTAGGGATTTGGCGCAACTATTAGTCGCGCCAGGCTATTTCTCCCCAGAAATGGCCTGGCGCAACTAATAGTTACGCTAGGTATAAATTTTGCCTGGCGCAACTATTAGTTACGCCAGGCCAATCCTCCCAGATTTTAAGCCTGGCGTAACTATTAGTTGCGCCACGGTTAAAAGGTGGCCCCCACCCCATGAGCTAACATCTAGACACTGTTCTTCACTATTTTACTATGGGAATTTACCCTGAAAATTGTGACTGGGGTTTGACTTGTTGACCACCTTGACCTTTGGAGTGTGTTTTGATAGTTCTGTTGCACCCACTCCTTACCTATTTGCAACCGTCCAAGTGGCCTAAAGCCTCACCCCATCATCCACCATTAGAACCACCTTCACACCTTTCCAAGCTCTCAAAATCCTAGAAAACCTTAGATGTCCCATTACCTAATTTCTAATCTTACTTAGCCTCTAAGTAGCCTCCTAATCCACCCATTTCCTATAAATAGAGCCCCCCTCCCCTTAGTTTAAGGGTTGAGAAATTTGCTTAAGAGAGAAAGAGCTCAAAGTGAGAAGTTCTTCCTCCCTTTTGTGCACTATTTTCACCCAAATTCCAGAACCTCTCAACCTCATTTCAAGCTTGTTCTTGCATCCAAAACCCTTAGCCTAGGTGTGTGTGATCCCCTAGCCTCCCTTCCCTACCTCTATGCTCCAAGCCTTAAGAGTTAGAACCCCACTTTCCACCATATAAAGCCTTCAAGAGCTCATCAAAGCAAGCCACGCAAGGTTCCTCTATGGTGCTACAAGGGCCCGAGAGCTCCGACTCTCTCCTTTCTTCTCCTATCTCTTTCTAGCTCCCTCCATCCTCCCATTTGTGTCGTTACGCCATCGATTTTTTGGTAGGAACGGAGGGGCACAAATAGGATTCTAAGTCCTTTTGGGCAAGAGGAAGCTATTTTCTTTGCTTTTACATCATTTTATTTTTGACCATAAGTAGAGACCACGTTAAGCGGGTTGATCGGGTGCCTAACACCTTCCCGATCGATAACCGAAGCCCCTACCCAAGAGCCTTTGGTGTGGACCGGATTCAGAGTCATATTTTAGCACTTACGTGCTCATAAAAATGAACTAGGTATCCCGGGACACCGAAAGCTCCGGGTGGCAACTCTATTTTTTATCGTTAGAGAGCGCATCATCACGACGGGATCGTCTCGATTCCCACGGTTGCACAATAAGATAAAGTACTAATATTAATTAGACTTCTAGTAAAATTAGGAAACTTAATTAATTAAACTTTTAATATGACTAAAGTACTAAAATTAATTAGACTTCTAATAGCATTAGGAGACCATTAAAATCATAGTAGAATTAGAACACCTAAATTAATTAGATTTCTAACAAGATTAGAATACCCTAACCAAGTAGGCTCACACTAGGATTAGGATGCTAGAATAATAGATCAATTCACCACAATGGATTCATATAGTTAGACTAGTAGTAGAATTAGGAAACTTAGGCCAATTCAAATTATAGCAATAATAAGGAAAGAAAAACTAAACTATCTAAGTTATAAAGAAGAGTCAGTTCTGCTGATGTTGGCAGGCCGACGATTCAGTAAAGAAGTAACTCACACCCGCTCTAAAGCTTGATCATTGACGTGTTGCAACATCGTTAAATATCTACAGCTGGCGATCGCAATAAACTAGGAACCTTCCTAGAAATTCCCTCTTTATTTTGTAACCTTCCAAAACATCGCATTGCTAGAGTCCGCTCAGAACAGAATTGGGCCACTGATTCACGAGAACTGAAAGGAACCCAGAAAAAGTGCGCACCAACATAAGTCTATTTTCGTATTAGGGGGAATGATTTAGGGATTGGGTGGGTGGATAGCGGTTGCCGGCTTGTGTGGGGTCAGTTGCGTTGCCCTGTTCTGATCTATTTTTACGACCCCTTCACTCACGAATGTGCTCCGGATGTGAGACCACGGAGGGGACTCATCTTCCAAGTCTATCCCCCTAGCTTTGGTTGCAGTAATGGTTTGGGCCTTCTCATTGGCCTCTTAGACCTCTTCTGTGGGTTTGTAACCTAACCCAAACATGATCTATTGTCCGCCTCTAACTCTAACTGGGTCTTTCCGGCCTTGTAGGTGAGGACCTAAGCCTTTTCCTTTCTGGTAGCCCCATTTCTAGAGCATGGCAACTGCCGCATACATTCCACCCCCAGTTTTTAGGGAGACCCTTTTGAGAGGTTCAAGCCACCGCTGAGACATCATACTAAAAACTATGGAGATTCGTGTCTTCCACTGTGTGTGGTACGTCCAGTACCTTCAGGTTCTCGATATTGTGTGTTGCCTTTTCTCCTTCTTCCTCTCCCTCACCTAAAATGGTGATGATCTTCTGTTATGATACGAATCTAAACTTTTGGTGCAAGGTTGAAGGTATTGCTCTGATTTCGTGCAGCCATGGATGCCCTAGCAGCAGATTGAAGGGGGATTTGATGTCCATAACTTGAAAGGGGATGGAGAAGGTCATTGGCCCAATGGTGAGCTCAAGATCGACTTCTCCAATTATTTCCCTCCTTGTGTTATCGAATCTTCTGGCACTTGTTCTTGCTGACCTAAACATGGAGAGATCCATCCCTATCATGGTTATAGTTCTTAGGGGGAACACATTTAATGTTGATCCATTGTCTATCAGCACCAAGGAGATTACCAGGTCCCTTGCTTCTACTATGATATTGAGGGGCTTGGAATGATTGTTTCCCTCACTTGGAAGATCGGCGTCTGAAAACAAGATTGCGTTGGGGGCCAATACCTGTTTGATTATCTGCTCCACCTCATCTGGGGATACCTTGCTGGATACATGTGCGTCTTTCAAAGCTCCCGTTAAGGCTTAGAAATGGAGAGAAGACGTCATTAAGAGGTCTCAGACGGTGATATGAGCTGGCATCCTTTTCAGTTGTGTTTCCAACACGTGCTCTTTGCTCATCTTTTCAAACTGGTGTATCGCGATAGGTTCCTTTTTCTCTTCCTGTCGGGGTGGCAACGATGTCTTGGATTGCATAGAAATCCTCCTTGATCGTGTAAGGAAATCCACTATCCCCTCTCTACTGCTGCCCGCATTGATATCTGTTTGGTTGTAGCTGAGCGGGATTTGGAGGGGCTCATAGGTCGTCCCTGGGATCTAAAATGGGTTAGTTGAAGGTATTAGAGGTGCCTGAACTGGTGGTGCAGGGTAACTAGATAGAACTTGGTTAACTTCCACTAGAGGCAGATAGGTTGGGGGGAAGGAGAAAATGGGCCAAGTGGGATCTATGGGAATTGTGGATGACTGTATTGGTGGTGACGTGATTGGGTTAGGTCACTGGTAATTAATCAGTGCCAAAGGGGGAATCTGAGGAACACTAGTTATCCAGCAATCGGAGGGGGGTGGTGTTGCATATGGTTGATATGGAGATAAGTTGGGTTGTATGTAATTGACGGGAGCTAGTGGTGGAAAATACATCCTCAAATCTAAGGGCTCTACTTGGGATATTGGATTGGAGAAGTAATTAACCAAATTTAAGGGCTCGATTACCCCTATGCTTCTATCTTCTTGATCCCTCTGCTTTCGTGCTATAAAGTCTTCCCGGATGAGGATATACTCTGAAGGGTCAAACTCTTACCCATCTTCCTCTATCACATTGACGGTGGGCCTTGGGCCCATCCCTCTTGGTGGATGTGGTAGCATTGGGACCTGATGTATGTTGGCATGCTGACTTGCCTGGGGAAGTGCTGGAGGGATGATTTTGCCGGTGTCTATTTGGTCTTGTATTGCATGCATTAAAGGAAAGCATCAATCGGTCAAGTGACCTGGTCCTTGATGGAAATTGCAGTGAGTATTGGGGTCATAATTTCTGGGGATTGTATTTGGTAGTGAGTGTGGTTGAAAAAGTGTAACAAGACCTTTTTCAACTAACAAAGGTAGAAGGATGTTCAAGGATTGCCCTAATGGTATAAAGACTTGGTCGAAACGGGCCCTTCTTTGTTCTGAGATCATCTGTGCCCCTTGCCCATTGCCTGTTCCTTGCATCGGTTTGCTTCGTGTTGGGGCCGACTGTGCCACCTTAAATTAGAATGGGGTTATGTTGGTGTTGGGTCGTGCTTTTACGACCATCTGTATATCCGCCCTAGTTCTTCTCTCGTTCCTTTGTTTAGTGAACTTTCGAACCCCACTGGTTATGTTTTTGCTTAACCATCCTTCTTTGCTCGCATCCTCACAATCATTGGCATTTCTTACTAAGTTAGCAAAGCTAGACTGTTGTTGGTATACCAAGAAATTCGAGATGACCGACAGAGTGCTTTTTGAAAGCAACTCAATTTGCTCATCATGGGGTATTCTATTCCTGACTTGGGCTTCCAATGCTCTCCATCGCCCAAGGTAGTCACAGAATGTTTCATCAGACTTCTACTTTAGTCGGGCTAGATCTGACTTGCGAGGTTCAATGTCTATGTTGTAGACATACTGCTCTTGGAACATGTGGGCCAGATCTTTTTAGATTTTAATCATGAATGGTTCAAGGGAAGTGAACCATCTCAGAGCTGGACCAGTAACGATCTTCTGGAACACTTTGATGAGGAGTCGTTCATCTTTGTCATACTGGCACATATCCTCGCAGTAGGACTTGAGGTGTGCAATGGGGTTACCAATGCCATTGTATTTGTGAAAGGTTGCATCTTGAATATTTGGGGCAAAGGGACTTTCGCAAATAGGCATAAGTCAGAAAAGGCTGTGGTATGGATTTCAGCTCCACCCATCATCATCACCTATTTTTAGATTTTGTTCATTTGTTCTTTTAACAGCTCTGACTCCCTGGATGGTGGGGCTGGCCCCTCAATAAGCTACCTCCATTCACTTTGGACTGCCTGTGGGTTGGTCTACACAGGATGTGGGGGGATGAAATTGGCAAATGCCCCACTATTTCGGGTTTCATCCTCCTCATACTGATTGCTGATATCAATAATAATTGGAGGAGTGGGGTTGATTGAATTTTAGAAGTTTTGGGCGGGTGCCTGATGAGGCCCTTGTAAGTGGGGGAAGCTTTACTGAGTGTTTTAGAGGGTAAATGGATGGGTCAATGGAGGGTTTTGAGTGGGGGCCTGGTGAGGCCATTGTGCTTGGTGAGGATTTTGACGGCTGGGTTGGGAGGTAAGAGGATGGGTGAATTGGGGATGGTTGATGGTATGGGATGGGTCTCCATATTGGGTTGGGTGTGAGAGATGTGGATAAATGGGGCCCATGTCGTGTTGAGAGATTGGATGAGATGGGTGTACTATTTGAGGGGGAATGAGGGCTTGTTGGGTATAGGTGAATGTGGGATATTGGGGGAATGATGGAGGGTTTGCAAATGGGGCACCTGAGTTTGGGTCTTGATGGGTTTGGGCCTAGGGTATTGGGCCTTGATGGGCTTGGGGTTGGGGTAATGGGCTTTGATGGCCTTGGGCTTGGGTATTGGGCCTTGGTGGGCTTGGGTTTGGGGTATTGGGCTTTGATGGGCTTGGGCCTGGGTATTGGGCCTTGAGGCCCGCTCGAATGACCCCATGGTTGATGGGAGGGGCCTTGTGTGGTGTAAATTATGGGAGGTTGATTGGGGTTGGCATTTTGGGGGAATGAGACCTGGAGGTTTTGGAGAGTATGTTGAGGGTTGAATATATGGGATGGATGAGAAAGATTTTGGGAAGCCTTTCAGGCTGTGTAGGTTTTGACCATGTCCTCCATCATGGCCATTGGATTGGTTATGGGGGTAAATGGGGATGACCCTTCCAATGTATGGGGAGATGTGGGCATGACCTGGGTAGATGGGGGGATATGTAGTGGATTTGGGTTGGGGGAAAATGTGGAGTGGATATGAGAAAATTAGGCATGACTCGGGTGTATGTGGAAAAATGGGGTGGATTTGTGGAGAAAAAATGGGGTGTGCTTTGGGCGGAGGTGGATGGGGAGAAATTGGGTAGGTTGGAGGAGGAAGGGAAATGGGATAGATCTTAGGTGGTGGAGGAATGGGGTAGGAAATTTAGCAAATTTTGAGTTGATATGGGGGAAAAGGGAGGGGGGGGGGGGATTTGGTTTGAGGTGGAGGGGAAGATGGGTGCATCGAAAGTCCAATGATGTTGAAACGAGTTTGGGCGGGGGAGTCGGATATGGGTATATCCACTAAATGGGAATGTGTTGGGGAACGGGGTGGGGATGAATCGAGATTGGCGTAACCCGGATCGACCGCCCAAGACATGGTTTGACGGCAGGTCGGGTATGGATTTCTCGGGTGAGGCCTGAATATTTTCTTCCTCCTTCCCCTATGGGATGATGGAGGGTAAGGCGATGCCGTTGTTCCGGTAGCGCAAGCTTCCTTCCTTGGTTTTTGATTTTTCTTGAATTTTATGGTTTTAATTTTTTGAATGACAAAATAAAATTCTCTCCCTTGATTAAAGTAGTGCTTTATCCAGGGCCCTGGGGAACTCCCTTTTTGGGCAGCGTTCATGCCTTTGATGCCTCCCACAGTGGGACTATGATGCTCTTCAGAAGAATCAAAGGGAATCCTTTGATCTATGTAAAGACAGGGAAATCCGTGCGACGACCCGATCCCTCGGAGGAGTCAATAAGAGGGGTGACCTCTTTTGACCGCTAAGGGCATTTTAGGTGTCAAAAGGTGTGGGAACAATCGGGAGTATGAAAAAATTGTTAAGCGGGGGGCTCGGGAATGGTGAAAAAGGCCTCAAATTCGAACTGCCTAAACCAGACTAGTCTAGTGTATGTTTTATATACGCTAGACTAAAATCTTGAAATTTTGGCTTAGCGTGTATATTACACACGCTAGGCAAAAAAATCTCGGATTTTGGCTTGGAGTGTATATTAGACATGCTGGGCAATTTCTGGGGGTTTGTGGCTTAGCGTGTCTATTACATACGCTAGGCAAAAATAGAGTATATATATATATATATATATATATATATATATATATATATATGTTTTATACAGCAACAGCAGACCCAAGTTGGTCTATTTTTTATTTATTTCTGAAAGTAGTGCTTTCGGGGATTATCTTTTCTTATTATTTTGGGTCCCTCCTTACCGTACCTAGGGATATAAGGCTGTTTTGGGGTATCCTAATGTGCTCCCCAATGGTTTTAAGGCTTTTTCTCAAGCTCGGTCACCCACCCGATAAACCTTCGGCGCAAGCACCCAGATACTTTTCAGGATCATCACCACTAGGGGATGCCACCATACTAAGAACCAGGATGTTTGCATCGCTGCCTATTCCCCCCCTTTTAAAATCTACCCACACAAAAATGAATTAAGTCCCTTGTTGGTTCAATTTTAAGTTCAAATTTTTTTATTTTGAAGGGAATTTTCCTTAAGTTCAAAAATGGGCGGTGAAAAACCCGTATCACCTCTACTGGTTGGCATCCACTGGTAGAATATTATTGACAAGAAAATTAAATGCTCATATAGGCCCGCCAAACGATTAAGGCGGTAAAATGCACAAGTAAGCCCGCTAATCGGCTAAGGTGTGTAAATGACGAAAACTTAGGGGTAAGTAGAAAAATACTCAAGCAAGCCCGCCAATCGGCTAAGGCGATAATTGACCGAATCGTAGGGGTAAGCAAAAAAAATTGATGGAATCGTATGGGTAAGTGAGCAAAAGGAAAAAGTTAGTAAAAGGAAAGAGAAGAAAAAAAATAAGCAAAGGGGCCAACTTCAAGTGGAAGCTCTAAAACCTCCCCAGCGGAGTTGCCATCTGTGCAACCGTGGACTTTGCGGGTCCGCCGCGATGATGCACTCCCTTTGAACAAAGGATGGAATTGCCACCCGGAGCTGTTTGTGTTCTGGGATACCAAAATCAATGTTCTAAGCACCGAAGTGCAAGATTTGACTCCGATTTACCGGTCAACACCAAAGGCTCTTGAGTAAGGACTTCGGTTATCGATCGGGAAGGTGTTAGGCACCCGATCAACCCGCTCGTAAGCGGTCTTTACTATGGCTGCTTGGGTGTGTATAATATATATATATATATATATATATATATATATATATATATATATTTATAGATAAAAAGAAAAAGAAAAAAAAAGGCAGAACTCCCCCTTGCCTAAAGGCACTCCAACCCTATTGAACCTTTCGTACCCGATGAAATTTGGGCAGCGTAACAGTTCAATTCAAGGATAGAAGGAAGGCAAAGAAGGTAGAGGAATAGAGGGTAGAGTCGGAGCTCTCGGGCCCTTGTAGCACCGTTGTGGACCTTTGCACGAGAGCAACACCGGTGAGCTTACGATAGCAAACGTGTTGTAGGATGGGTTCGAAAACTCTAAGGCTAGGAAGCTAGAGGATAAGAGAAGAAGGCTAAGGCCTAGTTCTTACCAAAACTAGGAGATTAATGATGGAAAATGGGATCAAAAGGGGTGAACTCAGCTCCATAATTTATGAGTTTGGTGTTCAAAAGGGAGGAGGAAGTCTCTAATGCTTTTATCTCTTTTGGAAAATTTTCAAGCCCTTAATCGGGGGGGTGGCTCTCTATTTATATAAGAGGAGAGGATTAGTGAAGGGTTAAAGGGCTAATTGGGTTAGCAATTAGGTAATAGGGATCTAAAGTTTTCTAGGGCTTAGATAGGTGGGAATTGGGTTTCAATGGTATATGATAGGGTGGGGTTCTAAGTGGCAAAATGGTTAAAAAGAGGGCTAGTGGGGGTGCAACAGTGCTAACGAAACCAACCCCAATGGATGGGGTGGTCAACAATTCAAACTCTAAATTCGAGATCTGACCAAATCCTCAAAAATCATTGTTCCTAAGCTTACTGTGTGTATTAGACACGCTAGGTTTGGGAACAGCGTTCTCTGAGAATCCTGGAGGTTCAGAATCCGCCATGGGGGCCACAAAAGCCAATATTTCCTAGCGTGTCTATTAGACACGCTAGGCCAAAATCTGTCAAAATTGGCCTAGCATGTGTAATACACACGCCAGGCTAATTTCCTACCTTTCTGCTCGATTTTCAAACTGCCATATCTTTCGGTATGCAACTCGGATTGAGGAAATTTTTGGCTTGTTGGAAAGCTGGGAACATCATATTTCTGATGGGATAGCTCTCAGCTCTAGTAAAGGTCTTTGTAAACTTTGGCCCTCCTCTTTTCAACCACTGCCTGAGAGGGTTTAAAACGAGTTTGGGAGGGGTTCTATAGGTTACGGTTGATTCCTAAGGGTCGGGGATAGACTTTTAATGGTTTGGGTTAAGTTCTAAGGGTTCGAAAAGTGTTCTCGGAAGCTTGAAGGGTACGCCTTTCTCGAAGTGTAAGTTAATCGAGCCTTGGGCCAAATTTGGGTGTCTATAGGCATCAAACGCTGAAGGTCAAGGAGTTGGCGCTGTTTTAATCTCGCCAAAAGGATCTCACATATCAGTCTCCATCAAGCTCAATTTCTCTTATTCCAACAACATAGCCGAATAAGAAACATGCATACATAGCCGAGTTACAAGCAACTTTCAACCAAAATGTGACTCATCTCAGGGTAATTGGCGATTCATAGTTGATCATATGCCAAAAAAATGAAGACTGAAAAATAAAGGATGAGAAGTTAATCCCATACGATGAGCACCTCAAAGATTTGATCGTGTGCTTCGACGACATTTACGTTCTCATATGTCCCATGAGTAAGAAATCGATCTGCTGATGCACTAGCAACGTTGGCATCGATGGTTGAAATTCCTTACAGCGTTGAGTTAAAGCCTATAATGATCTAACAAAGAAACGAGCCTGCCTTCTGCCTACAGATCGAAGGATCCACAAAGGCAGATGATGAGCCTCTATGGTTCTCGGAAATCAAGAATTTCCTCGAAACTCAGGCATTTCTAAGGGCACATTTAAAGCGGACAAGCACACCATCCAAAGTTTGGCATCGAATTATGTTATCTGTGGCGAGTGCCTCTACAAGTGATCAAACAAAATTGCTTTGATGCCTAACTAAGAGCGAGACAACAAACGTCGTTAAAGAAATTCATGAGGTGGTATGTGAGGCCCACGTCAATGGACACATGTTGGCTAAAAAGATCCTACGGTAGGGATATTTCTGGACCACCATGGAAACTGACTGTTGCAAGCACATGCAAAAGTGCTACAAATGCT
The DNA here is from genome assembly GCA_021018995.1 of Chloranthus sessilifolius. Lineage (NCBI taxonomy): Eukaryota > Viridiplantae > Streptophyta > Magnoliopsida > Chloranthales > Chloranthaceae > Chloranthus > Chloranthus sessilifolius. Next base: position 125,360,109 of record CM037586.1, read on the forward strand.
AAGAAACTCTAGTCTGATACATGCTCCTGCTATAGATCTACATAGCATAACCACTCCATGGCCATTCACCACATGGGGCCTGGACATCGTTGGAAAGGTCAACCCAAAAGCATCTAACAGACATAAGTTCATCTTGGTCACTATCGAATACTTCACCAAATGGGTAGAGGTAGCATCCTATACCAACATCACAACCAGTCATCTCTAGAAGTTTATCAAGAATGACATCATTTGTCGTTTCGGCATCCCCAAGGACATCATCACAGATAATGACACCAACTTTGCGAACAAGCACATCAGGGCATTATGCAAGTAGTAAAAAATTAAGCATCATCGCTCGTCACCATATCAGCCGCAAACCAATAGAGGCATCGAAGCTGCTAACATGATAGTCGTCCAAATCCTTGAGAAGATGGTTGTTACATACCGAGACTGGAGTGAGATTCAACCTTTTGCACTATGGGCCTATCAACCGCCAATCCGTACTGCTACAAGGGCAACACTGTTCTCCCTTGTGTATGGAACTAAGGCCATGGTATCAGTTGAGGTCGAGGTACCCTCACTTTGTATCCTCATTGAGTTCAATTTATCGAAGGCTAAAAAAGAGAGATCCCGTTTCGAACAGTTGAACATCATTGATGAGAAGAGGCTCCAAGCTTTGTTTCACACCTAGGTTTATCATAGGAGGATCATATGTGCGTACAACAAGCGTGTTCATGTTCAAAATTTAAATGTGGGATACACTGTAGTCAAGAAAATTCAAGCCCAACTAGGAAGGCCCCTACGTCATCAGGGAGGTGCTCCCAGGGTACGAGCTCTGTCTCCCCACCACGGATGGAGATTATTTTCTCGAGCTGATCAATGCAGGATACGTACGATAATTCTACTCCCAATCTCCCGCAGCAAGGCAAGTATTGATAAAAATGCATGCTTGACTGTTTAAGGACCGCTTAAAAGAGGTCATCATTTCAAAGCCTAGTAGCCAAAAAGCGTCTCTGAATGCTCATACCGTTTGCTACCCAATTTGAGCACATAACCTTACTTTCATAAACCTGTCCCAAAGAGATAAGCGAAAGAGTTATCATTAAAATCCAAAAAAAAATTAGGAAAGAAAATTCCTAAAAAGAGGATGGCTGAAAAGAAAGCAAGAAGAACAAAAAAAATAGAAAAGAGACGAAAAAATCATGGGGCATATATATTAAAAATCCCCCAAGGAAGAATTATATTACGACAACTGGAACCCAATCAAGAAAACCATTTTCAACCCGAGAATACCTATAAAAAATTTTACCCTATCCCCTCTAACCCATGACCATGATATATCCCTGAAGAAAGCCCTCTTTAAGGTCTATAAGCAGTCATAATATCTGTTGAGTGAGCACAAGCCAGGCTAAGAGACAACAAAGAACTTCATCCAGCTGGCTATGAGGGAATCGACGTCCATGCCATGGTATTTGAAAAAAATAAAATAAAATAATAAATAAATAAATGATGAAAGAAAAGAAAAGAAAAAAAAAAATATACAAGCTCAAAGCAAAAAGGACATGGTGAAAACCCGTAAGGGCGCTATGGGTAAAAAGATCGAGCTTGTGGGGACCAGGTTAAAACGTGAAAGGTGCTTAGGGTAAAAAGGCAATACCCATGGACGTAGTGAAAACTTGAAAGGGCGTTACAAGTAAAAAAGAGGGCGAAAATAAGCATGGCTAGAATCCATCTTGGGCATTGTGAGTAAAAATATTTAAAAAAAAAAGAAGAAAAAAGAAGAGAAAGAAAAATATCAGTTACTCCTTTGGTTACACTCTCGGGTAATCTAGTCGCCAATTAGGATGCTCATGTTAGCTCAAATCGGGTTCTGATCAGGTGTATCTTCAGACTGCACCGTCAAACACATGACCAGAGGTAAGGATAAATGATTAACTCAATCCAAAGGGATAGACGCTGCGACCTTGGTAAAATTCTAGACCTCACTCACAACCCCACGAACGGGTTCAACTATTCTCAAAATTGGACCCATTACTTCCTCTGACATTTAAGGCATCAAACAAAAAAAAATGAAGAAAATAAAAATGTGTATACAAAAAAAAAGAGTTCTCCTTTTGTCATTTTCATTTCCGTACTTTGCTTGCGCTACAACTTAAAAAGATAATCGGTGTGGCACCCTGCTTTTTACCATTATAGTTTTGAAAAGAAATAAAATCATTAAAAAAAATACATGTATAAAATCAAAAAATATCTGTCAGGGGGTCTTCCCTGTGGCATTTGATCTGTGCTAAAAAGTATGTGCAGGACCAAGTCAGTAGCCTAACTCGCGCTCCAAATCGCAGATCTTCTCAAGTAAGGTGTCCTCACAAGCATTTCGGTCACTCATCCACTGACTATGAAGATCCTTGTAGCACTTGGAAGCATCAATAGAATCGAGAACTTCATTTAAAACTCCTTCCAGACGAAGGCTCTCATATTCAAAAGTCGTGGCTCGTTCCTTCTCTTTCTAGGCACTCCTGCAAAAATGCAAAAAGAAAGAAAGAATAAAAAAGTGAAAAAAAATGATAAAGAAAAACAAGAAACAAAAGAATAAGAATGATATATTTTTGTGGCACACACTACCAAAAAGTGGTTCGACCTCCATTCACTCCACTCGGGTATTTATGCTAAATTAAAATTCGGATCAATGAGCGTGCTCAAAAATCCCAAACAAAAAATGTATGAAAAGAAAAAAATATATAAAACATAAAATAACAAAAAAATTGTGGCTTGTTAAATGGCACACACTCCCAAAAAGCAATTCGACATCAATATTCATTCCGCTCGGAAAGTTGTGCTAAAATAACTTCGGGATTAATGAGCACGCTCGAAGACCTCGAAGCCTACCTCACGTAGGGGCACTTGTGACCAATCAAAGTGGGGCAATCAATGCCTCATAAGATTGGGCACAAACCGTTGGATCTTCGCGTCATTGCTTTACGCCAATCTTTAAGAATAGGTCGATCACCGTCCCGCTTGCGGGGCTGCTAGGTTCAATACAAAACTCAAGCATGATACAACATCTGTAATATCCCTGATATTTTCGGCATATATTCGTTTACCTCGGTAAGCGTGCTCGGAAAATACTGTAGGATATTTTTGGACTTTTGGTAATCTAAGTCCATGATAAGACTTTTGGCATAAGGATTTCGCTTTAAGAGGTGTACAAGTCAGGAAATCAACGACGTACACAATAACGTTGGTATTTGTGTTTAACGCCGGATGTTTTGCAAGAATAATTGGATAAGTTGTAAATAAAATATCTAGATTTTTTTTTTACAACTTTTATATTATAAGAAGAGAGAGGTTACAAGAGAAGTTATCTTCTCCCTCTCGTTGGAAATTAAAACTCTAAGGCTTGCCTTCTTGTTAATCTTAGATCTAGTAAGATTGGGAAACCCTCTTTCCATCTCAACCATTAATAAGCCTTGAATTGGTATTTGGATCTGTTTGAACTACTGAAAAAGAAAAGAGATGAGGAAAGGGAGAAGTTCTCTTTAAATTGTGACCACCACCTCCATAGGAAAAATGAGGATTGAATGTTTAAACCGTTGATCTTGGAAATTTGTTAGGTAAGGGGAATCAGTACAAAGGGAGCAACGAATTAAGCTACAAGAGGTATGCCTTGAAACCTCCTTATGCAAATTTGTTGGATTTTTGTTAAGAAATTAAGTTTTGGATTCAATAGAAACGATGGAATGGCTGTGTATAAACTTATGGAAAAAGAAGGCATCGATTACACGAGAAAATCGACCATCGATTTTCAAAATCATTGTCGAAATTGAAATCATTGTCGAATTGAAATCGACGATCGAAAATGAATTTTAAAGGCTATATGAGTTACGAAATTGATGGTCGATTTTAAAATCGACCATCAATTCAAATTCATTCATCGAATTTGAAATCAATGGTGAATCATCGATTACAGCTTTTAATTTTGATTGGATTTTTGTTTATGAGCCTTTGGATTAATTTTGAGTTGTATATTAACACTTAGGGTGTTAATATATGTAGGTTTTAGTCAATTGGGAGTCCTTGGAGAGGATTGCTTGTTCATGCCTTTGAATTTGCTTGGTTAAGGTAGGGGAATCCAAATATTATTTGCATAAATTATAAGCATAAATTCATAATCAGTTATTTTAGAAGCATGAAATATAGAAAATTCATTACACACGGTGAAATTAAAACTTTGAACATATGATATAATCCGAAAATTGCAAACCTTGTCATAAATAAGAATCATTGGAAATCAGAACTTCAGTTAAATTTGAATCAGAACCTCAGTTAACTTTTGAATCAGAACCTCAGTTAACTTCGAATCAGAACTTTGAAAATCAGTATATGATATGAATAATAAGCTTGGATATGTGTTAGCATTTGCATTTGATTTTGGGTTCATAAGTACGATGCCCTAGATTCCACCAACCGTGTTGACGGTAAAACTTTGGCGCAAGTTTCCCTCATAGCGTAGGGGCTTGTTGCATTTTGAAATGGGTTCATGAGCGATGGTCGAGGGTCTTCCCATCGGTCACGTAGTCTGCTCTCATGCTATAGGAAATTTGGGAGATAAAATTAAGTTATAAATTTAAGACAAGAAGCATGCTAAATCAGAACATTTTGAACACTTTAGATTTTATGATCAGTTTTTGACTCAGGATTAGAACTGGAGATTTAATTTGAAAGTCATCATTGAAAAACCATATTTGATTCGATTCCGTCTTTTGAAAAACTTTTACTTATAAGAAATGCAAATAGACCTGTCTTCCCTTATTGAGCTTGGCTGTTAGCTCACCCTCGACTATCGTCACAGTCTTGAGTGATTTGGGATCTGAGGATTTGGAGGATTCTGATTATATTCCTGAGGAGGAATTAGACTTGCCTGCTGAGGAGTTCTTCCCTTGACCTTTAGATCTAGTATTTTGGTATTTTGTCTGATTATTGTTTTGAATATTGGGCCCTAGGCCTTATTTTGTTCTTTTTGATATCACTCGAGGAACCATTATTGTGAACCTCTATTTTAGGTGATCGGATTGGCCATCACCGGTGGTTCTTTTTGGTTCCTCACAGTGATATATCTAATTTTGTTATTTGAAGCATTTGTTTTTGGATTAACTATGTTGCCTCTGTCTTTAGACCTTTGTTTATGTTCTTAACATTTGTTTGTTACGGCTTATTGAGAAATCAATAAGTTGATGAACCGGCCTTTCCTATACCTTAGGGATTGGAAAAGTCGGGTCGTCACAGTTGGTATCAGAGCAAAGGCTCTAGGTTCATAGTCTTAGGACTAGGGGTTAGATTATTTCTAACAATGTATTACTGATCAATTGTTATTGTTTGTTTAACAATGACAGATCAGCATGCCTCCACGGTTTAGAGGCAGAGGCCGAGGTATAGAGGGACCTCGTACAGCTCGTATTGAGGAGATTGATGAGGGCGTAGGCACCTCATATGGCAGAGGGCGAGTTGCTTCTGGCCCTAATGCAGAGCCTTTGGGAGCTGCTAGGCAAGATAGAGGGAATGTGGACGAGGTGTTGGCAGCCTTGGCTACTAATATGGCCCAGCAGACTGCAGCCATTGACCGACAGACCGAGATGCTGGCAGCGAGGCATCAGCCAGGAGGATTCGCAGAGTTTAGGAGAATGAGACCTCCTACATTCTTAGGGCAGACGGATCCTATGGAAGCCGTGGCATGGCTGGATGAGATAGAGAAAATATTTGAAGTGTTGCAGTGTACTGATGTCGAGAAAGTACGCTGGGCATCTTTCAAACTTTTGGGTGAGGCCAGCCCATGGTGGAAGTCTGTTTCCAGGATGAGAGAGCAGGACTACCCCAATACTCCATGGACTTGGGCAGAGTTTGTGGAGACGTTCAACGATCGATTACTTTAGAAGATCGCGTAATCAATGGGAAGTCAATTTATTGAATTGAAAGCAGAATGAGATGTCAAGAGTATGGCGCAGAATTTGATAGACTTTCCTATTTGCACCTACATGTGGCCGGTGATGAGAGCTCAAAAATTTCACAGAGGTTTGAGGCCGAACATTCAGGAGAGGGTGTCGATGTGGGAAATGGAGACGTATGCTGGCGTGATGTCCAAGGCCCTCATTGCAGAGGAAGATATTCAAAAGCAGTACTTGAGGCGAGAGCAGGGTAATAAAAATAGGTTTGGCGGGGATGCGAGTGCTTGAGCGGTGAACAAAAAGTCGAGGTTCTCTAAACCTCCTCCCTACCCTAGTCAGCCATCATATTCTAGACCATTTGCTTGTGACCGATGACGTCTTCCTATCGAGACCTCGAGTACGTCACCGGGGCGACTGACCTTCGAGCCGGAGCACTCTGCGAGTGGAGCTCCTGTGGCTCAGGGTTCGACGAGAGGATCAGCTGTTACTCCTGTTTCTACCCCAGTGTGTGCAAGATGTGGGAAACCACATAGGACAGAGGATTGCAGACGGAACACTGGAGGATGCTTCAGGTGTGGACAGGTTGGTCACATGATCAAGGATTGTCCTACTATGGTCTCTGAGAAGTCGACCACGACCTCTGATTCAAGGTCGGGCTTATGGTGGCACTGAGATGCCCAAACGTCGAATGACGTCATTCAAGGTATCATTAAAGTTGAGACGTCAATTATGCATTGATTCAATTATTATTGTTTAAATCTACATACAAGTCAATTATGTTAAAACACATAGGAATCATTGCATATAATTAACAAACTTTTTAACTAAAGGTACACTTATGATGAGTAGTCGAGACGACGTGGATAAAATTGAAGCACGAGTACTTATAGAACCTGGGTCTACACACTCGTTTATTACTCCTTCCTTCTCAGAGAAGTTGGGTGTTACTCCCGAACCCCTTGCTTTCATTCTAGATGTCAAGATTCCTACGGGGAGTTTGGTATGTACTGATACAGCATGTCAGTCAGTCATCGTGATGATTGATGAGCACGAGACATTGACCGACATGATTACGTTGAGTATGGAAGGGTTCGACGTCATTCTCGGAATGGATTGGTTGGCAGCTTATCACGCGGCGTGACGTGGGTGTCTTCGGAAGATAGTGACCTTAGAAGCCAAAGTGAAAATCCTTCCGATTCTGTGGAGTCAAATCCAAGGTTGCGTAGTTGGTTTGACCATTAAAAGGCGTATGATGAAGAATGGTTGCAGTGGGTATCTGGCCTATTTGCAAGATTCTACCGAGAAGAAGAACGACTTGGCTCTTATCAAGGTGGTCTGCGATTATCCTGATGTCTTTCGGAGGACTTACGGATTACCACCGACCGAGAGATTGAGTTAGCGATTGAGCTAGCGCCGGCATGTAACCGTTATCTAAAGCACCATATCGGATGGCGCCGAGTTGAAAGAGCTCAAGGAGCGACAGAGTTGTTAGACAAAGGCTTTATCAAGTGTCTCTCCTTGGGGTGCACCGGTTCTATTTGTGAAAAGAAGGATGGATCGATGCGTCGTATCGATTATAGGCACTCAACAAGATGACGATTAAGAATCGTTATCCTCTTCGCGGATAGACGACTTGTTTGATCAATTATAGGGTGCAAGGTTCTTTTGAAGATTGATTTGAGGTCGCTATCACCGACTCAAGATCAAGCGGAAGATATATCCAAGGCTGCGTTGGACGCGTTATGGCCACTATGAGTTTCTAGTGATGCCATTTGGATTGACAAATCTTTGCATCTTTCATGGACTGATGAGCAGGGTGTTCAAACCACATCCCGACAAATCTGGTAGTTTTCGTACATGACATCCTCATCTATTCGAAAACCAGAGCGGAGCATGTGCTGCATCTGAAGATGGCTCTTCAAACACTCAGGGACCATCAGTTGTATGCCAAAATTAGTAAGTGTGAGTTTTGGCTTGAGCAGTCGATTCTTAGGCCACGTAGTCTCAAGCGGGTATCTCGGTGGATCCTACAAAGATAGATTACGTGGTGACATGGGAACAACCTACGACGATTCTGAGGTCCGAAGTTTCCTTGGTTTGGCGGTACTATCGGTGATTTGTCGAGGTTTCTCAAAGATATCGGTCCGCTTACACAACTCACAAGAAAGAATGCAAAGTTCGATTGGAGCTAAAGCGAGCTTGACTCTGACACGGTGCTTGCTATACCTTCCGGCAGTGAAGGTTTTGCAGTATATAGTGATGCTTCCTATGGCGGATTAGGCTGTGTGCTTAATCAACACGAGCGGGTCATTACGTATGGTTCTAGGCAGTTGAAGGACCATGAAAGAAATTATCCGACGCATGATCTCGAGTTAGCAGCAGTTATATTCGCTCTCAAGATCTGGCGACATTACCTCTACGGTGAAATCTTTGATATATTCACCGATCACAAGAGTCTCAAGTACCTCTTCACTCAAAAGGACTTGAATATGCGGCAGCGACGATGGATGGAGTTCTTGAAGGACTACGATTGCTCGATTCAATACCATCCGGGAAAGGCAAATGTCGTTGCTGATGCACTTAGTAGGAGGTCTTCAGCACAGCTGTCACATCTTGTTAGCCAGATTCAGAGATGGAAGCTATTGGAAGATATGGCTTTGGGCAGCTCAACGTTCGATGTAAAAGGCTCGGGAGCATTGATGGCTACGCTTGTAATACGTCCTACGCTCTTCGAGAACATTCGGAAGCTTCAGATGACCGATGATGAGCTGATGGCAATCAGACGAGATGTCGAGAATGGCAGTAAGAAGGATTTCTCCATTAGAGCAGATGGGACCTTGCTATTTCACGACCGGGTATGCGTACCGTCGAGTACCGAGCTTCGGGACACCATTCTGGAAGAGGCTCACAAATCCATGTATGCCATACATCCTGGTAGCACCAAGATGTATCAGGACTTGATGAAGAGTTTCTGGTGGCGAGGTTTGAAGCGACGGCGTCATCGATGCGTATCGCGGTGCTTGGTTTGTCAACAGGTTAAGGTTGATCATCAGAATCCTGCAGGCCTATTGCAGCCTTTACCTGTGCCTGAGTGGAAATGGGAAGCCATTTCGATGGATTTTATACTCGGATTGCCGAAGACACTGAGAAAGAACAATGCCATCTGGGTCATTGTAGATCGACTAACCAAGTCTGCTCATTTCTTGCCATATAATACCACCTATCTGACGATGAGACTTGCGAGTTATACGAAGGAGATTGTTAGCATGGGATCAAGCTAGTATTGTGTCCGATCGAGACCCGTTGTTTACTTCACATTTTTGGCAGAGATTTCAGGAGGGCATGGGTTCTCGTCTTGATTTTAGCTCAGCATTTCACCCACAGACGGATGGCCAGACCGAGCGCGTGAATCAGATCATTGAGGACATGTTGAGAGCATGTATGTTAGATTTTCACGGGTCATGGGACCAACACTTGCCTCTGATAGAGTTCGCCTACAATAATAGCTTTCAGGCTAGCATTGGTATGGCTCCAGATTCGAGGCTTTATATGGACGGTGTCGATCACCGTTGAATTGGGAAGAAGTGGGTGAGAAGCTCATTATTGGACTGAGATAGTTGAGCGCACTCTTGAGACGGCAGTTCGGTTGATCTGTGACGACTACGAGTAGCTCAGAGTCGTCAGAAGAGCTACGCCGATCTCAAACGGAGACACGTGGATTTTCAGGTAGTTTTGATATGTCAATGTGTATTTCTTCACTTGGTATTCATTCCATGTGAAATTGGCACTAATGCTCGATTTTTCAGGTCGGCGAGAATGTCTTTGTTCGAATTTCGCCTGCCAAGGGCGTTATCTTGATTGGAAGACGAGGGAAACTAAGTCCTCGATACGTTGGGCCTTTCGAGATATTAGGCCGAGTCGGAGAGGTTGCATATCGTGTGGCGTTACCGCCGCAATTATCTAGCATGCACAACGTCTTTCATGTGTCGATGCTGCGTCGATACATCCGTGACCCGACTCACGTGCTTGATTACCAACCCATCGAGCTTCAGGATGGTTTGAAGGTGGTCGAAGACCCTATTTGCATTTTGGATCGCAAGGAGCAGATCCTACGCACTAAAAGTATTCCTTTGGTTCTCGTGCAATGGCGGAATCATACACCGGAGGAAGCCACTTGGGAGCGTGAAGCTGAGCTCCGAGACCAATTTCCGAACCTTTTTGATTGAATTTTGGGACATTAAGTGTTTACTGTATAAATTCTTGAATTTTCATGTAATTATTAATTTTATACAGATGATTGGCGATAAATTTTGTCGGTCCAATATACAGATTACTTCGTGCATGTTTGGAAAACTACATTATGGAAACTTCGATAATTTGGGCCTAAACCTAGTATGTTACACACTACTGGACATGTGACATAAAATTGGCCTTGATACAGATATCATGGCCCTATCTATATATATATATTATTTTATTTTGTAAATGATTATCAGTTTTGTTTTTGTGTTACGTTGTGAAGTTCCTAAGCATTTTACGAGCCCGACCAAACCAGGACTTGTTATTTCCACATGATAATGAGAAATAAATTGGCCAAAAGCTTACTTGGCCTATTCTTAAATTTTTCTACGCCAAATTCCGGCTGTGGTAATGCAATCATAGCCAATAAGGTGATGGACATGAAATGGAATCAAAGAGGGTGCAATTAGACCCAAGGGCATGCTTGGAATTTCAAAAATTTTGAAAATTTTTCATTAAAACAGTATCAGAAAATTCGACTGTCGAAATGCAAAATCGACCATCGAAATTCTATCAGGTTTCAGGACAGTTTTCGGCCAAAAACAGAACTTAAGCTGTTCTGAGAAAATCAACCATCGATTTTAAAATCGACCATCGATTTGAAAAATCGACCATCGAATTTGAAATCGATGGTCGAATTTATCGATTTAAGTTAGGGGGTTTAAAACTTCTGGGCATTTCGATTTTCAGTTTTGGGGGTTTTCAGCTTAGGGTTTTAAGGGGTTTTGGCGATTTTGGGGAGGATCATCCATTTCGGCCGGATTTGGGGGCGAGATCCATTGCAAATTGGACAAGGAACTTTGATTTTACCTTGTGGAAACCGGATTTGAGCTTTTCAAGGTAATCTCCTCCCACAGCTACCTTATTTGGGGATTTTTTTTCATCCTCATTGTCTGTATCTTTTATTTCTGTATATTTTTTATTCAATGGGGCCTAAGAAACAGACACCCATTCGAAATCCCACCTCAAAACGACCGGCTTCTAAAGCTACGTCTACAAGCCGCACAAAACAGCCCACAGCACCACAGTCGGCTCCACCACCCACTGTCTCCCCCTTGCCTGAACAACCCAATGATTTTTGGAGCATTAAAGGCTTCATGACCGAATATTTGTTTCACCCCGAGTTATTTGACCAACAAACGACCACACAATGGGCGGGTGAATACCTTGAAAAGGCCAAATTGACCTCTCTGTGCACGACCTTTAGCGACCATTTCTATCCCCGACTTGTGCGTCTATTTTATCAGCACATGAGCCGCGAAGACGGGAAAAGAATTTATACCGAGATTGATGGCCGCGATTATACCTTTGATCTAGAGGACATGGCTGTGGCATTACGATGCCCTTTAAACCACTCACAAACCATGGGTCTAGGTCCTCCATTCGTTTTGAAGATGTAATCACGTGAGATGACGCAAAGGCCGTCATGGGTCCTGAAGTCCATCGTCACGGTCCATATGCGGAGACCATGTGGATCTTGGATAAAATTTTAAAACCACCCTTTACCCTTTTGGTCATCAATCTGGCGCAGGTCCTTCAACAAATTCTTTTTGCGGCCTATAAGGAGCTATGGTTTAGTGCTCCTAAAATTCTTTTTAAAGGGATTATCAAAGCCCGAGAGAAAATGGGCAAACATGTGAAGAAACCATTGAAGACAATGCCCTATGCTCGAATAATTTTGGTGATGATTGAGAACTACCGAGCGGGCCTCGCTATGATATCCCTCTCATGAACCCAAATCCACACGGGTTCGAGAATGTATAATTTGGTCAATTGGGGTCAAACCTACTGAGGGTGGTAAAGACTCCAAAGGATGCGGCACCGATACCGCTCGATGATGAGGACCCTACTCATTCTATCACGACACTACTACACTGCACCTCCTCATTACAGAGTGACGTTCTCACACTCTCCGAAGTTCACCGACAGGTGACCGCCATGAGCCATCAGATTCAGGAGCTCACCCACCATACCAGCTCTATGCGTCAGGAGTTGGATGTCCATGGCGGCGCCCTCTCTTATCTAATGCAGCGTTTCCAGAGGATTACACGACGTATATGGCCGATATTCTTGCTTCAGTCTATCGCCCTTTGACGCCAGGCGCTATTGGCATGCCTTCTACGGCCGAGGAGGATACTGATGTGATCTTCTTTGCGGGTGATGGTACTTCGGATCGGGCGGGTCCATCTTCTGCCGGGGATTGTTAGTATACTTGGGGGAGGGGGTACTGTTTTATTTCTATGGTTGTTATGGGTCTGTATTTATTTACAGCTTGGATTATTAGGACCTGGTGGTCCTTCTTTTGTTATCTTTTATTTTTACATGCATTACTTTTGCTCGGATATTTTGCCTATCTTTGGTTGTATATAGTTCGGTTAGCTACTTGTTTCATCTTTTGCTATACATGTTGGCTCTTGATGTGCATTGCTTTTGTGGGTATTTTTGGTATCTGCTTCCGTTAGATGTTTGTGTGGATTAGCTCTATGTCACTTTTGTACTTCCTGTTTCTTTGATAGCTTTTCATTCTATTTATGGCTTTCATGCGTCACCGTGCATCAGTCTCCCGGCACGTGACACTTGGGGTGTGGGCATCCATGTACGGATGTAATCCACTATGGCTTTTTCATGCCACATGCAGTACATCCATGTTACTACGGATCCCGTCCCTTGGCTTGCGTGCCCTGTGGGATCGAAACACGGTGTCCCATGTTTTCTATTCTTTTATTGTCTGGTATGTGTTATGTTCAATTTTCGCGGACGAAAATTCCTGAGGGGTGAATGTAATATCCCTGATATTTTCGGCATATATTCGTTTACCTCGATGCGTGCTAGAATCTTGTAGGATATTTTTGGACTTTTGGTAATCTAAGTCCATGATAAGACTTTGGCATAAGGATTTAGCTTTAAGAGGTGTACAAGTTAGAAATCAACACGTACACATTAACGTTGGTATTTGTGTTTAACGCGGATGTTTTGCAAGAATAATTGGATAAGTTGTAAATAAAATATCTAGATTTTTTTACAACTTTTATATTATAAGAAGAGAGAGGTTACAAGAAGTTATCTTCTCCTCTCGTTGGATATTAAAATCTCTAGGGCTTGCCTTCTTGTTAATCTTTGTTCTAGTAAGATTGGGAAACCCTCTTTCCATCTCAACCATTATGAAGCCTTGAATTGGTATTTGGATCTGTTTTGAACTTGAAAAGAAAAGAGATGAGGAAGGAGAAGTTCTCTTTAAATTGTCATGGTGAGGCTGACCACCTCCATAGGAAAATGAGCGATTGAATGTTTAAACCGTTGATCTTGGAAATTTGTTAGGTGGGAATCGGTACAAAGGGAGCAATTAAGCTACAAGAGGTATGCCTTGAAACCTCCTTATGCAAATTTGTCGCATTTTGGCGAGCAAATTAAGTTTTGGATTCAATAGAAACGATGGAATGGCTGTGTATAAACTTATGGAAAAAGAATCCGGGCATGATAAATTCTGACCCATGAGCACGAGAAAATCGACCATCGATTTTCAAAATCGATTGTCGAAATTGAAATTGTGTAATTGGAAATCGACGATCGAAAATGAATTTTAAGGCTATATGAGTTACGAAATTCGATGGTCGATTTTAAAATCGACCATCAATTCAAATTCGACCATCAATTTGAAATCGATGGTAATTCATCGATTCGCTTTTAATTTTGATTGGATTTTTGTTTTATGAGCCTTTGGATTAATTTTTGGGTTGTATATTAACACTTAGGGTGTTAATATATGTAGGTTTTAGTCAATTGGGAGTCCTTGGAGAGGATTGCTTATGCATGCCTTTTGAATTTGCTTGTTAAGGTAGGGAATCCAAACTAGTATTTGCATAAATTATAAGCACAAACAGTCATAAATCAGGTTATTTTTAGAGGCATGAAATATAGAAAATTCGTTACACACGGTGAAATTAAAACTTTGAACATATGATATAATCCGAAAATTGCAAACCTTGTCATAAATAAGAATCATTGGAAATCGAACTTGATTAAATTTGAATCGATAACCTCGATTAACTTTTGAATCGAACCTCGATTAACTTGAATCGAACTTTGAAAATCGAGATATGATATGAATAATAAGCTTGGATATGTGTTAGCATTTGCATTTGATTTTGGGTTCATAAATACGATGCCCTAGATTCCACCAACCGTGTTGACGGTAAAACTTTACGCAAGTTTCCCTCATAACGTAGGGGCTTGTTGCATTTGAAATGGGTTCATGAACGACGATGGTCGAGAGGGTCTTCCCATTGGTCACGTGAATGCTCTCATGCTATAGGAAATTTGGGAGATAAAATTAAGTTATAAATTTAAGACAAGAAGCTAAATCGTAACATTTTGAACACTTTAGATTTTATGATCGTTTTTGACTCAGATTAGGCGGAGATTTAATTTGAAAGTCATCATTGAAAACCATATTTGATTCGATTCCGTCTTTTGAAAACTTTTACTTATAAGAAATGCAAATAGATGTCTTCCCTTATTGAGCTTGTTAGCTCATCGTGTTGAGACCGATTTGGGATCGAGGATTTGGAGGATTCGATTATATTCTGAGGAGGAATTAGAATTTGCGCCGAGGAGTTCTTCCCTTGACCTTTAGATCCTGTATTTTGGTATTTTGTCTGAATATTGTTTTGAATATTGGGCCCTAGGCCTTATTTTGTTCTTTTTGATATCACTCGAGGAACCATTATTGTGAACCTCTATTTTAGGTGATCGGATTGGCCATCACCGGTGGTTCTTTTTGGTTCCTCACAGTGATATATCTAATTTTGTTATTTGAAGCATTTGTTTTTGGATTAACTATGTTGCCTCTGCCTTTAGACCTTTGTTTATGTTGCCGGCTTCTGTTTGTTACGGCTTATTGAGAAATCAATAAGTTGATGAACCGGCCTTTCCTATACCTTAGGGATTGGAAAAGTCGGGTCGTCACAACATCAATCATTTCAGCATCCGGTTATGCCCAGTAATGTTGCTAAGAGCTTGGGGACCTATAATTTTGAGTGGCGAATGATTTCCCGATGTTATGGGCTCCCGTCACTCTCCATGCTTTCATCAATTGATGTCTGAGGATCGCTTTGAATTTAACAAGCTTGATAGCATGTGCCTTGGGTCTCTTCGGATGTCTCTTTCTTTGGCATAGGACCATTAGTGATCGGCTACCAAAGAGGGGCATCTGTAGACACCCAAATTTGGCCCAAGGCTTGATTGACCCATACTTCAAGAAAGGCATACTCTCGAGCTTCTAAAAGTATTTCCTAAAGTCTTAGAGCCCATCTTGGACCTTTAGAGCTCATCACGGACACATAGAAATCCTCTCAGACCCTTAGAAAGCCCAACCGGACTCATAGAACTTGATTTGAATCAACCAAAATAGTGAATAGAAAGAAGAATGCCAAAGCTTACATAAATATCTACAGAAGCTGAGGCCTATATCATTAGAAATTAGAGATTCTATATTTTCCAATGAGCCAAGAATCGCCTAATTCCGAGTTGCACATAAAAAATTTATGGCGAAATGAAGAATACAGAGAAGTGCAGGAAATTACACATGCGTGCATAGTATGCACGCATAGGCAATTTTTGGCAAAATTTACACATGCGTGCATAATATGCACAAAAAGCCAAATTGGTTATTCTCCAAAACGGGCCTGAACTTCTCTAGTCCGAAAATGGGTTTTTTTACTTTGGGGATTTGACTTGTGGACCATTCGAGACTTCGGGGTTTGTTTATTTAGAACCCTAGTACCCTTAGTAGCTTAAAATATAGCCCTTTTGCCACTCCAACACATCACTCTATCATCCACCATTAAAACCCAATTCCCACCTATCTAAGCCCTAGAAAACCTTAGATTGTGAATTACCTAATTTCTAAACCTATTAGTGACTAAACCATTCACTAATCACCTCCAAGTCTATAAATAGACCCCCCCCCTTCCTTGTTTAGGAAACCTTTTCCAAATCCTAAAGAAGAAACTCTACAAAAATAGCTCCCCATTATCAATCTTAAACCTTTCCAAGCTTAGAAATTTAGCTTACATCCATCAATACCATCATACCCTCCATTCCAAATACCTTCCAAGCTTTGAAATCTTGGCCAAATATCACCACACCATCATTCCTAACCCCCCAAACTTCCAACCTTTAGGAAATCTGGGACCCTTTCCTCAAACCATTTGTTTTCGAAAGCTCACTAGTATTTAAATCGACACGGAAATCCAACAATAGTGTTATAAGGGCTCGAGAGCTCTGGCTCTCCCCTCTACTCCTCTACCTTTTTTTTACTTTTCCTCTATCCTAGGATTTGGGTCGTTACACCGCTGAAATTTTAGTGTTTGTGGAGAACCCAATAGGACCGGCGTGCCTTTGGGCAAGAGGAAGTTTCACTTTTTTTTATATTTTTTATACATACTTGGCCATAGTAGAGAATGCATACGAGCGCATCAATCAGGTACCTAACACCTTTCCGATTGATAACCAAAATTCTTACCCAAGAGGCTTTAGCGTTGACCGGTGATTCGGAGTCATATATAACACTTTGGTGCTCATGATATTGATTTTGGGTATTCCTGGACACCAAAAGCTCCAGGTGGCGACTTCATTTATGAGCGCATCGTCGCGACGGACTCGCAAAGTCCACAATTGCATAGTTAGGGTCTGGGATATTTGGAGCATTTTAAAAAAGAGAATGACTCTTATGACTTCTTGACATGAATATTAACATGAGAAGCCGTCATTTAGGCTATGTGGTGTACATCTTTGTCGTTGTCAATGTTTCATGTGGATGGCCAAGACTTGTACCTCACTTAATTGGAACCATCTGATCGAAGCTTTGATATGAACCGTTATGTAGATATAAACAATGGTCCATATTCAAGCGCCTTGATCAGGTGGTTCCATGTCTTTGATATGCATGATTTTTGGACATAGTGTGGTACAAGTAATGGCCATCAACATGAAACACTTAAAATGTTAAGAAAGTTTATGCCATAAGTTTTATTTGATGGTTCCAATGCTTTGATACGCATAATTTTTAGGTTGAGTATGTACAAGTAATGGCCATACATATGAAACACTTAAACTGATACGAAACTATGCCACGTGGCCTAAAATGGGTCTCTTATGTGAAATATCTTTAATTTCTTCTCATTTCCCATTATTCCTTAAAAGATCTAATGATCTAGATTAAAAGAGAAGTTAGTAACAATGATGGAGATTTGGAATTAGAATAGGATTGCTTTTGGTTTTGCTTATATTCTCAAATGTAAAGAGAAGTAATAATAGTTTTTTTAGTTTGGGGTTTGTTCTATTCTTGATTGAAGATTAGTCTCATCAGAGACTTATATGGGGTTGAATTCTTGCTTATATGTTTTTTCTTTTCTCTTCCTTATGTAGATATCTTTCTGCTTGTATTCAGCTTCAATACGATTAATCAATGCTTTTAGGGGATTGAGGTATTGGCGTGTGGGTGTTCAACTTCAACGTATATATAGGGGTCGAACATGGCCACTTAAGGGCATCCTCACATCTTGTCTATAGAAACAAATATTATATGATACTATAATACTGAATTGTTAAAATACCTAATTGTATTACGATTTTTTTTTTACACAACCTTGATCAATGTACTGTCTTCTCGATAGACATGTCTATGTTCGTTTGTATTGATGTTGTGCTTTGTGCTTGTTTCATAGCTTAGAAGTATAATTATACAAGAGAGCCCCCACATCTGTATCCTAGAACTTTGATAATATAGAAATTTTTTACATAAAATTCGTGTAGTTGCCAATTTGCGAACGACTTTCACGGACGTCCTTCATATGACCACAGATATTTGTCCTCGACGATGTGTACAAAAATAGAATAGTGTATAAATCATAGATGTTCGTTCGAATGTCACGGACGTCAGTTTAGAATCTACGGACGTCCGTTCTGAAGCCACGAATGTTCGTTATGAAGCCATGAAAGTCCATCATATGTTGACGAACTTTGTTTCCTTTTCTTCTTTCTCCCTTGTTTTCTCTTGTTGCTTTCTCCTTGCACTTTCCATCCGCCTTATGTCGTCAAATATCCCTATCACACTTCAACCAAACTTAAGGCCTATTTGCCTTCATTATTGAGCCCACTTGTCTTTAATTTAAATCCTATTCCCTAACCTAATTTTAGTCCACTAATTAAGAAACTTCTGGACTGATTGGGCCCTCGATTAGTCTTCTTTTTTGGACTCAGAGCAACAGTAACTTTTCCCTACATCAGTCATTCACTGTGTATGCCTTGTATTCATTCTTGTTTATATCACAAAATCTTACCTATATCTGTTTGAGCATTGTTTGTGCCTTATCCTTGCATTGCTTGGGTGTTTGTGTGGGAGTACAATAAGAGGAAGGAGCTTAACTTAATAACACTAAGTTTATTCATGTTCCTTGCAAATGGGCCAAAAGATGAGAGTTATTTGTAGTCACTGGTATTGGAATATGGTACTAGTCATTAGTTAATATGCTGACTTGTTGTCAAAACACCCTTGACCATACATATTGAAGAAGATCTGCATTTCCTATTTTCCTTCTGCAATTTCTCAATTTGTAATATTCATAATCTTCAGTAGTGAATACTACTCACCAGAATAATGATCCGTAAGAGTATTTTTCAATGAAGCAAAATTCAATTCAATCCCAAGGAAAATGTGGCCACAATGAACCTAGATTGTGGCCATACTAGTGCTTTAAGAGAATTGATCTATTTAGAAAAGAGCTTGATGAGGAGTGTACAACACGCAAGATACTTGAGGAAAAAGAGAATTTACTATCACCTCTAGCTCTTTCTCAAGGGACATCTATATCGACATCGGTTGATCAATTCGGTTCTTCTTCTCAATTTTATTTTTAATGTTATCAAATGATAATCACTGGAGTTGTTGTCAAATCTTTTAAACCGGGGCACATCTACCTATTTTCTGAACTACTTATTGAAAGTACTTTTCCATTATTGTTTTAGTTTCTCTTAGACTCTACAATTAAAAGGTTATAATTTTTGTAGGGAACTCGACCGTTATAGGTTCAACCTGAGATGCCTGTGAACCAACCATCCATACGTTGTCTCTTGAAAAACTTTAAGAATAAAATCATTGCACTAGGGCGAGTGAATAGAGAGGCGACAACGTCAAGAGAGTCATACACCATCATAATTGATAACATTTTCGAGGTCAATACATAATTATATGCAAGCGAAACATTGGCAAAGTTACAATTGGTGATATTGTGATATTATTACTTGGCCCAAGGGACATGTAGATTTTATTTGATCGTGTTTAGGGGTAAATTTGATTATATTTTAATAAGTGATTTTATTTTCATAAGTATTTTAATATTTCCATCTAGCCTACTCACATCATTGTTTATAATAGTTCTTATTCAGGTTTTCCGATTCAATGAACAAGGATCACATAGCCAGAGAAGTCCCAAGATAACACTGGGCATGATTGAATCTTCATTGGAAAAATTGAAAGAATATGGAGTGAATTGGGCTATAAAGACGAGCTAAAATTTGGCAATCATATGGAAAAAAAAATGCATCCATATTTCCAAGGGGGTGAATATTTAGCTATATATAAAGGGGCAAAACATAACCATAGAAAATTTCCATTGGTACTAATTGAAGCACACTTATCATTATTATTATGATGAGCAATATAGCTTACTTGTCATCCCATCTAGCTCAACAATTCTAATTTTAAGAGCTAGTGCAATGCTACTGATGTAGCTATGTAGGAATCATTAGTGAATTTTTAGAGAAGGCATGATTTCCAACTAATGAATTCCCCAATCATTAGAAGTTGGAACACATTATTGTATGTGTCACTCATTTCCTAATATTTTGTTAATCACAATAAATATTTTGAAGATTGTGCTCTTTATGTTGGGTTTGGGGAGATATTGGGGAAAGCTTATTCTCATTGCCAAAAGTACCATTACGTGAAAAAGCCAAAAAAATCACTGCCTTAAACAGTGGTCCTTTCAAAAACCACTGCCCTAAACAGTTGTAAAAAAATAGTGGTTTTTTTTTACCACTATACAAGGCAGTGATTTATGAACTTCAACAACGACTGCTCTTAACAGTCATAGAAAAAATCACTGCTTTTGACAATGATTTTTTTATGCAAATTTAAAAAAAAAAAAATTACGTCGACGATTTTTTATGCAATTTTTAAAAAAAAAATATTTTTTTATACTTATTTTTTAATTCAAATTTTTTATGCTTTTTTTAATGCAATTTTTTTAATACTTTTTTTTTAATACTTAAAAAAAAATTATATAAAGAAAAAAAGCTATTAATCTCATATTTCAACACATCCATTCAACTCAAATGCAAATAATTCAATGCCATTAATAAAAAAAAATAAAAGCCCAATTATTTTATTCAAACAAAAGGTTGCATCTCAACCTATGATCCAACCTTTCAAATCCACCAAGTATTTTAAACTCTACATGTCCAATCATTTTATTCAAACAAAAAGAAGAAAAGAAAGAGAGTTAACAATCTGAGAACCCCATGGCCCATTTTCAAAATAAAAGAAAAAAAAGATAAATTTGCTTCGCCTCTCCTGCATAGTGTCCCCGACCCCTAGTGATCCTTTTGAGGTGAGCTTGAAATTGGCCACCTGAAATCAAAAGGAGAACATCATTAAAGTCTAGGCCATGGTGCATTAACTCATGCAATTCATTTTCCTAAAATCTGAACACCGGATTGGACATGCGTCATTATTTGCACTCCGTCATCTGCACTTGCTATACATCAGCACCATCCGATCCGGAGTCATCTGCACCCATTTTATCTGCATGATTTGCACTGGTTCGGTCATTGGCTGTCGCTTTCTGAACACCAGATTCTTTCTGGCTATCTTCTTTGTCTTGAGTTGAGGAGGTGAGGGAATTTTCAATCTGATCTCTCTCTGCTTGCTTCTCGTGAGCCTCTTTCTTCTATGAAAATTTCAAGTTTAGGTCAAGGATTCAGACAGAACCCAGGTCTACAAGATTAACCAAGAGCTCAAAAATTGACCTAGCTGAATGAACATGATTAAGATACAGGGCAAGTTAAGTAAATAGGGAATTATATGTAGTTATGTACTGTGTCCACTGTAGAATTGTGAGCTGTTGAAATGTATCTTATATACTACATCTTTGATGTGTGCATTTCATGGACAACAATCAAGAAACATGCAAATATGTGTCTGAGAAGCATATACGTGACGACAAGTGTTCATTTTTTAATCAAACCAGTTAAACTGCCAAAGTGAACATGTGAGTCTATAGCTGGGATTCAGCTTCTATGCTCAACTTGAATCCCATGAAAGTGATTCACCGTTCAATATAATTCTTATTGACAAAAATCAAACTTAAATCATTCGAATTGCTCTAAAGTGAGAAGGCATATGGTTCCTCATTGTTTGCAATTTTATAGTTTACTTTATAGTCTTCTATGAGCATGAGATGATCCAAAGGTAATTCAAGCTACATTGTAGGACTATCTTTTTTCCAATATTCATAGTGTCTATACCATAGAGTTAATTATTGCATAGAAATTTGAATGAATGCTACAAATTGATCAGAAATTGGTGTCATATATAAATATAGATTGTTTTGATGATATATTATCTTGAAAAGCCGGATAGTAAACCTTATGGATTGCAATCTAGTTGTTCATTTCTAAAATGGAATCAGGAATAATCTTTCAATTGGAGTCCCCCTTCAAAAGAAATCCCTGTGATCCAAAAATCAATCTTTTTTGAGTTGAGTCTTTTGAGTTGTCATTATTGGTAATCAGCTTGGAAATTGCATTCTGTTTCTCAATCAGCCAAGTTAACTTGGTCCAGTCAATGAAAAACTGGGAAGAAAATGAAAAACTACAAAAATAAAAAAATTAGGAAACCTAGATTGGTTGCATTTGATGTTTAGGTGACTAAAGAAGAGATTAACTTAATGTCTATTTTCAGATTTCACTTTCCCTGTTTCAATAAAACACGGAAGAGAGAAGAATAACTGATATAAGAAAGATTGGTACCATAAGGAGGATACATTTTGAGTCAGGGCAGTAAAGCAAAGGGAAGAGTAACATGATTGTCTTAGGCAATTTGGATAGATAATGGTTTCTATCAAGTAGGTGGGTCGAGGGGATCTAAAGGGGTGATTATATTAGTAAAACTGTAACAGCCCGGGTTTCCGTTTCCAGAAATCCGTGCCATCAGGATCATACTCTGGATGATCCCCAGGACAAATCACGAAGTGTCTGCTCGTATAGCGGAAACCAAGCAGACACTGTCCAGCAGTGGTAGATCGAGTTATCACAAGGCATTTAAAATAGAAAGAAGCAATAAAACAAATATGTATCTAAATATATGAAAATATACATTCCCAAAAAGGAACCAAGAAGAACCAATGGTGATGGACATCCATCACCCAAAACAATGGTTCCTAATAATGGTTCCAATAGAATGTATAGTAATACTATAAAATGAAGAAAATATCTACAGAAAGTAAATACAGAAGTGGCCACCAGGCGCACAATAATCCAAAGTTTTACACAAAATCTCAAAAATAGCAGACTCGTATACCCAGACTAAGGATAAAAGTCGACCGCCTAGACGTCAGTCTCCTCGTCCTCGGCCTCAGCCTCTGGATCAGGCTGGTAATTTGGGTCACTCTCAGTGCCGGGAAGTACCGCTTCAGAACCTAAAAGTGTTTTAAAAAGCAGGGTGAGCTACATCATAGCTCAATAGAAGAAATTGCCAATATAAATGAATTGAATATGCAGATCATGCTATCTCATAACAGAAAACGAATCAAGATCATGTACTCAAAAACAAATCAAGTTAAAAGCTGAGAATTTTATGCACGATGTCAGATGTTATGCAGATATATTATCAGAATACTTAAAGTGTGTCTATTTAACTTAAGAAACTCCCGTGACTGTATAGCACGGAGTAAACAGGAATGTCCGATAGGAAACCCCAACCAAATCGTCGTTCACATGAACAATTTTGAAAGTACAACAATGCCTCATCTATGGAGCGCTATTGTGCCGAGGATTGAAAGCAGGTGCACAAGTGTGCCAGGTCATCGGATATACCGCCGGGTCGGTGGGGATCATCTGGCTTAAATCATCAAATCACATACACATAGACCTCACAGATCAGATAGCAGAAATCAGAAGCAGGTTTCAGGATACAAATCAGGAAAACAGAATTTAGAGATAGCAGGAATTTATGATATGCATACATGTTTGCTGAAAACAGAAATCAGGGCACAGATATGAAATAAACATGAAATCATACTAAAAAATAGTTTAGGTTGGTTTTCCCCTACCTCAGGTCAGACCTCTTTCTAAGCAAATCCAACGCCGTTCTAAAGCAGTCCAAAAGTTCTTATCTACGGCCTCCACTCTTAGTCTACATCACACACATGATGATATATAAAAATTAATCCTAAATATTAATAATATCGACGTATTTAAGTGTTTTCTCACAACAGAGACGGAAATGGGTAATTTCGTGTTGACTCAAAACTTAACCCAACTTCCCGCTTCATTTTGACCCTCAAAACATTTGATTTAAGATTTCTCTAATTCATAAAAGAGTTAGATATCGTCGTACTCTTTCCAACGCATTATGAATCGCGTCAATCGGAGTTCGGGACAAGGAGTTATGGCCAAAATACCAAAGCTATATCGATACTTCAGTCAAGACGTGCTAACTTAGAACTTGGCCAAACTTCCAGCTCAATTTTGATCATCAAAACAATTTATTCATCAGTTAGTTAATTCATAAAAGTTGTGGATTTAGTTGTCCTCTTTCCAATTCCGCAAGAATCGCATCAATCAGAGTTCGGGACAAAAAGTTATGACCAAAACACTGAAGCAGTGTCGGCACAGTCATATTGATCGATCAACACATCATATTGATCGATCAATACCACATTGATCGATCAATCTCACTATTGATCGATCAACCATCATGTAGATCGATCACCCATCCTATTGATCGATCAACCATCATGTAGATCGATCAATTTCACCATTGATCGATCACCACTGTCGGGAATGAACCCCAAAGACAACCTTACTTCGCTTTTTATCATTGTTTATATAGTTTGATCGATCAATCACTTATATTGATCGATCAACACTAAATTTGATCGATCAATCACCTATATTGATCGATCAACACCCAATTTGATCGATCAATCACCTACATTGATCGATCAAAACCCTCAGAAATGCACAGCCATAATGTTTTGTCATTTTTGATTTCTTTTCATCCAAATCTTCTACGATCTTCATCGTATCACACACAAATCCACACTAAACTAAAACAAGGATTTGTTCTATAATCTAAACCATTAAAATCAAAGAAAACTAACCTTTCTTCGATCGATTTCGCGCCTTTAAGGATCGTTGTCCAAAAGGGGTTTCGAAACGAAACTTTCGGATTTCTACGGCGATTTCACCATGATTGATCACCACGAATTCAAGATGAAGTCGTCAATGATCCACACATCGATCTTAACCTCTTCAACGCTTGGTTAGCGATCACGAGGTGGAGCGTTTCTTGAAAAACGGGCTTCTAAGGAAAAAGGGGTTTGAATGGCTTGTAGTTCCCGGATCTCTAACGGCTGAAATTTACCAACGGCGGACACTCAAGCGAGGCCGTCGTCATGTGCTTTGCAAAGGTTGCGGAGATTGCGGCGCGGTTGCAATCAAAATCTCACGGTTTCTCATGAGGGTTCCATGGGGAAGAAGCTCTCTCTCTCTCTCTCTCTCTAGAACTCCCAAACTCTAAGACTTGCAACCGGGTGAAGCTTCTTTGAGAAGCTTTGCCTATTAATTAGCTAAAGGGTTTGGTTTCGGTGCGAAGCGATAACACTGCAAAAGTGTGTTAGGCTTATCTACTTAAAATAGAGTTTGGTTTCGGTGTTGAGCGGCTGCGATGCGTCGGTGCACGGCTTTCACACTAAAGGCCTAAATTAAATCTTTTAACTTGATTCCTTCACACCCACAGTATCTCAGACATGTTTACATTATTTATTTAATATTTTTAAGGTGACTTTGTTTTCCGTGCCGGATACGCACACTGTTTCAGTCGGGTTCGGGTTCAGATTTTTCGGGTCATTACATTCTTCCCACCTTAAAGGATTTTCGTCCTCGAAAATCGACATGCCAGTTTCAAAAAGGTATGAGTATAATTCAATATGTCCAAAAATTAGGGTCATGACATTTTCCTCTCTTCAAGGAATTTTCGCTTTCGAAACTGCAAAACATACCTAAACAGGTCTACTCTCCCCATAGGTTTAAACAAAGCAGTGATAATTATGTCACAAAATTTTATTATATTATAGTAATAGATTAAGATAGAATAACTAAGTTCTAAATTATTTTTGCCAATAATATTTTCATAAATTTTAGTTTATTTTGATCTTCGTGCCAGGCACGTATATCAAAGCAATCGAGTTCTGTTTAGAATTTTACGGTCATTACATTATCCCCCCCTTAGAAATTTTCGTCCCCGAAAATGTCTAACAGACACTAACAGTTTGAACCCTAGCAAACGTGCACAGAACATCAAAATGAATATTTGGTTACAGGGACAGCAGATGCATCCCCCTCAAGGGCAACGTAAGGTTATGCCCCCCATCATCTAGTGCTTGCCCATCAGGCACCTCCTCAACTGGAGCTGGTGGTATAACCCCCTCCTCAGGTAACCTCTTGACCAATAAATTATAGCTCTTGGTCCAATCCTTGAGCTTAAAAACTTTAATGTTCTTGGTCAAGCGAGGCTCGCCAGGAGCCACGCTATACTCCTCTCTCAATGCGATATACTGCTCGACCATTCTTGTTATCAATTGAGCCTATGACAGCTCTTTCTTTGAAGCAGTCTTCTGCTTCTCAAACAATAAATCTCTATCATTGAGCTCGAGGACTTGTGCAAAAACGGGGTTATGGCACACTTGATAAAAGTATTAAGCATCCATAGTCTATCAGGGAGTTGGGCTCAGTAAGGGCTTGACTTGAACTATACTGACCACAAGTCTATCATGGTATGAGACATCTTTGACATATGGTGGCAACAACAAGTCTCCACATACCGTGAAGAATATAGTAAAGCGGCGGCGACATCAAATTGGTTAAATTTATAGTCACAACCGTCAATGTTGGTGACCAATTGGTGACGAGTGTCACCCCGGCAAAGATGTTGATGAAAGAGCCTCACTATCTGAGGACAAAAATGGATGTAAAATGACTCATGCAATGTTCTCAATGCTAGTTTAGCAAGATAGTGGATCGCCCATTCCATTTCGAGCCAATCCTCGAATAGTTTGGAGTCGAAAGCACATTCAGGCAACAATATTTTAGAAGCCCACCATTCTTTTGGAAGTTCTTGTTGAATTAGTGGTGGCTATGGGTTTTGAACTGGTAGCACATCTTATTCGATTGGTGTCACAGGGTGCACAAGGGTTGTGCGACCAATTCCAATGCTTCACCGATGTACAAGCCGAGATGTAGGGATTTTATGCCATTTAATTCTTCGTTCGCGGTCCCATAGTCTAAAATATACAAAATGCAAAAAGAACCCCCCCCAAATAAGGAAAAGAGTAGGGTTCACCACAATAGCCGAGAAAAATGCGATCCAATGAATCAAAGCAAGAAGCTCTGATAGCCGAAAATATCCCTTGAACGCAAAGGAATCAAACTCTCTAACGATTGAAGATCTTAATCATGCGAGTCAGAAATGAAAACCCAAAATATAACTTAAATCGATAAAGTTGATCGATCAATGCTCAATTTGATCGATCAGACAGTACTTTTTTCACAGAATATAGTATAAACTGGTTTGATCGATCAACCTTCTTATTTGATCGATCAGATGTGTAGTTGATCAATCAATTCACCAAATTGATCGATCAATCATTATAGTCAAACTATTTCTTTAAACACACCCCATTAATTGAGGCATTACTCACCGCTATTTCACTACATATAGGGTATCGATATGCTATCTAGACAACTCCAATCGTATGGAATTGTAATTGCCACGCATACATAAAGCAATAGTGGGTTAGAATTATAAATCGCAAAAATTTCCTCTCGCATTAGGTGAACAAAAGCAGGTATGACTCACGAATTTTGGTTTTCACGTTCCCAGTTTGCCTCAGTAGCTGAGTGATTTACTCGCGAATTCTATGGTTTAGGGTCCTATCCTCCAGCCCGCCCCATGTCTTTCACACCATTGAACACCAATAACATAAGGAACATACTGCTAAGGTATCGTACCTTGGGTCGGCCGATTTCGCAGCCCACAAGCTCGACAAGCTCCAGGGTTCCAATGGTTTAACAATCTCAAAAACTAGTGGCGATCTTTGCTAGCTTCGACACAATCGCATGGCGTCCATACTCCACATTCACGAGCAATAACGCCTCACCAAATCTCTTTCGTCTTAAATTCCACCACTTAACATAATTGCAAGAGTTAAAGCAAAAGGAATAATCTCCATTCCTAGCCAAGCCTTTAAACTTATAACCGCTAGTATGTAAAGCATACACACCCCCCATAGGTGTGCAAGATCACATCAATGGTCCACACCGTACACACATGTGTACCGTACACCCATACGTAATCTAACACACCTCATTACATTTGACTTCCACATAGCCGAACCAAAGGACTGTGACGCATGTCTCCCTAAGTAGCAACATGTGGATAAAGAAGGCACATCAAGAGTCCTTCCACCATCCACACGTACGCACATCTATAATCCATAGATTAGCAATCTACCTGCAGGAAGCCATATAATTTAGAAGTCCCCATCATAATTTCAACGTCCTCCAAATTAGGGTTATCATAATCTCTCCATCTAGGAAGAATTTTCCTCCTCGAAAATACCCTAAAGATATCCCGAGTAAAACTCAATTGTTCGTGACGTCAATGTACACACGCAGAGGTATTACGTGTGAAATAGTCACAACCATACAGTCGCCAATCATATATGCACAACCCCTCTCTCTGAGTCAACACATCCATAATGGACTCACACGCATCCAGAGTCGAAATAGTTTCCCCCAAAATCAGTGTATCCACATGACCCCTATAGATGAAATTATCAGGTTAATGTACTGGTCGCTAAGCTCATCCCAAATCTATTGAAAAAGTGTGACAATGCCTCATTCACCGGGTAGCTTATATCACACCTCCATAAGTAATTATATACAGCATTATGTCACCATCACGTTAACCATTAGTCAAAAGAAAATGACCATAATGGCCGTAAAATTCATACATAAAAAAAACTAGCTGTTGGGCTTTTCATTAAGGACACTCTCCCTTATTTACTTGACTGGTATTCATTCCACAAAGAATTGTATATTGATCGTGAGATTAAGACTATTTAACCAGAATGTATCTATAAATAAGATCAACCAAACCTTGAAGGACATATAATGTGTTGTCCATTCAACAGATCTTCACTTCAATGATGTTAATCATTAGGATCATATATCATTTCCATTGTATTAATCACAAGGACCCCTTATGATTGTAAAATACTCATGGAGTACGAGACCAATTTTAAAACATACCATAGAGCCGAAAAATCCTATTCACCACATTGATGCTATCGTTATCAGAATAACTCAACTCATAACTCGGACTAGGTCTCATCTGCTCACAACAAATGTTCACACTCACCCACTTTCCGACACATAGCGGTGGTAAGAGATATCACCAAAATGATATAAAGCCATCACCAAGATGAGATAAAGCCATCACCAACATGAGGTACAAACCATCACCAAAATGAGATAAAGCCATTACCAAAATGAGGTAAAGCCATCAAAAAATGAGATAAAGCCATCGCCAACATGAGATAAAGCCATCAAGAAATGAGATAAAGCTATCACCAATATGAGAACCTCTAAAATTTTCTACAACGATCCTAAAATCTTCAAACTTTATGCCCTTAGCCAATCTTGTGATACGCGAATAGAATTTCGATCATACAGAAGGACAAAGAGTGTGACACATCTAGCCTTTCAAATCAAGGAGATGATTTTAAATAGTTGTTCTCAACATCATATAATTTAAGTACACAGTAAGGTCGCATAATTATCTAGTCATGATTAATTGTCTCTCATATGCATAACTCCCAATACAATCTCCATACCAACGAAATCTCCATATAGTCCTTGAAAATCTATAGTCATTCATCATGGCTTAGGTGAAACAAAGAATCTAGTAGGACATCCAACTCGCTCTCCCATGATATCCCTAATTAAAATTTTCCTATCCTTTGTCAATTACCATGATCGCCTTTAGATTTTCAATCCTCGAAAACTTTCAGAGTAAATTACAGCGATTAACGACCGAACTCACGTTTAGAAGGGACATATTTAAATACACCATAATCATGACTCATTAGTTAGGAAGAAGAATACTAGGATTAAGTCTGCTCATTCAACTTCATTTCTCATAAGTATTAAGGAAATTTCAAATTCACTAACCAATTGTCCTTAAAAATATTTATTGTAACTGTCAAGATTTATTAAGTCTGCCAATATAACTATCACTTACGTAGTTAATCTTCTGAATTTAGAATTCGTTTATGTCATGCAAGTGATTTAAGTCGATACACAAGTGATAATGCTATGATATTTCGCACGTGTCAAAACCAATAAAATTCCTAAATCACCTGAGCATTAAAATAGAATCTTGACAATTGATATCGAACTTATACCTTGGGCATCTTGAGTTGCAGGAAGAATCGGCTTAGAAGTAGATGTCGAGGTCTCCTGCTTCTGTCGCTTATCTGGGCAGTTCTTGACTCGGTGTCCTTGCTCACCACATCTAAAACAAGCACCCGAGAGAAACCTACAAGCCTCCGTTCTATGATATTTCCCGCACCACGCACATGTCACAAATGGTGTAGATGAGGAAACAGGTAAGGCCTGCCGTACCGAAGTAACTCTAGTCGTCGCCGGATGTAAAGAGCGAGAACTACCTTGAGTGGTTGTCGAGGCCACCGCTTCCTTTTTCAAAGCAGGACAATGTCTTATCAAGTGTCCCATTCGTCCACACCTAAAACAAGCCCCAGTAGATCTCCTACAGTCTCTCGCTAGGTGTCGCCCGTCACACCTAGAACATAATCCATTTAATGTCGATGGAGAGGTGTGAGTCGTCCTTCTCAACATTGCCGTAAGTAACGCAGCCTGCTGAGTCATAGTGCTAAGCATCGCTTCAAGCAACTGCCTATCCGGCTCACCTCCTCCAGTGTGTACAATCTTAGCCTTCTTTCGTGGTGCCATTTCGATCTGTTAGCATGACACAAAATTCCCATCAATAATTGTCATAGTCACAATGGCCCAAAGTTCCAACAACATCTTAAAACATATTTTATCTAATAGCCGTACATTTATCAAATCATCCAATATTTCCCTTAAAAGTGATTATGAGATCCACCATTTAAGTCTTAAATCGAATCCCAAGTTCTAAATCTCCGGCCATAGCTGCGAGTTCCCTATAGAAGCTAAAACCAAAACTCCACTAACTTTGCTAAAGTCTTAATTGGGTCATAGAAAACTCACTTCCCAATCATACCTACATCTATAGCCTAGTATGAAGTCCTAACACGACCTAAAGCCTAGGCTTTGATACCAACTGTAACAGCCCGGGTTTCCGTTTCCAGAAATCCGTGCCATCAGGATCATACTCTGGATGATCCCCAGGACAAATCACGAAGTGGCGTCTGGAGCGCGAAACCAAGCTTATCACAAGGCATTTAAAATAGAAAGAAGCAATAAAACAAATATGTATCTAAATATATGAAAATATACATTCCCAAAAAGGAACCAAGAAGAACCAATGGTGATGGACATCCATCACCCAAAACAATGGTTCCTAATAATGGTTCCAATAGAATGTATAGTAATACTATAAAATGAAGAAAATATCTACAGAAAGTAAATACAGAAGTGGCCACCAGGCGCACAATAATCCAAAGTTTTACACAAAATCTCAAAAATAGCAGACTCGTATACCCAGACTAAGGATAAAAGTCGACCGCCTAGACGTCAGTCTCCTCGTCCTCGGCCTCAGCCTCTGGATCAGGCTGGTAATTTGGGTCACTTTCAGTGCCGGGAAGTACCGCTTCAGAACCTAAAAGTGTTTTAAAAAGCAGGGTGAGCTACATCATAGCTCAATAGAAGAAATTGCCAATATAAATGAATTGAATATGCAGATCATGCTATCTCATAACAGAAAACGAATTAAGATCATGTACTAAAAAACAAATCAAGTTAAAAGCTGAGAATTTTATGCACGATGTCAGATGTTATGCAGATATATTATCAGAATACTTAAAGTGTGTCTATTTAACTTAAGAAACTCCGTGGATCAGATAGCACGGAGTAAACAGTAATGTCCGATAGGAAACCCCAACCAAATCGTCGTTCACATGAACAATTTTGAAAGTGCAACAATGCCTTATCTATGGAGCGCTATTGTGCCGAGGATTGAAAGCAGGTGCACAAGTGTGCCAGGTCATCGGATATACCGCCGGGTCGGTGGGGATCATCTGGCTTAAATCATCAAATCACATACACATAGACCTCACAGATCAGATAGCAGAAATCAGAAGCAGGTTTCAGGATACAAATCAGGAAAACAGAATTTAGAGATAGCAGGAATTTATGATATGCATACATGTTTGCTGAAAATAGAAATCAGGGCACAGATATGAAATAAACATGAAATCATACTCAAAAACAGTTTAGGTTGGTTTTCCCCTACCTCAGGTCAGACCTCTTTCTAAGCAAATCCAACGCCGTTCTAAAGCAGTCCAAAAGTTCTTATCTACGACCTCCACTCTTAGTCTACATCACACACATGATGATATATAAAAATTAATCCTAAATATTAATAATATCGACGTATTTAAGTGTTTTCTCACAACAGAGACGGAAATGGGTAATTTCGTGTTGACTCAAAACTTAACCCAACTTCCCGCTTTATTTTGACCCTCAAAACATTTGATTTAAGATTTGGCTAATTCATAAAAGAGTTAGATATCGTCGTACTCTTTCCAACGCATTATGAATCGCGTCAATCGGAGTTCGGGACAAGGAGTTATGGCCAAAATACCAAAGCTATATCAATACTTCAGTCAAGACGTGCTAACTTAGAACTTGGCCAAACTTCCAGCTCAATTTTGATCATCAAAAAAATTTATTCATCAGTTAGTTAATTCATAAAAGTTGTGGATTTAGTTGTCCTCTTTCCAATGCCGCAAGAATCGCATCAATCAGAGTTCGGGACAAAAATTTATGACCAAAACACTGAAGCAGTGTCGGTTTCATATTGATCGATCAACACATCATATTGATCGATCAATACCACATTGATCGATCAATCTCACTATTGATCGATCAACCATCATGTAGATCGATCACCCATCCTATTGATCGATCAACCATCATGTAGATCGATCAATTTCACCATTGATCGATCACCACTGTCGGGAATGAACCCCCAGCAACCTTACTTGCTGTTTTTATCATTGTTTATATAGTTTGATCGATCAATCACTTATATTGATCGATCAACACTAAATTTGATCGATCAATCACCTATATTGATCGATCAACACCCAATTTGATCGATCAATCACCTACATTGATCGATCAAAACCCTCAGAAATGCACAGCCATAATGTTTTGTCATTTTTGATTTCTTTTCATCCAAATCTTCTATGATCTTCATCGTATCACACACAAATCCACACTAAACTAAAACAAGGATTTGTTCTATAATCTAAACCATTAAAATCAAAGAAAACTAACCTTTCTTCGATCGATTTCGCGCCTTTAAGGATCGTTGTCCAAAAGGGGTTTCGAAACGAAACTTTCGGATTTCTACGGCGATTTCACCATGATTGATCACCACGAATTCAAGATGAAGTCGTCAATGATCCACACATCGATCTTAACCTCTTCAACGCTTGGTTAGCGATCACGAGGTGGAGCGTTTCTTGAAAAACGGGCTTCTAAGGAAAAAGGGGTTTGAATGGCTTGTAGTTCCCGGATCTCTAACGGCTGAAATTTACCAACGGCGGACACTCAAGCGAGGCCGTCGTCATGTGCTTTGCAAAGGTTGCGGAGATTGCGGCGCGGTTGCAATCGAAATCTCACGGTTTCTCATGAGGGTTCCATGGGGAAGAAGCTCTCTCTCTCTCTCTCTCTCTAGAACTCCCAAACTCTAAGACTTGCAACCGGGTGAAGCTTCTTTGAGAAGCTTTGCCTATTAATTAGCTAAAGGGTTTGGTTTCGGTGCGAAGCGATAACACTGCAAAAGTGTGTTAGGCTTATCCACTTAAAATAGAGTTTGGTTTCGGTGTTGAGCGGCACACGATGCGTCGGTGCACGGCTTTCACACTAAAGGCCTAAATTAAATCTTTTAACTTGATTCCTTCACACCCACAGTATCTCAGACATGTTTACATTATTTATTTAATATTTTTAAGGTGACTTTGTTTTCCGTGCCGGATACGCACACTGTTTCAGTCGGGTTCGGGTTCAGATTTTTTCGGGTCATTACAAAAACACACCCATTGATCAAACTGAATTAATAAAGGAACAAGTAACGAAACCTGATAAATAGACTTTGAAATTCAGGCTTTCATAAACTCAACCGAATTTATGAAGAATGATGAACTTATCATCGACTCTTAATATTATCAAAAAACCATAAGTCTGCTGAGATTTTGTTACTCGGGAGTCGAGATTCAGATCTCAGCCAATTAACTTGGCAAAGTTCCAAGTTTAAGTATTGACAGATACATAGATCTTACTACTTCTACAAAATTTTCAATTCTAATCCTGAAGTGTTAAATGGGATAATATGATGAAATGCTTCATATGCCTACAAATATTTTCTTTATTGATAAATACCTGCAACTGTTTTGGCAACGTCTCCTGATACCACTACCAAAAGTTTGCAGAGATCTTTCGCATCCTCTGGTTGGACAATGTCTGCTAACAGAGACCTTTGGAAAAAATAGAAACAATTTACTTTTATGAATAAAAGATAAATAAAAGTCCATGGACAATTATACCAAAAAGAGAAACTACTAAATCTTCACCACAAAATATCATTAGCACAAAATGGATACCTATATGCGAATTTCGAAGATCCCACAACTGCTGGATTAACAACCCGAGCTGCAAGAACAGAAGACAAGGAAGAAGAGGGTGCAGAAGTCTTTAGATGACTAGCCTGATGCACATAGAAAAACGTTAACATCAGAATTTAGAGATATGAAAGCAGAGATTAGAGATGGAACAAGAAAACATGCAAGCTGAGATTTATTGGCAGCCAATGAAAAGAAAATGCAAAGAATCAGCATGGTGCTATTCCTTCCACAAAAATGGGAACCTTTGCTGTTTGTTAGAAACACACTAATCAGCCCCAGCATGGTGCTACAATTTACACTCTAAAAGTTCTTCAAATCTTCTAATTAGACATTTAGAGACAGAATAATAAGGTTATATCTAGCGCTTTGGTGCTATACATTGCCATGTGTTGTGGCATTTGATTTGTAATGTATACAGATTGAGTGGATGATCAATTTCCTTCAATTTTGTTAGTTCAAGTGCAAAGTCCAAGTAGGTATTATAACACATTGATTTCGGTTTCCCTCGTAAAATATATCAACCTAAATGTAAGTAAGCTTTATATGAAACCTCTACCAATATGCAACAACACAAAAGGCAAGAGCCTTTGGAAAGCTTTCCAAGCTATTGTCTATATCCTCGAAGAGATTAAAGTGATTGTAGGATTTCAAAGAATGTATCAACAATATTAGCCATTAAAAACGAAAAACAATGGTAGATACTAGAGTGCACAAATTTAGATGAAGCTTGTTAGCCATTCATGGGCTTATAAAGATTGAATACAACCTATGATTATATCAAAATAGTATACACGTGAGTCAAAATAGTATACATGTGAGTAAAAAAAATAGCTCACCTCTTAGATTCTACCAGAAGGGCACGTTGTCCAAGAGTTTTATCCGAACTTATGTCTAGCTCACTAGCAGTATAGGTGTACACAAAAGATCGAGGACAATATAAGTGAAGGGTGAGTCATAATTGTTAGGGCAGCTCACATTCACATGCCAATATTATAACCATAGTGCAACATGCCCAAACATGGCTCAAAATATCGTGCCCAAACATGGCATAGGAACTTATCCATACAATATGTAGCATATATTGCTGTAAAGTTGTTATTATGATATTTTAGTTGCATTAGGGGGACAGGTTCAGTATGTCAATTTAGACATAGCATAAATTGGGAAGTCTAAAGTGTCTAGCCATTATCTAGTTGGGATTCGACCCAAACATCATGCTCCTTGAAGTATTCAAAACTTTTGATCTAAGTATTTTTGTTAACTACTCTCTACACTGTTGCTTATATGTTGATTAAATGCTAGAGATCGTGCAAAGGTGTGATCATTGGCCTGATTCCGATCTACATGATGGCCATGTGTACCATGTGTACCGTTCTGATGAAATTGGTGACCTGTGGCGTGATGCACAGATCAATTCAACTAGCACCAGTGTTTATTTCTGAATGATAAAAAGCAACTTCTATTAAGAGGAAAATAAGCTACAAAGGGGCTGCTGCCAAGCGAGAAGGTACAGGTACATCAAGCCCCGACTATAGCTACTACCACAAATTAAAAACACAAGTAGCAATAACACCCAACAGAACCCAAGGAATATCAGAACTTACAAAGCCCTATCTCCCAAAAAGATAGCTAACATTGTGGATTGTAAGTGTATGTGTTCTTGGTAACTTCAGTCAGTTGATCGGAGTTCTCTTTTACACGGCTACTTTACATTCTTGTCTAGAGACAAAATGTGACGACCCGGCTTTTAATCCCTCAGGTATAGGAAAGGCCGGTTCGCCAACCTATCGAATAAACGATAAGCCGGACAAACAGGGCACATATCAGAGTAAAGTGCAATAAATATCCATAGCTAAAATAAATGCGGAGCAATTAAAAGTAAAGAACCACCGATGATAGCCGAGCATCATCGAAACATGGCTCATAACAGAAATCAACGTCAAATATAAAACTATGGTATCCAACTAAAATGGGCCCACAAATTCAAGTCTAACTCTCACCACAAATAAGAAAATCAGTAAGTTCTATACTGGGAAAAACTCCTCAGGAGGAACCTCAAGCTCTTCCTCAGGCACGTAGTCGATCACCTCACTACGAATAGCCACGCCAATACCGAACTCATGACGATAGTCGAGTGAGCTAACCAACAAAGCTCAGTAGAAGAAAGACATCTACGACATTTTACTTTAACTAACATGGTTTCAAAACAAATATCGGAATATAGCTTGTCAAACATATAAGCAGATAATAAACCTAATTTTAGGTGCGGAATCATATGTAAGATTTATTTCTAAATGTGTGAAAACAGTTTCAAAAATAGATGCAGTGTTCCAGTGTCGTAGTTTCTCGAACTTCTATATGCAAAGTTCGAATTCATGACTTAATCCTCAACTTAAAATACCTCCCAGTAAACTATATCTCGAGAGGTGAATATAGCCGATGGGACCCTACCTACCATCGCCGTTCATGAACCCTTTTTCAGATGCAACAAGCCCAGAATGAGGGAAACTTGTGCGAAGTTGTTCAGAATTTTGAGGGTCGTTCAGTCAATCATAAAACAAATGCGATACTAATATAATCGATGGAAGTCTCTTATACATAGTTCAGTTCTTGATTTCGATCTTGAGCTTAAGCGATTCGTGTTTCAAGATTCGTAGATTTAGATTTTTAGTCATTCATATCAATTTCAATTTACAGATGTGATTTCAATGGCATATGCAAGTTCAAAGATTTTAATTCAAAATATCCATGCGAATTAAAATAAAATACTGTAAAGATGAGATTCTCCTACCTAAAACTCGGAGTTATGCGAAGTCAAGCAAGGTCCTATTGATGGCCTCTCGCCCTCAATCTACATCACAATATACGTTCATGGATTAAGATAAACTCTAATTACTAATAATATAGACCTATTTAAGCGTTTCCTCAAAAACAAGTCAAAACAGGCAAGTTGCGCCAATCCTAGAATTTGACGTAACATTCTCATATTTTTTTGACTATCAAGACGATTGATTCATGTGTTGGTCAAAACATGAAAGTTGTAGATTTTTATATTAGCTTTCCAACGCAAAATGAATCGTCTCAATCGGAGTTCGAGATAAAAAGTTATGACTAAAATACTAAGGCAATGCCGGAGTTCGGTGATACCTCGCTCGAGCGATGATAAAAACCGACGGGTTTCCTCAACGATTCGCGCCGCGATCGATCCCACGAGTTCACAGAGACAACTCCAACACGCCCCCAATGATCTCAACCTCTCCCAATAGCCAACTACGAATCCAAGGTTGATTCAAGTTCTTTCTAAGGTTTAAGTGTTTTCAACAAAGAGGGTTCTAGAGAAGGAGGTTTTCTAAACCGATCTCCTACGATGATTGAAGAAGAGAGAAGAAGGAGTTTCACACGGTTGGGTAACTATCCTCTCTTAACAAAACCTAGTATAATACGGGAATGCAATTCCTTCTTATAATAGGATTGCTCACAAAGTAAAACACACACACACATCTTATGTATTATACACTTCTAATTTTAAAACTCAAGTCCGGTGTTGAGCGGCTACACCGAGGTCGGTGCACAACTTTCGCACGAGGGTCCAAATGGGCTCTAAATTAAAATCTGTCCGCACAATCACATCTAGATAAAAATCCAAAACAAATGGTGACGTCGGTTGTCGAGCCGAATACACACACAGGGTCAGTCTAACTCGGGTTCAAAATACGGGTCTTTACACAAAACATCGAGCTCAAGATTTAAGTATTCTGCCTACCAATCCTACAAGTAAGAAAGTCTCCAAAGTGTCATCAATCAATTGTTTGTAACTTCCAAAACTTGTAGCTGTGTGCGTGAGCTTGCAATTTGTAAAATTTTTTTTACTGAATTTATGTTACTCAAATCATGAATTTTCTTGAGATCCAAGTATCATTCCTCACCATAGTGATTGTTCTTGAAACACCCATCATGATTGATGTGGGCTACTGTGAAGGATTAAAATTCGAGTATCATGGTAATCTTGCCACTACAGAAAACTGATAGATGTTATTGACGAAAGAATGTACGAACTTTTGTTTAAGAGAGAATTTTTGTTAAAAAAAGTATAAAGGCTAAATAAATGCTATGGCAAATATTAATGCAATGAGGTGGTGATATTAGGTGCCGAACTCGTGCACCAACCTCAACAGTTCCCATCATTTGGAAAGATCATTAATTGAGTTCCCATCATTTGGAGACAATTTAATTTGCACTAGAGTCAGTGCCACTCAGTGCTGGGGTGGAGCCAGGATTTTCTTCCCATAGGCAAGATAGGGTTAACAGAGAAAATGATTTAGTATGAGTTAAGAGTAGGTAAGCAACATGACTGCCATATAACTTGGTTCTTTGGGTAACTTGCAACTGATCGATGTGCATGGGAAAAAGAATTATATATGTGGAGAAAGGGAAGTGAATGCGAGGATGGTAGTTTATTTTATCATATATATAATCTACTTACTTCAATTACCTACTGAACATGGTTATGTCAGGGCTTGGGCCTGTAGCACAATGGAAGATTGACAATATCACATCCTCAAGATAGAAGTTTGAACCCAGCTTACCTATATATATATATATATATATATATATATATATATATATATATATATATATATATATAAATACATAGACATTGAAATTTTTTTGCATGAAAATACACGTTGCCTGACATAACAATGTTCAGTAGGTTGTTTAAGTCATATCCACAGGCAAGTAAAATTAGTTGATGCCCATCTTGAATCTAGCCATTTCCATGGCCAAGAGCAGTGTCAAATAGGAAAGTATAGGAAATTCTCTTATCCATACCTACATCTCTCTCTCTTATATGTATAGAGAGAGAGAGAGAGAGAGAGAGAGAGAGAGAAAGATGAATATACATAAATATAAAAGTATGATCATATTAAGTCTAATCATACTTGGGAATATGTACAGTATATTTTCATGCATTGATATATTTACACAATGTATGCATATGTATGGATAATCTAATTACATGAGCACAATATATTAGCATGTATAGCAATATATTCTTTGGCTTTACTAATCAAACATTACTTCTTTTGGTTTAGTTTCAGTGTTCCAAAAGTTTGTGTTCAATTAACTAATTTATGGTTGCAACCTATTTCAATCTATGGAAAATCGCATCAAGTTTCATGGATTTTGTCCTACTTCCATTTTTGACTTATGGGCTTATGAGAGTCTAGGTTATAAAGCACTTCTCTTCTATTGTTTGGCAGATTTACTAGGTTTCACTTGTGGTGTGTATAAGAGGGACCATGCTCTAATAACACCCGAAAGCCATGTATTCTCCCCTCTACTTAACTGGTACATCCAATTTAGCTCTACGTTTGATTTTAGCTGATGATTGGAGTTAGAGATATATTTGCGTATTCTTTCATTATCGGTTTTGCAGGATGAATACCTTAGGAGCTTATTTAATCACTCCAGAAATGTGTTCTCACTTTGTAATGTATTTGGCAAAGATGCGAGGTAAAATATTTTACATGAAGCATGCAACATGTTATAGATTTCACAATTCCTTCCACGTTCGTAGCCATCTACGTCTATATATAAATGTGTGTGTGTGTATTCAAATGGTCTAGCGGGTAATAAGTGTATGTGAGAGAGGGTTAATGTGAGCTCACATCATCAGACACCTTGTTTAGAAATATTTCAATCGGAACTGGATATCCTTCTTTCATTTTGATTATTGAAAATTTGGTCTGTGGTGATCTGAATTATATATTCTGGTTGCTGGAATTTGTAACCAGACACCTTGTTCTTAGAATTTGTGAGCCATATATTTGTGGCAAGCTTGGCTTGCAGCATCTTTCGCCAGATGTTGAGGTAAGGCATCCAACACTTTTTCTCGCTGTAAGTTTACTTAATAGAACTACAGGCTATGTAATAAACGAGGAAGGTCCAAGGTCCTACCAATTGGTTCTGAAACCATCCAAAACTCCTCAAATAACTGGTATGCCAGGTTCTCAGCTATAGATTTGATATGTACTTTAATTTTTTTGTAATAAAAAAGGTGGGTTATCAATTTTTTTTAGCTGATCAGCATCTCCAAGGGTACATAAAAGGTGACATGTCCACATTAATGCCCAAGATTTGAATCGGGTCTCGTAGAGTTCCCTGTATTTATTTTTCTCTTTCATGTTCTCATCTGAATCTTGGAGCAGCCATATGCTCTTTGGCAAATTTGAGTTTGCATTTTCATTAGAAAATTGCCTGTTGGTTATATTTTCTCTTTAGTTATTAGTTTCTTTATTTCTAACATATGATTAGAGATGTAATCTATATATTCGAATGGCGACTACGGGTGGAAAGAATTACACAAAAGATTATATTGCCTTTTCTCTTAGGGTACCTTTAAATTCACCCACCTAATTAATCTGTGTTTTCACTCAGGTAAAAATTCATTGACTGCTTTGAATTAGATGGTGGGCATCATTTTTCTTCCCAATAGTTAACACAATGGATCTTGAGATCATGATTGTATCTTTTGACAATCAATTTTTATTTCATGTTGCACACATCCCCTAACAATGACCTTAACATCATGTGGAACTCATCATATGCTCAAACCTGATTTTAAGGTTGTTTTTTGGGGATGTGGTCATGCGAAATAAAAAAACCTGACCGTTTGATGGTACGCCCATGATCTTAAGATCTATTATGTGAAAGATTGGAACGAAAAACGGGTCAATGGATTTCAATGTGGGTGAACTCCAAGATTCCATGGGTGAATTTAAAGGTACTCTTTCTATTATTTTAGTGTTCCCAAGGTACTTTTTCCATGGTTCAAAATTTTGATTTCGGCCGAAATGTTTCGGTTTCGGTTCAATATAACTACAGAGTGCTAGATTTTGTTGGTTCTCACCCAACAAAATGCAAACTCAAATTATCTTAACTGATTTTAACTGATTTTGTTGGTTCTCACCCATTCACTTATCTTAACTGATTTTATTGTCCATATGGTGCTCTAGAATTATCCATCTACCATAATCATAGCCATAGTGTAAAAGTGGGAGATTGGAAATAAGTCGGAAAGAGAAAAGATCTCTGTCTTTAGGGCATATTAATGGCTCTGTGTACTAAATTTTTTTTGCATAAATGATTTGACAATTCTATCGACGTTGCCTTTGATCCATGCCTTCTTGTGCAGAGTGATTTCTTATTGAAGTGATATTCCGTTATTATTCTGGATGAGGCTCATGAGAGGAGCTTGAACACAGACATACTTATTGGAATGCTTTCTCGTGTTATGCGTGTGCGCCAGGTGAGAACATCAATTGTTGCTTCTATATCAAAAGGAAGTGATAGAATTTTTTTTGGCTAGTGTTACTACCACACCACTTTATGTTACAGCCACATCACTTAAACAAAGGAAAAATATGTTGACTGTTTTAAATCAGATAATGGAGATCGTTTTTCGTCCATATCTACCACACAATAGATCTTTAGCTTATAGGTCTATAATCAGATGGTCAGATGTTGATTCCAAGTGGCACACATTCCACAAACTGAACGTGATCAGTGTACCATTAGTGTTCACATTCATTTTTTGGGATCTGTGTCACGTGGAATCAACATCTGGCTATCTAATAGTAGGCCCATAATCTCAACTTCTATTGGTGGAAGATTGGGACAAACAATCTCCATCGTCCGATTTAAAGCAGTCATCAAAAGTTTCCTTTGTTTAAGTGAGGTGGCTGTAACATAAAATGGTGTGGAATACCATCAGCTTTTCTTTTCTTTTTTGTTTGTTTGTTTGTTTTTTTCCTAATATTGCTTACATCACTTTTGCTCCTTGTTAATGATGTTGTATTTAGATGATAGAGGTTATACGTAGAATAGCAAGAGAAGGTGCTTTCAAGAGTAAAAATTTGTAACATCCCCGAAATTTCGGCATTGAACAATAACCTCGAGATGCGTGCCCAACTGGTCGTAGGTATGACCAAGTGAAAGCCAACTCGATGGCTAGAATTCAACTTAGGTTGATGATAATGAGCATGTGCGTGTAGTGTTAAAGCTAAATTAGAAATAGCATACACCTATCTTTGGTGTGTGTGCATTACACCAAAGCTTTAGAAGGGTTAAAGGATTTAATAGCAAAAGAGAAGTTATTTCTCTTTGAATGGTTGGTGTGGAGTTTTAAGAAGAGAGAGAGAGAGAGTAAGGAGAAGTAAATGCTAAAGAGAATTAGTGTGGATTCGAATTGGAAGGCACGCTCAAGCATTAACTCCGGATACGATGCATAGAACTTGTCACAGTTGGGAGCCCTACCTATAAGATCAATCCATTGGATCAACCAAGGGTTGATTTGAGGTGAGTTTTATTAGATTTTTTATAAGCATGTTGTTGTGCATTAAATTATGGAGTAAATGCTGAATTAAGTAGGAAGGAATGAGAAATGGAAGAGAGGGAAGCTGGAAAAAATGCCCGCAAAGGGATGAGTTTCTGACAAAATCGATTGATTGATTTTGACCTGGAAGTTAGTGATCAATTTTAAATAAACCCTTGCAAGTGTACAAGATCTGTTCTAGTAAGGCAAGAACAAGGGTGTCGAACCCACAGGGAAATCTGAAATTTTATTCAATTCTTCCTAGAGATTTAGAAAATATCCCCAAGGAAGTACCAAGGGGCAGATTTTAATTTTTACCAAGAGTTAACACTTTTCTAATTGCAAGAAAGAAAACAAATTAATCTAAAAATTATGTAATGAGAAATCTAAGAACAAATTTTAAAAGCAAGATCAAGGAATTTGCTACCCCAGATTTATACCCTTTTCTATTTTTAAACCCACAATTTTATGAACATCAACACACCATCATTCTAAGAGAAACATGACTAGTAATTAAGCGTGATCATTAACCCGGCATACCCTATCTAAAAACAATGACTCAAATTTAATCGCGGTATGAATCATGTGAAAAGCATAGCGTATCTCATGGTATTTTAGATCAAAACACTAAAAACAGAATCACTACACTTTAAGAAAAACGATTTGATGATGAAATTATCAAACTATGGCATTAAACATAAAATATAGGTACTTATCTGGGGATCGCATCTTCCTTGACCTACAGCCTTTAGCCTCTCATCCTTGGTGCAAGATCTTCAGTTGTATTCAAAATCATTCCCAATGTAAAGAGCAAAGAAGGTGTAAAAAGAAGAACACAATTTTACTACTCTCCGAAAACTCTCTTACAAAAGTCTCTAGTTATTACACAAATTTCTCTAATAAAAACTCTCTAAGAAATAAAAACTCTCTATTCAAAAAGCTCTCTCTCTCTCTAAAACAAAAACAACTCTCCTTTTCAAAGTCGTAAGCCTCTTATTTATAATATCCGATTGAAACTAACCCTAATTGCCTCAATCGATTGAGACAGAAATCTCAATCGATTGACTTAGAGTTCGAATTCCCTTAGAACACTTCGCTTCATATCTCAACCGATTGAATATTATGTCTCAATCGATTGACTTTCCGTGGTTGAGTTTTTTCTCCATCGTCAATCGATTGACCATAATGCCTCAATCGATTGACTCTTCAATGCAAAGTCTTTCTTTTCTTGATGGAAGTTGATTCTCTTCATGGCTCTCAATGCTTCTTTGGACCTTTTTGTCCATATCTCTTTTTTAGCCTGTAATTTCCTTCTTTTATGCACTTGAGCAATCTAACTGTCGGAAACACCTGTAAACATCAAAACCTCACAACAACCATCAGATGCTTTCATTGAACAGCTAAATATAGGTTTTAAAGTGTGAATTTTGGTCATATTTCAGCACCGATCACACCCCCAAACCTACACTTTGCTAGTCCTCGAGCAAAGAGAATGATAAATATAAAAATAAACTAACATCCTAAAATTTAAATGCCACTTTCGTAGGGAACACGATTGCACTTAGCATGTGCAACAAGCCTTTAAACCCCTAGGTGATCCCTAGTGGAGGAGTTGCGTCTCCTGAAGGTTTTCAGTGAAGGTACCTACAAACTTCCAAAAAAATTTCAAACCATCGGCAAAATTGAGTTTTCAAAACATGATTTTTTTATAACATATATACCATTCAAAAACAAAAACATCATTAATTGGTTCAACATGTGAATCATCAATCTTAAATACCAATGTCATGTCAATCATGCTAGTATCCATTCAAATTAATCTAATG
Source organism: Chloranthus sessilifolius (assembly GCA_021018995.1). Classification (NCBI taxonomy): domain Eukaryota; kingdom Viridiplantae; phylum Streptophyta; class Magnoliopsida; order Chloranthales; family Chloranthaceae; genus Chloranthus; species Chloranthus sessilifolius. Next base: position 125,404,786 of record CM037586.1, read on the forward strand.
CTCAAATTGTTAGATAACTCATTCATTCATGCTTAAACATGAAGTGTGTGCATACCAAAACCAAGATTCATTCATCTTAGAACTAGTCCAAACGGAAAATCATCGGATCTCATGTCTCAACTCAATCCTCACTTTAGGTATACTCTCGAAATAAAATCACTCCGATGATGGGTAAGTTTTCGCACACATGTGAGAGATCAATACAAAACAAATCAAAAGGTCTCACATGATAAATGAAACACGATGTAATCAATGAACAAAAAAAAAACAGATCTCATAAGAACAGATACTTGAATATCCTAAGCATGTTATATCAAGTGTCATAGGTATCACATATTTACTCTCCACAAGGCAGTTACCAATGCAAGATCAGATCATGAAGGTCTTTTGTAGGGTTGTAATGGGGCTCAGGAAAGGGTAAGAAAGAAAGGGAATTTAGATTCAAAATTTCTGAGAAATCAGAAAAGGTACTAACTTTTTCTTTCTATTGCTCTTCTTTTTCTTTTCTAATTTCTCACCATTTTTTTTTTCAATATTTTTCTTTTCTCACTCTTTCTTCTTCTTTTGAATTTCTTTTCTTAATGGTACCTCACATTTTTCATTCTTTGTCAAATTTCTCTTTTTTTTTTTTTTTTTTTTTTTTTTTTCTTTTATATTTTTGCCATACACTCTCAGTAAACACCACAACTCAGTATCCCTCCACTTACTCTCTTTTCACTCATTTTCATCCATCGTTCCTAACGTCTCAGAAATAAGAAGGGTAAAGCTGAATTTTCAGAAATGGTAAAGGGTTAAAGGTTAATGTGGCTTATCAAAGAATGTATAAAGGTAAATTTTTCAATAGGCTCAAAGGGGTACTAGAAGGATAAATTTATATGAGGTGGGACATTTTAAGCACAAACGAGCCAAAGATGGCCTTCAATCATATCCTTAAAAGATGGTAATCTTGCCTATTTGTCTTGAGTAGATATACAGTACGTTCTAACACAATAATATGAATTTGATTTCATGCAAAGTCACAAGCCAAAAATAAAATGTATGAGATTATGCAAAATAATTCGTATTCAAAGAAAACTCCGAGTTTATGTATTCACTCATCAATGACGGGAAATTAGCTCTAAAGCTCACCAGGTTTAGTCTCCACTAAGAACCTACGATCCAACGTTTAAAATAATTCATCGATTTCTAAATCTTAGCTTGGTATAAGTGCACAAATTCTAAGCATGAATTTCAAAGTCATCCACAAATTATCACATTAAGCTTCATTATCCTAGATACAAGTAATCAAAATATGCCATCAATATTCTCAAAATTAAATTCTCATGCATCATCAACTAAAGTTTGAAAACTACTGCAAAGTAAATCATGTATGATGGTTAAAATTGTTTATTTATTATTATTAGTATTATTTTTTTATTTTATTTTATTTTTTTTAAAATACATAACACAAGATAGATAACCATACCCCCAAACCTAAGAATGACAATGTCCTCATTGTTTGAAATAAGTAGGCACCCCCAAACCTCTTGAAAAGTACCTCACACAAAGATCAGGTGCAGAGAATATATGCATCAAATTAGAACATGACCAAAAATAGATTGAAGGTAATGTGGCTATATGTATTTGGAAAGTAAAAAAAACAACCTAAACTAAATTCTAGAACTAACAAAAACAAAAAGGAAAACAAAAATAAGTAAAACACACTGGGGTGCCTCCCAGGAAGCGCTGAAGATATGTCGATCGACCTTTTCAAAGGATCAATCCTCAGGATCACGGAGGTGCATCGCCTCAATCTTAAACTGGGTGACCGGCTCAAACATTGGTTTGAGTCTTTGCCCATTAACTTTACAAATGCGATTGTCAGCAAGGCTCCGAATTTCAATGGCACCATGCGCACTAATGGACACTACCTGAAATGGGCCTTCCCATCGAGATTTTAATTTTCCCGGGTGGAGCTTCAGTCGGGAATTGAATAACCAAACTTTTTGGCCAACGTGAAATTCTTTTCGAGAAATGGATGCATCATGCAGCTTTTTATACCTTTCTTTGTACATTTTCGAATTCTCATACGCTTCGTAGCGTAATTCCTCCAATTCATTCAATTGCAATCGGCGATGTGACCCAGCTGCTTGCATGTCAGAATTAAATCTTTTTATCGCCCAGAATGCTTTATGCTCCAATTCGACAGGAAGATGGCAAGCTTTCCCGTAAACAATTCGAAACGGAGACATTCCAATCGGAGTCTTGAATGCGGTCTGATATGCCCACACAGAGCCTCGAGCCGGTTTGACCAATCTTTTCTATCCGGTCGGACCGTTTTCTAGAATTCGCAATTTCGATTAGACACTTCCACTTGACCGCTAGTTCAGGATGGTACGCGAGCAACTTTGTGAGTGACGCGCATTTCTTCATTAAAGTGGCAAAATGGCTATTACAAAAATGCGAACCGCCATCGCTGATGATTGCTCTTGGAATCCCGAATCGGGTAAACACATTTTCTCTGAGGAATTTGACCACAACCTTATGATCATTCGATCGAGTTGCCACAGCTTCTCTCCATTTCGAGACATAATCAACAGCCACTAGAATATATGAAAACCCAAAGGATGGGGGAAAGGGACCCATAAAGTCAATCCCCCAAACATAAAAAATTTCAATAATTGGATTAAGGCATCATATTCCGTTTGGAAATATTGCCAAGTCAGTTGACATCGTCGGCATTCCTTGCAAAATTGAGCCACGAAGATAGAGGCCAAGAGAATCCGCTTTGAAGGATTTTCAGGCGGTCTTCATCTCTCCGAAATGGCCGCCATAGCCCCAAAGATGACACAAGTGTAGGATGCTCATTTGCTCCTCTTCGTACACATCTCGATGATCGATCGACAAATTTGACAGACATGGTTCATCCCAAAAATAGTTTTTTATTTGGGAGAAAAAGAGATTCTTATCATTCTTACCCCACTCAGTGGGGATTTTGCCAGTAACCAGATAATTCACAATGTTCGCAAACCATGGAACCTTTGCATAAGCTACATCAATTGCTAGCAAATGTTCATCCGGAAACGTGTCACGGATGGTCTCAGGTATTGCAGATTCTTCAGGTAGAATCCTCGACAAATGATCAGCCACCACGTTCTCAACCCCTTCTTATCCTTAATCTCAAATTGAACTCTTGGAGCGTATGATCCAACGGATTAATCTCGGTTTAGTATCCTTCTTTGCTAGAAGATATTTCAGAGCGGAATGATCTGAAAAGACCACTATTTTTGATCCAAGCAAATAGGAACGAAACTTGTCTAGAGCATACACCACAGCTAATAATTCTTTCTCGGTGGTGGTGTAATTGAGTTGGGCATCAATTAATGACTTGCTAGCATAATAAATTACGTGAGGTAATTTATTCACCCTTCTCTAGGACAGCTCCAATTGCGTAATCAGATGCATCACACATGAGTTCGAATGGGAGAGAATAATCCGGTGGCTGGATGATTGGTGCATTGGATAAGAGCTCTCGCAATTTCAAAAATGCTTGCATGCAGTCCTTAGTAAATTCAAAAGGAACATCTTTGCCAAGCAAGGTGCACAATGGTTTAGCCACCTTGCTGAAATCCTTAATAAACCTTCGATAAAATCCTGCATGACCCAAAAATGACCGAATTTGTCGAACACTATTGGGTGGTGGCAAGTTAGCAATTAGATCAACTTTTGCTCTATCCACCTCGATTCCTTTCTGTGAAACAATGTGCCCCAGAACAATCCCTTGTTTAACCATAAAATGGCTCTTCTCCCAGCTAAGAACAAGTTTGGAGTCAACACAACGTTGAAGACTTGTGAAAGATGATTCAAACAAGAATCAAAGGTTCTCCCAAAACCGAGAAGTCGTCCATGAATACTTCAATGAATTTGTCGATCATATCTGAAAATATGGCCAACATACACCGTTGAAATGTGGCCGGGGCATTACATAGGCCGAATGGCATCCTGCGGTATGCAAACGTACCATAAGGGCATGTGAACGTTGTTTTTTCTTGATCAGCTGGGTAGACAGGCACCTGATTGTATCCCGAATACCCATCAAGAAAACAGTAAAACTCTTGCCCAGCTAACTTCTCAAGGATTTGATCAATGAACGGAAGGGGAAAATGATCCTTTCTGGTGGCGGCGTTTAATTTCCGAAAATCAATGCAAACACGCCATCCAGTAGTTTCTCGAGTGGGGACCAATTCTCCTTCAGCAGTTTCCTTCACAGTGATTCCGGACTTTTTCGGAACAATTTGGACTGGACTAACCCATTCACTATCAGAAATCGGATAGATGATTCCAGCATCAAGGAGTTTAATGACTTCTTTTAGAACGACTTCTTGCATGTTTGGATTAAGTCGCCGCTGTGGTTCCCTTGAAGGTTTACTCTCATCTTCCAAATGTATTTTATGCATACATACCGATGGGTCAATCCCTTTGAGATCAGTGAGAGTCCAACCGATAGCTTCCTTGTGCTCTTTCAGCACCTTCAACAACTCTTTTTCTTGTTCTGCCGACAACGTGGATGAGATTATTACTGGAAGTGTTTCATGAGGTCCCAGAAAAGCATACTTGAGGGACTCTGGCAATTGTTTCAATTCCACAAGTGGTGGTTGCTCAAGTGATGGAAGCAACACGTCCTTCACCTCAACAGGTAATGATTCTATCTCAGGCACACTCGCAGCTAAGTGATCATCCTGGTATGATGAGCTAGACTCTCTCTCGTCGGACTGCTTCTCTTCCGATCCTTTCTCTTCATAAATGGCCAACAAAGCATTTTCAAATTCCTCTTTGGTAAGCATTGAAGGTAACGCCTCATCTACCACTTCATCTATCTGATCGATGTAAAAACATTCGACTTCATCCTCGTTTGGGAAATGGTTCATCGCATGGAAGATATTCAATCGAACCTTCATGTTTCCAAAAGAAATGTCCATGACTCCTGTTCGACAATTAATGCACGCGTTGGTCAGAAGTAGCGGGACGTCCAAGGATGATGGGGACTTGATTAAGTGACTTAACAGTGTGTCCATGTCCAAAACAACAAAATCCACTGGAAAGACAAACTTATCTATTCCAACCAAGACATCCTCAATAACGCCCCTCGGCGTCTTTATCTATCGCCGATTCTTGATGTGACCGTTGTGGTGCAATTCACCCGATCCGAGTTTCTCGTACAATGAATATGGGATTAAATTAACACTGGCTCCCAAATCCAATAACGCTTTCCCAACTGGTTGCCCACCAATGACACATGGAACAGTAGGAACTCCAGGGTCTTTTAGTTTTTGTGGGGTTTCCAATTGCAATATAGAACTGACTTGATTAGTCAAGAACACTTTCCTCGAAACATGATTACGTGCCTTTCTCTTACGAGTGCATAAATCTTTGAAAAACTTTGCATACTCAGGCACTTGCTTGATCGTTTCAAGCAATGGAAGGTTTATCTTTACTTGCTTAAATGTTTCGAAAATATCTTCCATTTTTGTTGGTCCCTTTCCCATTCGTGATGGAGGAGTTAGGCATTGAGGAAATGGTGCCTTTGGGACAAAAGGTGCGGGTTCCCCTTCTGGATCTTGTCCTTGTTGGACAGTTGAGGGAGACTCATCCTCTATCACCTTTTCTTTTCCCTTCTCTCTTCTTTTCTCTTCCTCCTTCTCTTTTCTTCTCTCTTTCTCCGCTCTTCTCTCTGACTCTTTCTTTTTATTTGCTTCCTGCTCTTTGTCTGCTTCACTTTTTTCCTCTGCTTCCACAGGCAATTCCACTTGATTATGAACTTCCCGTCCACTTCGCAACACGATGTGACTTTCAACTGTTGACTATTTAATGGTCCTCCATCAGATGGTGCTTGGCTGCGAGGATTGTTGATGGGTTGGCTGGGAAGCTTACCCTCCTCGCGTCGACTCGGTTGATTTGCCAATTGATCGACTTGGTGGATTATCATCTATTGAAAAGATTGCATCTGCGCATTACCTTTTCTTCGGATCAGAATCCTTTGAAGTGCTTGTATGAGATTGATTAGGATTTCGATTGAAATTCGATTTTTGAAATCGAATTTGGATGAGAATATGAAAGTTAGAATTCGTGAAAATTAGAATTCTAAAATTCTGTTGGACGGAAATTTTCTTTGAAAATTTTGTGGAAAAACTTGTTGTCCATTCATAGGATTGGCTCGGTATTCTTTGGTTGACTGACCGGTTTGGTTTGATCCACCCCATCCTAAGTTGGGGTGATTTTTCCACTGGGTTGTAGGTATTTGAGTACGCTTTCTACCTTGCGGCGATAAGATTGAGTGACATTTATCCGCTTTCTGGAAGAGTAGATTCATCGAAGGAATGTCAAGGTAGTTGGGCACTCATTAGCCATATGACCCGGTGTTCACAAATTGAGCATCTGATGGGGGTGACAGAACTTTAGCTTGCTTGGTTGCGCTAACAACATTGTCATCTGTTTGACAAAGACATATCAACCTTGGTTGATAGATCGAGTTATTATTGTTGACCTCATACAATCCGTCTTTGGTCAACACATGAGATTTAGGTGCTAAGTCCAAAGTGGTTCGCCCGATGTCGCACTTTGTATCGAGGTTTGATACAATTTCTCAAACAATGCCCACAACTCATCGGCCTCTTTCGTGGCACAAGATCCACATAAGATGCATCAACCATGCGTCTTTCTTGAGAATCACCCATTGTAGAAACTTTGGACTTGTTGCCACCTTGGAACTTGATGGTTAGGGCAACTTCGATTAACTCCTTAAAGCGTTCCCAACATTCATGGAATGTCTCAGAGGTTGTTGGGAAAAGAAAAGGATCTTTGACGCATCTCTATGGCTTTAGTCATGGGAAAATACTTTTGAGGAAACGATGTAGCCGCCCAACTCGAATAGATTGCGGTTCTAAAGTATAGAACCACGTTTTTGCCTTGTCTCTTAAAGAGAACGGAAAGAGTCGGGGCTTCGCTATCTCATCAGTAACATTGTGGACTCTGAACATTTTGCATCCCCCAGTGAACTCGTTCAGATGAACGTCGGATTTTCATTTGCCAAACCATGGAATATTGGTAGCATTTGAATCATTGCTGATTTGAATTCATAATGATTCCCTGGAATGGGAGCATGCATGATACACTCCTGATCCTCGTAAAAACCAGGATCATTATAGTATTCAAGTGTTCTAGGTCACCCATAGTAATTATTGTTCCCATTATTTCCATTATTCACATTGTTGCCATTCTGATTGTTGTTTTCATTCATTTCTTGCTCTTGATTAGCCATGGTATCGGTGGGATGAATCTTGATTCCTTTGGATTCTAAGATTGTCTCGAAAGATCGCTCGATCTCCGGATTAAACGTAGCAAATGTGGGTGATGAGAACGAGTAAAGCTCATACACCACACCCACAATCAAAGGTTTGAAGAACCCAAAATAAGTCCTTAAACAGACTCAATCGATTGAGACAGTGGTCTCAATAAATTGACAGAAGCACAAAAAATTTCTCACAAATGACTTGTCAGTCAATCGATTGAGGGGATACTCTCAATCGATTGAGGTTCCAAGAGTCAGAAAGCACACAGAATATCAGAAAAAGATCTTATCAGTCAATCGATTGAGAGACTTATCCCAATCGATTGAGGTTCAAAGATTAAAAACACTCAAGAATTCTGTCAATTGATTGACATAGGAATGTCAATCGATTGAGAGAAAAGTAGAGAGCCCACAGAAAGTGGCTCAGTATCAATCGATTGAGAAAGTAGCTTCAATCGATTGAATGCTGCTATAAACAGAGAGCAAAGTAAAAAGGAAAAGGAAAGAAGACCACTTAAATTTTTTTTATTTATTTATTTTTTTTTTAAATAAAATAAAATAAAATCTAAATTCGAAAATTAGAAATTAGAAATTAAAAACCTAAAAAAAAAAAAAACTTTCCTAAAAGAAAATTTCTAAACTAAAAATATAATCTTCCTAAAAATAAAAAAAATAAATAAAAATATAAACTTCCTAAAAATAAAAACTTCCTAAAAGAAGATCACAAAATCTAATCTAAGAAAGAAAATTAGGGAAAGAATATATATATATATATTTTTTTTCGGAAATCAGATTTTTTTTTTTTTTTTTTTTTTTTTAGCTTTCAATCTATTGACAGAGTTGTGTCAATAGATTGAGACACAATTATTGCTAAAAACACACACAATCAATCGATTGAGAACAAGGCTCAATCGATTGGTGACAACAAGCAAACACACACACAAAATAGAGTCAATCGATTGAGGTTATTCTCAATCGGTTGTTCGCTATAAAAAATAAAATCTCTAATCGAATTAACCAAAATTTAGCCGATTTCCCGGTGCGCCAAAAACTTGATCAATTTTAAATAAACCCTTGCAAGTGTACAAGATCTGTTCTAGTAAGGCAAGAACAAGGGTGTCGAACCCACAGGGAAATCTGAAATTTTATTCAATTCTTCCTAGAGATTTAGAAAATATCCCCAAGGAAGTACCAAGGGGCAGATTTTAATTTTTACCAAGAGTTAACACTTTTCTAATTGCAAGAAAGAAAACAAATTAATCTAAAAATTATGTAATGAGAAATCTAAGAACAAATTTTAAAAGCAAGATCAAGGAATTTGCTACCCCAGATTTATACCCTTTTCTATTTTTAAACCCACAATTTTATGAACATCAACACACCATCATTCTAAGAGAAACATGACTAGTAATTAAGCGTGATCATTAACCCGGCATACCCTATCTAAAAACAATGACTCAGCCTAATCGCGGTATGAATCATGTGAAAAGCATAGCGTATCTCATGGTATTTTAGATCAAAACACTAAAAACAGAATCACTACACTTTAAGAAAAATGATTTGATGATGAAATTATCAAACTATGGCATTAAACATAAAATATAGGTACTTATCTGGGGATCGCATCCTCCTTGACCTACAGCCTTTAGCCTCTCATCCTTGGTGCAAGATCTTCAGTTGTATTCAAAATCATTCCCAATGTAAAGAGCAAAGAAGGTGTAAAAAGAAGAACACAATTTTACTACTCTCCGAAAACTCTCTTACAAAAGTCTCTAGTTATTACACAAATTTCTCTAATAAAAACTCTCTAAGAAATAAAAACTCTCTATTCAAAAAGCTCTCTCTCTCTAAAACAAAAACAACTCTCCCTTTTCAAAGCCGTAAGCCTCTTATTTATAATATCCGATTGAAACTAACCCTAATTGCCTCAATCGATTGAGACAGAAATCTCAATCGATTGACTTAGAGTTCGAATTCTTAGAACACTTACGCTTCATATCTCAACCGATTGAATATTATGTCTCAATCGATTGACTTTCCAGGGTTGAGTTTTTCTCCATCTGTCAATCGATTGACCATAATGCCTCAATCGATTGACTCTTCAATGCAAAGTCTTTCTTTTCTTGATGGAAGTTGATTCTCTTCATGGCTCTCAATGCTTCTTTGGACCTTTTTGTCCATATCTCTTTTTTAGCCTGTAATTTCCTTCTTTTATGCACTTGAGCAATCTAACTGTCGGAAACACCTGTAAACATCAAAACCTCACAACAACCATCAGATGCTTTCATTGAACAGCTAAATATAGGTTTTAAAGTGTGAATTTTGGTCATATTTCAGCACCGATCAGTTAGCTGGGCAAAGATGCCCGAAATCGATTGATCGATTTGGGGATTTCGATTAATCGATTTAAAATCAATTAATCGTCTGAGGATCTCCAGTGACTGGAAAAACAGAGCTTGTGAAAACCGATTGATCGATTTAAGAAATTGATCAATCGATTTAGGAATTTCGATTAATCGATTTGGGATCGATTTTGAGAATTCGATTGATCAATTTTGGAGATTGATCAATCGATTTGGACAGTTTCTGTTGGCTTTTGTTTTGGACTTTGGGATTTTAGGAGGGTCTTGTACCTTCTTTATTGCATCTTTCTTGATGTTGTGCTTATGCTATGATGTACTACAGGTTGTACGAGTGAGTGTAAGCATGAGAAACACAGTGGATCTTAACGCTTGAGGAATTATACGCGTGAGGTAGGGAACACTTTGAACATGTACTTTAATTGCAAGAGCATGTATGTAATGATATAGAATTGAATAAATGTGAACTTAAGTGTGTGTGTGTGAATACTAAATGAGGAATTGAGATACAAATGAGAAAGTGACGTCCCCAGGGGATGTGAATGTGATAATGAGCATCTGTGTGATGCGTTGAGCCAGTTACATCCCAGGGATGTATGTATGAGACATAGACCCCGTCGCCTATGAGAAAGAGACCTGGGTAGTATCGAAAGAATGAAAAAGGATAATGAAAATGGTCTAATTAGATGATGATGGAGGGTATTCCATCGGGCGCTCGACGCTATAGCAAGTCGGGGAATATTTAAGTTATGATTTAAGTCTTTGGGCCGAATCATTGTTTTTTATGAGCAAGTTGAGAATAAATAAAACATGTAAAGTAACAGTAATATTCAGTGCATCTTTTCAGTCATTTAAATTTCTTTCCAATAAACTCATTGATACATCATGTTGTAAAATATCATGGAATATATGTGAGAGGTTAATTTATATGTTCATTCAGTTGTTTCCCTATTGAGCTAGGATGTAGCTCACCCTTTAAACTTTACGTCACAAGTCCTGTGCTTGCAGCTGCTGTGCTACTTCAAGAGGCATAGACCCGGAGGATTCAGATTACGTGCTTGAGGAAGAGTTGGAGCCCCCTCCTGAGGACTTCTTTTAGAGGACCCTTGCGTACTTTGATTATTTTATTTTGAGAGCATACTGTATGGCTTGGTATGTTCAGCCATTTTTGTAGAATGGTGTCTAATAATGCTTATTGGGATATTCATTTTGGCGAACCATCTGGGGTGACCTTGTTTTATCACCGATGGTTCTGATTAGTTCTTCTGCTCATGTAGGGGCATGGGATTAGAACTGTCTTTTGAGCTTTTGTTATATATATCATTAATGCATGGAGATTTAGATCGATTCAGTTCTTATATTTTATTTAGCTTCGTTGTTGCTTGGTTATACCAATGTTTCGTGCAGGATTATGGGGCACGACCTTGAGGGTCGTGCTGATGGCACGGGTTTCGGAGAACCGAAATTCGGGCTATCACAGTTGGTATCAAAGCAGTTTCTTTTAATAATTCTGACAATTCTTATTTTTGTCAAAGCATAGGGACTTTTACTAATGAAACTTTGGTTTCATGTGCAGACCGTTATATCTTCTAGGGGAAGAGGCCAACCTAGGGGTGGTCATGATAGGAATTTACATAGTAGAGATGATTTCATCTCGGCTATGAATAGAGTACCAATGGAAAATAGAGGGGCTTCAGGAAGTAGTGGTCAAGAAAGCCAAGACCATGAAGAGAGCTGAGAAAGAGACCGTCAGGATAGAGATCAAAGGGAACAAGAAAGAACAAGAGAAAGAAACAAAGAGAGAGAGGAGCGTCAGAGGATGATGCATACTATGGAAACCATGGAAGCCGCTATGGCTGAACAAATAGCGTCCCTGGAAGCTCACAATACCCCTGAGCAGCATCAGCCACCTACACCTTCAGTAGGTCCTACACCGCCAGTGGCCTCAACATTTACAGAGTTTAGGAGGATGCGTCCTCCTAGCTTTTCAGGGCAAGCCTAGCTAATAGTTACAGAAAATTGGCTGAGCGAGATGGAAAAGGTTTTTAGCGTGCTTACATGCACGAAAGACGAAAGTGTCCGTTGGGCAGCTTACATGCTTGATGGAGAAGAAGGCCCGGTGGAAGTCCGTTTCTAGGACTAGGGCTCAGGAGACCCCAAGATTGCCCTAGACATGGGATGAGTTTGTGGAGGAATTCAACAAACAGTACTTCCCTGAAGTTGTGAGAAATCAGATGGAAGTAAAATTTTTATAGCTTGAACAGGGAAGAATGACAGTTAGGGAGTATGGGGTTGAGTTTATGCGGCTTGCCCACTTTTCTCCTAAATTTATAGTCATGGATCTAATGAAAGCAAAATGACTACAATGCGGCTTGAGGCTGGATATCAGGGGGAAAGTAGTGGCATTTGAGTTGAAGACCTATGGAGAGGTCATGAGCAAAGCCTTAGTGATTGAGGAGGACAATGAAGATAGATATCGGAGAAGGGATCAGTCAGGAAAAGGGAGAGAAGATTAGAATAAAGTTGAGAAGTACGAGCCGGTGAACAAAAAGCCGAGATTCGTAGTGCCTATTCAGAGGCAACCGTTCCAAACAGGGTATGTGAGACCGGCACAACAGACAAACTATCAGAGGCTACCAGTGCTTATGTCGGGGAAGCTAATAAGATATGAGAGCCCTGCTACCACCACAGGAGCAGCAGTTACACAGGGTTTCTCACGAGCAGCGTTGACTACAGTGGAGACTTGTGCCAAGTGTGACAAGTCTCATAGAATAGCTGAGTGCAGAAGGGGTACTCGAGGCTGCTATAAATGTGAAAAAGTGGGCCACATTATCTGAGATTGCCCTGAAATGACTAAGGAGAAGATGACTTCTGTTTCAATGCCACAACCGCTACAAACGAGAAAATCAGTCGTATAAGGAAGAGCCTACGCAGTTACGGCTCAGGAAGCACACAATACCACCGACGTGATTCAAGGTGAGATTTTTTTTTAAATAAATAATTTCAATTGCTTAAGAATTTTAGATAGAGAAGGTGCACTCATCTAAGGAGTATAATATATTGATTCACTTCCATAAATTTTGATATATATATGTGGTGTGCTATATATGTAAATATGTGTGCCTTATAGGTACTTTAGAAGTGTACGGCAAGGGGAGTGACGTAACTTGTGAGGCAAGGGTGTTGATAGACCCGGGGTCTACTCACTCATTTATTACTCCTCGCAAAGAAGATGAAGGTTAACCCGGAGACATTAGATTTCGTCTTAGCGGTATCGATCCCGATTGAAAAATCGGTCAATACGGAAAGGGTTTGTAAATCGGTGATAGTGACCATCAGGGATGGAGATGACTTTGAACTATCGGCGAATTTGATTTTATTCGACATGCAAGGATTCGACTTGATCCTTCGCATGGATTGGTTGTCATAGCATTGCGCGATGGTAGATTGCAAGAACAAAGTTGTCATCTTCTGACCTAATACGAGAAGAGAAATCGCCGTTTATGCCACTTATCTCTGCAGTCAGGGCCGAGTGTTTGATTAGAAAGGGATGTAGTGGTTACTTGGCATTCTTAAAGGAAGATAAGGGAAGAACATCATCTCAGAGATAGCAATTGTGAGAGAACTTGAAGATATATTTTCGGAGGAATTACCAGGACTGCCTCCAGATCGAGAAGTGGAATTTTCTATCGACTTGGCACCTGGAACAGAGCCTGTTTCTAAAGCACCATATAGAATGGCTCCTGCTGAGTTGAAAGAGTTGAAAGTGTAATTGCAAGAGCTCATGGACAAGGAGTTTGTGAGACCGAGCGTGTCTCCTTGGGGAGCACCGGTATTATTCGTGAAGAAGGATGGGTCAATGCGACTGTGCATTGACTATCGCCAGTTAAACAAACTAATCATCAAGAATCGATATTTGTTGCCTAGAATTGATGACTTATTCAATCAGCTATAAGGAGCAAGGTATTTTTCCAAGATCGATCTGAGATCTGGATACCATCAGCAGAGAGTCAAGGCAGAGGACATCCAGAAGATATCATTCAGGACACGGTACGGACACTATGAGTTCTTAGTGATGTCGTTTGGTTTGACAAATACACCGGTATCATTCATGGATTTGATGAATCAGGTGTTTAAACCACACCTAGACTCTTGCATAGTAGTATTTGTTGACGGCATCCTGATATATTCCAAATCAAAGAAAGAGCATGAAGAACACTTGAGAGTTTCTCTACAAACCTTATGTAAACACCAACTATATGCCAAACTCAGTTAGTGTGAGTTTTGTTGGAAGAAGTTAGTTTTTTGGGACATGTCGTCTCAAAGGAAGGTGTCACAATAGACCCGACGAAGATTGAAGCAGCGGTAAACTGGGAACAATAAAAGACAGAAACCGATGTCCGTAGTTTCCTTGGTCTAACTATGACAGCCCGAATTTTCCCAACCTGGATTTTGAGTTTTTTTTTTTTTTTTTTCGAACTTATACCAAATGGGAAAACCCGGACCGCCAGATCGTAGATCACAATCTGATACAGAATATTATGGTACGATAAAGCGGAAACCAAAAACCCCAGTTCTACAATGAAAAAATAGTAATTAAAATAAATATATACTAGTGCATCAAAATACAAGGAAACTAAAACTCGCCTAGATAGCAAGTTCACATATCTACGATTCCAAAACTTACCACTTAGCGAGTCCTCAACCAGAAGTCCTGTATCTTGATAACTGTCAAACCTGTGACGTATAGTCGGGGTGAGCTTACATCTAAGCATAATAGAGAAAACTCTAGCAGTTACATCTTATCAATTAAATGCATAGATTCAATGACAATCTTCAAAGCATTTTCATATCAAAACAGTATTTGAAAAAATCCTTTCAGTAATAAATTTCAAAACCAAATTTCAACCAACAATCTGAGTTCACATTTTTTTCGTGTCAAATGGAAAACAAAATAGATTTCTTATTTCTTATTTTCTAGGGTTCAGACGAATTTATGAATCAAGGTTCAAGTTCACATCAAGGTTTAAGTTCGGATCGAGGTTCACGTTCGAATCACGGTTCAAGTTCACATCAAGGTTCACATTCGAATCAAGGTTCAAGTTTACATCGAAGTTTAAGTTCGGATTTGCAAACAATGTCGAATTTGCAACAAATAACCAATCTGAGACCAAAGCATCCCATGTTGCGGGAACAGAGCATCCTAAGTGGAAGGAACAAGGTTAAAACCACGGGGACTCTACCCCTCTTTGGAGCCTCTACTCCTCTCTGCCTTAAGTTCCAAGTTCAAGTAACAAGTTCGAGTTCAAGTTTCAAATTTGGATTCAAGAGCGGATCGAGATTTCGGATTCAACGACGGATTCAGATTCAAGCTCGGAGTGCGAAATCAACGGATTCACTGTTCAGACTTAGAAGTCGAATTCAAGTTCCAATTTCATATTCTTTTTCACATTTTAAGTTCATTTTGCGAAGTTTCAAATACATAAAGTTCAAGTATTAGTCAATGATGAAAAACTATTCAATTTTCAAATGCCATCAAATATCAAATTCTCAAATTCATAAAATTCCAGTTCTAGTTTCAAAGAATTCAAACACTAGCTTAAATACAATCAAACTTATAATTTTTTTCCTTCAATCATATCAAAATCATATCAAGAAGCTATGAACCAAATTTATAAAATATAATTATACTCTGAGTTTCCCCTACCTTAACCTCGATGCTGTGCGAAGCCAAGCGAAGCTCTATCTATGACTTTCCACCCTCAATATACATCACAAATATATAATGTATCAAAGACCAACTCTAGTTACTAGAAACTTAGACATCTATAAATGTTTCTCAACACGAAGCGGAAACGGACATGTTCATGCTAATCTGAAATTTGATGTAACTTCTTCCTAATGTTTGACCTTTAAAGTTTTAGATTTACAAAATAGTTAAAATAGAAAAGTTGTAGGCCATGTTGTCTTCTTTCCAGCTCCTTAAATATCACATCAATCAGAGTTCGGAGTAAAACGTTATCACTAAAATACTGAAGCTGTGTCGGCACTTCAGTCAAAACGTTTTCACTTGGAATTTGACCCAACTTCCAACAAACTTTCGACCTTTACAAATTTGGATTCAAGAGTTGGTCAAAACATAAAAGTTGTAGGTCTCGATGTCTTCTTTTCCAACGCAATAAGAATCACGTTAATCTGAGTTCGACACAAAACGTTATAGCCAAAATAGCGAAGCAGTATTGGTAAGCACAGTCAAATTCAATCGATCGAATTTTAAACTCGATCGATCGAAAACCAACAGAAATCTGCAACACTTCCTATTCTATATATTTCGATCGATCAAGTTTGAAACTCGATCGATCGAATCCATTTCGATCGATCGAATTCAATTTTGATCGATCGAAATTTGCAGATTTCGCCCAATCCTTGGTTTTCTCATTCCGAATCAAAATTTTCTTCCTCAAATTTAACTCAAATCTCACATACAATCATGCAACTATAAAAAAAAGTACTTAAAACTCATCTAACATGAATTTCTCACCTTAAATCGACCGATTAACTCATAGATCGGATCATCTTTCCCGCTTCACATAAAGGGTTTCCAAACCCACATTGGTTTCTTCCAAGCTCCACGATCACGACCAAGCACTCGAAAATGTCAGCAATCTCCCCACGCACACTTCACACAACCCCATGCTACTAATAGTGATTCAAATCACACTATTTCATCTCAAAAGAAAAGGGTTTCAAAACCCCCAAACGACACAAAACGCCCAAACGACGCACACATTGAAACCAATGGCGATCCTTCCTTTCCACGAGTCCACAAACCTTTTTCACACAAAATCTAAACTCTACGTATCCGGATCCGCAAGATTTATCCTTCTTCTTCTTCCAAAAACCCAAAGCCCCAAAACCCTCAATTCTTTCACACGACTAAAACTTCACAAGGAAGCTAGCCCTTTTTCTAACTAAAAGGGTCGGCACTTGTGCAAAACACATACACCCATCTTGGGAGTATACCAAAGTTACCAACCGACAAGGTGTTAAGCACATACACTCCAAAGCGTGTGACCACACAAGCGATCTGATCTACACGATTCTCCAGAATTTAGGGTCGTTACATTCTTCCCACCTTAAAGAAATTTCGTCCTCGAAAGTTTTCGTATCCTTAGTCGAAGAGGTGTGGATACCTAGCAGTCTCAACAAGGGTAGTCATATTCTCTTCAAGAGTCAACGATTCGGCATTAACGAAGAATTTGGATTATTACATTCTCCCCTCCTCAAAGAAGTTTTCGTCCTCGAAAACTTACGATGGAAGTTTCGGATACAACTAGACCCAAAATCACCAAAAGTCACACAACCCACCATACTAGATCCACATAGTCCCTATGCTAAACCCATATTCATTATTAAGCAACGAAACAATTCACATTCCTGATGCCCATTAAAATTAGTAATCCTACACCACAACATCATTCATGATAGACCGCAACAATTTAACTTATGTTAATTATGACTTCAAAGATGTTTACCTGCAACAATTTACTGATACAGACACGAATCACATTTTATCCACAACTATTCTATCCAGGCATAGTTCACAACTAAGTCATCAATCATAGACGATGATTGAGCAAATCCATCCACCTTGCTAAAAAGGTATAGCACTTCCATAGCAGGTAGCAATTCCACTTTCTGTAATCATTTCTAAGTATAAATCTATAGCTAACTTAAAAGAAGCCACAATTAGCTGAATAAGGACACCTACAATCAATATACCTATAATTATATGATCAAAATCAGATATCCACAAACTTATAAACACATCCTGAGTCAGTCATCATTACAAGGTGTACACAAACTATAAATCCTGCCGATCAAGAGGCAATGCCCACAAAATTTTTAAAACCATTAACTAACAAAGTTAACCTAGGGCCGTTGAATAGCTGCCAAAGTCATTCTTTCGTTTCCTTTTTCGGGGCAGTCTTTGAGCCGATGTCCTTTCTTACCACAACCAAAACATACACTAGATGCTCGCCTACACTCCTCATCCTTATGATGTTTTCCACATCTGACACATAATATAATCGGTACGGACGAAGAAGTGTGTGTAGTTAGTTGAACCCCCGATCCTCCGACCGTAGGAGAATTTGAGAGGTGGAAGGATCCCATAGGCATAGATGCGGATGGCCTTGAATACATAGTTTGAGTAGGTTGAGAGGGCGGTGGCATCAAGAATCTCTGGCTCTCGTCTGCCGGCTCATAATTGCTTGACCTTCCTTGACCCGCTATGTTATTTTTATTATGCTGCTCTTTTCTCTTGTTGATATCCCTTTCTGCAACGATGGCCTTCCTCATCACGTCGGCATATGTTTCAAGCTCAAATATAGATACTCTCTCTTGAATATTTGGTTTCAGGCCTTCTTCAAATCGGTTGGCCATCATCTCTTCAGTAGTTACCAATTCCGGAGCAAACCTCGACAACCGTACAAATTCATTGCTGTACTCCCGTACGGCCATGTTCCCTTGCACCAGATTGGTGAAATCCTTCTTCAACTAATTCCGGACTTGTTTAGGAAAATATTCCTTATTGAACACCATGAAAAATTTCGCCCATGTCCATTGGTCGTATGGACCCTCAACTTCCCCTTTTCTCAACATTGACTTCCACCAAGCATCGGCGTCGCCTTCTAGTTGGAAGGATGCCCAACCAACTTTCTCATGTTCAGGACTCTGTAGTCTCTCCAACAACTTCTCCATCTGTTTCAACCACCTCTCCACTTCAAGCGGATCGGTCTGCCCTTGGAATATAGGAGGTCTCAATCTCCAGAAATCCACAAAAGATGACGGCAACAAAGCAGGAGGTAGTGGTGGTGGCGGTTGCTGCTAATGGCTGACATTGTTTGCGGCTAACAATGTCGTCTGCTCAGTCAGAAGAGTAGTCTACTGGGTCTGCTGAGCCATAGCAGCAGCTATAGCCTCCATAGCCCTGGCCATCCTATCAGAAGACTCATCTCTATGACGTCTCTCCACCTTAGGAGGTGGTCTCTACTCTCCTCCGGAACCCAAAGAAATATCCTCCATACACCTTTCACCTCTTTGGCGACTTCCCCTAGGTCTACCTCTTCCTTGCTGATCCATTGGAATTCTGTTACAGTGAAATAAAGGTCTCTTTAACAGACGGTCCCTAGTATCCAACAAAATCTCAATCTCGAAACAGTTTAAGACTTGTCAGACGTCTCTAAAATCATGCTCTGATACCAACTGTGACAGAGTCACAGTTGGGTCTCTTATGTCCTGATAAGATCTAATGTCATATCTCTTGATTCCCAAAAGACCTAACGCCTAAAGCTTTGATACCAACTGTGACAACCCGAATTTTCCCAACCTGGATTTTGAGACATTTTTTTTTTTTGAACTTATACCAAATGGGAAAACCCAGACTGCCAGATCGTAGATCACAATCTGATACAGAATATCTTGGTACGATAAAGCAGAAACAAAAAATCTCAGTTCTATGATAAAGAAACAGTAATTAAAACAAATGTATACCAGTATATCAAAATACAAGGAAACTAAAACTCACCCAGATAGCAAGCTCACAGATCTATGATTCCAAAGCTTACCGCTCAGCGAGTCCTCAACCACAAGTCTTGTATCCTGATAACTGCCAAACCTGTGACGTATAGTCGGGGTGAGCTAACATCTAAGCTCAGTAGAGAAAACTCAATAGCAGTTGCATCTTATCAATTAAATGCATATATTCAATGACAATCTTCAAAGCATTTTCATATCAAAACAGTATTTGAAAAAATCTTTTCAGTAATAAATTTCAAAACCAAATTTCAACCAACAATCTGAGTTCACAATTTTTTCATGTCAAACGGAAAGCAAAATAGATATCTTATTTCTTATTTTCTAGGGTTTAGATGAATTTATGAATCAAGGTTCAAGTTCACATCAAGGTTTTAGTTCGGATCGAGGTTCACATTCGAATCACAGTTCAAGTTCACATCAAGGTTCACATTCGAATCAAGGTTCAAGTTTACATCGAAGTTCAAGTTCGGATTTGCAAACAATGTCAAATTTGCAATAAATAACCAATCCGAGACCAAAGCATCTCATGTCGCGGGAACAGAGCATCCTACGTGGAAGGAACAAGGTTAGAACCCCCAGGGACTCTACCCCTCTCTGGAGCCTCTACTCCTCCCTGCCTCAAGTTTAAGGTTCAAGTTCAAGTAACAAGTTCGAGTTCAAGTTTCAAATTTGGATTCATGAGCGGATCGAGATTTCAGATTCAACAACGGATTCAGATTCAAGCTTGGAGTGCGAAATCAATGGATTCACGGTTCAGACTTAGAAGTCAAATTCAAGTTTCAATTTCATATTCTTTTTCACATTTTAAGTTCATTTTGCAAAATTTCAAATACATAAAGTTCAAGTATTAGTCAATGATGCAAAACTATTCAATTTTCAAATGCCATCAAATATCAAATTCTCAAATTCATAAAATTCCAGTTCTAGTTTCAAAGAATTCAAACATTAGCTTAAATACGGTCAAACTTATAATTTTTTTCCTTCAATCATATCAAAATCATATCAAGAAGCTATGAACCAAATTCACAAAATATAATTATACTCTAAGTTTCCCCTACCTTAACCTCGATGTTGCGTGAAGTCAAGCGAAGCTCTATCTATGACTTTCCACCCTCAATCTACATCACAAATATATAATGTATCAAAGGCCAACTCTGGTTACTAGAAACTTAGACATCTATAAATGTTTCTCAACACGAAGCGGAAACGGACATGTTCATGCTAATATGAAATTTGATGTAATTTCTTCCTAAATTTTGACCTTTAACTTTTTAGATTTACAAAATAGTTAAAACATAAAAGTTGTAGGTCATGTTGTCATCTTTCCAACGCCTTATAAATCATGTCAATCGGAGTTTGGAGTAAAATGTTATCACTAAAATACTGAAGCTGTGTTTGCACTTCAGTCAAAACGTTTTAACTCGGAACTTGACCCAATTTCCAACAAACTTTTGACCTTTAAAAATTTGGATCCAAGAGTGGGTCAAAACATAAAAGTTATAGGTTTCGATGTCTTCTTTCCAACGTAATAAGAATCACATTAACCTGAGTTTGGCACAAAACATTATGGCAAAAATACTGAAGTAGTATTGGTAGGCACAGTCAAATTCAATCAATCGAAATCTAATTTCGATTGATCGAATTTTAAACTCGATCGATCGAAATCCAACAGAAATCTGCAACACTTCCTGTTCTATATATTTCTATTGATCGAGTTTCATCCATTTCGATCGATCGAATTCAATTTCAATCGATCGAAATATGCAGATTTCGCCCAATCTTTAGTTTTCTCATTCCAAATCTAAATTTTCTTCCTTAAATTTAACTCAAATCTCACATACAATCATACAACTATAAAATAAAGTATTTAAAACTCATCTAACATGAATTTCTCACCTTAAATCGATCGATTAACTCATAGATCAGATCATCTTTCCCACTTCACAAAAAGAGTTTCCAAACCCACATCGATTTCTTCAAAGCTCCACGATCACGACCATGCGCTCGAAAATGTCAGAAATCTCCCCACGCACACTTCACACAACCCCACGCTACTAATAGTGATTCAAATCACACGATTTCATCTCAAAAGAAAAGGGTTTCAAAACCCCCAAACGGCACAAAATGCCCAAACGACACACACATTGAAACCAACGGTGATCCTTCCTTGCCATGAGTCCACAAACCTTTTTCACGCAAAACCTAAACTCGACGCATCCGGATCCGCAAGATTTCTCCTTCTTCTTCTTCCAAAAACCTAAAGCCCCAAAACCCTCAATTCTTTCACACGGCTAAAACTTCACAGGGAAGCTAGCCCTTGTTCTAACTAAAAGGGTCGGCTCTTATACAAAACACATACACCCCTCTTGGGTGTATACCAAAGTCACCAACCGACAAGGTGTTAAGCATATACACTCCAAAGTGTGTGACCACACACGCGATCTGATCTACACGATTCTCCAGAATTTAGGGTCGTTATACTAGCTGACTACTATCGACGTTTTGTAGAGGAATTTTCTAAGATGTCGGGACCTCTTACGAGACTTACACGGAAGGATACGAGATTCGATTGGAGTGAAGTGTGCGAGAAGAGTTTTCAAGAACTCAAGAAGAGACTCACTTAAGCTCCAGTGTTAGCAATACCTTTAGGCAGTGGAGGGTTTGTGGTATACAGTGATGCTTCGCATAATGGTTTGAATTGCATGCTCAACCAACACAAGAAGGTGATAGCTTACGGGTCGAGACAGTTGAAAGAGCATGAGAAGAACTATCTGACACATGACCTAGAACCAGCGGTCATATTTGCGTTAAAGATTTAGAGACATTATCTGTACGGTGAGACCTTTGAGATCTTCACCGACCATAAGAGCCTCAGGTATCTGTTTACACAGAAAGAGTTGAATATGAGGCAGCGCAGATGGATGGAGTTTCTCAAAGGCTATGATTGCTCCATACAGTACCATCCAGGCAAGGCTAATGTGGTAGCCAATGCCTTGAGGTGAAAGCATTCAACACAGTTGGCTAATCTGATCATGGGGATGCATAGATGGAAACTATTTGAAGATCTGTCCTTATATGACGCAAATATTGAGGTGTAAGCTACAGGAGCCTTTTTGGCTAACATATCAGTGAGACCTATGATCTTTGAGCATATCCAGGAGCTACAGTTGAGAGTCCTAGAGTTAACTAGGATTCGTCAAGATGTGATTGAAGGCATCAAACCAGAGTTTTCAGTGAAAGAAGATGATTCCTTAGTGTTCAAGGGTTGTCTTTGTATTCCAAATGATGCCAATTTGGGGCAAACTATCCTTGATGAAGCTCACAAGTCGAAATATGCTATCCACCCTGGTAGCACTAAAATGTATCAAGACTTGAGGAAGAATTACTGGTAGAGAGGTTTGAAGCACGATGTGGTCAAGTACGTGTCACGGTGTTTAACGTGTCAGTAGGTGAAAGGCGATCATAAACATCTTGCTAGATTATTACAACCTCTACCCATACCAGAGTGGAAATGGGAGTCAATCTTCGTGGACTTCATTGTTAGACTACCACGTACAGCGAAAAGATACAACGCCATTTGGGTAGTCGTGGACCGACTAACCAAGTTAGCACACTTCTGGCCTTATAACACAATGTACACAGCAGGGAGACTCACGGAGTTGTATATAAAGGAGATTGTGCTTCTGCATGGGATTTCGAGTAGCATTGTCTCCGATCGTGACCCATTATACACTTTAAAGTTTTGAAAGAAGTTTCAAGAAGACATGGGTACGTGATTGGATTTCAGTTCGGCTTTTCATCCGCAGATCGATGGGCAAACGGAGTGGGTAAAACAAGTGATAGAAGACATGCTCAAAGCGTGTATGCTTGAACTACAGGAATCATGGGATCAACACCTACCATTGATCGAATTTTCATACAATAATAGCTTCCAAACGAGCATTGGGATGGCACCGTACGAAAGTATTTATGGAAGGCGATATAGGTCACCTATCAATTGGAAGAAACTGGTGAAAAGTTTGTTTTGGGACCGGAGTTGCTTGAAGATAACACTATCATTGTCTGTATGATCAGAGAGAGACTTAAGTCGACCCAGAGCAGGCAGAAAAGCTACGCCGATAACAAGAGAATGAGTGTAGACTACACCGTTGGCGAGCATGTGTTCGTGAAGGTATCGCCTATGAAGGGCGTTATGAGATTTAGAAAGAGAGGTAAATTGAGTCCCCGTTACCTTGGACCCTTTGAGGTTTTGGGTCGTGTAGGCGAGGTGGCATATTGCATTGGATTACCACCATGATTTGATCAGGTACATAACATTTTTCACGTATCTATGCTTTGGAAGTATGTAAATGACCCTTCCCATATCTTGGGAGGTCAACCTTTAGAAATGCACGAAGATATGAGCATGATAAAGGAACCGGCGGAGATATTGGATCGCAAGGAGCAAGTGTTATGCACGAAAGTGATTCCTTTAGTGTTTGTTCGATGGAAGAATCATCTGGTCGAAGAAGCTACGTGGGATCGAGAGGCGGATGTGAGAGAGCAATACTCGGATTTGTTTACCGAGAGTTGAGAGTCCATTTGTATCTTCACATGTATGCTTGTATGCTTAAGCCTTTATGTAATCAAAAGTTGAGCGTTTAGGCCAACTTATTCAGAAATGAATGAAACAAATGTGAGTTGTAAATGTACCGTTGTGTGATTCAATGCATGTCTTAGTGGTCATTGCATCATAAAATTGATGATCTATGTATGCTCCACAAAGCCAAAAGCAAACTGACAAGGAAACAGAAAGAAGAAAAGGGAAATAGAAAGCAGAATTTTTTTTGAGTTTTCTGTCAAAATCGATTAATCAATTTCCAAATCGATTAATTGATTTTGGAAATCGATCAATCGATTTCGTCCGATCGAACGATTGGCACACTCCAGTGAGATGCAAAACTTGGAAATTTAAAAGCATTAAATTTCAATTAATCGAGTTCAATTCGATTAATCGATTAATCGATTTTTGAAATCGATCAATCGATTTCGTGAGACTGATGTTAAGTTGCAAAAATCGATCAATCAATTTTTAAAATTGATCAATCGATTTTTGCCTATATAAGCCAGTTTCGGGATTTTTTTTTCCCATTCGAAATTCAGTTCGTTCTTTTCTTTTGGGAGCCAATTTTTTTCTCCCTCCTTTAGCTACCATAATGTCTAGGATTTGAAGGTTTTGCGGATCATTTTTGGATCAAAACCCTAGCTATTCGGATCGAATGCGGAAGGTAAACCCTAGCTTTTCCATTTCTTTTCAATTGAATCACCACAGGCCTAGGTTTTCAATTCCTTTGATTTAAAACCTACAATGCCACCCAAGACTAGGTTAGCTTCTAAGCAAGCTACCTCTAAGCTACTGGTTCGGGGTAAGAACGTCGCACTACCACCTCCTACACCTTCACCATCATCATCACCATTCGGATCAGATTGCTCTTACTCGACGGACGTGTCATCATGCGAATGGTCGCCCCCACCCCCACCACCCAGAAATTTGCCCCAACCAAATGAATGGTGGGCGGCAAAATAATTTGAGTATGAGTACATCATTGATGAGGCCTTATTTACCGATTCTGACATCGAGGGTAGAGTTGGTTCAACAAGCCCTATATGCGGCATTTCGCGAGCGTTGGTTCGACGCTACCAAGATTGTCTTTGAGGGGATGATTT